>BPTQ01000005.1:359844052-360459683 GCA_019973895.1 Chrysanthemum seticuspe | reverse complement strand
AGTAACAGTTTAGTGACAGATTATGTGTCGCTAATCACCATGGGAGGAAGGAGAATGCAAGGTTTGTGACAGTCTTGTAACAGAAAAAGTGTTGCTAACAGATTTGGGAGGAAGGAGAATGCAAATAGAATAATTATGTATAAAATCCATTTTCAGTTTCTTAATTCATTTTATAATATTTTAGATTTTTCAGATTCTTTATTTTATTTATTTAAGTTAATTTTAGATTTTCTTATTATCTAATTCATTATTAAATACATTTAATTCATTTTTAATTAATATTAATTAATTTAATAGTGTAAAAATTTATTTTCCAATAATATCGTAATCGTTTTTAGGTTTCTGATTGCACGTTTTTAACGACATAGCTGTGACAGAGCTATCACTATTCACATTCCTAGTGTTAGTCAATCAGATTCCTGTTTTTGTATATTCTATATCATTTCAGCACACACAGTCGTTGTATTCAGGATATCACGCCTCACCAGGACATAAACGATCCAAGGATATTTTAATCCTTGGTAAACTTGCATTTTCTCCCGGGCTGTCGCCCTTTTATCATCTGTTACGGTTGACCGTTCACAAGCAGTTGATAAGTGTGACGGAGAAATAAAAGAAGGTGGTTCGGGAGAAATCACCTTCTTATTAGGATCTGCCCTTGTGTTATCATGATATTTGCGTTTGCCTTTGTTGTCATTGTACCTGGTGGAGTTGTTATGCTCCACCATATTGACAACAGATGCACCAGCAGCATTGCTGCTCTTTGGCTTGTCATTATCATGCACTTTGAGAGATTCCTCAATGCGCAGATGACTGCACAACTCAACCAGAGTTAATTCCTCCTTCTTATGTTTCAAGGTATGCTTGAAATCTTTCCAAGAAGGAGGGAGTTTGTCAATGAAACAAGAGACTGAAATAGCCTCATCCATGTGCATTTTGTGTTGTGTAAACCTTCCAAGTATACCAAGAAGTTCATTGTATTGTTCCATAACTGGTCTTGAATCAGTCATTTTGTAATTTGTGAAATTACTAACAAGGAACTTCTTACTTGATGCATCCTCAGCCACATATTTGGCATCCAAAGAATCCCACAGTTCTTTGGAAGATTCAAAGTTTTGATAAATATCAAACAGAGAATCAGACATACCATTGAGAATAAGACCTCTGCATATGTAGTCATCATTCTCCCATTTGCTCCTTCTTCTGATCTGCTCAACTGTAGCATCATCCACATCATCAGGAACGGGAGTGGTTAGCACATACACTACACTCATGCTTGACAGCAAGAAGTGCATCTTCTTCTGGCATCTCCTAAAGTCCACCCCTTAAAACTTATCCAGCTTAGCAAAGTTTGAAGCCATGTGTTTCATTGCAGCAGTTGCCATTGATTATCACAAAAAATTAGTTTACTTTG
This sequence comes from Chrysanthemum seticuspe, assembly GCA_019973895.1. Lineage (NCBI taxonomy): Eukaryota > Viridiplantae > Streptophyta > Magnoliopsida > Asterales > Asteraceae > Chrysanthemum > Chrysanthemum seticuspe. The sequence continues at coordinate 360,458,269 of BPTQ01000005.1, read as the reverse complement.
ATTGTTGGTGTGTATTCACCCAGAACAGGGTAAGATAATCAATAATAATAGCAATACCACTAGGTGGTTACCGGATATCACTTGTAATCGTGTGATTACTTTCCAAAGTAAACTATTCGACCCTAATGCCTGGGTTACACGAATATTCACTTGGTATAAGACCAAATGTAGTTATAGAATTAGGCACAATTCAATAACCCTTGCGCTTATAAGTGTTTAAGCTTTCAGTTTGTTTCTGCTGATATCAGTATGTTTCTCAGTATATTTAGCTAATGAAATCCTTCTCTATTTATAGTGGAGAATACTCACTCCTAATCAATGGACATCATAAATGATTAACGGCTAATTAATCACTCATAATAAACCCCCATTATCATAGGAATAGTGGTTACATGACCAATTTAAACGTGGTCATAATGCAGTCATAACAGTCACTTGAATGAGTGAAAGCTGTTAAAAATATTCACTGCAACACTATCAGTGGGAGCCTTTACACTAGCAGCAGGAACCAAAACACTACCAGTGCAAACCAATCCACTGCCAGTAGGAACCAAACCACTGCCAGTAGGAACCAATCCACTGTCAGTACAAACTTAGCACTACCAGTACAAACCACTATTTGAGTCAGGGTATTCAGGGACCTCATGGGTGTACACTCCGTACCTCCTAACCCAAGACCATGTGTGAGCTAATCCCACAAGTACACTAAATTTTCCAACAAAACTCATAAAAAGGAATCATTTATACTACTATAGATTTTGGGAAAATATGCATTTAGCTATGTTCCATTAACTAAAGAGTAAAAATGTTGGAATTATATATATCATGACATTCAATAAATAAAACACAAAACATGAAAGTATACATGCGGAAGCGTTTAGGATATATTAACAAATATCTAATTAACATAAACAAGAATATGCGTACCTTTCTTGATTCTAGCCGAACAAGAATCAAATCCACAAAACTAGCAATTGGATGAACCCTAATTAGGGTTTATAGGATTATGTGAATTACCCCTTACATTTTTGTAATTCAATCCAAGAATACTAACAATAATGTGTTAGTACCACTTTCTTATACACACGTACTATACCGAATTAAAGGAATGCTAGTTTTAATTAAACAAATAACTTTGAGTTAGAAAATTTATGGATCGATCCCTTTGAGAGGGTATACGATCGGTTGGAGCAAAACACACACAAAACAAGTTTTTAGGTTTAGCTAATTAGTACAAGAGATAAATTACAAACACCCTTGGTTTTGTATTTATACCCAAACTAACTTGGTGAATATGTTTGAGTTGTAGATGGGTTAGGTTTGGTCCTTGTGGCCGATCGGTTTGGGCATCCCACAAGGAATTCCGGAACCTTCTCAATATTTACAATCTAGTCCTTTTCCAATTACTTTTAACGACCGTTAGTCCATTACAACTAATTACTTAACGTCCGTTATAGTTATTTCGTTTAATTAATAAATAAATATAACTATTACATTTAATTATATCCATAAAACCAACAGCTCCCACTTGGATATATCTAAATAGAGTGATCACATCAGTTAGCGTCTAGCAACACTTCGATGCCTCTAGTACAACTCGAGTAAGGCTCTGGAAAACCTTTTAATGATTTCTCATTATTATTATCCTTTTGTTTCTAATACCACGTTAAATAAAGATATGGAATTAAGTCATTCTTTATTAAACTATTATGTTTCTCGTTATAAATGATTGACCAAAATTACCAAATCTTCTAAACATATTTAGGGGAGATTTTGGGTGCGGCCGCACAAACATCTTGTCAACCCTACGAGGGGCCCAGCAGTATTAAACTCCAAATAAATTTGAAGGAACAAATTCTATCTTGACTACGAGACTAACCCACAAACTTTGTAACTGTTCTGAAAACAACCTTTATGACTACCAGTTATGTATAGCGTTAAGTTGCTCCACAGAAATGCACTACATTCATGACACTTATCTGGTATCTCAAGTCTGAGGATAACTATTCATAATTTACTTATAACAATATCCACAAAGTAAATTATGTAGTTGGGATAAGTCCTATATTCAATTCATTGAATATCATCTGAAATTGGTATGCATTCTCATCAATATACTTTCAAGTATATTCTATCACATCTCTCAGATTTGTCTTAGTTTAATGATACTCCCATATCATTAATCGACATTGGACAATTTAGAATAACTTAGTTACTCATAGATTAAACATGCAAATATAGGACAACAATATTATAAATGAAAATAAACATAATCCAAATTTTATTTCATCAACATACTAAATGTTTACAATATCCTTTATCCAAATACTAATCACAGTTCTGCATGAAACTATTAGCTAAACGAAGTCCAATTCCATTCGCAAGTCCAATAAGCTTGTCTCTAGCCAAAGCCTTAGTGAAAGATCAGCTAAGTTGTCATCTGTGTGAACTTTCAATAGATTTATTTCACCTTCGCGGACTCGTTCCTGAACATAGTGATACTTCCGTAGAAAATGTCTGGTGCCCTTCATGACTCCAGGTTCACTGGCAAATATGATTGCGGCAAAATTGTCACAATACATATCAATAGGTGATTCAATTGAAGGCATAACACCAAGCCCTGAAATGAATTTCCTAATCCAAACAGCCTCCATTGCAGCTTCCGAAGCAGCTATGTATTCAGCTTCTGTCGCAGATATTGCAATAGTACTCTGCTTCTTGCTCTTCCCGTCAACTGCTCCTCATTGTTGACAAAGACATAACCCGTCTGACACTTCGTATCATCTTTATCACACTGCCAGGATGCATCACAGTAACCTGTAACACCAAGCCTGTGTCTGGATTTCCACCATACACTAAGAACATATCTTTTATATTCCTAAGATACTTTAGAATATGTTTAACAGCAGTCTAGTAAAGTTCACCCGGATTCTGTTGATATCGACTGGTCATGTTCTGAGCAAACGCCACATCTGGCCTTGTGCATCTCACAACATACATAACAGATCCTACTGCCGAAGCATAAGGAACTTTCTGCATGCGTGCCACCTCAGCAGGTGTTGAAGCACACATATCGCTACATAAGTCATGCTTTACTTCCATCGGCAAATATCCTTTCTTGGAATTTTGCATATTGAATCTCTTCAATATTTTATCAATGTAAGCTCTTTGACTTAAACCAATTGACCACTTTGACCTATCTCGGTAGATCTTGATTCCCAGAATGTATGCAGCTTCCCCTAAATCCTTCATGGAAAAACATTTCCCAAGATATGCCTTAACATTTTGCAAACTTGGAATGTCTTTTCCCATAATTAATATGTCATCGACATAAAGGATAAGGAAAATTACATCACTCCTACTAACTTTGTGATATACACATGGCTCATCAAGATTTTGAATAAATCCATACCTTTTGATTGCTTCATCAAATCTCTTATTCCATTGCCTTGATGCTTGCTTCAATCCATAAATGGACCTTTGATGTTTGCATACACAGTTTGGAAATTGTGGATTCACGAACCCCTCAGGTTGCTTCATATAGATGTCTTCATCTAAGCGACCATTCAAGAAGGCGGTTTTGACATCCATCTGCCGTATCTCATAGTCATAGTACGCTGCTATAGCTATGAGAATTCTAATAGCTCTAATGTCCGCTACAGGAGTAAAGGTCTCCTCGTAATCTATGCCATAAATTTGAGTAAAACCTTGCGCAACTAGACGAGCTTTATAGATGTGTACATTGCCATCCATGTCAGTCTTAATTTTATAAAGCCACTTACTTCCAACCACCTTGGCGTTTGGAGGTAAGTCGACCTCTTCCCAGACTTCATTTTCTCTCATGGATTGCATTTCCCCATTCATTGCAAGTTGCCATTTTTCCTTTTCAGGACTTGCCATGGCAGCTTTATAACTAGTAGGCTCTCCAAGATCTCTTAACATAGTTTCCTCAACCTCTACATTAAGACATAGACGTTCAGGTGCACGCGTAGTCCTTACAGATCTACGAACGGGAATCACTTCAACATTTGGTGGAGGACCCAGACTATCAGGTTCTACCGGAAGTACGTTAGTGTTTTCAAAAGGTAATGCATCTTCTTGATCATCTTCTAGATCATAAACTCTCCCACTGAATTCTTAAGATACGAGATCATTTTCAAGAAAATCTCCATACCTAGCAACAATTACTTTATTTTTTAGTTGGATAGTAAAGTAGTAACCTATAGTTTCCTTAGGGTATCCTACGAAGATACACTTTACAGATCTTTATTGCAGTTTATCTGCTGAGTCATGTCTAACATACGCCTCGCAACCCTAGACCTTTAAATAAGACAGGTTAGGAGCTTTACCATGCCATATTTCATATGGTGTCTTATCAACCTTCTTTGTGGGAACCATATTTAGAATGCGAACAACTGATTCTAAAGCATAATCCCAAAAGGATAAAGGTAGAGTAGTAAGATTAAACATAGATCGTATCATGTCCAAAAATGTACGATTTCTTCTCTTAGATACACCATTTTGTTGGGGAGTATATGGAGAAGTGAGATTCTGGACAATTCCATTCTCACCTAAGTAATCTTTAAACTCTTGGCTTAGATACTCGCCTCCTCTATCGGATCGAAGAGCTTTAATCTTCTTTCCCAATTGCAGCTCTACTTCTGCTTTGAAAACCTTAAATGTTTCAAACACCTCATGTTTATGCTTAAGTAAATAAACATAACCTTAATGGCTGAAATCATCAGTAAAGGTTAAGAAGTAGCTAGCATCTCTCTTTGACACATGTCTAAGTGGTCCACAGACATCAGTATGAATAAGACCAAGTAGATCAGATGCCCTCTCCATATTGCTATGAAAAGGTTTCTTCGTTATCTTCCCAGATATGCATGACTCACGTTTATCAAATGATTCATCATTGATATTTTGCAAAAGCCCCTCGTGTTGTAGATTTTTCATGCGAGCCTTGCCTATATGAGCAAGTCTACAATGCCAAAGATAAGAAGAATTCAAGTCTAACTTCATTTTCTTATTGATGCTAAACATCGAATTATGTTGGGAATAATTCTTTACCAAGGGTGTTTACACTGCTCGGATTAACACTAGCAGTGGAAACGTATTCCCACTGCCAGTTCATTATTACCACTGCTATCAGTTTATGATTAACGCGTCTAGATAAGTATAGAATAGATCTTGTATATATTCTATAATGTTAGCTTTATACTTATCTTGTAAAGGACTCCTTGTTGTATAAAAGGAGGTCCTAGGTTATTGTCTTAGGTACTTGTTTAATTACCTATGTATTACTCACAAGAGCTTCAAGGTGTAACCCTAGTGATAAGCGCATCACTCGTATTATTCTTTAATAATATTGGAGCTTAAGTTTTGTGTTTAATCTGTGTTTACATACAATACATCATACAATCCACCTTCTAAGTATTACTAAGTAAATTCCGCGTGCTTAATAATATTATACAAAATATCATTAACACAAAGGTGTGTGTCTTAGATCCATCAAGTGGTATCAGAGCGAAGGTTCTGATATTTTGTTTTAGAAGATCCAAGGAATAAGCTTAACCTACTCACTCAATTTTCAATGGAGATGGAAAACAACCAATCAAACTCTTCTACACCAAGGCTACCAAAGCTCAAACTTAATGAGTTTGAGATGTGGAGGATACTGATTGAGCAATACTTTCTCATTCAGTACTATGCTCTATAGGAGATCATTCAAACTGGTGATTCTTTCATGCCTGTGACTAGTACTGTGAAGGTTGGTGAAACAGATGTTGTGAAAGTGTCTGTGCCTGAATCTAGTATTGAAAAAGCTTGCAGGAAAAATGATCTTAAGGCTAGAAGTTTGTTGCTAATGACTCTTCCTGGAGATCAAATCATTGCATTCAGCAAGCACAAGACTGCTAAAGAATTGTTTGAAGACATTTGCACAGTGTTTCGTGGTAATGATGCTACAAAGAAGACACAAAAGACATTGTTGAAGCAAAGTTATGAAAACTTCTCTGCTTCAAGCAATGACTCACTTGATAGCATTTTTACCAAACTTCAGAAGATTGTTACACAACTGACTGTGTTTGGCATTGAGGTAGAAAAGGAAGACCTCAAATTGAAGTTTCTAAGAAGTTTGCCTTCAGAGTTTCAAACTAATGTTACTGTCTGGGAAAACAAATCAGACATAGAAACAATGAAGCTCAATGATCGTTACAACAACTTCAAACTAATTTACCAAAGGTTGAAGAAGGCAGGGAAACTTGGTACAAGCTCTAGTAGCTTGGCATTGTTGTCAACCTCTGTTGACAGTGATGATTCTGAAGATGACAGTGATGATGAAGTTGCCATTGCTGGTTCTAAAGTTTCCACTGGAAATGTGAATGTTACCACTGCAGGTTCAAAGAAGAATGTTGCTAGTATCGGAGACTCTACCTTTTATGCTTTCATATCCACACAAGTTGATTGCTCTGTCTTAACTCATGAAGACATAGAGCAAATTGATGAAGATGACTTGGAGGAGATGGATATTAAATGGCAGATAGCTCTTCCTAGCATGAGGGCTAGGAAATTTTATAAGAAGACTGGCAAGCCTATTCACATCAATGGGAGTGAAACTGCAGGTTTTGATAAGAAGAAAGTGGAGTACTTTAACTGCCACAAGTTTGGACATTTTGCTAGAGAATGTAGAAGACCAAAGACCAAGGATAACAGGTCTACTTGGTACAAGCAAAAGAAGGAACCAACTGTGGAAGAACCAATGGTAATGTTGGCTATTGATGCTAGAGAATATTGGCTATTGATGAACAAGAAGAAGAACATTCTGATGCTGCTCTTGTTGCTACTGAATTTGCTCTCATGGCTTTCTCTGACTCTGAGGTACAAAACTTTGATAGTTGTTCTAAAACATGTAGGGCTGCTAAAGAAGTTGAAAGGCTTAATGATTTATATTCTAATGAAAGACAAGAGTTGTATACTGCCAATTATACTGTGTCTAACCTTAGGAGAGCTTTAGCTGTATTAGAAAAACAAATAGAGCACTATCAAGCTAATGAGTCAAAATATAATGATGATATGATTCTTCTTAGAAGAGAGGTAGAACATACAACTGCTGTGAATGAAGCATACCAAAAGGAGCATGAAAAACTTCAAAAGAAAAATGAAAATGTCAATTTAACTTTAGACACATGTTATCATCAGTCTAAGTCAATTGATAAAATTTGGAATGCTCAAGTATTTAATAAAGCTAAGTCTGGTATGGGTTATAATATTGTGCCTCCACCACTAAGAGGCGTTCCATCACTTCCAGGTATAGATTTAGCTCATACAGGACTAGAAGAGTTTAAGGATCGTGAAAGAGAATATGGCCCTTTAAAGGACACAACTGTAGAAAATGAGAATGAGGTTAAGTATGATAATGATGTTTTTGAGAGTGCTAGTGACTCATCTTTTGTTGATGAGAATGTTAAAAAGAATGAAGAGGCTTCTATCCCAAAAGTTGTTAATACTGTTACACAGGAACCTAGGAAACCAGTTAATAAACCTAGACCAACTGTAAGGTATGCTGAGATGTATAGGAACAAGCCTACAGCTCCTAGGGGTAACCAGAGGAGTTGGAATCATGTTAAATCTCAACAACTAGGTATTGATTTTGTAATGTACAATAAGGTATGCTATATCTGTGGTAGTTTTGATCATTTACATGCTTATTGTGACTATCATGTTGGGAGAAGGGAAGTCCATGGGAATAAAAGGGTGGAGACTAACAGGTTTCAAAATAATATACACCCTAATTCACATTGCAAAATGATCCCAAGAGCAGTTCAACTTAGAAGTGGACTCAAAACTTTTGCCACTGCAAAAACTGTTAACACTGCTCACCCTAAGTCACCTGTTAAAAGTGCAACCTCCAAAACAACTTTTGAAAAATCTGCACAAACAGGGAAAAGAACCTTTCAAGCTAAAAAGGTTAATTATAACCAACAGTGGGTGCCTAAAAAGAAACCAGCAGTTACCACTGCTCATTTAAAAGTTACCACTGCAAGGGTTGTAAACAAGAAAAGGGGGACATGGGCAATGCTGTAAAGGCCTCAGCACGTTGGGAATGGAAACCTAAAGGAAACACCTCTACAACCAATCCCAATGGTGTATCAATGACCTTTGATAGATTTAACTATATTGATACATGAGGCAGATCCAAGTCAATCATGGCTTGGGTCCCCAAAAGAAACTAACTCTTTACTCTTATGTGCAGGAACATCTAAGGAAAAAAAGATCAGATCAAGGATATACAGATAGTGGATGTTCAAGGCACATGACTGGCAACAATTCCTATCTTTCTGATTTTGAGCATTATGATGGACAGTATGTCAGCTATGGAGGTGGAGTAAATGGAAAAGTTGCTGGTAAAGGAGTTATAAAAACTGGTAACTTGGACTTTGAACCTGTGTACTATGTAAAAGAGCTAAAGTATAATCTTTTTAGTGTGTCACAAATGTGTGACAAGATGAACAATGTTCTTTTTACCAAAGATATGTGCTTTGTTCTCTCTAAGGATTTTAAGATGCCTGATGACAGTCAAATCCTTCTTAAAATTCCTAGAAAAGGCAATCTCTATAGCTTTGATATGAACAACATTCTAGCTAAAGATGATTACACTTGCTTGCTTGTAAAGGCCACAGTAGATGAATCCATGTTATGGCATAGAATACTTGGTCAGGTTAACTTCAAAACCATTAACAAGATTGTCAAAGATGGTTTGGTGAGAGGTTTACCTCAGAAAAGATTTGAAAATAATCAAACCTGTGTGGCTTGTCTTAAAGGCAAACAACACATAGCTTCTTGCAGATCTAAGTTAGTTAACTCTATTGCTCACCCTCTTCAAATGTTACATATGGACTTATTTAGTCCTACATCAGTGAGTAGCTTGAATCTAAAGAAGTATTGTCTAGTGGTGACTGATGATTTTAGCAGGTTTACATGGGTTTTCTTCCTTGGAACCAAGGATGGAACAACAGGCATCCTCAAGATCTTTATCACAGAAGTAGAAAACCAATATGATATGAAAGTTAAAATCATTAGGTGTGACAATGGAACAGAATTCAAGAATAGAGTTATGGATGAGTTTTGCAGAGATAAAGGTATTAAAAGAGAATTTAGTGTGGCTAGAACTCCTCAACAAAATGGTGTTGCTGAGAGGAGGAATAGAACACTGATAGAGGCTGCTAGAACCATGTTGGCCGATTCTAAATTGCCAATCACTTTTTGGGCTGAAGCAGTTAACATTGCATGTTATGTGCAAAACAGGGTTTTAGTGGTAAAGACAAAGAACAAGACACATTATGAATTGTTTAGGGGTAGACCACCTATCCTTGACTTCATGAGACCATTTGGGTGTCATGTATCTATTCTCAATACCATAGATTATCTAGGCAAGTTTGATGAAAAGGCTGATGAAGGGTATTTTGTTAGGTATTCCATGGTTAGTAAAGCTTTCAGAGTATTCAACTTTGTTGAAAACTCTCAGACCTTGACAGATCTTTAGCACTCGTGGATCGTTAGTGTTACCTATGTAATCATAAGCAAACTAATAGACAGTCTCTAACACTCGTATTCTATAGCGGAAAGTAAATACAAGATGTTATAACTAAGAACACTTAGATCCTCTATGGATCTTTTTATTCACTGAAACTCTATGTTTCAGATGAGTTATCTATTACAAACTATTTGGTTCCTTTTATAAACAAGGAACCCTAATCTCTTACTACTGAATCGACTAAACATGTTTGCATGCATTTAATGACTAGAACATTAAACAAATATAGAGTAGACTAATAATACTGCCCATGCAACCTTGGGCCTTTCAAAGATAATAATGAGTGAGCATTTAATTCATAGGCGCATGCTGATCCTAGTCAGCTTTCACCCTTCAGCAGTAACATGGCAATGCTTGTACTCTTCAATAGAATCACCTCTTCAGCAGATTCTGCTTCTCCTTTAGCAGAAACCATCGACAGTTATGACAGCAGAAATCCTACTTCACATAATTCCCAACAATCCTCCCCTAAACTGGAATTTGACTTGGTTATGTTCCAGTTTCCTGACCTTGAAAGATCTTTTGACACTTCAGTACTAGAGGATTGTTTCCACACATCAGTAGCAAAGAACCACTAATAATATCATCTCTATGATGATCAGACTTTGAAACGCCAGGTCTTTGCAGCAACAAAAGACATAATGTACAGCAATACTTATCAGTTGCATACTATTCTCATCACTTCTAGGTGTGTGAACTCCTGTGAGAGGTGAATCATTGAAAATAATGGATTTGATGTCTCTTTACCAATAGCCATCTCTACTGGAGTAGCCAAATGTTTAAGTTCGAAAAATATGGTACACTGATAACCATCTGATTTATAGGCAAACCAGAAACCGTATAAACGGATTTGACTTGTCTTTACCTGTATCCGTTTGCTCAGGACTAGTCAATTCTTAGAATTGGTGAATTGATAACCAAATATGGAGATAGTTGCCTTTACCACAATCCATATACTTGTGGGCTTGCCAATTCTTGGATTCCAACAAGGAATAGACCATGGTGAATTGATGAGCATACAACACTCAGCAATTAAGCATGGGTGGTTGCAGACCCTATGATTTTGAGCAAATTATTACAGCTATCAACAGATTTGACATGTCTTTACCAAAGCTGTACCCTTTGGACTAGCTAACTCTTTGATACACACAAGGTATATCTGGTGAGTTAAAAACCATCAAATATACAACAAACCTGCAAATGAAAGTTAGTTTTTTTTTATTAACTAAGAAACTAACAAACAAACAAACAAAACAACATGACAAAACAAAATCAATACAAATTACAAAGGACAATATATATTACCACATTCATGATGATGATGCAGTTTGTGCTTGCAGAAGTTGAGTCTTGATCAAACCAACCAGTCGTTCAGCATCTGGTCTTTCATTCCCCACTGGATCTGAAGGAATTTCCAACTTCTGACACAGCATCCTTTCCATAAGTCTCTTGGGTAATGGATACTTTCTTTCAGCAAACATGCAGACTGTGATTCCACCCTTAGTCTCAAGCACATGCACACGAGGGAGAGGATAGAGTCTCCAGGACACCACTCGCCATAAATGTGAGTTCTCCCAAATGGAATGTCCTCTACTATCGGGAGAATGAGAGTTAAACAGGACTTGAAGATCTCCTAGTAAGAACATCCCATAACCTTGTGGTGCATTGTTGAAGTAATGGCTGGTAACGAGAGAGTACAAAGTAAGCAAGTCTGCCCTGTCTACCAAATGGAGTATTTCCTTCAAAAAGGTGAATTCCATTGAAGTTTCATCCTTTCGTTGAATGACATTCATCTCATTATGCTTCAGAGTCCAATTTACCAGCACATTTTGATCTCCCTCAGGAAAATCAGAAGTGGAACCTACTCTAATGAATGTTGCGTCATCAGCCTCAAGATCCAGGGAAGTGATTTTGGCCATCTTCTTCTTCCTTCTTCCAGGCTTATAGATTCCTAAAGATGGTGTATCTTCACGAATGGCATTCATTCTTATGAGCATGTTTCTAGCCTTCCTGGTTTTTATACTTACTATATCAGCTTCTGAGCAAACAGATGCCACAGATGGAGTGGGAGCTGGTACATTAGGTGCTTCAGAAGAAATGGTAACTGGTTCAGAAGATGAAGTTTTGTCAGGTGAGCTAGCAATCTCTGTAGGAGTTTCAGTAGAAACCATAGATGGTTCAGCAGAAAGAACCTTGTTATCTTTCCAATCCAAAATATCTTTTTCTGCTTCAGCAGATGCTATAGTTGGGGTGGAAGAAGACATGACTATTGCTTCAGGTGAACCACCATGAGATTTAGCAGATTGAACTGCTTCAGTTGAGTGTGTAGTCTTTAGAGTAGCTTCAGTAGAGACTTTGGAGGAACATGATATATCATCAAAATTGTCCACAATCTCAGCTGTCTTTGTCCTCTTAGCCTTAGGAGCACCTGAAATACTAGCAATCCTCTTTAAGATTGAAGTGTGCGAAGGAGAATGCTGCATGATTTGATTATATTTGCGAGTCAAAATGTGATCGGGGAAAGCCTTGACTTGCTTCATTGACAACCCAGAGTTATACAGAGATGAGCTCTGGTTTTTCACCACAATCCTCATTTCAGCTTTAGTAGGAGGTCTATCTTTATTCCTTTGAGCTTTGATGGCTCTCCTCTTTTCAGCTGCTTCTTTCTTCATTTGTCTTCCACGAGCCATCATCAAATCCACAAAATTTCCACTGTGGAAGTCTGCTCCTAAGATACTCTGAGCAAGAGAAGGGTTTGCTATGACTTGCTCAGTGTAAGTATCCCAATGAGTGTCAGGAAGCTTAGTACGCATTTCATCGAGCTCCCTTTTTCTTCCAGGAGGTAAATCAGACATAGGAAGAGCTGCAAGCTGTTTAGCCATTTGTTCATCTTTCTTTATCTCATTACACTCAGCAAGTATTTTGTCTTGTGCTCACCTTTCCTCTTCACTTACCAAGCCTGGACCAAGCTCATCATCTACCAGTAAACCTTTTCCTTTATCAGCAGTCTCCTTAGCACAATAATCATCAGCAATATCGATAACAGGAATCTCAGTAGAAACACCCAAGACTGTTTTAGAAGAAACATGTTGAGAGGGTGCTTCAGCAGGAGTGGACACTGAAGGTTTTTGTGTGATTGAAGATTGACCAAGTTCAGTAGTGACATCCACCATTTGTGTAGCAGTAGATGCAGCTTTGACACACTCTGGTTCCTTGGATACTTCAGCAGATGCTTTAGCCAAGTACGATCTCTTTCTCCTTTTGTAAAGAACAGGTTCCTTCTCCTTTGAAGATGCTGTAATTACTGATGAAGGATCATTAAGAGACACATCAGCTAACATATCAAGAGACCCAAACTGAGGTTCATCTTCTTCCTCCTCAGAAGAAACCACAAACATCCTTTTGGTTTCCTTTTCAAGTCTGTTCTCAAGGTCCTTAACTTTACTCTGTAGATCTTCAATCTTACTCCCAAGAGTAGACTTGGTCACTGCAAGTTCCTTTTTCAGATTGGACACCTCAGCTGCATACCTGTTTACAAGATCATATACGGATGTGAGAGTAATGGGGTCCTCAGCTCCACCAGCAGATTGCTCTGTGGTAATGGGAGCTTCATTGGACCTTTCAGTGGAAACATGGTCATTCTCAACTTGAGGAGGAACCTCATTAACAGGTACCCTTGGAGGACTAGGACAATGTGCTAGAGTTGGTGTTGGTGGAGGCAGCTCTGGAGCAACATGAGAAGTTTCAACAGAAAAGGAGGGGCCCTCTTCAATATTGACTGATGGATTGCCATCAGTAGCAACAGGTGAAGAGGGTGGGATGTTGGCAACATTCTCCTCATCAGCAGCCACATTGCCTTGAGGCAACATAGCTTCTGTCAAGGGAAAATGTGCCCCCTCAAAGTTAGTTCTCATAGAGGCAAAAAGTTTGGCTGACAGAGCTCCTACAGCATAAAAGGATTGGACTTGGGTAGAAGTGTCTAAAATCATTTGCAGAAACCTAGGGTACATTAAAAACTTATTCTTTTTCCTTTGAATATTCTCAATCGTGTTTTCAAAAATAAACTTAGAGAAGTTATAAGATACCCCTTGGGAAAGACACACAATACCACATCCCAGTTGGGTAGAGAACTGGTCCTATCCTCCTGACTTGTTGCTGATACACTGAAGCAACATGTGAACCAAGAACCTCCACATAGGGCAAAGATGCTTCTCCAGCCACATATCAGTCCTCGAACCCCGATAGCCAATCGCTCTCAGCCCAGTAAGCACCTCCATCTGATTAGAATGATATACTCCATCAGCATCTTCCAAGTGAAGCTTCCTCCTTATCATCTCTTCCGTAACTACATGCTCTATTCCATCAATTGTAGCCACAATCTCTGATTCACTTCGTTTTGAAGCAGATGCCCAAAACTGAGTAATAAGTGATTCATAAATCGCATTCGGAGAATGCGTTAGAGCATAGCAAATCTTGGACCTTTTTAAGAATTCCACCATAGGTTCATACAACTCATCATCTTTAGCTTTTCCCAGAAAAGCAACTTTGTTGTGATCCTTCTTAAATTCAAGTGCCATGAGGTGATTTGAGAACTTAGGGTTATGATGCGCGTAATGAACTGTTATTGGATGAAGGAGAGGGAATTGGTTTGTTTTGAAGTGGAGAAATGTGAATGGTGGAGTGGTAGTTGTTGCCCAAGTTATAGTTAAAAGAAATAGACCGTTTGGTTGACTGTAGCTTACGTGTATTTCAACTTGACCAAATGAAAGTGTAACGCTTCAGCAGAAACAGATGGTCAATCTGCTGAAGTTATACACTTCAGCAGCAACCATCAAAGATAAAAATATCTTCGGTAATATTCTAGAGAGTTACTGTGCCAACCACTCGCATTAATTTCCATTGAACCTCGAATCCGTCTATAAAATGATCCCAATGCACACATAGCTCTTCATCAAAGATCCCCAAATATCATAATAAACCCTAGTTTCTTCAATGTCCCAAAATTAATCACAATCAACCATGAGTAGTTCCAACTCAATCATCCTTTCATCAGAAGACAATGAAGCCTCCATGAGTAGTTTTGAGAGGTGGAAAGAGAATTATTTGGCAAGCAGTCCAAGGGGCTCATCCTTAAGTTCTTATGTATCACCTTATGAAGACTCGGATGAGGAAGCAACTTCAAAGAGAGTGAAAGAGCCTCCCCTTGCTGTTGTGAATGAGCCTTCCCTTCCCGTTGATGATTCTGATAACTCCTGTAAGGAGAGAACAACTTACTTCCAACCTCCAGCACCTCATCCTCCACGAAGGCCACGAGCCCGAAATCCGCCACTCCCTAAGGATAGAGAGGTGGTTCTTGGTCTTTCTGCACCAGGTTTCGCTGCATCAACACACATCGCATAAGGGAAGGGCTTAAGGAGGGTGGATGGATTGCATTTTGGTTGAAATGAATAGATGAAGCACAAAGGACATATTATTTTTCTCCATCATCATGTGTGGTCATCGTCATCATCAACGTTTGCATCAATCCATCCTCTCCATTTTGATCCTTAGCATCTTCGTCGTACTGGTCATGCATATCCATCCATTAATATAGAAGGAATGGGTGGTTATGCAAGATTTGACAAACGCATATCCAGCATCTAGTGTGAAAGATGTGAGCGATCATGCATATCCAACATTATGTTAGATGTTGGAATAGATGATATGTACTAGATTAGGATAAGTAGAATTGCTCTTTTCTTGTAGTTGCATTGAAGTTGATTGTAAGCTGTAAGCTGTAAGCTGTAATTTGAATGAATGAATGAACAATTTTAACTTCAATACTTGTCTTCAGTATTATATCTTCAGTGGAAACCAATTGCTCACTCCATTACAAGCTTTCAGAGGAAACAAGCTTTGAGCTTACGAGTCCATATACCAAAGGACCACACTTGAGGAGTTTTAACTGAATAGGGCATTCTGCAACACAAATTCAGAGAAACACAAGGACAAAACAGAGACAAAATAGACTAAAACTATGAACAAGCAGGTGTTAGCAAACAACATATACACAAAGTTTACTATGAAATCCTCCCCTGAGGCATATGCCTCCCCTGAGGCATATGCCTCCCCTTAAACTTTGCAGTTAAGGGAAGAGAAAGATCCACCATTGTTCTTGGGTTTCCAGTAAAATTTTGGTCCTTTATCCTTCCAAGAACAACCTGCTGAAGTTTTGACAGTAGTGCCCCAACCTCCTTTAGTGCCCCAACATCCTTTCCCTTTATTCATAGAATCAATATATGCAGGCCAATAACCATGTTTAAAAAATGGGCTAGTAGGTTGCACATAAGGTCTATCTGCTGATCTCCTCCAAGGAGAGTCAGTTCTAGTTTGTGGGACATAAGGTGGAATATTGTTAACATTGGTCCACACAGGTCTTGGTTTCTGCTGATTAGCACAACCACCCAATCTTTGCTCATAGAAATCACAATCCTTAATAAGATGAAATTTACTTCCACAAACAAAACAAGTCTTACTTTTGGAAGAAGTATTCAACAAAGAAGATGTTCGATTGCATGTAGAAGTACTTAAAACAGGAGCATTAAAGGAATTGTTTTTAACAGACATATTATTCAAAGATTTAAAAGACAAGGCTTCAGGGGAAACAGGCTTGGAAGTAGATTCCTCAGCAGCTATCCTAGAAGGCTTGTAGATAGTCTTGGGTACAGGCTTGGGAGTAGGCTCAGGTGAGGGCTTGGGAGGGTCTGACTTCTCATTTGAATCATAGCTAGCAGAAGACCCTTGATCTGATGAATTGTCACTGTCAGAGAAAGAGACAAAGTCATAAGATGAAGCATCTGAGTCTGGTAAGTCATTTGACTTTCTGCCATACAAATGGTGTGATCCATCAAAGTCAACAGTGATAGATAAGTCAGTGGGCATGAATTCACCTCTAATAGGTCCAGGGACAGCATGTAAATCACCTTCCTTTCTATAGTGTTCTAAGCCTGCAGGTGTAGATTTACGCCCATCGTATCTCGCTTCCAATCCTACATACTTCTGAAAGCCTAAGCCTATTCCTGAGTTCACAGATTGACTATTATAGAGTTCTCTAGCTAGATTGTCACCAGATATCAACCATTTTTTTTGTCTAGCTATTTCCTCTGCAAGTTTTTCTTTAAGCTCTAGATTCTCAGTGATAGTATCAGCTTTTTCTTTTTCAGTGTGTTTAACGTTAATATTAGCAATATCTAAGTCAAATTGTAGCACCTTAATCTTTTCTTCATAAGCTATCTGATTCTTCTGAAACCAAACCTTTTGTCTTTCTAATGTTTTTAACGAGAGTTTATAAGCTTCATTATCAACATAGCATGCATTGTACTTAGGTTTCATAGTATCATAAGCTTCTTTCAGTTCATTGTATCTTTCACTACAACCAAATATACAATTATGTACCTGAGAAAGTGACATGAAGGCAAATTGATCATGCCTATCTTCTGAAGTACACCTTGCCAGCAATCCAAGCTTCTCTGAATCAGCAGCTTCCTCAGTCACAGGTTCATGTGCAGCCCAGTTGACCTGCTTATCCATGGTGACCAGGGCTGCTGAAGTGCTAGCTCCCTTCTGATTCTGCTGATAGGTATTGTAGCTAGTACTTTCTCCACTCTTCCTGTCTTTGCACTCCCTTGAGAAATGACCCATCTGATGACAGGAGAAACACTTGACCTTTCTCCTGTCAAAACGAGCTGGATCCTTTCCCTTGAACCCAAACTTCCTTCCAGCCTTCTCTTCAAACCTCTTGATATCCACTGAAAGCATGGCCACCTGCCATTTTAGCTTCATCTCCTCCATTTCAAGTGGGTCCACCTGATCAAAGTCTTCATATACCAGATGCTGCTGAGTATCATAATCAGCAACAAATGAGTGAAGAACATCCTCCAATATACTGCCAGCTTTGGCTTGAGGATGTGAAGGAGTGGGACGATAAGATGATGATGGTAAGTAAGATGGACTTGAAGTATGCATCATCATATTCGAGTGGGATGTCCCAACAAAGGCTGAATGTGTCACACCCCCAAATTACCTGTTTTGCAGCGGAATGGAATTCCTGGGGATTGACTGTCATAGCATCACAATCACAGTTATATTGATCGACCTAAAGTGTCGTTTGGAAAATACATCGTTTGATTTAATAAAATAATCAGAGTTTACAAAGTAGGTCCCAAATGAAAACCAATTTGTGCGGAAATAAGTTTGCTACAATTCAAACGATGTTTTAAAGTACATAAAACCCAAGTGAGACGCGTCGTCATCGCGACCCCATGATGTGTCCAAATGCATGTCATGAAGTGAATGCCTTAGATACCTGAGATAAAAACATGCTAAAAGTGTCAACACAAAGGTTGAGTGAGTTCATAGAGTTTGTATTGAAATGTAAAGCCTTTCAAAATCGTTTATGTAGCAAAGGCATTATAAATCCACTCAGTTCCAAGTCCCGCCCATACAAAACTTGCAACCTGTGTATTCACAACCCACTGCCAAAGTGTGTAAAGTTTATGTTCAAACAGAAATCGTCAAATGAATTCACAAAATAGTGCATGGCTCAATGTATCGAAATCGTTTATGCAGCAAAGGCATTGTAAATCCACTCAGTTCCAAGTCCCGCCCATACAAAACTTGCAACCTGTGTGTTTACAACCCACTGCCAGAATATGTATATAGTGTATGTTCAAATCGTTCCAAGACCGTTAGTCCATGATCGTATACCAAGTCCATTAGATCGTGTTCATACCAAGTCCGTTAGCTCAATGAATATACCAAGACCGTTAGACCAATGAATATACCAAGACCGTTAGATCAATGATTTATGAAATAGAAATTCTAAGTATGGCAATAATGTTACTACGCATGACTAAGCATTCAGTTCAGATAAACATATAGTTTGCAAATAGTCATGAATGTAATAAAAATAGCCGAGCATGTATCTCCCCCAAAACAGTTATGAAAGCAAGTAAAAGTAGGGGCTACGAACTCACTTGGTAAACTGGAATAATGGCAAAAGTGAGTACACCGAGGTTTAAAGTGATGCGTTAACCGGGACCTATTACGAATGATATGATATGTCATGAGTTGCAATGTAATGTTACGCATGCACTACGTATGTTATTTATACCATTTACGAGTTTTTGAAAATATTACTCGTTGACGAAAAATACTCTTTTGACGTCTTGACCCTTCAAAAATGACTTTACATGTTTTTACGTCAAAATGTCATCCTACAATGGTTTTATAATGATTTTTGGTGAAATTACCATTTTTCGTCGCAAAACAATGTCGTCGGAAAAACCATGAAATCAACAAAAATGGCTTTGGAAAACTAGCCGTAAAACGGTGTACGTCGATCGTTAAAGAACGAACTCGACAGTTTTGGAAAGTTTGTATCGATATCTAAAAGTTTCAGTTCAAGAGTTTTCGTCCAAAAGGTCTCGATCATAGAGATATCGAAGGCTAAAGATGGTGGTTTTTGCTAATTGTGTGCAGAAAATGAGTTTCGGCCAAGTTTGAACATCCGTAAATAATTTACTATGACTCCGCTTGACAAACGGGTTTTTGTTTTGAAAAATATGGCCGATGAACTAAATTTTACTAGAAGACACTTCGTTATAAAAAGTTTCACATCATGGTTAAAAACTGCCGCAAACATAGCCCTTACAGCTAATAGAATACTTGTGTCGTAAAAATATTATAGTTTTTCAGAAAATAATATTTACGGCAACTTTATACAAACGGGCATAACTTTGTCGTTTCAAATCCGTTTTCTACGTAAAATATGTCCTTAGCTTCGTATCGAAGTAAACTAATATATTTTTGAGAAGTCGAAATAATTTGTGAAGCTTAAGGCTCGTTTTTGACCCGAAATATGTAAAAACAGCAAGCTGAGTTTTTCAGAAAAATATACGTTTCGTCGTAAAACTTTAAAAATTCACTACGGCTTCGTTATAAGTCCGTTTTTATCCGTTCAAAAGGCCACGGATTCGTTTTAAAGTATATTTTCTAAAAATCAAGGCCAAAGTTTCGTACCATCTGTTGGTTTTTCCAGAAATTCGATTTAAGGACAGAACGTAAAATATAGTTTACGAAAATAGTTTTTCTCGGACAAAACCTATTCTAATCCCTTCAAATCAACTCCAAAGCTAATCTAATCCTACCATACACCTTCTTAGGGTGTCATGGGTTCCTAATCACCATCAAGACCAAAGAATACCTTGGGAATAATTATAGGATGACCATATTGTATATATAACTTAAAAATCATGAAATAAATGGTATAAATCACATAACATGCATATAAGCTCCAAAAATGAAAAGAAACATATGAAAATGACAAGGAAACATGAAAATGAATAAAACATGCTTACAAATGAAAATGATGAGGTTAAAGTAACAAGGTAAAACTTAAATACCCTTGGTTTTTATTTCAAAACCATATAAAGAGTATATACTAGATTGTATAAAACTTGATTAGAAAAAAATTGATGATCTTCTCTTGCACCCTCTATGGTGGCCGGTTGTGTTGGAGAGAAGAGAAGAGAGAACCAAAGTTTACACCTTATTAAATGTGTTGTGTGTTTTCACAAGAAAATATCTAGTCTATCCTTGAATATATGTAAGTATAATATTAGATGAGAAACTCAAATTGATTACTTGTCTTGAGGTATAGGTGGCCGGCCTTATGGCTTAGGGGGTAGGATTTGATGATTTTTGTAAAGTAATTGTATTATTTGCTAAGTATAGAATGTAGTTTGTAAGCGTAAATGGGTATTTAATGTAACGTTAGTTAAAATAAATTTTCACGGGTCAAGATAAAATATATTGAGGTCATAAAAATTATAAAAATACATTTCTTGTAAGATTTGAGTGAATAAATATTTATCGGGTTGAATTTAAGAAAACCGTCGTGATTTATATAAACATAACAATTTGTATACGAAATAAATTTAAAACACTAGGTAAACTAAAAATATAGTTTTTACAACTAAATGTAAGTATAAAAATATGTCGGGATCATTTTTGAAAGTAACGGATTAAATATTTAAAATAATAACTCACGCGATAACGTTTATTTAATATAAAAAAAATTACGCGTTTAATGTGAAATGAAATGTCATGAATGAACTATCATGATGCAAATGATGCAAATGAAATGTAGACTAAACTTAGTCCATAAGAAATGTTCGTGATGTTATGATCATGAATTCGCCGCTAAACCTTAAAGGTTACGCGAATTTGAAACAAGTAAACCAAGTTTACTATAAATGTTGAAATAATGAGACATGAATTGTGTCGAGAAATGACCTGAAAGTACGGGTTGTCACAGAATGACCAGAAGATGGAGCACGGTAGGGAGATCTGACATCAGGTTCAAGAGATCTGAGTTTGTTGTATAGCTCATCAAACGTGAGCATGTCCAGCCCACCTTTAGCCTTAAGAGCTATACTGACATGTAACCAAGATGGAGGCAAGGATCTCAGGAACTTGGAGTTGCAATCATCATTGTCAGGCTTCGCATTCAGGTGATTCAGCTGACTCAGAATCTTGTGAAACCTGTCGTATCCCTTGTGGATACCCTCTTCTTCAGAGATATTAAACTCTTGGAAGTGTTGTCTCAGCATAGACTTCCTCATCCTCCTGGACTCTTCATTCCCACCAAACCTTGCTTTCAGAGCCATCCAGATGTCCTTTGCATCAACCATGTGGTGAAAATCACCTAAGTAATCTTCAAGAATGGATTGAAGAAGGATGGTTCTTACTTTGTGTTCCCTCTATACTGCAAGAATCTCTTCAGCAGTTTTAGGAGGAGCAATGGTAAACTTACCATCAAGATCTGGGATGGTCTTCTTCAGACTGTTACCATTCTTCACAATCTCCCATAGATTCCAATCAATATTGGAGATCCAGTTCTGCATCTTCATGGTCCACAAATCATACTCTTCTTTCTTTAGGTAAGGAAACTTACCATTACTGTTGGAGAGACTCAGTTGCTGCATAGAGGTGGTGTTGTGTTTGATGTTGTTGGTGGTGACTTCTGATTCATCATCAGTTCCAGGCATTGTAAATATATTTTTGGTTGTATGAGGGTGAGGTAAATAAGGTTCTCAGTATCGTAGAGACTCTCCCGAGGCTCTGATACCACTTGTTGAAAACTCTCAGACCTTGACAGATCTTTAGCACTCGTGGATCGTTAGTGTTGCCTATGTAATCATAAGCAAACTAATAGACAGTCTCTAACACTCGTATTCTATAGCGGAAAGTAAATACAAGATGTTATAACTAAGAACACTTAGATCCTCTATGGATCTTTTTATTCACTGAAACTCTATGTTTCAGATGAGTTATCTATTACAAACTATTTGGTTCCTTTTATAAACAAGGAACCCTAATCTCTTACTACTGAATCGACTAAACATGTTTGCATGCATTTAATGACTAGAACATTAAACAAATATAGAGTAGACTAATAATACTGCCCATGCAACCTTGGGTCGTTCAAAGATAATAATGAGTGAGCATTTAATTCATAGGCGCATGCTGATCCTAGTCAGCTTTCACCCTTCAGCAGTAACATGGCAATGCTTGTACTCTTCAGTAGAATCACCTCTTCAGTAGATTCTGCTTCTCCTTCAGCAGAAACCATCGGCAGTTATGACAGCAGAAATCCTACTTCACATAATTCCCAACAAACTTAAGAACCCAAAAGATTGAAGAGAATCTGTGATATGTGCAAATACACATATCATTTCTTTATCTAATAAAACCCAAAATAACCAAGAAAGAGCCGTTTATTGCTAATATTTGTGGTTTTCTTGAGTTTGTGCTTGTGCAGGTACGGATATGTAAAAACACACAAAAAGGAGCCAAATCAGATGTAAATCCGAGCACGAGAGATCAAGAGAGCTTAAGACTGAGCCGGAAGATAAAATTGTGCATTTATGAAGATTTTATTCTCTGAGGATGATTTTTAGAAGTTTTAAGCAAGTTTGAAGAAATGTCAAGATCAGTCCCTCATCTTTGAGCTTTTGGCAAGAATGACCCTTCAAGTTTCAGAATTTACAAATTTCACCCTTGGATTATTTGAGAATTACAAGATTGGCCCTTGAAAGAGATTTTTAGAATTACAACTATGGTCCTTTGAAGTTCAGATTTTACACTTTGGGTCCTTGAAATATACTTTGGGTACATTATTAGTCCTAAGCCTAATCCTTATATACCTTTAGCCCATAAATAAACAAAAAAAACCCATGGCCCAATCCTAACACCTAGTCCAATCCACTTTATCTCTCTATCCGTATACCACTTAAACCCGGTTCCATTTATTTAACCCGAGTCAACCAATACTTTAACCCGGTCAAATAATCAAAATATTATAAACAAAGGTCACGCGCCCAAAAAGCTGTAAACCCATCTTTACTGTTTACCACCATCATCCCCAATTACCCATGATTCACCCACATTTACCCGTACTTTAAATGTTCTAGAAGCCCTCTGACACACGTGTCAGAGGTGTGACTCATTTGGATTGCCAGAGTGGCAGAAGGAAAGCATCTTATTGGTCCTAACACATCACCAAGCTAATCCAAGGGTGAAGATTGAAAGTAGTAATGTGAGATTTGATCAAAGGCTCAGATTAGAAGATCCAGAAGCTACCCAATGGTATCCCAAGGCTCCTCATCAGCTATTTATAGCCCCTTCAGTCACAAGAGTCCATGATCCAATTCTTTATGCATTAGAAGAATTTTGATCCTTTAAATTTCTGTCATTTTAAATGTTTTTAAGTAGTTAATATAGTTGTAATTTCAGTTTTACGTTGTAGACTCATTTTCATTAATGCCATTTAAGTACTTCTCATTAATTCGTATTAAATTGCTCATCTTAGTTTGATTCTGTTTAAAAGTTCTTATTACTGTCTTAATAAGCTCAGGAAAGCTTATTCAAGCTTTTGTGAGCTTGGTTGTTGCTTAAAATTTCTTTAATTGCATTTTTTCTAAAAAGTCAATGAAAGTCAAACGGGTCAATTTGGAAGTCAAACTCAGTTTGGGTTAATTGTTGTTCTTAATCTGTTTTGTAATTGAGCCTTAATCCAGTTTAAGTCATATTCAATCTTAGTTTCGCTTCTTTACTGTTTTTACTTTAAAATCTGTTTTCAAAAGTAGTGTTTGGATTATGCTAATTTGTGGAGGATTAGTCAAATGATCATGATAAAACTAAGTTGAGAAGTTCTAGTTTTGATTTTAAAAGCTTTATTGTTCATCCTTTAAAGTTTTACAAGTCAGTTTTCAGTTTTCATATTGATTTATTCAAATCTGTCTTAGTACCAAAGCGCTTTTCATCAGTTTTCCTTTAGCCATTTTAAGTCATTTATTTTTGTCATAAAAATGAGTAAAAATCAAAAATAGCTTTTTCAATATGTAGATTAATTATTCCCAAAATGAAAAAAATCAAAAAAATGTTTTGATATGGCTGCCGTGGTTATAAAGTTGGTGGTTTGTCAATAATGTGCCCTGCACCATCAGTTCAGATAAGTTCTTTCCATGAGATTTTGCTCTCATTCATGATGTTATTGCCTGAGTTTTGATTCACTAGTGCAGTTTATAGACTAGGTTAGATGTATGTTGCCTCAATTAGCTTATAGGAGTTCTTAGTTTAGCTTAACTTAGCCTGCACTATTTCTCCCTTCTGTCCCTTATAATCTGTTGCATTCAGTCCTTAAAAGCTTGTTCTAGGTTAAGTTTTAGCTTATTCACCTGAGCTTGTTGATTGTACTTTAGTTTCCTTAGTAGTTAGTAGTGATAGGATATAATTTTTAAGATCAGATCTCACCTTGGGAGCTTGTTGGAATAGCTTATCAGGCCTGCTACTAGCACTTATTTCCCTATATCTGTTCTGCACATCAGCTTCTAGTGTCCCACATCACCCTTTAGTTTTTGATCTTTAATTTCTTGATCATTAGTCCTTGTTAGCTGATATTTTAGATATTGATTCTCTGGCTTGTTGTTTACTAATTTCAACTTTTGGATTTCTCCTTAGCTTATTACATAAGCTTGTGTTTAAGCTCAAACATAGGACCTATTCAGCTGTTGGATAGAACCATCAGTTAGCATCATTTATAGGTAGATTGCTTATTAGGTGTTAGGATTAGCTGTAATTAGTTTATTTAGAGTAGTTATAGTATAATCTAGCTTCTGTAATCAGTTGGTGCTATTTAGAGCTTATTTGCTAATTTTCATTAGCTTATTTTAAAACAGTTTACACATCAGCTCTTATTTCTCTCACATAAGCATCATGTTTTATATTTTTCATAGCTTTAGAATAATATTTTAGAATTTTCTTGAGTTTTTCATAATTTTTAGTCACTATTTGCTATTTTTCTCAATTTAAAACAGTTTTTAATCATTTTTAAATAGCTTTTATTGCAAATAATTCAGAAAAAGTTCCAAAAAATAATTTTTCAATTTTCATAGATTAAGATAAATACAAAAAGCAAAAAAATAATTTTTCTAGATTTTTCCTAGCTTATTTTGTAATTTTTAGCCAATTAATTAGATTTAAATAGTTTTAAATTTGTAGAAAATAGAAAAATAATCAGAAAAATACAAAAATAGTTTTGAAAATTCTCTTAGGGTATTTTAGATTTTATAAAAATAGTTTCATATTTTCCCCTTAATTTTCATAATTTCTAGTATTTTAAATTAGTTTTAAAAGTTAAAAATTAGTTTTTAATTTTAATAAATTCAGAAAATTCCTAAAAATTAGTTTTAATTCATAAATAGTTTTCTAATTGCATTTTTAGAGTAAAAGTAATTTTAGTTTATTTTTAGGATTTAGAATAGACGTACTTGCATTTTATTCGCGTTTCGTTTTAATCCCGTATTTGCGTTTTAGTGTAGAATTGCGTAGTTTGCCATAATTCTTAGGTTTTCCCCATAGATTTCATTTCCATTTACTTTCCTTATCCCATAGTTTAGAAAATATCATTTTATCCCCTTTTCTTATTCAAATCCCGATAATCGTGACGTGAGTTGGAAATTCCATTCAACCCTCGTTCGGAACGATCTCGATGCTCAAACCTAACACGTTTGAGTTACCCAACATACTACACACTTCTCTATTATTGGTTTCCCGAGCGAATCAATCTGCATGTGAAATTCTTAGAAAACAAAGTCAATCTCAAAGGAACTGGTCCAGAAAGGCTGTTTGATCTTGATACTCTAACCAATACTATGAATTATGTACCTATTTCTATAGGAACATCTTCTTTTGATTTTGCAGGTTCAGAAGAGTTTCTTGATGATGATGAACCAAGCAAAGATCATGCAGATGATCAAGATGAATTCAGTCTACCTCTTTGGGACTATGCAGATAATGATGATATATCAAAAACTGGAGATGCTCATCCTTCTAGTGATTTGGGAAAGGAAGGAAATTGTAATTTGAATGCTGAAAATTCTGAAAGCAATGGAAATTCAGATTCCACTGTTAGGCAAAATGTTTCCACTGCAACACCAGATGTGGAAATCACAACTCCAGTTATTGAGGAAGCTCAAGCCAATGATGTTGAAATCTCAAATATGTCAAGTGAGATTGCAGTTCCTCAGACTCCCCACACTTCGATTCATAAATCACATCCTCTTGAAAATGTGATTGGGGATGTCTATTCACCTGTGAAGACTAGAAGACAAACTAAGATGCCTGATGTCCATGGATTCATTAATAAAATATATGAATCTAAGATTCATGAAGGCAAGAATGAATGTCTCTTTATGTGTTTTCTGTCACAAATAGAGCCAAAGAATGTTTATAAGGCACTTAAAGATGAAATTTGGGTGGAAGCAATGCAAGAAGAATTGCTCCAATTTAAGATTCAAAAGGTTTGGGTGCTTTGTGATTTGTCTTCTGGCAAGAAGGTAATAGGTACTAAATGGGTGTTCAGAAACAAGAAGGATTAAAGAGGAATTGTTATAAGAAACAAAGCTAGGCTTGTAGCTCAAGGATACACTCAAGAGGAGGGTATTGACTATGAAGAAGTGTTTGCCCCAGTTGCACGAATTGAAGCAATCAGGCTATTCTTAGCTTATGCATCCTTTATGGGATTTAAAGTCTATCAAATGGATGTAAAGAGTGCTTTTCTATATGGGCAGATTGATGAGGAGGTTTATGTCTCACAACCTCCAGGCTTTGAAGACCCTGAATTTCCTAACAAAGTATACAGGGTAATTAAAGCTTTGTATGGCTTGCATCAGGCACCAAGGAAATGGTATGAAACCTTGACCACTTATCTTCTTACTAATGGGTTTCATACAGGCAGAGTGGATCAAACTTTGTTCATCAAGAAAGACAAAAATGATATCTTGCTTGTTCAAGTGTATGTTGATGATATCATTTTTGGATCTACCAAGACAGAGATGTGTAAAGAATTTGAGAAGCTGATGAAAGAAGAATTTCAGATGAGTTCTATGGGTGAACTCACATTCTTTTTGGGACTTCAAGTACTACAGAGGCCAGATGGTATTTTCATTAATCAAGATAAATATGTGGCTGAGATACTAAGGAAGTTCAAGTTCACTGAGGCAAAGTCATCCAGCACTCCTGCAAATAAAACTACACATCTACTTATGAAAGAAAATAGTGGTGAATCTGTTGATGTGCACTTATACATGTCTATGATTGGTTCTTTAATGTATCTTACATCCTCTAGACCAGATATTATGTTTGTAGTGTGTGCATGTGCAAGGTTTCAAGTTACTCCCAAGTTCTCTCACTTGACTCCTGTGAAGAAGATTTTCAGATATCTTAAAGCATTTCCTACTCTGGGATTATGGTACTCCAGAGATTCTCCTCTAGATCTGGTTACTTACTCAAATAGTGACTATACTGGAGCTAGCTTGGATAGAAAATCTACAACAGGTGGATGCCAATTTCTTGGCAACAGATTAGTGTCATGGCAGTGCAAAAAGCAAACTATGGTGGCTAATTCTTCAACTGAGGCAGAGTATGTGGCTGCTGCTAGTTGCTGTGCTCAAGTTCTATGGCTTCAGAATCAACTTTTGGACTATGGGTACAATTTCATGAATACCATCATTCATATTGACAATAGCAGTACCATTTGCATCATTAAGAATCCTATTCAACACACAAAGACCAAACATATTGAAATTAGACACCATTTCATTAGAGATTGCTATGAAAAGGGACTAATTCAAGTTGTCAAAATTCATACTGATGACAACTATGCTGATTTGTTAACAAAAGGCCTTGATGTAGGGAGATTTCAATACTTGGTCACAAGTATTGGAATGCTTAATCCATAACCTTTTTGTCAAAATGTTCTCTAGTGTTGAGGGGAGGCTGTTGGGTACTAAAATTGTTGTATGAGTTTGTATATGTTTGCTTGTCTTCCTGTTTCTGTGTTAACCAAGCTTTGTTGGGAGTTGAATTTAAAAGGTGTATATCTGAGATACACAACAAATGGTTATTGATTCACCATGTCTTACACACATAAGAATCAACTAGTCCAGAGAAAATGGCTACTGGTAAAGACTTGTCAAAACCGTTTATGGTTGATAGTTTGCCAAAAACTATATGGTTATCAACTCACCATATTCTTTATGATTAAGAGTTGGCAAGTCCATAGCAAACGGCTCATGGTAAAGACATATCAAATCCGTTGATAGCTTATAGTTTGCTAAAAACTACGATAAGAGCAGTTTAGTTTACAAATGATTTTATTTACCATTGCTCTTTGAAATTTTTGTGAAAAATTACCACTGCTAGTTCACAGTTTCCACTGACAGTGTTATTTTACCACTGTTGTTCTAGCCGTTACAACTGATAGTGTCAGTAACTTAGTGTTTACTAGCCGTTGAAAGTAACCACTGTTTGTCATATATATAGGGTTAAAATATTAAGGAAATTATCTTCTTTCCATATTATGATAAATACTTTCTAAAGATAATTTTACTTGCGCAATACTTCTAAACCCTAACCCTATATATCTTTCTCTCTCAATTGGCTAGTTATTCTTTCAATTCTTACTGTCATAATATTGTTTTTCATCAAAAGTTTCTATGGCATCTTTAAACTTTGCAGATGAGCACAACCTAGTGGCCTACCTACAAAAGTCTAACGAGAAGAGTGGCCCTGTTTATCATCAAATTGTGGACTTTCTACATACCACGCATATAAGGTATGCTTTGCTTTTAAAACCCACAATTTATATCTCTCAAATCAAACAGTTTTGGACTTCTGCTACGTCCATAACACTTGAGATTGGAGATACACATAAAACAGTGGATGCTCTACGAGCCACCGTGGATGGGGTAACTATTGATGTTACTAAGGCATCCTTGAGGAGAGTTTTCCAATTGGGTGATCTCAATGGTCTCATCACATTACCTATGCCTGAAAATCATGATACTTTATCATCCATGGGGTATGATACCACTGACAAAAAGGCTACTTTCAAAAAGAGTGGTTTTTGTCCCCATTGGAGATTTTTGATTCATACTCTGTTGCATTGTCTCAGTCTAAAGAAAACATCTTATGAGCAATTTAATTCAACCATGGCTTATCCTTTGGTTTGTCTAGTCACTGATAAGATTTTTAACTGGTCAAATTATATTTTTACAAGTATGAAAGGCAATGTACAGAGTAAAACAAAAATTTTAATGTATCCAAGGTTTGTGCAAGCAGTGCTAAATGAGTTTCAACTGCAACCTCATACTAATGTTTATCAAATTAGTTGCCTAAAGCCTAAAGTTTTTCAAAATTTGAACAAAGATGGCAATATGATTTTTACACCTCTTATTCCACAAATGCTTGCTAAGATCACAACTGAACAAAACACACCCATAATTAATGTTCCAAACACTGATTATGTTCCACCCGTTTCAAACACCTATGAGAGAAGGTCTAAACAGCCAACTCCTCTCATGACAACACAACAACTTTCTGAACCTTATGGTCTAGGAACAAGCAGTGGTGGTTTTAGAATTCCACCTAGTCCAACTAGGGAAGAATCTGAACCTTTGCCACATGATTCACCTCTCCCAACAGGTAACACAGTTGGAAGTGATGAGGGCAGTGGGAACCAATTGGAATTGATGGTTTTGTGTACAAAGTTAGCCAAGCAGGTTGAATCTCTACAGAAGTGGTGGTTTTAGAATTCCACCTAGTCCAACTAGGGAAGAATCTGAACCTTTGCCACATGATTCACCTCTCCCAACAGGTAACACAGTTGGAAGTGATGAGGGCAGTGGGAACCAATTGGAATTGATGGTTTTGTGTACAAAGTTAGCCAAGCAGGTTGAATCTCTACAGAAGGATTTGGCATATGTCAAGAAGCAGCATGCCAAGGATGTTAAACACTTAAAGGAAGAGATTCAGACCTTAAAGGAGGAGGTGCAGGGGTTGAAAAAGCACAAGAAGACTGCAAAGTTTGTGATTTCATTTTCATCTTCACCTACTAATGGTGATTCAGCTGATCATGATTTGGGAAATTCTCCCAAACAAGGGAGGAAAACAGGTGCTGACACTGAGGGGAGGAAAATTGTTTTTGAAGATGAAGGAGATACAAGTAAAGGAGCAAAGGAAACTGATACTCATGGAGAGCAACTTGAAGATCAAGACATTTTCTGTACTGCAACTGATTTTACCACTGATTTAATTTCCACTGCAGAGCCAAATATTGCCACTGCAAGTGAAGACTTTGATAAAGTGAAGAAAGACAAAGGTAAAGCAGTTATGGAAAATGTAGAGCAAACTAGAAAAAAGATTTCAAAGAAAAGACAAGCTCAGATTGCTCTTGATAGAGAAATTGCTAAGATAATTACTGAAGAAGAAGTTGCTAAAAAGAAGAAGCTTGAAGAAATGGAAGTTGCAAGCTTTTTGGAGACTAGAAGATTGAATAGAATGGAAGATTTTGGTGAAGATCCATTTTCCATTGTTAAACCTACAATTCTTAAAAAGAAGACTCCAGAGTTTAGTTATGTTCCTACTGAAGATGATATTGAGTTCTTGATTGCTAATAATCTAATGATCAAGAAAAAGTCAATTGACCTGGTAGCTGATGCATCCTTAACTGAAGAACAAAGAACTGCTCAGTTTAAGGATTTCATTCAAATGAAGAACAATCAAGCACTTGAAGATGTGATTAGTACAGTCAAAAAGGGCCAGAAGAAATCAAGACAGTCAAGACAACCAACCAAAGCACAAATTCTTTCATATATGAAGACTTATTGTTGTCATGTTGGTGGTTGGAAGAAGCATCAATTCAAAGGAATGGCTGATGATCAAGTTGAAAGGGCTTACTACAGAGTTCAAAAACAAGATAAAGATTTTACTCCAATGGACTCTGAAGAAGAAGCAAGAAAGTATCCTGAATTGAAGAGAAAGGCCAAAGAAAGTGATTCTCAAACTGTTAAGAAGACTAAGATTGCTGAAGAAAAAGAAATTCCTACTGAGAAATTCACTGAAGAACAATTGACTGGAATGATTGTGATTATAGAAGAAGATTTTTATCTAGAACCACTGCAAGTTCAACATCCTATTATTGATTGGGAAGTTTACACTGCTAGCAATTTTGCTCCAACATGGAAGATCACAAGGCTAGGTGGTGAAACTTCATCATTCATTCAATTTGAAGATCTTATAAAAG
Source organism: Chrysanthemum seticuspe (assembly GCA_019973895.1). Taxonomy (NCBI): domain Eukaryota; kingdom Viridiplantae; phylum Streptophyta; class Magnoliopsida; order Asterales; family Asteraceae; genus Chrysanthemum; species Chrysanthemum seticuspe. Next base: position 360,426,986 of record BPTQ01000005.1, on the reverse strand, counting down.
TTTTTGACAGAGATGACCTTGATACATTATGGAGATTAGTTCAAGAAAGGTTTAATGCTCAGGATCTCAAAGATACAAAGGAAATTCAGTTGTGGATTAATCTTAGAAGGCTTTATGAACCTAATGTTGATGATGATTTCTGGAAGTTCTCATGTCCATGTTCTGGTACTAAGTGGTTTTACTATGACTCATGTGAAGTTCATCATGTCTCTACAGCAAATGGAGTAGATGCATTTATGCTTGCTGAGAAGGAATATCCAATCAGAGTTGGAACTCTCACTGTGATGTTATGTACCACAATAAGAGTTCATGAAGACAATGAGAAAGTCAGAGCATTATTGCATAGACTTCAAGATCAATGTTCAAGAGCCATACGGAAGTTAAGGAAGAAGTGAAGTATTTGGTTGAATTCCCAAAATCCTTGAAAATCATGAAGACTGAAGAAACTTATTGATTTACAGAGAAATCATAAGTTTAGGGGAGGATTGTTGGGAATAATTTGTTACCACGGATAGTTGTGGTTTACACTGCACGGATTAACACTAGCAGTGGAAACGTATTCCCACTCCCAGTACATTATTACCACTGCTATCAGTTTATGATTAACGCATCTAGATAAGTATAGAATAGATCTTGTATATATTCTATAATGTTAGCTTTATACTTATCTTGTAAAGGACTCCTTGTTGTATAAAAGGAGGTCCTAGGTTATTGTCTTAGGTACTTGTTTAATTACCTACGTATTACTCACAAGAGCTTCAAGGTGCAACCCTAGTGATAAGCAAGATCCCTCGTATTATTCTTTAATAATATTGGAGCTTAAGTTTTGTATTTAATCTGTGTTTACATACAATACATCATACAATCCATCTTCTAAGTATTACTAAGTAAATTCCGCGTGCTTAATAATATTATACAAAATATCATTGACACAAAGGAGTGTATCTTAGATCCATCAAATTATTATTATTGTTAGATTCATTTCCAATCACATCAATTTCAAACACACCATTCACAGTAATCGCGTTAAAATAAAATACACCATTTAAAGAAATAGAAATTCCATTACGTGAAATAGTATGAGTAAAACCATCATCCAACAATATTGAAAAGGAAACAACACCTCTAATTATAGAAGGTGCATAATGACAATTGTTCAATAACAGTACTAAGCCCGAAGGCAATACTAAACTAAACGTTTCTATGGCTTCAACAGCTGCATGTGCCCCATTGCCCACGTGCAGATATTGCTCCCCATAGGCTAGCTTCCTCTCCACTCTAAACCCTTGTAGTGTATTACAAATGTGAATACCACATCCAGTATCATATACCCAGGAGTTTTTATGAATTAGAGTAAATAATTCAATTAAAAATAAGTTACCTGAAGAACCGGCGCCCGAGGACCCGTCATACTTCATCTTATTTTCCCGCAATTCATCAAGATAGAGAGCACAGTTTCTCTTCCAATGCCCAACGACCTTACAGTGGTGGCATGCTTGGTCCTTTTTAGGATTTTCCTTCCTAGGAGTAGGGTACTTCTTGGGTTCTGGTTGATAGGCCATAACCTTTTTACCTTTATCAACTTTCCCTTTGCCCTTCACCTTCTTGTTGTTCGCACGCTGCGGTTTTGGCTTATTTATCCTTCCACCCTGAATAGCAAGTACCTGGGGAGTAGGAGCCTTTTGAGGTAACCCTTTTTCATAATCAATTAGTAGTGCGTGTAGGTCAGTAACTATCTTCCCCACACAGTGCATATTGAAGTTCCGAACAAAACCATTGAAATCCTTGCTAAATGATATGTTGATCAAGTTCACAGCAATTTCATTTTCATAAACTTTGCCAAGTGCCTTTAATTGGTCCATGTATCCTTTCATCTCCAATACATGAGCACTTATGGGTTTACCTTCTCCCTGCTTGTAGCAGTGTAATGCATCGATCAAATCATAAATTTCGACAGCAGCTGGTTTCTCGAACATGGTTCGAAGTTCATCGAGCATGGTTGATGGGAAGTAGTTTTCGAACGGCTTTTGGAGAGCAGGTTCCATCGTTCCCAACATTAGGCAAGCCACATCGTTATGACGCTTATACTCAATTTTCCAAGCAGCCTTTTCCGCGTCAGACGCATCAGGTGCTGGTTTAGTACGGCAAGGCGTGTACATATAGTCCAACCGATCCGCCACTCTACAGACAATTCTCAAAGAGCGGTACCAATCATTGAAATTCTTAGAGCCAGTCAACTTTTTTTGATCAAAAATTGTTTTGAACGCAGAACTTAATGACAATGGTGATGAGGAAGACGATGAAGAATTTTTGTAATGTTTTTAATGTTATTTGAATAATTTACGTAATGTTTTTAATGTTTATTTGAATTTAGTATTGTAATGTTTTAATTTTTAATAAATTTTAAATTTGTTGTTTAAAATGTTTGAATTAAAAAAAATAGAAAAAAACCTCGGTCATCGACTGTAGCAACTTGATCGTGTCTGATCGTCGGAGAGAGAAAGCTGTGAACAGCCTAAATTCAGCGCTCTGATCTTCTACTGTAACAAATTCTGCTTGTTGGTGAGAATGCAATTGGTTATATCAATTGAGTCGGATACTACTCGGATTGATTACATATTTACATACAATACTAGGTTCTGTATATTCTTTAATAGCAAATAAATACAGTTAAAAATGCTATTAACATGGCTAAACGACTTTCTTTACTCACCAAATGCATATACGGATCGAGAATGAAACACATACAAAAATCGATATTGTTTGGTCAATATCTATAATACTTATAATGTAAGAATGAATCTCTCACTTCTTAGTTTTAATTCACAAGTCATATCTATATCCTTAGAAAACTTGATAATTACATCAAATATCCTTATAAAAATAAAAATTACCTCAATATTCTTCTAAAAACTTAAAAATACTCAAATATATCCAAAATTACAACTTAATCAATTTTGATATTTTTATCTATTATTCAAATGCTAATCTAAAAGTCGGATTACCTTTTTACCCTTGTTCCTAATCAAATAATTAAAAAATCTCAAACACATGATTCTTGTTTTCCTCATATTAAAAATTTAAAATTTAGTATTGTAATTGCTTAGGGTTTTTAGAGAGAGAAAGTGTGTGCGTTTTCGATGATTTTTTTTTCTTAAAGGTAAATTATTATTAAGAAAAGGAACTCCAAAGGAGCAAAAGTACAAAACAAGCACAAAACATATACCACAGTTAGGACACATCCCTAACTAGCATGTTTTGGCTAAATTACACATGGCCATAACTAATAACAAAAACCACCATACAAAAAACAAATAACCAAAACAAATTACAAATAAGATAACATAGAGTATAACCCCATGAGAAGAACAGTATACTTCTGAATCCATAAAACAGAAAGGTGCCAACCTAACTGTCTTAATCCATCACAATATACTGCCCTCACACATAGGATTAACACTCTAACAAACAAAGCTAAAGTAGCATAATAACATCAAGGCCATAAACAAACACAATAATATCCATCCTTTGGGAGCAAGCAGAGAACTTGTCATCACAGAAAGCATCCCACACCATAAACATAGAGGAGTGCCAATGTAGCAGTCTAGAGAATGTCTCCTCCTTAAAAAACCTACTCCCAGTAAAACCACTAGGGAAAAACCTAAGAGTAGGAAAAAGAGTGTGACCATCCCCTAAACCTCCCCAATCAGCAAACCCAAAGATAGCAAACAACTTGAACAAGCAGCTACCACTTGAGCTTGACAACTGGAACAATCCCCACCAAACCTGCATAATAACAATCCTGCACCAATACCCACTGAACCAGATAATAATAACACCATTAGTACCACCCATAATCATAATCAAAGGGTTCCAGATTCTATTACAAGCCCAGAAACCAGTACCCATAGGCCACCACCCATACCAACTGGAACAATCCCCACCACCCATACCAACTAACAAACTTAATACTACCCATCATCAGTACTTTCTTTAAGCAAATCTTCCACCATTCTTCTATAATACACATTCTTATCTATCTTCAGGTCCCAAATTCTAGCAGCATCAACAGTGTTGGAGTTAATATTAAGCTTTAAACCCAACAACTTCATTCTAACAGTTCCCACTATAATCTTAAACAAGCTATCCTCATCTCTAAACTCCTTCTTAAAGCATCTAGAATTTCTCTCCTGCCACACAAAATACACACAAGCTCCCCATACCAACCTCTGAATAATGCTCCAAACAGTATTATTGGCAGATTTGTTTGAAATGAAAGATACAATACTAGCCCATTCATTTGAAATATCATCCATTTTAGTCATAGGCTTTAACCTATTCCACAAGCTTTTAGCAAAAGGGCATAGAAAGAAAAGATGTCTATGTGTCTCATTATCCTGATTACACAGATGACATGTCATGCTCTGTATACTCATCCACTTAGACAGTCTATCAAGAGTCTTCAACCTACCCTTAATAGCAACCCATAAAATAAAAGCATGTCTCGATATACATTGATTATACCAAACATGTCTATACCAAATAACCTTGGGACATTCATTACTAACAGCATACCAAACTTCTTTAACAGAAAAGTCCTTCACATTACCCTTTTTATCTACCCACACAGTCTTATCCTCTACATCACAATCTAACTTAGGAACAGGAACATCGGTAACTTCTCTAAATCTATCCTCCCACTCAATAGGCCACATCCATTCATTATCCTGGATCATGTCTGCCACTTTAACTTTAAAACACAAATTAGCTTGTTCAAGCATTCTATGGCTAATTAATCTGTTTAAAGGACCATTATGATGCCATTTATCAAACCAAACATTACATACCTTTCCATTAACAATTTTAACCTGAACAAAGTTTTTGATCTTGTCTCTTAAGTCCAATAACTGTTTCCAACACCAAGAATACCCTCTATTCAATTCAACATCCCACATACTTCTACCTTTTAACCAATAAATATTAACCCATTTAACCCATATAGAATCTTTTCTACTAACTATATTCCAGATATGTTTTGCCATCAAAGTTTCATTCCATAACTTAACAGGTTTAAGCCCTAAACCCCCCTGATCCTTTGGCTTGCAAACCTCTTTCCATGAAACACTAACCATACCCCTAATACTACTACCTCTAGTCCAAAGGAAGTTTTTGAACAACCTATCAATCTGCTTACATATACTAGCAGGTAACAGGAATAGAGAAGACCAATAAACTTGCAAAGAATACAAAATAGAAGAGATAAGCTGTAACCTGCCAGCAAATGATAGATCATAGTTTCTCCAGTTGTGAATCCGCTTCTTGATCATCTCAACCAATGGCTTGCAATCCATATCAGATAATCTTTTGGAGACCATTGGAACACCCAAATACTTGATAGGTAGCACTCCTTCGTTAAACGGCATTACCAACTTTATATTAGCCACAACATGCTCAGACACATTACCAAAGAAAGCTTCACTCTTGGTCATACTAGGATGAAGCCCCGAACTCATACAAAATTCATCTAACCCTCTTCTCAAAACAGAAGCTGATATCAGATCCCCATGACACAACATAAGTAAGTCATCCGCAAAGCACATATTTGTGATTTTAAGCTCCTTGCAACCCCAATGATATTTGAAACCCTTTTCAACCTTCACATGCCTCTGAATCATCAAATTAAGCACCTCCATGACTAAAGTAAAGAGATAAGGGGATATTGGATCCCCTTGTCTCAACCCTCTACCCGCCTTAAAGAAACCATTTGGCTCACCATTTATGCAAACAGAAAATGAAGCAGTGGTTAGACAGACCATAATCCAATGCACCATTACAGGATGGAAACCAAATTGCTTTAGAATGAATTCAAGAAACTGCCAATTCACGGTATCATATGCCTTTTGTATGTCAATCTTAAAAGCACATCTACTTGATCCCCCCCAAGTTTTCCAATTATAACCCCTCATCAATTCCTGTGTCAGCAATATGTTATCACAAATCTGCCTACCTGGAATAAAGGCACTCTGGTACTCCCCCACAAGCCCACTCAAAACCACCTTAATCCTATTAGTTATAATCTTACTAATAGTTTTATAAACTACATTACAACAACTTATAGGCCTATAATCACTGACTTTCTTAGGTGTAACAATTTTAGGAATTAAAGAGATAACAGATGCATTAACCTCACCAAGCATCTTGCCATTAGCGAAGAACTCCTTGACTGCAGCACAAGTATCCTCACCCACAACACTCCAAGCACTCTTAAAAAACTTGGACGTATAACCATCAGGACCAGATGCCTTATTATCATCAATGTCAAATAATGCAGTTTTAATTTCATTATCAGTCACCTTTCCAATCATTTCCACAGCAACATCAGGACTCAACTTAGTAGTAAAAAGAGAGCCCGGGTCCTCAATAGGAAACGCAACCTCACCAGAACCAAAAAAGTCTTCAAAATGACTAACAAACTTGCCCACCATATCGTCCCCATAATAAGCCTTCCCATTGTCATCATACACCACTTCAATCCTGTTTTTAACGATTCTATTTTTAACCATATTATGAAAATAGGCAGTATTAAAATCCCCTTCCTTGATCCACTCTATTTTTTCCTTCTGTTTTAAAAGAAGCTCTTCATCCAAAATAGCTTGCTTAAAAGCATAAGCATAAACAGCTTCTTCCTCTCTAAGCATAACATTAGACGGGTCATTCTTCAAAGCTTCTTTCACACTATCCAACTCCTGTTTCAGTTTTGCTACCTTATCACTAACATTGCCATTCTTTTTATTCAAATTCCTCATATGTTTTTTCATAAACTTAAGCCTTTTAGCTAACACATACATAGCATACCCTTTGACCGGCACCTTCCAGTTATCTTTAACAGCATCAATAAACCCCTTCTTAAACGTAAGATAATTCAAAAACCTAAACGCTCTATTTTTCTTACCCTTCTCTTCAGGCATCACCAACACAGCAGGAGTATGATCCGAACTAGCAAATGCCATAAAATTAGCAAAGCATTCAGAATACTCACTCACGAATTTATCATTACCCATAATTCTATCCAACTTCTTACGAACACCACTATTAGGATCTCTCCTTTTTTGAGCCCATGTAAAAAGCAACCCAGTAATCTTGATATCCTCAATATTTATACTATCAACACAATTTCTAAAATCCTGTACTCCAAACATTTTAATCCCCAGACCACTAGAGTGCTCAGAATAATCCAAAATCACATTAAAGTCACCAATCAGAATCCAAGGAAAAGCACCAGCAACACCATAATGCTCCTTCAAATTCTTCCAAAGACTTCTCCTATCTTTAACATTAGTCTCCCCATACACAAAAGAAACAAACATCTCCTTGTTTTTACTTATTCTCTTATCCAAAAAGTGCATCACCTGGCTATTTTGAGTTAACAGTTGGACAGAAAAGATGTTTTGATCCCATCCCACAGCTATTCTACACCCCTTAGGACTGTCAACAGAGTTAGAAACCCAACTCCAATTACCAAAAACATCATTACAAACTTTATTCACAGCCTTTTTACGTAACTGTGATTCTATAATACCCAACATACTAATTCCATTCTTACAAATGAAATCTTTAACCTCTGTTTGTCTAAGGGCACTACACATCCCTTGGACATTCCATGAAGCAATTTTTATCACCATTAATTAAGAGAAGATGAAGATGCAACATTACCTTGCATCTGAGAGCAGTCACCTTCCATACCCTTTGAAACCACATTCCTAGCCATGAATCTTGCAGTGCCATTGGTATCCTCTGCAACTTCATTTTTAATACCTTCCATAACATCTTCATAAAACTGGTCTTGCATCATCTTATCCACCTTATGACCCATAATAGACTCATAATGATGCACCATATCCTCAGTCCAGTTCTCCATAATAGCCTCAGTAAGCTCTTGATCAAACATACAAAACAACTCTACTTCAGCAATCTGTTTTTCCTTCACCCACTGTGCTATTTTGGTTAACTCATTCCTATAAATATCATCATATACCTTCATAAAAGCTTGGTTTTGAGTAATATCATTTCCCTTCATTAATTCCACACTCTTCTTCTCAGCTTCATCTTTAGCAATCATTGCCACATTTCTATTCCCATATACTATATCCTTTTGCAATTTTGAAATTCTCCCCTTTAACTCATTAATCTTACTCTCCTTTACCTTTGCCACCTTCAATTCCTCCCAAAACACAACCAAATCATCAGACCATTTGCTCCTATCCTCATCAGACATATCCATACCCAACATACATGCCATATCCATCTTCTTCTTCATATCCTCCCACTCCTGACTTCCTTTTTCTATTTTCTCATTACTTAAAACATCAAATTTATTACTTGTTTTAATGACCTCCTTTACCACCTTCTTAGTCTTCTTATCACCAATTACACCAACATTCTTTTTCTGTACCTCATTATCACCCCCATTCATCTTGTTTCCCATAACACCTTCATCTAATTTCTTCTCAACAGTGGCTACAACAGGAACACTTCTATTATTCATGCTATTATTATAACCACCTCTACCATTCATTCCACCCCTACCCTGCATACCTCCTCTACCTCTGCCATTATAACCACCCCTCACACCATATCCATTCCCATTACCCTGACCACCATAAGACCTGCTAGTACTAGCTGCATACTTATCATTCTTCCTCGCCTCTTGCCATGTTTCCTTTTCCTTATTCTTTTCACCATTAGTAGCAACTTTAGTAGCTCTAACTGCCTCTTCCTTGGCCAATTCTTCTTCAGTCCATACTCTAACCTTACATACTCTATAATCATGCCCAAACACCTTATAGTTAGTGCACAACGGTGGCTTCCAATCATATCCAACCCTCAAACTCATAGACTTACCCAACTTGTTATAACATATCTCAACAGAATCAACCAACTCTCTAGATGCATCAACTTCAACAAGCACCCTAGCAAAACTAGCCCTACCATAAGCCCTTGAGCACATTGATGTCGTTATCCTATCCATAATGATTGGGTTACCTACACTGCTTGCAATCCTGCTAATACCATCAGCATTCCATGCTTCTAGAGGAACATTATAAATCTTAACCCATATTGGTACTTTCGTTGGCTCCGGCTTCTCCATGCAAAGACCTACTTCCCATTTCTGAACAAAAAACGGCTTCCCATCAACGAACCAAGGACCATTTTCCAGTACATAATTCATACCCTCATCAGATTTGAACTTAATAAAGTGAAGTCCACACTCATTCACTATTATCTCATCAACCTGAAATGATCTCCACATCCTCCTCAAGTGCCCAGAAATCTCCCTATAACTCATACTAACACCAACAAAATAACCAACCAATGTCAAAAACCAATTCTTACTTCCTTCCTCAATGACTGGATCCATGTCAACCACTTTCCTGCCAAATTCATTCACCCTTAATGGTATTGCAGACAACTTATTACCAAGTCCACCAATAGACCCCTGAAAAGCATTAACAAAGGACATTGGCCTTTTACCATTGTTACGGTCTATCATCTCAGTATCATTATCATTACCATTTCCCCCTTTACTATCACTACCCTTACCAACAACTTCATTCAAGCTAGGCCACTTAGTACCCCCACTATTACCACTCCCATTAGACTCATTCACATTACTCCTAGAACAACCACTTTCATTCACATTACCCTTCAAACTATTATTAGCATTCTCAGAAACAAAATTACTAGCATTCAAATTAGGTTTAGCATTAGCATTTTCAAAATTCTTAACCAAACTATCAACCATACCATTACCTTTGTTGTTATCCACACCAACTTGAGCCTTCCCCTGCTCCCCACCTTCACCATTGATAACCCCTTCATTTCCTTTCACCTCCTTTCCACTGACCTTATCACTACCCTCATTCACCTCATGCTGTACCTCAACTACCTCATCACATTCATCAGTCTCTTCCCCTTCAAACTCCACATACTCCATATCCTTCATAGACTCTCTAAGCTTGGTATTACCTTTCTTTGACCCCTTCTTAAACACACCTCCAACAGACTTAGCAACATTAATCCCATGTTTCACAGACAACTTAGCATCATTACTTGAGCTTCTAGTAGCTCTTTTAGGTTTAATCACTTCATCTGATGGCCTGGGAGGCATCAGATTAGGGTTTATGACAATAGGTTCTTTCATGATTGGATTAGAGTGGAAATGAACACGAAATGATGTGGTGAATCTACATAATCAAACGTTTGATTATCAGAAATGGATATGTGGGAGGATACGATGAACAGTGGGTTTATGTTTATTTGTAACGGTCAAAATGAAATGAAAATAATATGAAGATCAAACGGTTAAATTTTGGGGATTTTTATATGTATAGATAGATCATGAACAGTAGATTCATAATCAAAAAACAATAATAAAATTCAATGGTTGGATTAGAAATGGATGATGAATTACTTAATAAAATTCAAGGGTTTTTAGAGAGAGAAAGTGTATGCGTTTTCGATGATATAATTTCCGTAGTATTTGGTGTTTATGCTTTAAGGTTTAGGCTTTTATATACCCAAATGTAGCGTTATAACCATTGTAGGGGCATAACACCAACCGTTTTTTAAAATATTTAGTCATTCATGAGGGTATTATATCATTTAAATACTTGTATAAATGTAATAACCTATTACATATCAAAAACGTACGTGATACTTAACCCTTAAACGTAAAAACCTCATCTAAGATGTTATAAAGTACTTATATAATGACAATCTTACAAAAATATAGTAAAATTTCGAGGCTAGTAAAACGCTCCATCAAGTGTCATTGTACACGTTTTTAGCTATACATCTGTAGGGCGTTTTCGATGATATAATTTTCGTTGTAGTTGGTGTTTATGCTTTAATTTTTAGCCTTTTATATACCCAAATGTAGCGTTATAACCATTGTAGGGGCATAACACCAACCGTTTTTTTAAATATTTAGTCAAGTATGAGGGTATTATAGTATTTAAATACTTGTATAAATGTAATAACCTATTACATATAAAAAACGTACGTGATACTTAACCCTTAAACGTAAAAACCTCATCTAAGATGTTATAAAGTACTTATATACTTACAATCTTACAAAAATATAGAAAAATTTCGAGGCTAGTAAAACGCTCCATCAAGTGTCATTGAACACGTTTTTAGCTACACATCTGTAGGACATTTTCGATGATATAATTTTCGTAGTATTTGGTCTTTATGCTTTAAGGTTTAGCCTTTTATATACCCAAATGTAGCGTTATATTGTAGGGGCATAACACCAAACATTTTTTAAAATATTTAGTCATTTATGAGGGTATTATAGCATTTAAATACTTGTATAAATGTAATAACCTATTACATATAAAAAACGTACGTGATACTCAACCCTTAAACGTAAAAACCTCATCTAAGATGTTATAAAGTACTTATATAATGACAATCATACAAAAATATAGTAAAATTTCGAGGCTAGTAAAACGCTCCATCAAGTGTCATTGAACACGTTTTTAGCTATACATTTGTAAGGCGTTTTTGATGATTTTTTTTTCTTAAAGGTAAATTATTATTAAGAAAAGGAACTCCAAAAGGAGAAAAGAGTACAAAACAAGCACAAAACATAATAAACTGTTAGGACACATCCTTAACTAGCATGTTTTGGCTAAATGCCCATGGCCATAACTAATAACAAAATCAACATACAAGTAAAACAAACAAAGAAAACAGAATACACAATAAGATAACAAAGAGCACAAGCCTATGAGAAAGAACAGTACACTTCTGAATCCATAAGACAAGAAAGGGGCTAACCTAACTGTCTTAATCCATCACAATATACTGCCTCCCACATAGACTTGAAAACTCTAAATAACAAAGCCAAAAAAGGCATACCCAAAACATCGAGGCCATAAGCATGATTCAATAACTTCCATCCTTTGGGAGCAGAAAGCAGACTTGTCAACACAATAAGCATCCTAAACCACAAACATAAAGGAGTGCCAGTGTGGCAATCTAGTGAATGTCTCCTCCTTAAAAAACCTACTCCCAGAAAAACCACTAGGGAAAAACATAAGAGTAGGAAAAAGAGTGTGACCATCCCCTAGACCTCCCCAATCAGCAAACCCAAAGATAGCAAGAAGCTTGAGCACACAATCCACAACAAAGCAGCTACCACTTGAGTTTGAAAACTGGAAAAAGCCCCACCAACTAATGCCACCATAATATCCAGGATTTCTCCATACCTGCATAATACTAATCCTGCACCAATACCAACTAGACCAAACCATAATAACATCATTAGTACCACCCAAAATCATAATCAAAGGATCCCAGATTCTATTACAAGCCCATAATCCAGTACCCATAGACCACCACCCAAACCAAAACATAGATTTAACACTACCCATTAAAACTACTATCCTTTAGAAGCTCCTCCACCATTCTTCTATAATAAGCTTTCCTGTTCAGTTGCAGATCCCAAATCCTGGCAGCATCAACAGTACTTGAATTCATCTTTATATCCCAACCCAACAGCTTCATTCTCGCCATCCCCACAATAATTTTAAACAACTTCTCCTCATCTCTGAATTCTCTTTTAAAACATCTAAAATTCCTTTCCTGTCACACATAATAAACACAAACTCCCCAAACCAATCTCTGAATTATACTCCAAATAGCATTAGTAACAGGTTTATTAGACATAAAAGAGATAATACTGGCCCAATCATTAGACACATCATCAAGCCTGGCCATTGTTTTCAACATTTCCCACAGATTTTTAGCATAAGGACATGAGAAGAACAAATGGCTGTGAGACTCATTACACTGATTACATAAATGACATGTCATATTCTGCACATCAATCCATTTAGAAATTCTATCCAGAGTCTTTAATCTACCCTTAATAGCCACCCATAAAATGAAAGCATGCCTAGGAATACATTGATTAAACCAGGCATGTTTATACCAAATGACCTTGGGATACTCAATACTCATAGCATCCCCCATCTCTTTAACAGAAAAATCTTTAATATTTCCCAATTTATCCACCCAAACAGTCTTATCCTCAACATCATGAACTAAACTAGGCACAGGAACACAAGTGACCTCTTTAAACCTATCATCCCACTCCATAGGCCAAGTCCATTCATTGTCTTGAATCATATCTACCACTTTAGTCTTCAGGCTCAAATCAACTTGTTCCAAAACTCTATGGCTAATTAACTTACTTAACGGACCATTAGGATGCCATTTATCAAACCAAACATTACATTCTTTACCATTTCCAATCTTTACCTAAACAAACCTACTGATTTTATCTCTTAAATCTAACAAATGCTTCCAACACCATGAATATCCTCTATTCAGCTCAACATCCCATATACTCCTACCTTTAAGCCAAAAAATATTCACCCACCTAACCCATATTGACTCCTTCCTACTGACTATATTCCAAATATGCTTGGCCATGAGAGTTTTGTTCCAAAATTTAACAGATTTTAATCCTTGTTGGGAATTATACGTTTGAGTTGATAAGCCAAAAAGAATGAAACAGGAGGAACTTAATACGACAAGAAGGAAACCTACAAAAAGATGGAAGGACTTGCTTGCAAAAGAAGTTTTATTTATTAGTCTTTTGTAGTATTTTGTAAACCCTAATCCTCTAGTATATAAAGAGGACATAGGTGTAGGTTTAATATAAGTCTTCCAAGATGTAGTCGACTTAAAGGTGTGTGTGTGTGTCCTAGGCGTATAGTCTTGTAAACGCTTAGGTTATTAGTTAGTTAGTTTATGGTGATGAAAACCTTGTTCACTAACAAAGTATCGATTAGTTTATTCCGTTGTGCATGTTATTAGTCTTTGTTATTGATCCCTAGCTGAGCTTATAAAAGACCTTATCAATTGGTATCAGAGCAGGGAGCTCTTGATATAGGGATCTACAAGGTTTTTCGAAGAAAAAGATCACAAAATTCGAATTCAAAAAATTTTTGTAAGGTTACTACAACACTGTTTTGAAACGATCATAACTTTTTCGTTAACCGTTGGCTCGGGACGAAATTTTAGGTGGATGTTCTCTATATGACAATCTAACTTTCCACCAGAGGGATCGTTGATCTGAACTTTTATGTGAAAGATATAGGCTGTCGAATATGGCTGCTGAAGGAGTTTTTAAAAGTTGAATTTTATGTTTTTTTAAGATATCGATTACGTTTACTGTTGAAGACGGTCTACAAATCTTAATGGGTAATTATTCGTATCTCGTTAAAATTATCATGGTCATATGCATATTTATTGATTCGCATGATTGGTAATATTTTTTAAATCGATGGGACAATGATTGGTTATTTACAACATGTTGATTGGATATGTATGATCACGTGAAACAGTTGCTATTGTGATATTTTAATTCTGTTTGGCCTCATGAAAGTAAATTGGCGGGATATACGAATTGCAAGATGGACGGTGCATTGAAAGTAATTTGATGGGACCTACAAAAGTAATATAGAAGATGGTTGTTATTCACATGGATACTTATACTGTTCGATTTTTATATGTTTTCTACTCACAATTCGCTTCTCACAACTATGATGGGACCTACGAGTATATGATTTAAGGGAAGTCTGGTGAGATGTACGTGGGTCAGTGGTGATATATTATTGGAGACTCGAAGCGCTGGTCTCAAATACATGTACTTTGATATGTGAAACTGGGCTATTGATTTGCTTGGATTAAAGTACTGCTCTAAGTTCAAAGTACTGCTTGGAGGTTTCAAAGTACTGCTACCCTTTCACAAAGTACTGCTGCTTGACGAAAGTACTGCTCTTGGATGAAAGTACTGCTTCTCATTCAAAGTACTGTTGCTTATTCGAAAGTACTACTAAACGAAGATATTCAGATTTGAGGGGAAGTCAAGCATGACGATTGTTATGGATTTTTAGCGACACACACATGATATTGGTTCACACATAGAGGTTATTGGAAGATGTTCTTTAAAGTGTTAAAAAGCTTGTATTTGGATTTACTTGAAGAATTGATTACGAAGGAGGTAATTTATCACTTATTTGAAGGTGAAGTGGAATTACTTGGATACGTGTTTTATCATATCTTAAAAGGATCATACCTACTTTTAAGGTAACTTGTTCGTGCTTCAATGATTGTGACGAAGAATTGACATAACACTTAAAGGAGTGACGTTATTGTGCTCAGTGATTATTGTCAAGAGATTGCGGTCTCCCTATACATAGGTATACGTTCAATGTCATCTATAGTGCAGGATATAAGACACAAGTTTGGGTTATTTTACTTCTTAATCAAATTTTTTATATATGGTTTTCTTCACAAGTGATTATTACAAGGAGCTTACAGATTTGAAGAATCATTTGATGTTCATGCACCAATCAAGGGAAAGTGTTTGATTTTTACTACTGTTGATCATTATTACTACTGCTAGTTGGAGTTTTCTACTGTTTTGGATTCATTTTTAGTAAGCATTTTGGTGTTCTTCATGGAGGGAAATTCGAAACATTGGACGGCTTAGATTGGAAGTATGATATTGGTTCGTGGTGGTCAAGATCATTATTTGCATACGTTCCCTATTTGGATAATAACGAAAAGAGGAAGAGATGTTTGAGTGGCATGTCATGGATTAAGGGGAAGACAAAGGAAAACATACTTGTTTCATTCATGGTGAGATCCCTGATCTCAATTTCTCTACTTCTTCTAGGGAAGTTCGTTCAAGAATGGTTTTGTCATTATCAACTAGGGGAAGATTGTTGGGAATTATACGTTTGAGTTGATAAGACAAAAAGAATGAAACAAGAGGGACTTAATACGACAAGAAGGAAACCTACAAAAAGATAGAAGGACTTGCTTGCAAAAGAAGTTTTATTTATTAGTCCTTTGTAGTATTTTGTAAACCCTAATCATCTAGTATATAAAGAGGACATAGGTGTAGGTTTAATATAAGTCTTCCAAGATGCAGTCGACTTAAAGGGGTATGTGTGTGTCATAGGCTTATGGTCTTGTAAACGCCTAGGTTATTAGTTAGTTAGTTTATGGTGATGAAAACCTTGTTCAATAACAAAGTATCGATTAGTTTATTCCGCTATGCATGTTATTAGTCTTTGTTATTGATCCCTAGCTGAGCTTATAAACGATCTTATCAATTGGTATCAGAGCCACTTTCCACACATCCTTCCATGCTACACTAGCCATACCCCTTATAGCATCACCCTTAGCCCACAGGAAACACTTAAACAACTTATCCAACTGCTTACAAATACTAGCAAGCAACATAAATAATGATGACCAATAAACCTGTAAAGAGTATAAAACAGAAGATATGAGTTGTAACCTGCCAACAAAAGACAAGTCTATATTCCTCCAGTCCCTGATACGCTTCTTGATCATCTCAATCAGATGTTTACAGTCTTTATCAGCAAGTCTTTTGGACACCATAGGAACACCCAAGTATCTAATAGGAAGGAGCCCCACATTAAAAGGTATAACCATTCTGATGTCTTCAATTACATTCTCAGTAACGTTCCAGAAGAAAGCTTCACTTTTAGTCATGCTAGGGTGAAGACCAGAAGTTAAGCAAAACTCGTCCAAACCCCTTCTCAAGACAGATGCAGAAATCGAATCCCCATGGCAAAGCATTAACAGATCATCCGCAAAACACAAGTTTGTAATTTTTAGCTCTTTACACCCCCAATGAGATTTAAACTTCTTCTCCAACCTTACATGCCTTTATACCATCAGATTCAGCACTTCCATGACAAGCGTAAAAAGATAAGGGGAGATGGGATCCCCTTGTCTCAATCCCCTACCAGCCTTGGAGAATCCATGAGACTCACCATTTATGCAAACAGAGAAAGATGCAGTAGTTAAACATATCATAATCCAGTGAACCATAACAGGATGAAATCCAAACTGCTTCAAAATGAACTCAAGAAACTGCCAATTTACCATATCGTATGCTTTTTGAATATCAATTTTAAAAGCACACCTACTAGATCCCCCCCAAGTGGTCCAATTATAACCCCTCATAAGCTTTTGAGTTAATAAAATGTTATCACTAATTTGCCTCCCAGGTATAAAAGCGTTTGGTTATCACCCACCAGCCCACTTAACACCCTTTTAATTCTATTTGTAATGACTTTACTGATAGTCTTACAAATAACATTACAAAAGCTAATAGGCCTGTAATCAGTAACTTTCTTAGGAGGTATGACATTAGGAATAAGAGATATAATGGATGCGTTAAACTCACCAAGCAACTTGCCACTTGAAAAGAACTCCTTCACAGCAGCACAAGTATCATGCCCTACCACACTCCACGCATTTTTAAAAAACTTTGATGTGTAGCCATCAGGACCAGATGCCTTGTTATCTTCAATATCAAATAAAGCTATCTTAATCTCTTCATCAGTAACATCACTAATCAAACCCACAGCAACCTCAGGATCAAGCTTGTTAGTGAATATGGAGTCCGGGTCTTCAATAGGAAAAACCATATCATAGGCACCAAAAAAACTTTCAAAATGAGTTACAAACTTATCAACCATCTCCTTTCCATGAAAAGCAGACCCACTTTCATCATACACCACCTCAATCCTGTTTTTAACAATTCTATTCTTGACCATATTATGGAAATAGGAAGTATTAAAATCACCTTCCTTAACCCATTCAATCTTAGCTTTCTGTTTCATAAGTAACTCTTCATCAATAACAACTTGCTTATAAGCATAAGCATACACAGATTCTTCTTCCTTAAGACTAACATTAGTAGGATCATTACTTAAAGCCTTTTGGATTATAGCCAATTCTTCCTTCAACTTTCTAACTTTATCACACACATTCCCATTCTTTTTATTCAGACTCCTCATATGCTTCTTAAGCAATTTTAATCTTTTAGCAAGCACATACATAGCATACCCCTTAACAGGAACTTTCCAATTATTTTTAACACTCTCCAAGAACCCCTCCTTTCTAGTAAGATAATTCATAAACCTAAATGCCTTCATTTTCTTACCCTTTACCTCAGGAAACATCAAAACAGCAGGGGAATGATCAGAACTAACAAACGCCATAAAATTTGCAAAGCATTAAGGGTATTCATTCATAAATTTAACATTCCCCATAATCCTATCTAACTTCTTAAGAACACCAGCATTGGGATCTCTTCTTTTTTGAATCCAAGTGTAGAAAAGACTAGTAATTTTGATATCTTCAATATCTAAAAAGTCCACACAATCCCTGAAATCTTGGACTCCAAAAGTTCTAACTCCTATACCACTAGAATGCTCATTAAAATTCAAAATAATATTGTAATCACGAAGTAAAACCCATGGGAAACTGCCAGGAATACTACTATGCTCCCTTAGATTCTTCCAAAGCGCTCTCCTATCCTCATTTCATTTCATTTTACCGTTACAAATAAACACAAACCCACTGTTCATCGTTTCTTCTTACAAATCCATTACTGCTAATCAAACGTTTGATTATGTAGATTATCCACATCATTTCGTGTTCGTTTCCACCTTAAATCTATCATGAAAGAACCAATTAACATTAACCCTAATCTGATGCCACCTAGGCCATCAGATGAGGTGATTAGGCCCAAAAGATCTACTAGAAGCTCAAGTAATGAATCAAAGTTGTCTGTTAAACATGGTATTGCATTATCCAAACCTGTTGGAGGTGTGTTTAAGAAAGGGTCAAAGAAAGGAAATACTAAGCTAAGGGAGTCTATGAAGGATATGGAGGATATTGAGTATGAAGAGGAGGAACCTGATGAATGTGAGGAGATTGAGGAGGAAGTGGAGATTAAGGATGTGGTGAATGAAGGAAGTGTTGAGGTTAGTGCTAAGAAGGTTTCTGTTAAGGTTGGAAGTGGGGAGCAGAGTACTAATCAAGCAAATGAGGTTAATAATAAAGGTAATGGTTTTGTTAATGATTTAGTTAAGAATTTTGAAAGTTCTAATGCTAAGCCTAGTGATAATTCTACTAATGTTACTATGCCTGTTAATGGGAATGATGTGTTGAATGAGAATGTGAGTAAGATGGGTAATACCAGGGGTGGGGATAAGGTAGCTAGTAGTAAGGATAGTCAAAAGGGAAGTGAATGGCCTAGTTTAAGTAAGGATAATGGTAAAGGGAATAGTGGTAATGAAGGAGATGGAAATAGTAAGGATATTGTGATGTTGGATAGCAACAATGGGAAAAAGCCAATGTCATTTGTGAATGCTTTTCAGGGGACTATTGGGGGGCTTGGTAATAAGTTGTCTGAAATCCCATTAAGGGTTAATGAGTTTGGTATAAAAGTGGTTGACATGGATCCAGTCATTGAGGAAGGAAGTAAGAACTGGTTTTTGACATTAGTTGGCTATTTTGTTGGTGTTAATATGAGTTATAGGGAGATTTCAGGGCACCTTAGGAGGATGTGGAGATCATACCAGGTGTATGAGATAATAGTGAATGAGTGTGGGCTTCACTTTATCAAATTCAAGTCTGATGAGGGTATGAACTATGTTTTGGAAAAGTTGATACCCATGGCTAAGCTTGATGGTGTGTCTAATGATTGGGCTAGTATTATTTCTTTTATTGCTAATAAACCTGCTACTAATGCTATCTAGAGTATAATTCAGAGGTTGGTTTGAGGAGCTTGTGTTTATTATGTGTGGCAGGAAAGGAACCTCAGATGCTTTAAAAGAGAGTTCAAAGATGAGGAGAGCTTGTTCAAGATCATTGTGGGGATTGTGAGAATGAAGCTGTTAGGATTGGATATAAAGGTGAATTCAAATACTGTTGAAGCTGCTAAAGTTTGGGATCTTCAGCTGAACAAGAAGAATTATTATAGAAGAATGGTTGAAGATCTTATTAGAGATAATGAATCTGATGAATAGTGTATTTATGAGGAATGTTGAGAATACTGGTTTCTAGGATTGTAATAGGTTTTGGAACCCTTTTGCTTACAGGAGGAATGGTGAATTTGGAAGAGGTATTGATGGGTGTTTTTATGGGGAGGTTAAAGGGAAAGCTATACTCTTTTCCTACCTTAAGGTTTTTCCCACTGGGTTTTACTTTGGGTAGGTTTTTGAGGAGGTAGTTTCTCTTTAACTGCTATTCTGGCTCTCCTCTTTGGTGGTCTTTGATATTTGAAGTTTTGATCTGATTGGTTGTTCTGATGTCTATGGGATGCTTGCTTTGGTGCTGTTTGGCCTTGGATGGGATGAATGATTCTAGAACTTTGTGATTCTATAGGATCTGTAGTGTATGGTGGTGGATTAAGGCATTTATGTTGGTCCCTTTTTGCCTTATGGATCCAGAATATGCTATAGTCATATAGTGATCTGTGTTTCTGGTTTTGGTTTATCTTATGTTATGTTTGATTGTATTTAGAGTTTTGTTTTTGTTATTGTTTTATTGTATTTAGATATTTCCTTGGCCATTTGGCTTTTAGCCTTTGAATATGCTTGTTAGGGATGTGTCCTATAAGCTTGAGTGTGCTCTGTGCTTTGTTTGTTCTTACCCTTTGTTGGCTTCTTTTTAATAAAATTTACCTTTAAGAATCATCGAAAACGCCCTACAGATGTATAGCTAAAATCGTGTACAATGACCCTTGATGGAGCATTTTACTAGCCTCGAAATTTTACTATATTTTTGTAAGATTGTCATTATATAAGTACTTTATAATATCTTAGATGAGGTTTTTATGTTTAAGGGTTAAGTATCACGTACGTTTTTTATATGTAATAGGTTATTACATTTATACAAGTATTTTAATGCTATAATATGCTCATAAATGACTAATTCTTTTTAAAACGGTTGGTGTTACGCCCCTACAATAATTTTAACACTACATTTGGGTATATAAAAGGCTAATAACCTTAAAGTATAAATACCATGTACTACAGAAATTACAAATTGAACCTGTTGATTCACACGGATTCTTCTAACTATCGTTGATTCAATGAATACCGATAATCACAATCATTCCATAATTAGACTTTTCATATATTTTAGAATTGATTATTCTAGCTCAACAATACAATTATTAAATAGGCCAAGAAACTTGAAACGGGCCTAAAAGATAAAAGTGCCGGACCCTAGCCCAAAAACAACGTCCAATAAATTGAAAAAAAAAAACATAAAAACGTAATTAACTCAAAAAATATAGTGTTTTGGGGCTCGAGAGTTCCATAAACCGTTGTAGGCATTTACCAAAACGTTCTCATTGCTGCAAGCTGCGATTTTCCTGGTCCTGGGGCTAAAACAGAACCCCGTAACCCAAGCTATACTAGATTTAATATATTACTCGTATTACATATATACAAGTATTAAAGGTATAATATGCTAATATATGGCTGAAACCTTTAAAAACGGTTGATATTATGTCGCTACAATGATTATAACACTACATTGGGGTATATTAAAGCTGAACCTTAAGCGTAAACACCAAATACTGCAGAAATTGCAATATCGAAAACGCATCATAATTGTATAGTATTTCCATAAAAACGTGTTCAATGACACTGAGGGAGCATTTTACTAGCATCGAAATTTTACTATTTTTTTTAAGATTGTCATTCTATAAGTACTTAATAACCTCTTAGATGAGGTTTTCACGTTTAAGGGTTGAGTATCACGTACTTTTGTGATGCGTAATTTAAGAAAGGAAAGCAAAAAAAATGACAAGGTACAAAAAAGAGCCCAAGTGTGACACAAAAACAGTTTAGGACACCTCCCTAAACCGCACAACTTGGCTCAAATATGGCATTGGACGTATCCCAAGATCATAACAAATAAAGACTGCAACACATAAACTGAATACAAACTAAGAAGAGCATAAACCAAACTGGTAGAAGTAGCATACTTTGAATCATTAATGCACACTGAGACCAATCAGTGTACATTAAAACATCACCATACACTAGATCCAGCCAGCAGGCTGAAAGCTCAGATACTAGATCCAGCCAGCAGGCTGAGACCAATCAGTGTACATTAAAACATCACCATACACAAATAAGATCATCAACAGTTCATACATTGTAAGTAGCAATCCCAGCAGAGTGCACCTGGTTAATAATTTTCTGAATCATAAAAAATGGAACAACTGTTCGAACAAGTGCTAATTTTTTTAAAGAAGTATTGAGTTCTTATTAAGCATGCCTTAGTATTTCGAAATGAGAGCCGCCAATCATAAGAAGCCATATACGTGTTTTTCTCCTCATATCCAATGCAAGCCAAACTGGCAATTAAAACTGCTTATACAATATATCATGCAGCAAATAATCAGTTGCTACTAGTCCAAATACAGGCCTGACCCTTATACCAGGAGGATCCAGCCCGGTTTCATTATCAAGTGACATATGCTTAATCCAGCACAAGGGCCTAAATATAACAAAAAGCTTAGATTATAGAAGAAAGAAAGAGTATATATGAAAATGTTGAGTGCAACTTCAAAAGTACACAAAATCGATAGTCCCATTGACCCATTTAACCCGTTTTATATACAAAAGTAGGCACATTACATGAGTTAAAAAGGTTTAACAGGTTTGCGGGTCTACCCGTTTAACCCATTTAACCCGTATAATAAAATATAAATAGTTTTTAATTTAAGTAAAAAATCCGCTTAATTGGGCCGACCTGAACGTGAGCTGTTTAATAAACATAAACAGGTTAGTAGGGCCGACCCGAAATCTATTATAGACTCAATCCGAACTTATTAATTTACGTGTCGATTTCAAGTTGGGTTTCATGTCGGGTCAGAAATTACTATCCCAAGTCCTGCGACTAATTAATTGCTAGTGCTTAAGCTACTATTAATTTTGTCAAACACAGCCATACTACCACAACTCAATAATGCGATAAAATATCAATCACATACAATAAATACAACTAAAAATGAAAACTTTATAACTTTTCGCTTTCAATCCTTCTATATGCAACTTTACACCTGGCGGATCACGCGTGATTCCCGTAATTGCTTGAGTAACGTATTGCAGGAACCACGCTCGGATCACGTTATATAAAAACAACAAAAACCACCAAGTTCAATATGTCTATACATGATCTCTTACTCCTTTCATTTTTTAACTTCCTTACTTTATTATCATCATTATTATTTTTAGTTTTGTTTTTTTTATTTTTGTCTATCGGTTATAAAAACAAAAGAAAAAGTGTAGGTGTATGTATGTATCGTCTAAGCTTCATTCACACGTGCTACCAGTATTTGATAAATTAACATCAATCATATTTAGTTTATTATTGTTCATTTTCTAAAAAGAAAATATTTGCCAACTAGGTAGGTGTTAACTAAGTGAGAAAGATTTATCTATACTACTATATAAAACATTTGAGACATGCTATTAATTAATAGAAGTTTTAGAAATCTAGATTTAACAAATTACTTATAATAAAAAGAGCTTGTATCATAAACATAATTAAAGTTGAAGAAAGAAAATTAAATGTCTTAAATTACATAAACTTGTAACAGCCTTATATTAACTTGTAACAGCAAGTCTTATAACGGACCATTTACACCATTGAGAACACCAGTTGAAACAGATTTTCTAATTTCTTTACTCGCTCAATCCAATCGTAACAGCTAACATTTATAGTACACCAATATGATGTACTATAAAACCCATTCCAACTTCAGCATTTTACTTCAATTATTTTTCTAAACTCTCATTCTAAGTACTCACAAATCAGCAAGCATAAAACCTAACCATATCATTTTTATAACGAACATGGAGTCACCAAACATTGTTGCCAACTTCCGTGTACATGATTAGGAGATGATGGTTAAAACTCACCAGAACCAGGCTCACAAAGCAACATTATATTGTAAACGATCCTACAAATCAAAACCACTTACCCGAGACTTAATTAAGATATTGAAGCCATAGTCGTTGTGTGATTCGAAGAACAAAAAAAGATTAGACACCTTGTGGTTGTGTTTGTGTTTCGTTCGAGCGATAAAAGAAAGAGACGGGTATGTGTTTTATATATTTTTCGATTTGTGAAGATATATAACAAGAAAGACACTAGTCGTATAGTAAACCGCAAATGATCTCAGTCTATCTTGCATGATTCAAAATAACTTCAAGAGCTTTATAAAGATAAAACTCACTGAAAAGATTTCATCATAGAACTTAAACAAGTATCAAAACACAGTCAGCTTCGTGTTCTTTCTAAATCTTAATCGATTTTGAACACATGCTCATCATGTGAAGCTATGCTTCTTTTTAATATACCAAAACTCTAAAGAAAGAACAAGAACATAAATGAGTAAATGAGTAGTAGTGATATAAGATTGGTCGGTGAGATAGATGACTGCAAGAGAAATATGTGGCGGATGTTTCTAGGTGTTATAAGATTAGGTTTTATCAAATGACAAACATTTAAGATTAGTGTGTTTCTTTTTATACCAAAAACTTAGGGTTTGCGTGTTATGTTGGACTGGCCAGCGTTATGATTTTAATTATATGGGTACCCGTCGCCATACCCTTCAGCTTTTACTTATCTTTCAAAGATGCTATTTATGTTCCTTTCTTTCGTTCGGGCCTTATGTTTATTTGGATATATGAAATACTTTTCATTGTTACTGTGCTTAAAGTAATGTTTATTTAAATTATCATTCATTAGTACGGTTATTGTTAGAAAAACGTGTAAACCAATAACATTTGCTCGCCGCAAAAATATAATGTTCGTCGTTGTATTGCGCGGGTACCCAGTATTAATTATGTTTGTAAGTTTAAAGAGTAGGTATATTTGATTTTTGGGTTAAGTTTTGATTGATGAATCAATCAGATAAAATAAAATGATTGATTATGAATGGTGATGTGGATTGGATTGGTTGCTGGACAGTTGGCTTAATAAAATGGAAATCCTTAGATGGATTGTCACGTAAGTCATCTTTATCTCGTGTGTTTTTGTTTGTATCGTCATTGATATGATCCATCACTTTCATCTACACGTCAACCTCAACCACCAACTTCTTGTAGGTAGTATTATATATGCATGCATTATTGTCATCATCTTTACTTTGTACTAGCTGGTGATTAAAGATCATCCAACTGCCTACCTAATTGTACGTTGTTAGATAATAATAATGCTTGGCAATGGAGTTATCGGGATTCTTTCAGAGTCTACAAACAAGTGGGAAAGAAGGGTACCTTTAACCCCAGCACACTGTGCTAGACTTTTGCACGGTGGTAAGGAAGTCGCACGCATTATTGTGCAGCCATCCACCAAGCGAATTCATCATGACGCTCTTTATCAGGATGTTGGCTGTGACATCTCCGAGGATTTATCAGACTGCGGTCTCATTTTGGGTATTAAGCAACCAAAGGTATATATTCTTCTTACAACACCAAAACTTTATTTTTTAAAAATTGGGATAATAACTTTAAAAATCATTATACTTGTCCAAAAATACTCTTCTGTGTATCAAACAAATTTTTTGGCTTATATGGATACTAAACTTTCAAATTCGGACTTTTTGAGATACCAGTCTTTCAAATTCGGTCTTTTTGAGGTACTTTTGTGACATTTTTGCCCCTTAATTTTTAACAATTTGAAGGGCAAAAATGTCACAAAGTACCTCAAAGAGTCCGAAATTGAAAGTCTAGCACTCATATAAGCAAAAAAAAATTATTCAATACTCAAAAGAGTATTTATGAACAAATATGATGATTTTTAAATTATCCCTAAAAAATTCACCAAATGACTTACTTTTCGTGTTTGTTGCAGTTGGACATGATTCTTCCTGACAGAGCATATGCGTTTTTCTCCCATACTCACAAGGCACAGAAAGAGAACATGCCTTTGCTAGATAAAGTATATATCATTTCTTTTCTTCTTCAACGAGTACCATCATGATATACTAATGTAGTAATTAATTTTGAATATGATTGTACGTCATGTGTAGATTTTGGCTGAAAGGGCCTCTTTGTTTGATTATGAGCTCATAGTTGGAGATGAAGGGAAAAGGTTGCTTGCATTTGGCAAGTTCGCTGGTAGAGCTGGACTTGTGGACTTCTTAAGTGGATTGGGAAGAAGTAAGTACCCTTAACATCAACTAGTGATCCATCACTTTTCTTTTTGTAATTACGCTATATGTTGCATTTTGGTTCATTGAAATCCCTAAACACGAGCAATTAGATATATTAAAAGATTGTTTTAGTATGAACAAACTTACTTAGAAACTCAAGACCGACATCACAATAGTATCTTAATTCGCTCTGTGCATTTATATGTCTCAAACTGTTATTTAGTTCTAGCAACTACCTACATTAAGAAACAAAAGCGGAATAGTTGAAAACAAAATTCAAGTCACTAGGATAAAGAGACTTTGGGCCGGCCTTGGTCCTGTCTGTGTTTATACTCACATCAGGGAGATGAAATCCACAGAGTAATTATGATGATGAAAATGGACATCTATACAGGGTATAATGAATTCAATGATTTATCTGTACAGGGTATCTCAGCCTTGGATATTCTACGCCATTTCTCTCATTGGGTTCATCTTATATGTATCCATCATTGGCTGCTGCAAAGGCTGCTGTTGTATCTGTGGGTGAAGAGATAGCTACTACAGGATTGCCCTCAGAAATATGTCCTCTAGTTTTTGTTTTCACTGGTTCTGGAAATGGTATTACTACGCACTCCAAATAATATCTGTATCACGCATCTCATGTACAGCCTTAGAACCACACACACGCACTTTCCTATTTGTACTTGGTAGAGTCATTTACATAATTGATTTTCTGGTCAGCAACTAAGTATGGTTAACTTTTGATTTTATTTTGTTTATTTTCCTTAAAAAATCAAAAGTTAACCATACTTAGTTGCTGACCAGAAAATCAATTATGTAAATGACTCTATATATATTATTTATTGTATTTATATAGGGAGAAATGTGCTTCCCTCCGTCCCAAAATTATTGTACACGTTTGACTTTTTCAGTCTTTCCTTTTCAACTTTGACCTCCAATATTTTTGATTGTGTTATATAATACTTGGTGTAAAATATATGAATGGATTGAGTTTTAAAGGTATTTTCATTGGGTATAATTTTCATTAAGTATTATATAACACAAACAAAAATACTTAGAGTCAAAGTTGAGAAATAAAGACTTAAAAATTCAAATGGAGACACTAATTTTGAGACGGAGGGAGTAATTTTTAAGTTTCTCTTTTTAAGACTTACCCGCTGTTGGAATTACGTATCAGTTTCTCTTGGGGCACAAGAAATATTCAGGCTTCTTCCTCATACATTTGTGGATTCAAGTAGACTTCCAGAACTGTTTGATAAGGTAATGTTGAGATTCTATAATCTGTCTTCTCTTATTTGTTTCGGTGTTCTTTGGGGATTTCAGGACATAATTTATAAATGCAGACTGGTATTGGAAGGTAATTGCATGATATTTGACTTTTTGTGTATGTATATACTCATGTTGCGTAGGCTGGCCATCTTTCTCAATCCGGACAGGCATCCAGACGAGCTTTCCAAGTGTATGGCTGTGTTGTTACTAGTGAAGACATGGTTGAACATAGTGAACCTATTGAAGTATTTGATAAAGTACGTAATCACTACCGTTTGCATCATATTTCTTTCTAAAACTTTGTAAGGGTTACCCTTTATGTTACAAGCTAGAACATCTGTGTCTTAATCACAAAAGGTATCATTCTAGGTTGATTACTATGCACATCCGGAACGCTACAGGCCAATTTTTCATGAGAAGGTTGCTCCTTATGCATCTGTTATAGGTCAGAAAAATATAGTTTTTCATTAATATAGTTCTCATGTGAGTTCATATAGCTATACTTGCTCTGTCTACCGTTTAAACGGAGAGTGCTGCGGCATGTTGGTGGCGTGGAGTTTGATTTACCCCTAAAGGTGAACGATCCGGAAGATTATTTAAAGTTATGTGGACATTTCAGGATTTTATGTCACGACCAACTGCAAGCCTCTAATGCGCGCTGCATATGGTTTAAGACAGTGTAGTGCAATTGGTATAAGATAGCAACATGCTTTAGAGTATGACGGCAGCTTGTTCTAGTTAGTCTATGCAAATGCTTTTGTTCTTGTTGGTTAAATTACTTGTAATAGCATCTATCAACAAAAAGAAAACACGTGTTTTGTTTCTAATTTGGTTCTTCAATTTATTTTACCTGTTTACTTTTCATCATGCTCTGCATCAAATACTTAAATGGTTTATGGTGCTTTGAGCAGTTAATTGCATGTACTGGGAGAGAAGATATCCTCGCTTATTGAGTTCCAAGCAGCTCGAGGATTTATTGCATAAAGGCTGTCCGCTTGTCGGGATCTGTGATATAACTTGTGATATAGGAGGATCTATAGAATTCGTGAACAGAACTACATCAATTGACTCACCTCTTTTCAGGTTTGTCTGCAACTTTTGTGAAATTTGATATGTATATCTCTACCGATCTCTTGCATCAACTAGAGACTTCAAATTCAACAATTATCACATAGCTGTTCCAATTAATACGTTAATCATTAGGTAGTTGTGTATTAAGTTTTTATTGTATATAGTATATACATTTCTATCGAAGGCTGAATGTTGATTGATTTACGATGTTAGTGTCCAGAATATTTCAGTTTTACTTTGCAGTGTGCTGTCTTATAATGAGTTCCGGTCCCAAGAGACATTAATTAATTGGGGACTTGTAAACCGACTCCGTTTTAAAGGTGTTTCTGGTAGGGGTATACATAGGATGGAAAGGGTCTAGTAATGTCAGCGGGATGGCATGGTTTCAGTTGCTTATACACTAGGATTCTTAGGGTTGCAAGATGACTGATGTTAATTAGTATCATCCTAAGCAGACCCGAATTCCTTTGGCCGAACTTTAGCTGGATATTGGTAAACTCTCCAAGTTTAGGTGTATTAGCCATGTAGTTGTGTACTTGTGTTAACTTTATATTTGCGAGAGTTATATAGGTTTAGCCTGTTATTCTTATCTAGTGTTTTTTTTAGACTTCAAGAGTACTATGAGCTATACCTCTATATATTTGCTTTCTTGTTCCAACAGTATTAGGCATATAAACGAAGAGGTGCATTATTGATACATTATATTTGCATCTCATGCTCCCTTCTTTCATCATAAAATGTATATGTTACCTAGTCATGATGATTAAAACTTATCCTGGCTACCAGATATGACCCAGCTGATGACTCATACCACGAAGACGTTGATGGTAATGGTGTAATATGTTTAGCTGTTGACATTTTGCCAACTGAATTTGCCAAGGAGGTGCATACTTTATTATTCTCTCTAATCAGATGTTTTCGTTTTGCTCCTTCTCCATGAAACTTAACTTGTCAGCTACCATCATTCTGAAGTTTTGATGTCTAACTTGCTATTGTCTTTCATTAAGGCTTCCCAACATTTTGGTGATGTTCTTTCCGATTTTATTGGGAACTTGGCTTCTAAAAAAGATATTGAAGATTTACCTCTTCACTTACGGAGAGCTTGTATAGCACATGGAGGGGCTCTTACAAACTTATATGAATATATTCCCCGAATGCGGAATTCAGAGTAAGCATTCTGACCCAACGTACAATCTTTACATGATAGAGAGATTTGTGGTTAAATTTAACTACTGTTTTACTTAGTTACTGTACGACGTTTGTAGTACTGGATTTAGATGCATTAAGAGTAATGAAGATAACCTTACTAGCCTCAAAGTAGCTTTAAAATCGTGTGCAAAAGTCTACATCTTCGAGGTGTACAATGGAAGCTTTAAGTGAAGGACTTACATAAACAAATAAAAATAATGTAGCTTATTCAATTAGTATTTTGATATGTTTTATTTAGATTTTGGTTAATCAACTAATGGAAATTACATATTGATTTCCAGAGAAGTGTCGGAGAATGTAGCCAACTTTGGATCTAACAGGAAGAGATACACTATGTTGGTCTGTTCCAGACTCTCCTGCTTCATTATTATTTAATTAGCTTTCAGCGGTATCATATAATGCATAACATGTGATCATTTCTCAAAAAGATGAATTCAGTAACAATCGATGATTGACTCTACAGGTTTCAATTAGTGGTCATCTGTTTGACCAGTTTCTGATTAACGAGGCATTGGATATTATCGAAGCTGCAGGTGGCTCCTTTCATCTAGTGAAGTGTCAAGTGGGTCAATGCACAGAGTCGCCGTCTTACTCAGAACTTGAAGTGAGTTCTTAAATGCACACCTAGGACACTTCCTTGTACAATATTTCTACATATATGTTCAATGCACGGCCAACAGCCAACAATTACACCATAAGCAACAATGCACAAGATTTACTAGTAATAATTTTATGTCATAGTTCCACACTTCCGGTTAAAATATTTAAGAGTAAAGAGGGCCTAGCCTGAGTATAAAGATTCAAATTTACCACTATTGTTAGCAAGTTTAAGTTCTTTTAGTCTAACATAATGTTCCTTCATATTTGTATCTCGTTAGTATATCCTTATTTTCTATTTTTCTGTTAGACATTTTCTGCATGCTGAAGATTAAATGTGTCGGTGTATTATCCATCATATTTAGGTAGACTAGATTTTGATTTTCTAATATGCCACAACCAAAACCGAAGATCCTGAGAAATTTGCAATATAATGTTTCAGTCATGCACACAACACCTTTATTGACTATATTTTCACAGTCACATAATGCTTTCCTTCAAGGCCGGAGTTATCAGCAACAACATCACAAACCTCTGAGCGAGAATTGTAATTTCCTGCTTTTTTACCGCCGTTGACCGGCGTTGACCACCCTTTGACCATTTTTTGGCCATTGATGGAAATTGCAGCAGCTGGTGGCCGATTTTTACAACGCCGGATTTAGTTATTAATGGCATCCTAAGCAGTTGACATAACTTAAGTATAGAATATCATGTTTTACCAAAAATTAGAAAACATATTATGCAACTTTTCAATTATACCGTCTTCATGTTTGACCTTAACCGGCTTCTTATCCAACTTCAAGTTTAGGTATCAAATTATGTAGCCTGTTCAGTAATGAGTTCAAATTTTTTCACTATAAACTTCATAAGATAATACTGTATAGTTACTTATTTTAGTTCATGCATGATGTCAATATTACCAGGTTAGTGCAGATACCAATGTGGTCCTCGAGAAAATAGTTGATACTTTAGCATCCATTACAAATCCGAAGGGAAAAGAAAATTCGTTCGCGCTTAAGGTTGGCAAAGTCAAGGATAGCTGTGTAGAGTTGGGATATGGGTCAAAAAGGAAGAACGTTGTTCTTATTTTAGGTGCTGGGAGGGTTTGTCAACCTGCTGTTGAACTCTTGGCATCAATCGGAAGAAACACGCCTCTAGAATGGACAAAATCATGTAACATAGCAGAATTTCAGGAGCAGAACTGTGTTCAAGTTGTAGTTGCATCACTTTTTCTGAAGGATGCAGAGGAGGTACGTACATTGAACTTTTACTATGTGACCACATCTGTTATTGTTGATTCGGGCTTTTGTCATAAAATATAACTTTGTTAGACTGATGTTTGCTTAAAATTCATTATACTAGCCCACCCTCTATGCATTGACTTGGGTTGCATAATATCAAATAAATATCTAGAAAATAGGATAATAATTTGCAGTTTAACTGTTCTGGAAAGTAAAGATTCAGCAACAACAAGTTGCTTTGCCTTTATTCACACAGAAGCAGGGTTAACTTTGAATAACTGTTTGCAGTTTAACTGTTCTGGTATATGAAAGTATCATTGTCTTTGATTATTCAATGTAGATAACTGAAGGTATTCCAGATGCAATTGCAATTCAGTTGGATGTGATGGATCATGATAGTCTCTATAAGTACATCGCTCAGGTAGATACTAATTTCTATTGCTCGTCTTAAACTCTTAATATTGAAATGCTTCTGTTGATGCTATGGACAACATTATATCTCTTGTATATGAAGGGTTTTAGATGCAAGTGATTAGGGAAGTTGTAAAATACTATGCTAAAACTATATTTTAAAATAGCCGTTTATGGAGAGAATGCTCATTGAACTAGCAGTTACATGCGAAGGTAAAACGAATGGCACTTGATCAGTTAGTGCACTAAAACCAGTGATATACCAGCAGCGTGAAATTTGAAAATTATTTATGATATAGGCGGATTTGCAGGAAGCTAAGTAATGCATAAGGTAGAGATCGTTCATGGATGGGAAGACTAAACAAACTAGAATGCACAGTTTTTAGGTCAATCAATCTTGAGGCATCTAAGCGTTGAGAAAAAGAAAGTATGAAAACAATATTATTGAGGTTAGCCAAAAAGAAGGTGGCTTGAACATGAGCAGTTGTTTCAGATTTGTATTTGTTTTCCACCTCTTCCCTTGTCACGGGTCATGATTGGACTACAAGACCTTCACTAGGATTAAAAGAGTAATCTTAACAAGATGTTATTGATTCTGATTGCAGTTTGTATTTCTGAAAATATTTCAAAGGTAGAGAAACCTACTTTCTCATTAGAAGTGGACGGAATGGTCCAATTATCATCTTATTGGCTTTTTTAGTGTGTAGTTTCATATTACGTGTAATTTGAACCTTTGTTTTATTATTCTAGAGAGTTTAGTGGCTAATGTTATGTACTAGCTTGTTTTTAATAGGATATAATTAATTTCTTTTGGTTACTTGCTAGGAATTTTCTTTAGTTATTTTATATCTCTTTCTCATAAAGTAGTGAAGTTCCTCGTCCTGTTTTGTCTTTTGTCTCTTTGTTGACAGTCAACGTACTATTATGCAGGTCGATATCGTTATCAGTCTCTTGCCTCCAAGCTTTCATTGTACCATAGCTAATCTCTGCATTGAGGTATTGTACCCTTCATCAGCATGGCAAGGTTTAAATAGTAGGATATATATGGTTAACCAAATATCTATTAAAGAAGAACTTGATCTAGATTTTCCATCTCGTATTGTAAAATATATTTCTGCACATGCATCAACTGGAGTGGTAGATTCAATCAATTAGGTATCACTTGCTGATTCCTGAGAGCTTATTACTTTTATATGATAGATGAGATACATGTATATAAAAATGTACTCAAAATTCGAAATTAAGATACCCTGCGCTTTCCCGCAAACAATTTTACACACTTCAAGTCTTGGAACTTGTAGTTCGCGCTATCATCCTTATATGAGGTTATCATACAGTGTTAGTCTTCCTTTATAGATTAAGAAATTCAAAAAGTAGAATCGCAGTCTCATGATCATATTGATTATGGTAACCACAGTTAGCAGTAAGTACAATTATGGAACATTTACCATGCATATATATCTTCTTTTGATATGTCGATGGCTCATTCTCTATTTTGTTCATATAAGGAATCGTTAGCTGTAGACGTGTATGACAATATGCATTGGTGTAATTTGGCTTTATTATTGTTTCTTGTTTTGTGAAGTACATGTATTGTTTCTTGACACAGCTCAAAAAACATCTTGTCACTGCTAGCTACATCAATGATACGATGTGCAAGCTACATGATGCAGCCAAAGATTCTGGCATTACAATTCTTGGTGAAATGGGCTTGGATCCTGGAATAGGTTGTTTTTTCTCTCCTTGGTTTTCAGTTCAAACAGACATATCATCATAAACATTATTCGATTGACCATTCATTATAAGCCCCTTATTTGTCAAAAAGATTTCCCATCGCTTTTATTGGTGATCAAACAACTTGCTGCTTTTGTCTGTTATCAAATTGCACTATAGAAGGGAAACACTCATACTCTTTACGTGTTTCAGATCATATGATGGCAATGAAGATGATCAACCAAGCACACGCCCAAGGTGGGAAAGTCAGGTCTTTTGTATCTAATTGTGGTGGTATTCCATCTCCAGCAGCAGCAAATAATCCATTAGCTTACAAGTTCAGGTATCTTTCTCAACCACAAAAAGTTCCCTAAAACTACGTTATATCTGTCTTCCAATGGGAGACAGCCACACAAAAACTATAGTCAGTAGAATTAACATAAGTAGTTTAATTAGTAGCGCGTTACCACCCTTAAAACCCTAGGGGGAATCCTTTATTCTCAATCAAGATGCCTCAACAGTCAGAGGGATGGTGAGAGAGTGATCGCGCCTAGAGGTTTTAAACCCCTTCAAAATCCTAAAGTGCTTAAATCTGTGATAACTGATGTTTAGTTCTAACTAGAGGAGCGTAGACACTTTTGGCAGTGATGATTTTGGTGTAAATGGGGATTGATTTCGGTGAATTGATTTTATCTTGTTTCATTGTATTTAACCATCATGCATTCCATTTTATAAATCTCATTGTCTGCTTTTAATAAAGTACATCATAACAACCTAGCTAATTATTTGTAGTGGTGTTCAAATGATGGATCGGTTCAATCCGATACAAATAGATAAATATATTTGAATTTCTGTTTATAAAATATGGATCAGAACTTTTTAAGCTATATCAAGAACCAAACTGAACCAAATAACAGTGGTTGGATCGATTTTAGCAATTCCGTTTTTCCATTGATAAATGCTGGACATTTTAACTTGGGGGTGTAAATGACCCGAGCCGATCCTGAGCGTGACAAGGCTTGATCTCGGCTCGTTTACCTTAGAGAATAAAGCTGTTACCGGATTTATATTGATAAAATAAAGAATCCACCATGTTTTGATAATTCAAAAATGAAGTAGCGTGTGAATATTTCCATCATTTATGTGGGATTATCTTCAAGATCACCTTCATCAAAAAGTCAAAACATGTTGATCCATTCCCACTAAGACATTTATGGAAACCATAAAATTGGTTTCTTTGGACTTTTCGGTTTATATCATAGTATCCAAGTCCAATTTTCAAAACAAATTATTACTTTGGTTTTGATCCGAACTAAATTAAAAATCTGAACCAGATATATAGTCCAATCCAAAATATCCAATTGGACAACTCGGTTATAACCGAACAGTGAACACCTCTAATCATTTGCACTTATGTAATATCTCGAATGGTCTCACTAGACTCTACAAATTCAGTTCATTACATTAGGACTAGTTTATAATTACGATTTTGTAACCAGTTGATGATTACATAATGTAAACTTTATTAATATAAAAATTCTGTTTCAGCTGGAATCCAGCTGGGGCTATACGAGCTGGACAAAATCCTGCCACCTATCGACAAGATGGAAAAACTGTACATGTTGATGGTAAGTTATTCAACTCCGATCCAGCAAAGAAAAACTTTTTCTGTGACTTAATATTTCGACCTGTATTTACTGTTACCTATCGGAAAGTGAAGTAAACCTTCCAACACCATTAGCAGATATCTCACAATATGTCTTTGGTAAACTGTTTGGAAATTGAAGACATATTTGTAGCTAATAACTAACTCCTCATATTACTTACAACCAGCTAATTTTCCCACTCATCATACTGGCAAACTTAATCCGTAATCTAGCACATGGAGAGCTACAAATTTTTTTAATAAACTTGGTAATATGATTCTGTCGTAGCTACGTCCAGATCTCAGCTCACTATAGCTACAATAGAATCATATTAGCAAGTCTTGTAGCTCTCCATGTGATAAATTATGGAGTAAGTCTAATGATCAAGAGTTACTTGGTAGCTATTTCATTGTGATCCTTTTTTAGAAGGTAGTAAAATGAACATGAAAACAGCCCAACAAGGCTTCTGAACTACAGCTGTCTTGATATTTCTTTCTTTTTGTATCTAATAATAACATGAGATCGAGCGCCAGTTTTTGAGAACTACCGGATTTGACACCATCGCAACTTTATAATTAACAAGTCACGTTTATTTTTCTGGCTTCTCCCTCTCCGTGGCAGATAGAGGCGTAATCTTTAATTTCTTTGTTTATGAGTTTTAGTTGGTGTGAATTTTCAGGTGAGGATTTATATAGTTCAGCCACAAACTTCCGGCTACATGATTTTCCAGCTTTTGCACTGGAGGTCCTACCCAACCGCAACTCCTTAACATATGCAGATTTGTATGGTATAGAAAATGAAGCACTGACAATCTTTCGTGGGACTCTTCGCTATGAAGGTACTATTTCTGTTTAGGGAATATTAGGCTTTTCGTAAAGCAATGTTTACTTTTAATTCATTTTGTTCTTGACCATGTCCCTTTCCTCCTCTTAACGATGGATATCTGCACAGGGTTTGGTGAAATAATGGGTTCACTGGCACGAGTTGGTTTTTTCAATAGTGAAGTTTGTTCAATTCTAACAAATAAAGAGAGACCGACATATAGAACATTTCTATATGAACTTTTGGGGGAGTTTGAGAGCAGCAGTAACAACAAGGATGATGAATTTGTGAAGGCAGACAAGCTTATCACAGATAGGCTTATAGGACTTGGAATCTGCAAAGAGGATGGGGTTGTTGCAACCAGAACAGCTAAAGCAATTATGTGAGTTGAAACTAGTTTGGTTTCAGTTATTAGTATGCTTCTCATGACTAGCTAGTATCAATTACTCAACTTCTATCTCTACTTCTTCTTGTTTAGGTTCTTGGGTTTTTACGAGCAAACAGAGGTGCCCTCTTCATGCCAAAGTGCGTTTGATGTGACCTGCCACCGCATGGAAGAAAGATTAGCTTATACCAGCAAGGAACAGGTAATTACCAGTGTATGTGTGTGTGTGTTTACAAATATGAAAATTTGGTCTCAGTAATTGGTCTGAACGAAAAACTATAAATCGACACTATGTAGTTCAGAAATATATTATTGGAGGATGGTATGCAGTTAAAATAATAACTTCATTATTTCAGGACATGGTTCTTTTGCATCATGAAGTAGTGATAGATTTTCCAAAAGGTCGGCCTACAGAAAATCACGAGGCTACCTTATTGGAATTTGGGAGGACTCATAATGGGAAAGAGATCAGTGCCATGGCTCTCACTGTCGGGATTCCAGTGGCAATAGGAGCACTGGTATCTACTTTATTGCTTTCATTACTTCATTTTTTAAGTCATGATGTATTACAAGAGCGAGTTTGGTGCTAACTACGTACACCTGGGCTTTTGTTTGACAGCTTTTACTTGCCAAAAAAATTACAAGCACCGGTGTCTTAAGACCTATTGATCCAGAAGTTTATGAACCAGGTAATTGTCATGCATTTTTGTGGTTACACTTCTACCTTTTGATTCAGATGATGATCCATTTTTTTTAACATGCTATATTAAGTTTTTAAATAATCTTTTACTTATACTCAAATTATGTATAATTATATATTAATTGAATACACAGTTTTGATGACATTGTTGATTAATAGTAAAAGATCTTAAACCTAAAATAATATGGAAAAATGAAAAATTAAAGATAACTTGTGAATAAACTAAGAGTTAACAGCAAAATACATCTACTTGGTTTGTCAACTTTTACACTAAATATCCATGTCAGAAACTTTGAGCAATCACCGTCCCTTCGTTAGTAAAAGTGAAATACATTACATCCTTCGGTACAAAAGATGTAATTTTCCCCGTTATCTACTAAAACAACGACAACAACAATACCCAATCTTGCCGAGCAGGAGAGGTAGGATGGGTATGGGGGAGGTAGGATGTACCTGTGGCAAGAGTGTTTGTCTATTATTAAAGCTTGAAAGTTCCTTTACTATTGTTGTGTGGGTCACTATGCATATGCTTTTGAGGATTTGCACCTTGTTCCACTCATACCAAGTTTTATTTCTACTTGTGATTGCAGCATTGGAGATCTTGCGCGCTTATGGTTTCAACATAATGGAGAAGATTCATTAACTACTGATGTTTATCTGATTCCTCATATCATGTGTTTGGTCTATCATGTAATTATTACTACATTTTTTGGTTGACATTAGGCATCGTTGTGTCTTTTATTATTATCATTTAGTAGTGGGCGAAAGGAACGGTTCTTTCTTCTTGCACGGTTCATTGCATTCATTTACATCCTACAAAAAGATGGTTAAAATCATAAAACCTTGTTCTTGGATGATCAAAGGATTTGTAGCCTAACGGTATATGTGAGATGATGTGACATGCTCATATACCTAGTGGTTGTGGGTGCAAGTCTTGGATTGAACATGTGTTTGTTAAATATTGTATTGCATACATTGCTATGGTGTCCCCTTTAAAAATAAAAATAAAAAGTGGCCAACAATGAATTATCGGATCATTGTGTTGGCTTTGACGGGATCGGGTATGTTATTGTTGTTGATTATCAAGCAACTTTCTTGTTACATTTCCATCACCAACAAGGTAGTATGCATTGTCATTTTGAGGTTTTCATAATAGGGTAAAAGGAATGACGGGGTTTCTCATTTGTCTTTTATCTTATAGATTATACAGCGCTAAGCTTGATCGGTGATAGAGATGATAGAGCCTCGATTATTTTAAGGCCCTTAACTTTTGAAAGCCTTTATACGTAAACAGTCGGTCACACATGTTTTGCGCCCATCAACGTAAACAGTTGGTCACAAATGGGAAAAAAGGTCGGAAAAACAAAAGACCCTGTTTAGCCATGTGGCTAAACTCACAGCCATGCTGTTGTGGCCTCTTATGAGGTTTAGCCGTGCGGCTATGGCCACGGCTAAACCCCGCAAGGACGAACCAGCCACACGGCTAGTCGACCCAAAAACCACATAGCCGCCGGATGTGGAACACAGCCGCCGGATGTGGAACACATCCCCCGGATGTGGAACACAGCCGCCGGATGTGGACCACAGCCGCACGGCTAAACCTCATAAGAGGCCACAACCGCACGGCTGTTAGTTTAACCGCACGGCTAAACAAGGACTGATGACCCGGTTTCCGTTTTTCCAACCTTTTTCGCGTTTGACCTATTTTCCGAACTTGATATTTTACCAAAACTTACCAGATTTCATCATTTACCTATAAATATCATTTTCATCAAATAAAATCGTTTACATGACCCTCGGAATGTGTTTTTCATAATTAAATGAGAATTATAACTAAAAACCAGTTTTGACCCATCATCTTAACTTATAACCCTTATAACTTTCGTAAAACACCAAACTTGTCTAAAACCATTATCGGAACATTACTACACTGATTTCATGAACCACGTGGCTGTTTTAAACTCTTATGTCATATAAACATACGTACAAATTGTACGTTTCAAATAGTAAAGTACTATGTTAGTACGAAATTTCATGTGAGGGGCCTCTTTGGAGTAAACATATCGATGAGTTGTTGGATTTACGATTTAAAGTGTCTTAGCTCCTCATACTTTTACTACATGACCTCTTAATTATGATAGCCCAAACAATGGTACGATAATAGCTAAAAAAGTTTCATAAACTATTAAACCATTTCTATAACGATATACACATTCACTAAAAACTACTATGTACAACAGCATGATTGATATAATAAACTTATATAGATTCGTTTACGTTTTCACATCGTTATTTCAAAACTTAAGAAGCAACATCATATTCTAGGTTGCTCGTAGAGTTTTTTCACGCCATATCTATCGATTTTGTTACATACTTAATATCATCTACTCACGGTGAGTTCATAGCCTCATTTTCTATCGTTTAACTGTTTTACAAACCCTTGGGGGAGATACATGCTATTTTTACTCGAACACAAATGCTTTGAACGGTATGCTTATCTGAATGTTTTATTTGCACTAAGTACCACTATTGCCATGCGTAAGTCTCTATATCATGAAACCATTAGTCACTAGTTGTAGTTAGCGCGAATATTGTAAATAGGCCTATTGGAATTGACCAATCACGTTTGTATTGACCAGTTAGGAATACAAACACACTATAGTTGAGAACACTGGGTATAACGACAAATTACTTACGAGGGCCACTGTTACCATTATTATATCAATTTCAATTGATATCTGTTAACGCATTGGTTGTCATGAGCTTAGTGCAATAATTAATTGTTTTGTTTTCAAACTATGGGTGTATAATAACGTAACCCACACTGAAATTTTGTGTTCAACTGATTAGCTATAAACCTATGGATTTCACTCAACCTTTGTGTTGACGATTTAAGCATGTTTTATCTCAGGTCCGTAAGGTACGTGGCTATCACGAATAAGCATGGATATTTATAAGGCTATATTTTGTATAAACATTTGAAAAACTTATTTGATGTAATACGTAACCGTGAAACTACTGGGACCTCTCTTTTGTAAACTCTGATATTCGAATGATAAATATTTTTTTAATGACTCAATTAGAGTTCATTTTCTATTATTATAACAGTTATATCATGAAGTAACACTCATTTTGAATTCCGCTGCTATCACGAAATTATGAGTGTTACAGGGGTATAACAGGAGGTCCCTGCCACATCCAAACTATCTTTTGCTTGTTTTTTTGGCATTAGACAATGTTTTTTAAAAACATGCTGACAGTGTTTGATATTGGAACAATGATGTTTGATTTAGAACATGATGAGAGTCATTTATTCAAAAAATCAACAATCAGGATGAAAGAATGACAACTGACGCAGATATTCATATATGTCGTTTCAAATGAAATAAATAGGAAAATTAGGAAAAACAAATAAAAAAAATAAAAATAAATTCGTAATTCGCAACACATTCGAAATACATTCACAACAAGTTCGTAATATATTTAATACACAATCCCACTACTAAGCGCTACAAAGTAAATCCATCTCAACACTTAAAAACCTCACAATCTATCCACATGATTGTGGATGGTGATTTAAAGGAAGAAAGATGGTATCTGATCAAACGACTCTCAGTCATTTGTTCACTGAGATCTGGCGATGAATAAAAAAGATGCCATGTGGTGTTGAAACATGATCGACCTGAAAGCCAAACCATGAGGAACGCCTCCAACAAATTTGATCGTGATCATTGTAATTGATTCAAGGGCAATAGTGATCCTTTTATATTTACATCAACCAGATTAAAATCAAAATTCCATGATCTTATCCATAACAATCATTATGAAATGAAAATATATATTAAACATTCAGATGACCATACTATTTAGTAGCCTATAATTATCGCTCGGATAATCATCAAGAAATTCAAGGGCATAGATGAACTCTATCGCTAAGCTTTGTGGTCCCTTTGAACTCTGACGTTTACCTTTAAAAAATATTGGATTTTTGTTTCTACATATTATTGAGTAGCGTTTACGAATACCTTTGAAAAAATGTTGAAGTAATGTGGGAAATTTTGAAATGAAATTAATTGGTACGTATATGAAGATGTGTAAAAACGTAGATGGGGTGAATACGTTAACGTTTAACAACTTAAAATATTTTTTTATCAAATAGCCGATCAAGCTTGTCTTAATATAAAAAGTGTCAATGTAGTCTTTAACGAATATAAAGCATAAAGCAAGTTGTCACAACACAAGCATAAATATCAAGCCACATCACAAACATAACACAATATAAAGAGAGAGCGATAAATAAAAGAAACTGCAAACCAGACACGATGATTTATAGTGGTTCGGTCACGGAGCTCCTCTCCGCCCTACTCAACTCCCCGAGTACCAAACTCGAGAGTTACTTCACTAAGTCAACAAGCTCCCTTCTCGGCGGAGAAAACCTTACAAACGCCGCTTACATTATTTCCGGTACTAAGCTAAATACCGAGCCATTCTTCGGGTACAACCAAACCCGTTATGTTTTAAGGCTCAACATAACAAACCGAGACGTCGAGACGTCGAGAGGTGTTGAATGTATGTTGAGACAAAATGTGATTACGAGTAACTTGTACATTTTACGTTATGTATTACAAGTTACATGTTTGTCATCAATCAAAACAAATAAGACTTTATAGTTTAAAGATCGTAATATTTGCACTAACAAGATGATTCTTTGTTTTTTGAGGAAATAAACACGTATATATAAGAGCAAAAAGCGTGAGTACTTTCTATAAATTTTCATTGGATGTTTTCATGGGAAAGAGAAGTCCATCCTTGTCAAATTTCGAGCGGCCCATGCCGTGCTGTTGAAGCATTCATAATCGATTGGCAGGATGTCGCAGTGTAGATACCGTTTGGCGAAAATGGGTCCCATTTCTTTATCATGTGACTATGGGTGTCATAAAACCCGACCCAACCTGGACCCGAACGTGAACCTGAACCTGAATAATGATACTCGGGTCCAAAATCTAACTCAGGTAAATCGGGTCAACCCGATTAACCCGAGTACGAACTAGGGTTGAGTATCGGGTTTAAATTACCTTGCCTATTCGGGTTTGGGTCAACCCGACTAACCCAAGTTGTTTTATTTATTATTTTTTTTTTTTTTTTAACTTTGCTCAATCTAGTTTGAAGGCCCAAGTTACTCCATCGTCCATGTAGTAAGGTTGGCTCATTTTCTTCCAATTGTTGATGTGAGAGATATAGTAAACTTGCACGTTCTTTCATTGAAACAAAGCATTCTAGTGGTAATGGTTATACAAGTTTGCTTACAAAATTTGATAGTGAGTTGAATTTGTATGTGTGATATGTCCAGCAATGCTTAGTTTTATGACCAGATGTTAATTTTTCTCTTTATATGTTCATATAGCACCATCAAATATTTGACATTACATAGTCTAAAATATGTCAGTCAATCAAAAGTTGACTAGTTTACTAGTTTTAATATTTTGGAACTCTTAATTGATTTGACAAAAATCATTGCAAATCTTTGCTAATATAGTAGTCAGGAAAACAAGAGCATGCTCTACAATCATTGTAGGCAAGCTAGTTGACGTATCACATATGCATTTTAACTACTAAGTTTAAAAAAAAAAAAAAAAAAAATTATGTGATTTTGTAAATGGCGCAGACTCAAACCCGACTTGACACGACCCGATATGATCAATTATGTGACGTTGGAGGAGTAGCGGGCTATTAAATAAAATTACATTTTTGCAAATTTCTTATTGTAACTAAAAGGCCCATAAAAGTAAAAAATGTAATTATTAAAGTAGCTATACAGAAAGAAAGAAAAAGAAAGTGATTGTTGTCAAAAGTAAAGAAAAGATATGTTATGGAGGACACGTACAAATTAAAGAATCTTGGGCTGATGACACCTTTATCAGCAAAGCAAAGCAAAGCAAAACGAATCCACCATCGATCTTAAACATGTTACATATATATGAGGGAGAAGAAGAAGAAACTTAAAAGTAGGAAATGAAAAGTAAAAGAAAGAATCATATGCATTTTGGCTTTTAAATTTTAAAGGTGAAACTGAAACCATTTAATTTGCTTCCTTCTTTGCATTAAATATCAGCCTTCACCTGTCTTCTCCCAAACACATTAAATTTCACCCACCCACCACTCACTCACTCACTGACTCACTGTAGTACCACTTGCCAAACTATCACTATATATATTTACTTTTGCATAAGCTTACTTAACTACTCTACTTAAATCAAACCCCAAACATTTACTTTACTAACCTTAATAAAGCAGCAAGTATTGTAGATGACAGATCATATGGTTATTATTCTAGTCCTTGGCTTGATCATATCAGCTAGTCCACCAGCAGCAGCAACTTATGATTTTAACAGCAATTACTACAGTAGTGATGATTTCAAAGTTCCAGCATCTGTTTTCGTGGACTCCGTAAAGTCCACGATTCAAACAGTCCGAGATGTGATAGGCATCGTCTCAAAGTTCTCGGGTGGCCTTGGAGGTGGGGATTTCAGGCTTTCCAATGCTGTTGCCGATTGCCTCGATCTCCTTGATTTCTCAGCTGATCAGCTCACCTGGACGCTCTCTGTAACTTCCCAAAACCCCACCCCTTCTACGGGTAATAATCCTTTTACATATGAATGTCGTCCTGTCTGTAGACAGGACGACATTGATATGTAAGTACATTAATAATTAGTACTACTACTGTATTCAATTCCTTAATAATGAGTTATTTAAATTCTTGTTTTAAGGCAAGTATAACATGACTGGTAATAAGGGTGCTGATATGAGAACATGGGTAGGCGGGGCACTCGGTAATCAAGATACCTGCATGGATGGATTTGAGGGTACAAACAATGTCCTTGTTAAGACATTGGTAGCCGGAAGCCTTAACCAAGTCACCTCATTAATCCGTGATATACTTGGCATGCTAGTCATTGATAATCAAGGTCCGTCTTCAGCCAGTGGTCCTCCTGGATGGCTAAAACAAAAAGACAGGAAACTCATCCAATCCAATAACATAGAAGCCGATGCCGTAGTAGCTGCAGATGGTAGCGGACAATTCTCACTGATTATGGATGCCATCGCTCAAGTCCCTGATCACAACAGCCGCCGCTTTGTCATCTACGTTAAAAAGGGTGTTTACAATGAGTATGTTGAGATCGGTAAAAAGAAAACCAACATCATGATGATTGGTGATGGCATGGACCTCACCATCATTTCTGGTAACCACAACTTTGTTGATGGTTGGACCACTTATCGTTCTGCTACATTTGGTAACTTTACCTTCAACACGTACCATAATTATATGAATTTTGCTAGACCTACAAAGGATCTCTCACAAAAAAACAATCCACACGTTGAGGTGTCAGCGGGGATTGATTTTTTTGTGGGATCCACATCCCACAAAAACCAATCCCTCGCTGACACCTTAGCGTGTGGATTGTTTTTGTGGGAGATCTTTTGTGGATGTATCATTGCTCTAGTATATATTTATTCTTTATTAACTAGATTGCTACATAGTTACATGGAAATATATATTAATTGATGAACACTACATGTGTATGAACAGCTGTGAAGGGCACAGGGTTTATAGCGCGTGATATAAGATTTGAGAACACGGCAGGGCCTGAGAAGCACCAAGCAGTTGCATTCCGATCTGATTCAGACCTTTCTGTTGTTTTCCGTTGTGCTATCATTGGGTACCAAGACACTCTTTACGCCCACTCCATGCGCCAATTCTACAGAGACTGTTTAATAAAAGGGACAGTTGATTTCATATTTGGTGATGGCGTTGTGGTG
Source organism: Chrysanthemum seticuspe (assembly GCA_019973895.1). Lineage (NCBI taxonomy): Eukaryota > Viridiplantae > Streptophyta > Magnoliopsida > Asterales > Asteraceae > Chrysanthemum > Chrysanthemum seticuspe. The sequence goes on along the minus strand of BPTQ01000005.1, from coordinate 360,382,006 downwards.
TTTCAAAATTGTCAGATCCTAGCTAGGAAAGGACTTGCTAACCAAAAAAACACAATAACGGCACAGGGACGTAAGGAACCGACTCAACCTTCTGGATTTTCTATCCAATTCTCCAATATATCAGTCGACCCTGCAGATTTGCAGATGAATAATAATACAAGTAATAATGGTACTAATAATAGTACTAGTTATAAAGCCCCGCCTACCTACCTTGGACGGCCGTGGAAGCTGTATTCGAGGACCATTATCATGCAATCCTACATTAGTGGTCTCATTCAGCCACAAGGGTGGCTTGAATGGAACGGTGAATTTGCTCTTGATACTCTTTACTATGGAGAGTATATGAACTATGGTCAAGGTGCTGGCTTAGAAAGTCGAGTCAGGTGGCCGGGTCTGCATGTATTCAATGACTCGACTCAGGCCAACAACTTCACGGTTGCACAATTCCTCTTAGGAAACGAATGGTTGCCATCCACCGGAGTCAAGTATACAGCAGGATTGAACGTTTAAAATTATTTCGTTACTATTTTACTTCGATTCATTTTTCTTGGATAAATGATCTTGTCGTGGATTATATATATGTAAGTATGATACCAAAAGTTCTTTTGTGATAACATGATTCTACTATTCTAGTGCAAATTTTGATTTACGTACTAACAAGATTACAAGTGATCATGATCGATATATATTATATTAATACGAGAAACAGCTATGGGCTTGTTTGGAAGAAGCTGTTTTGAAGTTTTTTATAGCTCTAAGCTCTGTATTTTGAAAAACTAGCTCTTTTAAATTAAAACGCTTTATTTGGTAACATAAACTTAAAGCTTTTATTTTGAACATCTAGTTATTAAACAAAAAGCTACTAAATAAAGCGTTCCAAAATTTGTATAGCTATTGGACTTCAAAATTCTATTTTCTTTCCTTCAACCAATACTTCTTTATTTTATCTTTTTTATATAATTTAAGTTGCTTTATTTATAATAATAAATATGCACGTTTAAATTCAGTTACTGCTATGTTACAGTTAAAATAAAATGAATATCGATGGTGTGATGAACATATAGTTAATGTAAATAATATAGATGTATGTATACTAGAATACTTGAAATGTTATGACTCATATTTAACTATGACAGTTTATTATAGAGATTGTTGTTTAACACCATAATTGCCCAATATTAGGTTTATATATTTTAGAATATATGATTTTAGAGATCGACATGTAACATCTTTGGTTATATATAATTCCACCATAATCCAAATACATACCATTATATGAATGTGAAATGTTTGTAGCCATATGCAAAAACCTTGATGACTCATGTATCAATATGAAACGTATGATATTGATGATTAATAAGTTTTATTTGTTTCAAATTATGTGAATTGAATGTCTTTTATGGTCATTTTACACTTTATCGTTACATCTACAACTATCTTATTAAACATAAACATAAAATAAAATAAATAAAAACAGCTTATATAGCTATCATCCTCATCTACCGGTTATCAATTTACAGCATACCTTATATATATATAGCTAGCTTGTTTCTTTCATATTTCAAATCAAGTAGGTACAATAAATATATTGATCGAGCATTCCAAGTTATCATATTCTGAATTGAATATTAGAACATGGGCGGGACCTTTTGTTACGTTGTAAAATTAATTAATTTGAATTGAAAGGACTACGACATGCATGCATGCATTAATTAATTGGTTTGACGAACGAACGAACGTTGTATAGTATATATACATCGATTACAACTACTCAACGTACATGATATTAGATGTAACTTATTGCATATGTATGACCAATATCCCCCCCTCCGGACATGCATTATTATATTCGATCGAGGCCCCTCTGCATGCTGCTGATCATATTAATTATATTATCAGGTCGGTTTTAATAACCATAGTTAATTTCTTGGCCTAAGCTTCAACATGCATGCATGCATGCAGGCCGGGTCTGAGTAAGTACAATTTGTAGAACAATATTGTAACCAATTGACAACAACAAATTATAACTGTTTTCATAATTATTATTACTATATCTGGAATCATAGACGGACCTTAATGGAGATCGGGGAAGGCCATGACCCTCCCAAAGCTTTGAGGTTTTACTTATATTTGCTTAAAGGAAATACAATTTGACCCTCCCAAATTAACTAAGGCTGGTTCCAGTAGAGAATGACGATCAACTAAGGCGATCGATTCTTAATCGATCGTCCTTTTGTGGCCATTGGATCTCGATCGATTGGAGATGTTCCAGAGGAGGGAAGTGATCACATCTTCGATCGACTTCATTGGTTTCTTTTTTTTCTTTTCTTTTTTTTTTTTTGTGTATATATTAAATATAAAAGGTATTTTTGTGGGGTATGTTTTTTATAGTGTAGGTCACGTTACTGGGGCATCCAATCGCCTGAAGATCATTCGAGAGAGAAAGCTGACGTGACAGAGAAAATGGGAAGGATTGAGTCTCCTTACTGGAACCAGCCTGATATAGCATCCGGTCCTCTCAACAAGTTCACCCAAATTCCGTCTATGCTGAAATGAAAAGCATGCATCTAGAGGATATGAGACAGAAATATATATATTTGTGAGTAATTAATTGGATGTGGTTAGGAAATAAGAGAAAGTGATGGACCAAAGCAAGTGGTCCGGCATGCAGATACGAGATATGACTTGTTAAATCTTGACTTGTGTAACGCGGTTTGGTCTAAAAGACTAGCTAGCCCCCACTCACATGGTATTCCTGTCTTTTTATAAAGTCGATCACCGATTTCCCATATTCCTTTGTTTCGCCCATTTCCATACACCTATTTCTATTTATTCATTACAATAATCATTAAACAAAATCTTCACATGTCCATGTCCACATTGACCGACTTGACTACATCATTAATTAATCAAAAATCCATATTTCAAATAAAAAATAAAAAAATGGCATTACATATTTCCTCAAATACAACTTTTAAAGCTTTTTTTAAATGCTAATAAACTTTTAAAGCATTATACTTTTCAAATGGCAATTATGCGTATCGAATTAAAAAAATATCTCTTTTAGACATTAATGTTGACATTTGTGTCTTTCTATAAGTATTATGGTCATATTATAACCATTTTACCCTTTCTGAATTTTTTTCAAAATACTTTTTTTTTCGATTTTTTTTTTTTCAAAATAATTTTTTTGGATTTTTTTTTCGAAATACTTTTTTTTCAATTTTTTTTCCGAAATGTGTTTTTTTAGAATTTTTTTTTGTGACACACAAAAAAAATTGATTTTTTTTTTTTTTTGTAATATTTTGTAATAAAAAAAATTCGATAAAAAAAATTCACTTGTGACAAAAAAAAATAATCAAAAGTGAATAAAAAACAGGTAAAAACATATAAAAAAATTTCTAAATTTTGCTTCAAAATTGGTTTTTTTTTTTTTAATTTTTTTCTGAAATAATTTATTTTTAAAAAAAAAATTTGTGACATGCGATTTTTTATTTTATTTTCTTATATTAAAAAAAATTCTGAAATTTTTTTTTCGAATTTTTTTTTTTTTGAAATTTTTTTCTGAGATAATTTTTTTGTGACATGCGATTTTTTATTTTTATTTTTTAGATTAAAAAAAATTTCTGAATTTTTTTTTCGAAATTATTTTTTTTTAAATATTTTTCGAAGGGTAAAATGGTTATAATACTTAAAGAAAGACAAAAATGTCAACATTAATGTCTAAAAGAGTTATTTTTTTAGTTCGCTACATAGAACTACTATTCTTGACAAGTATACTGCTTTAATAGATTATTAGCCCCTTTTTTAGATAGCTAGTGGTTTAAAAGTTTTGAATTTGAGAATTAGAGGTTAAAGAGGAAGTGATGAGATTGATATGGGTTCTGTGTTACAGGGTGCTAAGAAGTTTGATGTTAATTCAGAATCGGTGGGTAAGAATCATGGTAATTCTGTCATTAATGTTGTCAGTGATGAATCAAATGTTAATGATGTTGCTAGTAATGGTGTTAAGGATAATGTGGCTGCAAATGTTCCTGTTAATGTCAACACCAATATCAGGAATGTTAGTAGTATGACTAGTGAAATTCCTGTCCCTTTTCATGAAAACCCAATATTGAATCCTAGTGTTAAAAACCAATCTAAGAATGTTAGTGTTTCTGGTATGAAGAATGTTGGTGGGACTAACCTTAGCGCTAATGTCTTAAGTGGTCTGAATGATGTTGGTGGATCTAGTAATATAGGTAGCTCTGTGAATGGGAATTTAGGGAATAATGGGAGCAAATGGCCTAGTTTGAATGAGGTTACAGGGAGGGAAAGTGATAAAAAGGAAAGTAATACAAGTAATGGGAAGGATACTGATATGCCGGATAGCAATAATGGGAAGAAACCTTTGTCTTTCATTAGTGCTTTTCAAGGGATGAATGGTAGTTTTAGTAACAGATTTTCTGCAATTCCTTTGAGGGTTAAGGAATTTGGTAGAGAGGTAGTTGATATGGATCCTATTGTGAAACAAGGAAGCAAGAGTTGGTGCTTAACTCTTGTTGGTTATTTTATGGGGATGAAGATGGGTTATAGAGAAATCTCAGGGCATTTAAGGAGGATGTGGATGGCTTATCACTTAGATGAGATTATAATTAATGAGAGTGGTTTGTATTTTTTTAAAGTTTAAGGCAGAAGAGGAGTTGAATTATGTCTTGGAGAATGGGCCTTGGCTTGTCGATGGCAAGCCATTGTTTGTTCAAAAGTGGGAGGCTGGGTTGTGTATGGAAAAACCTGAACCTATTAAAGTCCCAATATGGGTTAAGATCTTTAATGTGCCTTTGGAGGCTTGGAACACTGATGGAATTAGTAGAATTGCTAGCAGGGTGGGGAATCCTATCATTATGGATAGGATCACAACATCTATGTGTGATAGGGCATATGGTAGAGCTAGTTTTGCTAGGGTTCTTGTGGAATTTAATGCGTCTAAGGAGTTAGTTGAGGATATTGAAATCTGCTATAACAAGTTGGGTAAGTCAATGAATTTGAGGGTGGAGTATGATTGGAAGCCTCCTCTGTGCACACACTGCAAGGTATTTGGGCATGATTTTAAAGGTTGCAAAATTAGGGTCTTGAGTGAGGAAGAAATGTTGGAGAAAACTAATGTTAAAGTTCAAAGTGCTACTAATATGGCTGAAAAGAATAAGGTGAATGAAGAATGGGAAGGTGTAAGGAAGACTGGTAAGAATGGTGCTAGTAATAGTAGGCCTTTTGGTGGGCAAAATAGTAATGGTAACTATGGGTACACGGGTGGTTATAATGGTAGGGGAAGAGGTGGTATGAGTGGAAGAGGGGGAATGTTTCAGAGAGCCAATTTTGGTGGTAATAATGCTAAATCCATTCCTGTAAAAAATGGTGGTGAGAAGATTGATGAAAGCTAAGTGATGGTAGAAAGGAATGTTGTAAAGGGTGGTGAGAAAACAAGGGAAATTTTGGTGATAAGAATAATGTGAAGGGGAAGAATGTTGAAAAAGAAGTGGTCAAGACTAAGAATATGTTTGAGGCTTTAGTTAATGAAAATGTGGAAGAAGGTAGTGAGGAATGGATTGTGATGAAGCAGAAGATTGACTTGGCATGTGACCTTGGCATGCAGATTTCTGAGGAAGAAAAGAAGAGATGGTCTAATGATCTTAGAAAGTATTATATAGATAAATGTACTGTCAAAAGTAAAAATAGTAAGATTGAAGGGCTGAAAAGTAGAATTTCTAAGTTGCAAAAAGATATAAGTTATGGGAATAGGAATGCTGCTATAACTGCAAAGGAGAAGTCTGACAAAATGTGTGAGGTTGAAATGAAGAGTAATGGGCTGACATGGAATCAAACCTTTATGTATTTGTATAACAGGGTGTATAAGAGTGAGCTAGCTAAGATTGAAGAGTTGGTGAGGGAAAGAAGGAGGGCAGAAGCGGAACTTTTCTTTGAGTCGGAACAAGTGTTAACTGATGAAATAAAGAGCACTTGGACAGATGAGATGCTTGATATATATGTTTCCTGTGTTGATGAGAAGGTGGGAAACATGATCAAAAATCATTTTGATGATGGTATTTTGGAGAAAATGGATGAGGAGGTTGCAGAGGAAGATCATGGAAGTGTTAAATTCATGACTAAGAATGTGGTGTCTAATGTGGTTGAGAGAAGTGCTACCCAGATGCAAGGTATTGCTACATCTACATCCACCCTCTTTTAATTATGGTGATAAAAATTGCTTCATGGAATATTAAGGGAATGTGTAATTCTTTTAGTGAAAGTGAAGTCAAAAGTTTTATTAGTAGTAATAGTATAAACATATGTAGTATTATTGAAACTCAGTTAAGGAAGAAGTTTGTGAATGGTATCTGTAATGAGGTTTTTGGTAATTGGAGTTGGGTTTCCAATTCTGTTGATAGCAGGAAAGGGTGTAGAATAGTAGTAGGTTGGGATCCTGCTATTGTCAGTGCTCAATTGCTATCCCAAACTGACCAGGTTATGCATTTCCTGGTTAGGTGGGTGAATGATAACAAACAAATGTATATTAGTTTTGTGTATGGGGAAAATAGTCTTAAGGAAAGAAGGGTGCTATGGAAGAATCTCAGAGATCATAATAATAAGGTTGCTGGTAACTACCCTTGGGTTTTGCTTGGTGATTTTAACGTCATCTGCATTTTAATGAAAATTCTAATGGGCTGAATGTTAAGAGTTATGGTATGGAAGATTTTAGTGAGTTTGTGAAAGCCCTGAATTTAGAAGACATCAAAATAACTGGCATGTTCTTTACTTGGGTTCAAAAGATGAGAAATCTGGGTAGTGGTATTCTTAAAAAGCTGGACAGAGTTATGGGAAATGACCATTTTGTGACTGATTATCCTACTAGTTATGCAAACTTCTTGCTCTGATCACACCCCTGCTTGATCATTCCTGAAGTTAAAGCTAGAAAGTGTAGACCATTTAGGTTTCTAAATTTTCTGGCTGACAAGAAGGAGTTCATTAAGTCTGTTGATGATAATTGGAATGTTCCTGTGAAAGGGTATGTTATGTTTGTCTTGGCCAAGAGGGCACATGAGGGATTTGAATAGATTGAATGGGGATGTTTGTGAGAAGGTTAAATTGTTAAAGGCTGAATTGGTTAGAGTTCAAGAGGCTTTGGCTTCAGACCCTTCTAATGATAGCCTTAGGGAATAGGAGATGGTGTATATTAATGCTTATAATAATGCCGTTGTTGATGAGGAAAGGTTGCTAAAGCAGAAGACTAAGATTGACTGGTTGAAAGAAGGGGACTTTAATAGTGCTTATTTTCACAAGTGGGTGAAGGGTAAGTTTAGTAGGAGTAGGATTGAGGTTGTGAATGATGAGTTTGGGACTGCTTATTATGGGAACGACATTGCTCCAAAGTTTTTGGATCATTTTAAGGATTTTTTTGGCAAAAGTGAAGAGGTTTTTCCTGTTGATGACCCTGAAAATCTTTTCACCAAAAAACTTGATCCTGAAGTCGTTATTGACATGATCAAGCCTGTGTCTGATAAAGAAATCAAGACGGCTCTTTTTGATATTGATGATAACAAGGCTTCAGACCCTGATGGCTACACATCCAAATTCTTTAAAGGTAGAAAAAAGAACACTGAAGTTTAATAAAAATGATAAAATAATTAGGGAAGAGATTTTACCTGGGAACATAAGAATTTGAGGAAAAATGATTTCGTAATTTGTCGCAGGTGGCAAGATCATGTTTTATATTATAGTCGCATGATTCGCAAATGGAGAGAGAGATCATGGAAACCGGTAGAGAAGTACGATGTCAGGAGGGTAATCTTGGCATTTTGGAAAAAAAAAATCCTAATTTTAGTAGTATGCAACAAAGTTGAGTCAAGTTAGAAATGATTATCATCTTGAGTGACATAAATGCAAATTTCCCTTGCAATTTAGACTTACGATTTGCACTTAGGGAGGCGCGGTGTAAAACCCTAAAATTTGAAACTTTGGAAAAGACCGTTTTGCCCTCTAATTTTGAAACTCGTAAAGAACGTATATATATATTGAACTCAATTAATGCGAATCTTTAACCTAACTCACGAAAGTTTATTAAACATAATAACTACAACTATCGTCAAATTATAAACTCGTACTCGAGAACAAACTTAGACTTCGAGAAACGAAAATACAAACGTGTACTAATAAATAAAAAAACGACGTGCTATTAAACTACTAATCACACCTTTTAATTATACATGGACCGAAAACTTGTACCACATTATTAATCTCTATAACTTAAAAGAAATGTGACATGTATATTTATAATTTGGAAAGTTCATTTTGTTGTAACCTCCCCCATAATTTCGGCAAACAATTGATACCCAATCCCTAATTCCTAGCTAAATCACACGCTCCACCTTTTTAATACTCTTTAAGTATTTCCAAAAAAACCCTACCCTCTCTTCAAAAAAAAAAGATACCATACGGTTCACACCTTTCTTCACCAAAAATAAGGTATACGGCTCACACCATTTTCTTGCCTCCATTGTTCTTTCACTTTGTCGACAGCCATCAAGCAAGGAGCGGTGTAGCGGTCTTCTTGTAGGCGTTATCCTTGTTCATCTTTCTCCCTTTTTACGTCGCACGAAAAAGGTAATCCTAGGCTCCCTTTCCTTTTGTTATTTTGGCCGAGACTCACACACTATTCGTGGGTTTCTTTCGTAATAATTTGTCACGAATGAGATCATAAAACATGGCCACTTTCGGTTTGTATTTGGACCATAGGTGCTGTACGAAAGGAAGCCATTTTGGAGTGTTGTAACGGGTGTAGCTCGCGACTTAAACCCAGTTAGCAGATTGCGTACGTTGGGTTCGGGTTCGATCAGGTTTCATTGATTTCTGGTGTTCGTGTTGGAATCGGCTTTTGCACTCCGTCTCTTGTTTCAGTTTCGATCTATCGTATTGTTCGGAGGTATATCTTGAACTGAAAGTTTAATAATTAATCACATGTTGTGTGATACCAATATACAATATGTTACAGTAGAAATTTAATCTAGATCACCATTAAGGATGAATCGGGTGCAAGTATTAAAACATGTAATTTCTCATGCTTGAGACGTAAACAGATATAACTAAGAAGATGTATTTGCATGGAATCTTAAGTTGGTTAACATATTTTAATTATTATAGTATATATACCCTATAATTTAAATTGAGTTAAGTAACTAAAGTTACTAAATATGGAAACCTGCTAATTATGGAAAGTTACTAAAAATAGAAACCCGCCTAAAATAGAAAGTACCTAAAATGGAAAGATTACTAAAAGTGAGAACCTGCTAAAAAATGAAAAGCCGTCTTAAACGAGTGATCTGATTCTTATAGAACGTTATTTAATTCATATAGGTTCCGGGCGACGGGATTGATCTCCTTTCTTGATTTTACTTTCATTGTGATTTGCTCTGAATAAGGTACAGATATTCTATCCCTTTTCAGTAGGGATTTTCCCTGACTTTTCGATCCTTGACTTTGCTTCACTTATGATATTCCTTTGCTATGATTTCCTTATGCTATGATCCTTTTGATATGATGCCGACGTAATCCTTTGATATGATTCTGTTCGCTATGATATTCGTTTGTTATGATTCTGAACTTCTGATTATGAACCTTATGATTATGAACCATCTGATTATGAACCTCTGATTATGAACTTATGTTATAGAAATCTGATATGAACCTTTGACTTTTGAACCTTTGATATGAACTTTGATATGAACCCTTATGATATGATATGATTATGCTTTGACCCGTCAGTTTGACACCCGAGCCAAATATGTTTCCTAGTCAGGAAGGTAACCTGACCGTGTCATTGATGCACCAATGGCATGACTTTAGTGTGGTTGAGTGATGTTCCACACCGTCCCCATTCTGATATGATTATGAGCTCACTATATGTATATGATTTGGCCACTATGTTTCCGGGGGGCGTATGGATGCATCCTAGATATGATATGTTTCGAGGGATTTGATCTGATTGGAGCTTTGTCTGGTGAATGATGTCGGGTGCAATCCGCGTCTTCACATTTCTGGGAGCTAGCTACTCCATTTGTTACTGAGGTCTCCCCTCCTATTATGTATGGTATTCCGAGGTCACCCCTCCGAATACAATGGCTACTTATGATATGATATGATACGATATGATATGTTTCCGGGCTCGGGTAGATTTCTGATAACACTTACACTTTTGATGAACCTATATTGTACCTTACGTATTCCCCAACGCACCATAATCTCTATTACTTGTTCATTACTCAATACCCTTATATGATTCACTTTTACCGAGATATAGATACTCCATTACATTGATCTGTCACACTTTCATTCCGTTACTTCAGACTATGGTTCCATTCACGTACCGGGTTTTTATATGTCATTGGATTAATTATGATATTCATGTTTATACGACTACTGATTACTCTATATGATATGTATGTATGCGATATAAGATTTACCTGTTGTCATCTGATGATATGTTATCTTACTGTTATCTGATCCTTTGATTTGTCTGGTAACCGTGCTTGTGTGAAATTGATTGTTGATCTGTTTATCTTTTGTACCTCGTTAGATTAATTACGTGGACTATGATTATCTGATAGTTTCCTTATTTGCTTGTTGTTGACCTGCCATGTTTGCATTTCGGTTTATGCTGCGGTTTGATTGAGTAATGGTTCAGCTTGTGACGTCTGGCTTGTTAATTTGTTTAGTTGCCCTGTTATGTCTTTAATTCATTTAATTATATCTTTATACTGTATTCTTACTTATTACGTGTGACTGCCATGTGTTGACTGTTGTTAGTACTTCCACTGTTATGATGCTGGTTATGTCTTCAACTAAGGGTTTTGACCTGTGTGAATTACCATGCTCACTTATTAACTAATTGCTGCTGCTTGCCTTTAGATTTCTGTTTGATTTGTATGTCTTCTGAGTTCCTGAATTGATTGTATGTCATTTATATGTTGTGTGGTTGCGATGTCTGCTATGCTTGCTTATGTTTCAGTACTTGTATGCCTGGCTGGTATGTGCTTGTATATATGTCTTCGATGCTTTGTTTTGCTTCGTTCTCCTTGTTATCTGTTCGTTTGGATATCTGTATAATTATGTTCTGCAGGATCCTCATTGACTCATTGTTCTCATTTCTTTTCGCTGCGACTTTGTTATCCGTTTCCTTGTTTCATTTCGCATTTCAGATTTTATTTAGCTTTCGTTTTGTTATATCTGTTCACTGGGCTTTTTAAGCTCAGCCGCATTTCTTTTACTGCGGCAGGTGTTAGGTTGAAGATGGGCTTTGATGGGCTGAGAGTTGGATTATTTGAGTGGACCAACCCTAGATACCTTATTATTTGGATTTATTTTGTTGGGCTATTGTTTGGAGATTTCATTTTATTTTAGACATATTGGATTTTGTATTTTTTTTCCTTGTAAGTCATTCGTCTATATGACTTGGTATTTTACTCTTTAAGGCTTTCGCTTGTAAGATTTTAATTGTACGTTCTGATAGGACACCAGAATGTGACACTTCTACCCTTGTCGGGTTGGGGTGTTACACGCGGACCTCAGTTGGACAAACATATCATGTTCCTTTAGTTTTCCCCGGACAATTATTCTTTTTAAACTACGATAGAGGGACGTGGATGGAAAAGAAGAATCTAACATTGAAGTTATGGAGCATGTGTTAAGTTTTTTTAGCTTTCATTCTATGGCAAAGTTGTCTTAGGTGGCATTTCTTTTTTTATGTTAGTGGAAGAAATGTGGGATCCATCTATTTAATATTATTACTTTTCTTATTTGGGCTCACAAATTCCACTAAATCCTTTATATGTATAAAGTGTGAAAATGAAACTCCTCCTCATTAAGAGGCATTAACAGAGCTGGGACCCACTGAACTCTTAGCTAAGGAAAAAAAATAAACACCCCCTAGATCGTAAACTTTTAAAAATTCAGAAAGTATACAAAAGTGTTTTACGCGCTTCACTTTCGAAAAGAAGTTGATATGCGCACCACTAAAAGAAATAATTTTTACATTCAAGTTTGGACCTAGAATGTTAAATGTTTAAGCATTGGCTTTGGTCGTGCATATTTTAAACTTGGATAGAAGTTAGAATTTAGAAAAGCTAATGTGGGTTACTATTGGGTTGAAAATGGGCTAATGAATCCAACCGAAAACCAGTACGTGTGTGGACTTGGTTAAAACAAGGATGACCATATACTTTTTACTTGTTCTTTCTCACCCTAGCAAGCTAGATATTTATTTGACATGTAAAAAAGAAAAACAAGAACAATTTGGTAAAGTCCTCCAACACTTGAGCCAAACTGTTGAAACTCTTTTTGGCTATATATAGTGACATGGATGCTTTTTCAATAAATCAAAGCCAACAACACTCTTGATGCAATTATATAATTAGAATAGGTGGTGGTTTCATATCTTATATTTTGTCCACGGTTTTTCTACAAAAAGTTGTAGATTGACGGGAACACCCTGACCCTGAGTGTCTTTTGGCATCAGCCATTGTCCACCCCACAAAGAATACCTCCAGCAACTCTCCTGACTTAGTGGGGCACCAACTGAAGTGATTTGTCCACAGTTTTTATCAAAGAAAGGAATATCTATTCTAGCTAGGGTGAAGTAAAAAGTATAATAATACAAAATATGGTCAGTCGGTGTTGTTCCCCCGTGACCATTATGATTTTGGATTTTATGTAACATTTAAATCTAGCAACTAAAAAAAAAAAAGGTTCAAGGCAAGACATGTGACCCTTTGTCCTAACTAACTAATAAAGCATGAATATTTATGTTTCATGATTTTTGTACTTTTGTTTCATGTGTGTCTCTAGTGCCTTGGGTATTTATGTTTAAATTTAGATTGATTCAATTCAGTATAACAAACATACATACAAGATAATTCAGATGATGTTTTTCTCTAAACAAATAATCTCATTTCAGTTTCTCCTAATACTCTTATTTGCAACACAACATACTCTTTCTTTATATCCATCTATCTGCAAGTCTACGCCGTACCCGGATGTTTGCTTTGAATCGCTAAAGCTCACAGTAAGCATAAACATCAATGCTAACATTGATATACTCCTTCAGTCTCTCAAAGTTGCCATATCCGAAGGCGTAAAGCTACTAGATTTGCTGTCAAATATTGATAGCAAAAGTAACATTATTGAGAAACAGAAAGGAACCATTCAAGACTGCAACGAACTTCACCAAATAACTATTTCCGCCTTGAACAAGTCGCTCGCTAGACTCACTTCTTCTGCCCACAACTTAGACGATGTGAGGGCCTTCCTTGCAGCAGCAGTCACCAACAAGAATACTTGTCTAGAGGGACTCGAGTCTGCGTCTGGTCCTCTTAAACCACTCCTAGTAGACACCATAATCGCTTCTTACAAACATGTTAGCAATGCCCTTTCTCTTGCAGCATCTGGTTCAAGGCAAAAGACACACACCGCAACCACCGAAGACACTCGCCTTCCAAAGTGGCTATCCAGGAACAAGATTTTCCACATTAACGACGATGACAGTGATTATGATGATGATGACAATGACAATGACTACGAGAATACCATAACCGTGGCAACAGATGGGAGTGGCAACTTCACAACCATCACAGATGCCATAAATTTTGCTCCAAACAATAGCATTGACAGAGTCATCATTTACGTTAAACAGGGTTTGTACGAAGAAAATGTGGAGATCCCTATTTACAAAACCAACATTGTTCTACTTGGCGAAGGAAATGATATCACAATAATCAGCGGCAACAGAAGCATGATTGATGGTTGGACTACTTTCAGATCTGCCACTGTAGGTAAACTCGCTACTATCGTCCATTTCTCACTATCTTTGTTATAATATGTAATGAATGATGTATTGATAATTAAACTGAATGTTGATAACAGCTGTGTCGGGAGAAGGATTCTTGGCTCGTGACATTGGCTTTTATAACATGGCAGGAGCAGAAAAGCACCAGGCAGTGGCCCTTCGTATCAACGCAGACTTTGCAGCAGTGTACAGATGTGTAATTAGTGGTTACCAAGACACGTTGTACGTCCACTCCTTCAGGCAATTTTACCGGGAATGTGACATTTATGGGACCATAGATTACATATTTGGTAATGCAGCCGTCGTGTTTCAAGGATGTAACATCGTATCCAGATTGCCAATGCCCGGTCAATATACAGTCATTGCCGCCCAGTCAAGGGACTCTCCCGAGCAACAAACAGGCATTTCCTTCCAGAATTGTTCCATTTTGGCTACTGAGGACCTGCACGGTAATTCAGTGAAAAGCTATCTTGGCAGGCCATGGAAGCCATACTCTCGCACAGTCTTCATCGAGTCATACATTGATGATCTAATTGACCCAAAGGGATGGATCCATTGGTCCAAAGAAGAACAAGGTTTAGACACGTTATATTATGGCGAGTATGAGAACTTTGGTCCTGGTTCCAGGGTAGATGATCGAGTTCAATGGCCTGGTCATCACGTCATGGATATTAGTGAAGCTTCTAATTTCACAGTATCAGAACTCATCACCGGCCAAGAATGGCTAGACTCTACATCTTTTCCATATGATGATTCAATTTAATCTTAAAGGAAAACATCGCTTTATCTAGCAGCTGTGACTTTTTATTTGTATTATTTATTACTTAACAAATCTTATAACCAAAATGGGTAAAAATGGCGTTTCATTTGCTTTATTATTACCAACACTTGATAACTCAAAGCAAAACAAAGCACGCAGATTGAAACACTTGATCAATAGTAGACCGCACATTGGCTTAACTCAAAATACATTACAATGTTCATACCTATAGACATCTTATATTTCAGCAACTCCCATATACTCTGACTAGAGTAGATAGGAGTTCCAAAAAAGATCGGTTCTTTGACAGTTTGGCCACAAAATAAACACTCGTCACTTACTTTAAATTATAAAATGGCGACCACTCACGGAAAAAATAACCAATGCTTCCGACCCAAACCACACAAGAAATAATTCAATAAATAACAATATCACAAATTATAACAGTGTTTTAAGTATGTTTGGATTTTTCAATGACAGCAAGAGTTTTTGTACAGATGTAATATGTACATTGATGACATACAGAAAGCTAACTAACAATGAAGTTTAGAGTAAAGGTCTTCCAGAGCGGCATACAAGGGTTCAGCAGCCTTTGGTCTGTCCACCGTCCCAAGAAGTATGTCAGCAGTTGTGAGATACGGATCGCCATAGAAGTGAAGATTAGTGTCCATCCTTGTTGCAACGATGTTCCCTTCCAATGACACTCCAACAAATGCACCTGAACCAAAAGTTTCTTTGATCTCGTAAACTTGAAATTTATATACTAAAAATGATTACTTAAAAGGAAAAAGAATATCATTAATAGTATTAGTTGACTAATAGCATAACAAGGGAGGCCTAATATCCCTTCTAGGCTCTAGCCGTATCCTAAATCCATGATGAAAGAAACAGGCAAGGTTAAATTTCCATCATCAAACAAGACGTAAAGGAAAAGGTTGAATTTTCAGCAGACATATTGTGTTGAATCACCTTCTCCAATGACGTGTGTTTCAACTAAAAAGGATTTATAGGGAAGAATGACGAAGAAATATACATTTGAACAATTGGTCACTCATTGATTGGTCAGTTATATTGTTAAGACTGTAAGGCCTTTGTCGGTAAGGTTTATACAACAAATGGAAGGGAAATGGGGTGGGATCTCTTATCACATAAACTTCATATTGATGCAGTACTTATTTACTCGTTCATGATTTTTCAGTTGCAGTTCCTCCTACCTCGATAACAAACAAGGACATACTAGCAATAGAATAAATAATACCTTTGCTACAACTGTAAGTGTAGCACATCCCAGAGCCCCTATCGCCGGCTCGTAGATCAGCTTCCAGAACTCTACCAACAGGTCCCGCCGCAGCACTGCAACCAGCTCCAAGAGAAAAGTGCATGCGACTACAAAAGGTTTTAACAGCTTTATGATCATGAAGCACGATTATGAAGTCCATAAGTTCACCTCCAGCCTACAAAAAAATTACTATAAGTTTTCAAGCACTGATCAAATCATCTCATTGAGGATATATAATTTGAAAAAGAAGGGGTGTTAGTAAACTGTTTATGCAAGCTGCGACGTTACGCTTGGGCAATAGCTATAGCGCTTAACCGAACAATGAAATGACAGCAGCATGAAAGGGCATATAAGCTAATAATAAGCTAATAAAAGCACCCCAAAAAGAACGAACCGAAATGAAGAGAAAAGGTAGTCAATATATACCTGAGCACCCCATCCTAGACCAGCTGAAATTATAGCAGAAGGTGCAGACCATGAACCATCTGCCCTTCGAGCCATGACCAAACCAGTTCCAATTTTGTATGTAAGTAGCATCCCGGCTTTTGCAACGGTTAAAATAGCAAGACCCTTAGCTCCTTTTATAACTGCTGCAGGAATAGACCTTTCGGGATTTATCCTGGCAACCTGACAGTAATTCCTCAAAGTGTTTGACGATTTATAAATTTCATGTTCCATAGACAAACCAAGCGGAAGATTCAACCATCCCCTTGTGCAAGTCCAATCCGTTACATCATGTTTCGCTACCTGTACAGCATTGCTGATGGTGTTGATCAACACGCCTTGCAACGGGTCAAGCATATCGTAGCAGGTATCACAAACCCTCTGGGGATTCCTCTCCCGGAACTTAACGGGCAACAAGCATCTTCCCTTTGAACACGTCCTACAGAAAATCGCTCCACAGAAACGACAATGATGCCTGCCACGAGTGAGAGCAGTGAAAGGAGCATTGCACTGCATACAAACGGAAGTAGAGCTGTCCCTAAGCCACTCGGGAGGCTCCGCTTCCAGAACCTGTTTATAAGCATTATAGTTAAGTCCGTTAGGTTCAAGGGTGAGCGGAGGGGCGCTGGGAATGTAAACCGACGAATGTAGGTAAGTATCTCCGTTATTTTCAGAGTCCATAAACGCAACATTTGAAGCTGCAGGAGTAGACGATGCATCACCATCTTTGTTGCGACCGGTGACGATTGCGACAATTCCGGTGAGAACATTTTTCAAATTGATCTCGGGAGGGGGTTGTTGGTAGCTGCGATAATCATAATCATCCTCATACTCTCCATCGTCGTCAACGAAGTCGTGGCGAGGGTAAGTAATATTGTCATGTGGAACAGCCCAATCATCGACGTAGAAACTGTTTTTATCCGTGGAACGCGAAGGGGAAAGTTTTTGTTCAAAACTAGTCATGCTGATGCATTAACTAAAATTATAATTAAACTGCAACACGAAAAATAATTAATTAATTAATTAAACTCAGAGCGATAGTTAGGGTTTGTAACTAAATTATACAACAACAACAACAACAACAAATAAGGGAAGGGGTTTTAGGCTTTCTTAATGTTATCTAAAACAGATCAATTAACGAATGAATAGTATTATAATTATAAAAGCTATAATAAGAAGATGAAGATGATGATCAGAAGAAAGTTAATTACCTTTCTTTGCGCCAAACAGAAGAAGAACAACAAGGAAGGGAAGCGAAGCTTTTATTTTATTGGTTTTGATGATGTTTATACGTTTTCCCCAATTTTTAGTTTTATTTTTGTTTATTTATCCGATTAAATTAAATTCCTTGCCTCCTTTTTATATACTACAAGGGAAGGGATGGACTTTATTTTTATAACTTCTCCCTCTAACTATTCTTTTTTGTTTTCTACCCCCTCCGTCCCAATTTACTACTTTACATTTATACAACATAGGAATGGAGCAAGTTGGGCTACGTCCAGCTAGGGGTGTAAACGAGTCGAGTCGAGCCGAGTACTGTCAAGCTCAAACTCGACTTGATTAGTAAAACTAGAGCTCGAAACTCGACTCGAGATCGTTCGAGCTTTGGATTTCAAGCTCGACCTCGGCTCGAAACTCGAATTGAGCTCGATTATTGCCACATTTAAAGCTCGAACTCGATGAAAAATCGTCATATCAAGTTCGACTCGACTCGATTTTATGACAATTACATAACTACATGTATATAAAGGGGTAAAAGTGTAATATCATTGAGCTCGATAAAGGCTCGCAAGCCTCACAAGATGAGTATATTCGAGCTAGAACTCGACTCAAAAGTGTACTCGAGTAGCTCGAGCTCGAGCTTGACTCGTTTATATCGAGTCTATTTCGAGTAATTTACGAGTCGATCTCGAATAGCTCGCGAGCGGTCTCGTCTCGTTTACACGCTACACCCCTACGTCCAGCCTAGGTGTTAGATATCACTCCACGTGGGGGACAATATCCCCCTATATTTGGGATAGGCAGCTCGAGTCTTAATACAGACTGCTGAGTAAAAGAGTTTCTTCTATTGTAGTCCTTCACTATATGCTCTTTCAAACACCTGAAGACACTTATCGTTTGGCTCGTGTCGTTCAAACATATACACCAACAATAATATATTATTAATAGTAAAATGAATTGATAAGAAAAACAATAATCAATCACAATTATACATACATGGAACAATAGGTGGTAAACCCATGTAGGTAAGTGGGTGCTATGAGACTTAACGAAAGGAAGGGAGACTTAACAAAACGAGCATGTAAAAAAGAAAGTTGAAAGTAGGAGGACTAAAGATTGATTGTGCCGAAAAGTTAAAAACCTAGAAACTGATAGACGACGACATTCACAAAAATCTGTACTGTATTTGACAAAATCATCAAAATCTATAAATTATTGTAACAATCATAGATAGATTAGATAGAAATAGAATACAATACCAGTTGTATCTGAAATTGAAGGTTGAAATCGGAAGATGGGGTCCTCGAACAAGGTGCGCAAAGATAAACAAGCTCATAGACGCCCAAAGTATGTCTTCTTACTACTACTACTCTAGTATTTTTATTTAATTGTTTTTTTTTTTTTAATAATTGATTTGATTGATGGATATAAATAAATTGTGTTGTTGGTTCAGAGAGGAAAAGAAAGTGGAAGAATCAGCAGCATTAGAATTACTGCCAAAGTATAGAGATAGAGCCAAGGAGCGAAGAGAAGACCAGAACCCCGATTACGAGCCTGCCGAATTCGGGGCTGGCTCGTTTCATGCCGTTGCTCCTCCCGGAAATATCGACCTCTTGTAACAACTACTTCTTCTTATTATTATTATTATCAATTGTATTCTATTGTATTTACTAGTTACTAAGTGTGTGTTTGTTTCATTAAGATGTTGTTTGTTTTTGTATAAGTGTCCGAATGATTTTAAGTGCTCGTTTTTGCAATTTGTTTATTAAACCAACGCAATGCGATAATAAATAACTTATGTAAATATGAAACAAGACTTTTTATCATAAATATAACATAGTTAATAAACAATCAAATATATTATATAAAGTTTACAAAACGAGTAAGAGGCAGTAAGACAAGTCCCCCACCTCTTGCTGAGTAAGATGTTATATGTCTAACTGGGTCTTACTCAAAAGAAAAAAACAAACAAGCAAAACGTCAGTAATTAAATTGCTTTCTGTGCAGATCAGCTGAAGCCCATAAGATCTCCATTGAAAAGAGCAAGTATCTTGGAGGTACATACCACTATCTTCTACTTACTTCAACCCATACTTGCTAGGTCATTAGGCAATTTCTTGTTGTTGCTTGCTCCGATACAAACCATCCATCTGTCTAGTATATAAAAGTTTTTCACTAGATACAAGGCCGATACCCATCACAAGTCGTAACTTTCAGAAACATCCATCTTATACACATTGTCTTTAGAACACCCTCAACTAGTCAAATATGTCTTGTAAGTTGTAATAGATATGGAACCTAAAAATAAGAGATATGTCACAACTAATTTATCTTTCTTGCATTGTGTTCTGCATCTAGTCTATGATATTACTTATGTTAACCATCTCTATGAGTCAGTATGACACTAGGTAATAATGAGAAAAGCCAAGACATTTTTTTACTTGAATCAGTATAACATTATTTATGAGTATTTGCAGGTGATGTTGAGCACACACATTTGGTTAAAGGCCTGGACTATGCTTTGCTCAACAAAGTCAGAAGCGAAATTGTCAAGAAACCAGAAGCTGAAGATGCTAATATTGATGGCACGCCTAGGTAACCATGTTTGCACTTTGGCAACAGCTTCTATCTATGTGAAACTATTATCTCATTTATATATTCATTCATGATTAACAGAGGCTCCAAGGAAGACCGCCCCGTATCATTTCGCACTGCTAACGCAAAGGTAACTTCAACCTCTACACTAGCATGTATTCTCTTTGTTGGCTCTAGGTCCTGAATATATGTGCTTTGCTTTATTTAGTACAAATTCATTTATGTTGCAGGCTGTGTACCAGTGGATAGTGAAGCCTCAAACTGTTGTCAAGCAAAATGATATGTTTCTCCCTGGACGAATGGCTTTCATTTTTGACATGGTAACTTCATTTCTTCTATTTTTATGTTTCATGGATTTGTAATTCCCGTTGGTTTCATTTTTAGCCTAACATAAATGCTGTTTATGCGTGACAGGAGAGTGGGTTTTCTCATGATATTCCGACCACTGTTTACAGAAGCAAAGCTGACTGCCCAGAGCCAGAGGTTTGTTCTAGTCCAATTTGTGGTTTTATGAAAGTCATCCTTGTTTCCTCAACTACGATTATGGTGTTTGCAGGAAATGGTTACTGTCAGTGTTGATGGGTCTGTGCTTGATCGGATTGGGAAAATTATGTCGTACCTCCGCCTTGGATCATCTGGGAAAATTCTTAAGAAGAAGAAGAAAGACAAGGATGGGAAAGGTATATCATCGCTACCTATTTAACTGCTTATCTAGTTTTATATCCTTCATTTTGTAACTTCCCCTTAAAACATCATATAAATTACTGCATACTCTGAGCTAAAGTAAGTAGATACGTGCTCTCACATAACGGACTCATGGACACATTGCCATATATCTATAGAGAAATTTGTTTTTTTAATTTTTTATCAATCCATGAAATTAAAACAAAACGCTTGTGGTAAGATGATAAATTTCTTTGCTAATCATATATCTATCTTAAATGAAAAGTTTTAAAGGTGAAAACTAAGTTAAGATATGCTCACAAGTTGTATTTCATGCTTTAGCACATCTCGAGGTTGTGTTTTATCTCATATGCATGGCGTCAAAGCTTGGACTTTAAGAAGTAAAACTGTAGCCCTAACCATAAACTGCCACCAGCACCAGATAGTGATTTCACTTCTTCCAGCTGCTGTTTCTGGCATCATTTAGCTTTGTCTCCCATAGTTAGTTTTCATCTTCATTCGAAGCATCCGCAAGTTTAGGTCATGTTTGTCAGCCTCGTGGTTTAGTAGATTAGGAGGATTTGGGGGGTTC
Organism: Chrysanthemum seticuspe; assembly: GCA_019973895.1. Classification (NCBI taxonomy): domain Eukaryota; kingdom Viridiplantae; phylum Streptophyta; class Magnoliopsida; order Asterales; family Asteraceae; genus Chrysanthemum; species Chrysanthemum seticuspe. The sequence goes on along the minus strand of BPTQ01000005.1, from coordinate 360,360,582 downwards.
AAAGGCTCTATAGCTTTAAGTAGGCTCTTCGAGTTTTTTCAAGCTCTAGATAAATTTTGGATATTGCTTGGGCTATACTTGATGTCTTCCGAGACAAATAGAAACTACGTGGACGAAACTTTTAACAATCCTACTTTAATTGGCAAAACATTGTGCTATACATTAGGTGGTTGATATTTATATTCCAACTTCAGGAGTGTCTTTCGAAGTTTATATTTTGACTAGTATTATCTCTTGAATTCTATGTTTTGGCACTTAAGGTGGTTTTATACTCTGTATACACACTAGCACTTTCTTAATCTTTTCTTTTGTGGTTACGTATGTCAGTATGTGTGTGTTTATATGTTATTAAATATTATTTTGATTATACAGGAAAGTTCTCAGCTGTTTCTGTTGATTATGATGAGAAATTTTCAAGACCTGATGCCTCAAAACAGCATACTGAGAAAGAATTTCTACCCCCTCCACCACCTCCTAAAAGAAATGATTATGATGCAAAAGAGAAAGTGGTAAATCGCGTTGAGGAGGATGATATATTTGTAGGCGAAGGAACTGACTATGAGGTCCCTAGCAAAGATATGAGCCAAAGCCCTCTTTCAGAAGACATGGAAGAATCTCCTCGAGGAAAGGAGAGAGCTTCTTATTTTGAAGAACCTGTGTATGGTCCTGCTGTTCCGCCATCTCAGCCATCCCATGACTGGCAACAAACCGTGAGTTTTCCTTTATACTGAATATGAAAGTATGCTTGAAATATGCACTCTTCCTTAACAAAGTAGTTACAAAATTTTCAGAATGGCTACGATGCAATGCAAGTGGCTGCTGCTGGTTACCAAGGCGAGTGGCAGGAATATCCTCAATATGCGGAGCAACTGGCTTATCCTGAACAATACTTACTCCAGCCGTCCGACACTCAGACATATGATGATGGTTTGAATATAGAAGAAGCAATGACTCAAGAACAGAAAGATCGGGGTCTGGGGTCGGTGTTCAAACGGGATGATGTGAGGCTTCAACAACTACGGGAGAAAGATGCTCGGGAGAAAGATCCAAACTTCATATCGGATAGTTATTCGGAATGCTATCCAGGCTATCAAGAATATAATCGTGAGGTTGTGGGTAGTGACGATGAAGATGATTTGTCCAAAATGGATATGGGTGGACGAGTAAGTGTTACTTCCCTATTCCTTTTACCCTTCCAGTGTCATGTACTATAAAAATAATAAAAAGTTAGCTATATCATTTTCATTCCACGATAAACTAGATAATGACTAATTTGAAGTTATTGTATATGTGTCTAGGATTAGTCTGTTTGATACTTGCATGTGATATATGATTCCTGTGCAGGCAAAGGGGCGGCTTCATAGGTGGGACTTCGAGACAGAAGAGGAGTGGGCAACATACAACGAGCAAAAAGAAGCAATGCCCAAAGCTGCATTTCAGTTTGGTGTGAAGATGCAAGATGGTCGCAAGACAAGAAAGCAGAATAAAGACCAAAAGATCACTAACGAGCTGCACAAGATTAACAAGATACTCGCCAAAAAGAATATGCAAAAAGGCGAAGCAAATGATGATAGTGGTGATGAATCTCACGCTGGAAAGAAACCCCGGATGTCATAACCCTTGGGAGTTACGCAGTGTATTTCATAACCCTTGGGAGTTTCCAAATGCTTACACCACTTGCTATCTATTTCCCTTGGAAAGGCATAGATTGGATAGTGGTCGTGAATGTTGAACAGTGTACGAATCACTTGAAAACTTTTTTAGATATCTAATGACCAGCTGATTAATAGTTCAACACAGTTTAAATCAAGTGATCTGTTATTTCAGATATGCCCCATATATATGTAAACTAAGGTTGATTATTTTTTTTTAATGCTCTCTATTATATGATTATCGACAAGATATGAACTCACATGAGAAGCAGGATAAAGATTATGAATAAGGTTTACAGTTCTTATCCGTTATGCTTATCATTGAAAGGTTTGTACTTCATTATCATGTTCAAGCAAATCTGTCCTTAAGACGTTCCCTTGCTGAAAAATAGGAATTCTACTGCAAGCGCATCTAAATCATGCCTAAAGCAGCGTCATTCGGTGGCATTTAAGCAAGCAATGTTGAATCAACAACGTTTTATATCTTAATTTTCTGGCACTGACCACTCTGGCCAATAGAGTTGGTTCAACATTCGCATACAATCTAAAGACAATCTACTAACACAGCAGCCATCTCAAACACCATGGGAATCAGAGACCTTTCACAATATACTATTTAAAAAACAATCAAAAGACCACTCTTTGTCGCCTGAGCAAGGTCCATGAGAAATACGGCAGTAGGCCAAGGTCAAATAGCATAAAGAAATAAACTGAACTCTTTTCAAAATTATCCAAAATACATTCGGTAGAATTTCAGAAACTAAAAAAAAGTTCGATTCCAATCCATTTGGATACTCTAATATCAAAAGATGTAAATCGATCAACCAAGAACAGGGAAAATACGAGTAATGTGATCCAATGGAATGTTGTCGGCGGTACTCCTCTTGAGCTCAGGATGATTAAACTCATTTGCGGGCAACGAGATGAGTTGGCCTTTGCCTTGGCCCTTCTCCACAACCCAGCTGTTATTTGTTATGTAGTGCTCTAGAAATTTATCCAAAGACGGACCCTCAAGATTAATTGCCTGTCAAAACAATTCGTGTTGTTAGTCTCCAGCACAAAGGACGAAACTATCATACATGGATTTAACAAGAGAGCTAACTATGGTCTGAGAAAGAGCATGTGCCACATAATACAAATGAAAGCGACAAGTTGGTAAAAGAATCCAAACTATCAGACCATGTTCAATGTGCCATTAAAGAAAAATAAAAGGGGGTAACAAGTTTGCAAAATAACTAGTCCACTATTAAGCGTAATTGAATAGCATGTGTCAATGGGTTTTAGGCATACTCAAAAAGCTAACTAGCGAATACACTATGCATACGAGAACATATAAAGCTGCTTAGTTGCCCAAAAACAAAAACAAAAACCAAACTTGTTATCGGCCGGGTCAATCAAGTAGCAAATGCTTATAGCAAATATATACGGGGTTAAGCAAATACATGCATATAAGTGAGGATAACAAGTGTTGGTATCGGAAACAAGTTAAGGTGAGTGAGATAGGATACCTCGGCAAGAACGGATGATGGAAGCTTTTGGTAAGTGAGAGAGAGGACATGGATGGCATAGTTTCGAATAGCTAGCTCGAATCCAGGGACAAGATCAAGAATGTGGCGGGCTTTGGCAGCTTCATCCCAAAACTGACGAAACTTGGCAGTCTGCGTTGGTTTATTAGTTAAAAATGAAGAAGAAAAAGAGTATGTAGTAATAAAAAGGGGTTTAGTAAGTAAAGTACCTCGAGATAGTGGGAGAGAAGGATGAGAGTCTTGAACTGTTCATCCATTTGCTGTGCAGAGTCGTTATAAGTATATTAAATACAGAGGGGTATATGGTTGCAGTAAAAAAGAGATAATTGATACTTACGACTCTTTCGGGAATCAAAAAGAGACATAAGCTGAAATCAGGAGCAGGCATTGCCATGAGAGCCTGAAAAGAATTAATTAATTGATTTATTTATATATATAATACTCCCTCGTTCTCAAAATGTAAGTCCGTTTTGACTTTAGGAATAAAACTTTGACCTTAAATAGTTTTGTTTATATTATATAATACTTGATGGAAATTATATATATTTATATAATACAAACAAAAATATTTAAGGTTTAAATTTTGGGACGGAGGTAGTAATAAAAGCAAGCAAGCATGTATGTAAGAAGTATATAATGTAATGATAAAAGAAAGAAAGAAAGAAGGGTTACTTTGATCAAAATGCGGGCAACAATCTGAGTGCTCATCCTCTCAGGCTCAAACTGTTTGTTAATAATTAATTAATTGAATTGAATTTAATTAATTAATTAATGTTATATATATATTAAAAAATAAATAAAAAAATAAGAAGTACCTGATAGAGGCGAAGGAGGCAAAGGTTAGCATCTAAGCTGTAGCTCTCTGATGAAACCTATTCGTTTGTTTAATTAAATTAAATTAATAATAATAAGTAAAGTAATAAGAAGTAAATAAAAAGGAAGAAAGTATTAAGATATGAACCTGTTCGTTGACGTAATTTTGGAGATCGGGAAGGATGTCAGGGTTGTATGGATTGACGGAAACAAGTTGTTCAACGGTGTATGACATACTACTTTTTGATGATTCGTCAACATTAGCAGCAGTTTGAGCCATAATCAGTCAATCAATCGTTCCTTTAATTAATTGCTGCTGCTGGAAGAGTGTGTGTGTAAGAGTGTGTGTGTGTTAACAAAAAGAACGGAGGAAGATGAAGATGAATGTTATTATTTGTTAGGTTTCCTTTGTACCCTTCCCTTTGGGCTTCCACTTGGACTTGGACTTGCATATTGTTAACTCTGATTGGGCCCCCAAAGACCCTATCACTGGACTGGACTAGATTTAACCAATTTTCATACTAACAAGTAACAATAGGATTACATTTTCCTACTTCATTCATTTTTTTTTTATCACTCTAAGCCAAGGCAGCTCATCCATCAAATCAATACAAACAACGAGCGTTTAACTGTTAAACTCGTCAGCTTAGCTTTTAAACTTTCCATGATCATCAAGAATAAAACTACTCTAATTCTCATTAACCAATTTGCCATGCACCACACGACATAGCAGCTTAGGTGGCATTCAGGTTGCATTTCCAACTCATTGTACATGCTTTCAAGCTTCAAGTACAACTCGTACTTAGCCTCATATATAAGTAAAGATATATAAAATACTAGTAACCTTCTCACAATATTTCCAAATACGATTTTCTTGCATCATTCATATATATCTCTATTTGTTGTGAGTATTAATTAAGCTTTAGGAACAAGTGAGATTAGAGTTGCATTAACCTCTCCAAACAACTTATACAAACAACTCCTTAATAGCTACACACACACCCTAACCAATCACACTCCAAGCAAACTTAAAATTTTTGTTACAGAAACCAGGTGCCTTTTGACCATCAATACCATGTATAGATAGATTCCTTAATCTCTTCCTCTGAAACTGGCTACATCATATCTAAAGCTTCATCAATACAAAATACAATAAACAAATACAGTTTAAAACATGTCTTCATATTAAGGAAAAAATGCATAACGAAATATGTAGTACCCAAGAACATTTGAAAGTAACTAACATTTTTATACACGAAACATTTAGCCACAATTATAATTATTTGTCGTTTTCAATTTCTAGCGTTATTTACGAGTACTCGCCTAGTAAAAACAAATTTATTCTGTATTTGAGAAAAAAAAAAAATTTTACTCGGTGAAAGTAGTTGATTCCAAAACCAGCAACCACAAGTCCACAACTAATCTTTACCAAACAAGACCTCCACTTACATATTATTGGTTACTTTTTATTTTATTACTGGTTAGTTAATCCAAATGACATAACATATAATAATTAATCATCTTGACCTCCACTTCTTTATGTATTAACTTTTGGTTCCTTTTTGGTTAACAAAAACAACCTAACATCGGATAATAGGAACAGTGCCGTCTCGTGGATTTCAATATCCCCGTGTCATTACCATAAAGAGGCCCTCAAACACACACATATTATACATATGTATAAGTAGTGCATGAATTAATTAAGCTCGAGTCTCATATTGTGTTCATATATATAATAGAAGTGCATGAAATTTGATGGCCCTCATCAAACGCTGACCATGTATAATCGCACCTTTTGCACTACCATAAAGCCGGCCCTGAATAGGAAGCACACATTTTTGTTTTGACAGGCTTTTTCCTTTTTTAGTAAAAACACATACTCGGTATTATTCATTTTGTTTTCCTAAAGACCCAAACTGATTGGTGACTTTTTGTTTTATTCTTCTAACGAATGAATGAATGAATAAACAAACATATATATGATGCTATATGTTTTACACCCTTTCAATCTAAACTTGAAGATCGATCAAGCACCTCTTATTTTTCTTATCATATTCTCCACTAAAGTGTGCTTTTTTCCTTTAATCATCATGCCAATAATGATTACCTATTATATATCATCATTCTTTAGAATAACAAAACTTTTCAAGACTCTTTTTTTAGTTTGTGAATTTGCCAAATTTCACTACACACTATTGGTCATTACCTTTACCAAAAATGTTTGTTACATTTTAGCAATAAGAAATATTACATTCACAGACAAAATTTTATCCACACAATGACTTGCCAACCAAATTATGAAGGGTAAAAAAGAAAAAAGATAAATTATTATGCAAAATTTTGGACCACTACACATGATAAGTCATTTATAGATAACTTGGGAGTGATAAATAGAAAATCGGGTTTGCGTGTTGACTTGTGAAAGTGTGAAAAGCAATCAAAGTTTAAATCGTTAATCAAAAGTTGAAAGGTCTACCCCACGAGCATAACAACGACAGATGAGAACTTAAGGTCAAGTTTTTTTTATGGAAGGGCAGCAGCGGAGCTTTACCGTCTTGATTGGGGGGCCAAAAATTTTCAAAAATAAAATGTAACATTCTTATATAAAAGACTAAAACAAGAAACAAAGTTAGTAAATTATCAATATTGATTAAACAAATTATATATATATACTAAAACCCATTGCGGGGCACTGTAGCTACAGTGGATACGCAAATTTCATTTTAGCCCCTTTTAGCCCCTTAGGTTACTGATCAATTGCGAAGTTAGTCCTTAACGCCCGTTAACTAACAGTCGAGGATTAAATTTGAAACGGAACAATAACTTCAGGGGTTATTTCTGTGCAAATATTAAGCAGAAACAGCCCTTGAGGTTACCTTTTATTTTCAGCGTTAGTCCCTAAGGACTAACTTTGCAACAAACCGCCACTTTCAGGGACTAAAAAGGAAAATATCGTTGCTACAGTACCAAACAGTGCAAAACAGTGCTGCTACAGTGCGGAATAGTGCGTGTACTGTTCATAGGGAATTTACGAAAATGGTCCCTCAGGTTAGCTGTGAAACGCACCGTTAGTCCCCTGTTATCAATCTTTTGCAAATTTAGTCCAAAAAAAAAAAAAAAAAAAAAAAAAAGCTTTAGCAAATTTATTCCCGTAAATAAAATGATCGAGGGCAACGCACTCCCGCCGCAACGCGCGGGTTAACCCGCTAGTTAGTATCAATTGACAACTATTTTTTGAACTCTTAGAAAGTTTTATACATTCACATCTAGTTAACTTATTATAACGAAACTAATTTCCACTAGAGAAAAGAATAGCAAACCAAATGTTTTAGGTCCAAATGTTTCTTTGGTTTCAATATATCTCTTCCCTACATAAGGTTTAGGTTTCCTTGTCAAAATCCTTGTAAAATTGCTACTCCGTACTACTTATGTTGTGTTTCTTCCCTACATAGGGTTAGATTTCGTTGTCAAAATTCTTGTAAAGTTATTACTTCTTAAGTTGTGTTTTAAGATTTTATAAACCTTTTAGGTTTTATATTCTCGTTCTTTTGGATTACGGTTACTTTTCAATTAATTTTTTTTATGAAAATTTGTTTTCGTGTCTTGCATTAACATGGTTTGTTCGAGTGAGTAAACTTTATTTTGAGCTATAAACTTCAACATAAATGCAAACCAAATATAAGCTATAAAAAGAACAAAATAAACGTCTCTTTTTATATTCAGCAAATTTTTAAAAAATCTCACTAACTATATTCTTATTAATCAAATAGCATCACTAAAAACTTTTTTAACACAAAATATACTAATATTGGAACAACTAAATTTAGTTCGGGAATGATGGAGTGTATAGGAAAAACAAATGTTTGAGATTTGATATCGTAACATTGATTGATGTCACACAAATAATTTATGGTGCAAAAAGACATGAGAGATTAATGGTAGGGTAGCTGGCTGGTGCATGTCATATGATTTGAACTGAAATTAGAGAAACATATTGTGATGATGTGGATAAGAAGAAAGCTTTGAATTTAAGCTTAAGAAAAGTGATGATCATTTGATAGCCACTGATTTAGGAATTTTCACTACAAATTAGGTGCATGCTGTCATTATCCCCCCACACACTCCTTGATTAGTGGGCTTTTTTTATTAAATACTACTGTATATTACGAGTATTACTTCTACACTTTAAACCTTATCCATTGAAATTATACGCGTCATTCTTAATTATTCATTTAACAGTCTGGGCATATTCTTTATGTTTATTTTGTTTTTGGAAAAGGATGGTTTTACCATTAATTAATCTTTTAAGCACCATTTCATCTTATATCTTCAAAATATGAAGATCAGTGGGATCACCCTGGTTCCATGCATCTTAAGGATGTCAACCGGACCCTCCCTTAAAGACCCGGCCCGAGGCAATGAGCACATGTCTCAGTGATTGTACTTATTAGGAGGTGGGCTTTGAACCCTGGCCATTTTCTTCAATAGGCCCTCGCTGACCAGTCAATCTGAGCATTTGCGGTGAGGGGATGGTACCAAATGATCTTTAGTGCCATGAAAAAGGTTTGAACCCAGGTCTATTGACCCAAGCTCAAAGCTCTTACCAATGGACTAAAGGATCATTGGTACCATTTCATCTTATATATGTCCTGATTTTATAGACATCAAGACAATGGCAACACATTTTTTAACTCATATAAATAAGATTAAAAGTAATGCTGGGTAGCGAACAAAAATTTTTGCTTTTGTGGTTACTATACTTTCAAATTCATCTTTTTCAGGGTATTTTGCGAAATTTTTTGACATTTTTGCCCCTCTTAGCTAATAGAAAAATTTTTTTTTTCCCGAAAGGCAAAAATGTCACATAGTATCCTTAAGATGATGAATTTGAAAGTATAGTACCCACAAAAATAAAAAATTTTATTCGATACCCACAAGAGCAAATGATGGCAAGTAAGATATTTTTTTTTTTGTCATTTGCCCATCATTTTACTTATAAGTTACGTAGATTTGTAGAGATGAGTTTTTGATATGACCATTGCTCCAATATGACTAAAACTAAAAATGAGATTGATTGACGTGTTGTGTGATTAGAAGCACGTAGCAGTTGGGCAGCGTCCAAATGGCTTTGAATGTGTGCATGCATGCATACATATACTCCCAAAATCAAGTTAAGTTTCCCTTGTATTATTATTAAACATGCATGCAGATGCAGCTACTATACATGCAGTTGGGGACATATATATATTGTGTCGTCTACTTGTACGTGAATGAATTTTATAAAGCGACTACTAAGACTTTTGGTTGTTAACTTGTTATTGAATCAAAACGATTGGAGGGTGGCATGCAAACCGGATATAATTATAATACCGCTCCTGGTTTTTGAAGCCATAACACGCACATTGTTTACTCACTTGGTGGGCTCCTTTTTTTATATACTACCTTCCTGTTTTTACCAACTTTTTCTAGAAAATAATAATGCACTCACAAAACTTTTATAAAATAATTTCTATATATGAAAACTACGGTGTGAAAAGAAAGAATGTATATTAAAATAAGAGATTAAGGATTAAATGAGAAGAATTTTTAAAATAAGAAATGTGATAAATAAATATAGCGAAAATTACTGTGCTACCCAATTTCATTGGGGTGTGTCTGCACCTACCCAAACTTTTACTCATATTCAAAAATACCCATCAATGTCGGGTATGAAATTACCCTATATACACGAGATTGAGGTGTATGGTCAAGATTGAGTTTCCAAATTAAATCTTTAACAATGTCATGTATATACTTTAACTATATACACGACATAGTTTTTTAATGTATCCCCACGCCTCCTAAGAACAATGTCGTGTATGCATGTTAACTATATACACGAGATCTGACACCTAGTACTAGCATTGGGTCATGTCATGTAGAATCTGAAAAGCAAAATGACATGTCGGGTATCTTTTACCATGTAGAGAAGAATATTACACGACATCTATTAAATATTCATACTAATTCTAGCCCTAGACAATTGCGGGTAATTTAATACTCTACATACACGACATGATTTTTTTTTATTTAGTATGAGACCAAGCTATGTCGTGTATAATCACATAAAATGATTTTGGATGTGAAATGTAGCCCTAGATAATGTCGTGTATATATTTCGGGTTTAGGGTTTTTTAATCTCAAAATGAAATGGTAAAAGACAACCGAGATTTTTTCAAGTGTATATATATAGACCTAGAAACTTGTATAGACACACATAGCACATATAAAGCCATTCAAATTGTACTTAGGAAGTTTATTAGGATTCCTCCCCTCGGCAAAGTGCTTTGCCCTGCGCTCAATTGCTGCATCCTTTAGATAATCGTACAAGGTTGGCCATACGTACGACCCCCACGAGAACACATTCCATGCATCTAGATCCTCCACTAACCTAAATACAAACTCGTCGACTACATTCCTAAGCTCAGTCCCTTTTAACACCAACACTAACACAGCTATCAAACAAAGACCAACAACATCTTTGTCGCTGAAACAACTAAACTCCTTGATGTCTAGCGCACGTAACACAGTACAAAATTTTATTTTTGAAGAATCAGTTGACGAAGGGAACACTCGTCTCCTAAAGGGATTAGGTCCATCTTCATAGTTCTTTCTAAACTCTGTTCCAAACCTTAGACCAGTAACTAGACAGAATTCCTTCCTACCAAACTGAACCTCAACCTCACCTACCTGATCAATATCACGTACACGATATCTCAAAGGAACAATATTTGTATCTCCCTCTTCACATGGCACTTGGTGGTATATAAAATAATGTACTAACACGCCACTCTCTTGCATTTTTGGCAAATCTAACAACCAACCAAAACATGTTTTTTTAAATAATGTTTCTTTAGGGGTGTTCCCAATCATACTTTTAATATCACTAATTATGGATAACCTACTATTACATGTAACTTGCGCAGGATAATCCTAAAATAACATAAACATATATTAATACACATATAAGTAACAAATAAAAAAAAAAAAAAAAAAAAAAAAAAAAAAAAAAAACTACAAGTGTAAAGGAAAAAAATTGCGAAATACCCGGTAATCCGCCATATTCATAGTCGTATCCACCACATCACCACCACTGCACCAACCACACTTTTTTTTATAACCGCCACAACTAACACCACGACACCACACCTGTCACCACGCTACCGCATTTTTTTTTTATCACCACCACAACACAAACAACACTCACGTATCAACCACCACCACCACGACACCACCAGCAAGCCACCAGCAAAACCACCAAACTCACGCACCATAATGTCACCATCACCATAAGATGAACAAGTTGTTTTGATAGTTTATGATCAATGTCGTGTATATTGTTTCAAGAATGCTATTAAACACTCACAATTATGAAGAAGATGTTACTGATTATAGTGAAGTTTACTACCCGACATTGTTTTAGAATGCAAACACGACATTGCTAAGATGATGAATGGGTAAAAATGGATAACCCGACATTGTTTTAGAATGTGTTTTGATAATTTTTGAAGAAGATGAGGAATGTGTAGAAATGGCTCGTGTAGATATTCTACTCTACATGGATGATCAAATCAACATCTCATTTACTCATCTACCCATTGAATGATCAAATCAACCATTTGCTTTTCTCCTTCCCAATGCCACTATCGACATGTCTAGGGCTAGAATTAGTATGAATATTTAAATCATGTCGTGTAATATTCTTCTCTACATGATACAAGATACCCGACATTTACTTTTGCTTTTCAGATTCTACACGACATGACTACTAGGTGGCAGATCTCGTGTATGTAGTTAAAACAAATACACGACATGGTTCTTGGGAGGTGCAGGGATATATTAAAAAACTATGATAAAATGTGAGAGAGGGTGAGAAAAAGTGAGAGGAGAGAAAAAACAACTGATATAGATAATGAGGAAATGATGACGACTCTCTTTAATCTTACGTGTTTTTTAAGAAAATTGATCTTCTTTAACATGACATAATAAAAAGAAATGGTAGAATATCTCAAACTTGTTCTTGTCGACATTTCACCAGTCTCCCCTTGTTTGGTCAAAGCACGTACGGTGAGAATTTTTATTCTTTGAAAGTATAAAAATCAAACCGGACTTTTCTTTATTATTATTTTTCCAGTTGCTACAAAACCTGATACCAAACTTGCCGTAGGTTTCTTACAAGTAACATGTGTTTGTCGAGTTTTCGCATAGTATTATATTTTTAAATACTCTTACTATGTTTATCCTCTTTCATTTACAAACTATGTGCCTTCTTCACATAATATTCGATTATTTAACTCAAGTATTAAATTAGTTGCCATCAATAACTTTTTCTAAACGTTATATTATTGGTAGTTATGACACCTTGACCTTCACACCAAATAAAGAATGGGAATTGATAATTACACATAGTAATTTGATTTATACACATAAAATTATTATATATGGACTATTATACCCATATGCCATTTTAACCCCACTTTCTTCTTCCCCCTGCCATCTCTCCCTTTTTCTAAGTCGATGCCGATCACTTTCACAATCACACACCCATTAATCCATCACACGTATATCCGCAGTTGACTTTTATTTTTATTTTTTATGTATGATATAATCACCAATCTTTTACTACGTACCATTAAACAATTACGACATGGTAAACAAAATTGTAGCTTCTGTTTAATTTGTTTATGAGGAGGTTTTAAGTGAAGCAGAATGCTGGAACATCTTATTCATCTAGGAGTTTCGAGTGCCAAAAAAAGATGGAATTTCGGAAAATCATGTAAAACAAAGATGCTATCTTGTACGTGCAAACCAGAGAGGATTAGATGGAAGAAAATTGTAGCTTACATATCGCAGATTTCTATCTCAACATGAGCATCTGATTATATTGTAGATCGCAAAAACGGCGCTGTAGGAACATTGAGTTATAGTAATATTATAGTTCCAAGACAATCTATACTGACGAGCATATGATTATTGCAGAATGTTCCTACACAATATTATGTCGTTTGTTACCCGACGTTATTATCGTGTTTGTAATTAATCAACTAGATCGTAATATATATTATGGTGGGAAAATAAATACCAAGATGATATAGTGACAATATAGTTGAAGGCGTCTATTAAATCGGAAGGTCGTTAGCATGGATGGAACGGAGGTGATCCAGAAATAAGCTAGTAAGGGCATGCTAAAAATTAAATAAAAAATATGAGCTTGCCGCAAGTTTAGAGAAGGAAGGTCAAATTTTGGACTAGATATAAGGAGGGGCATAAAAGTCTATTCACAACCAATTTTATGTGTAAGAATCAAATTGATATGTGTACATATCAATTCCCATAAAGAATGGCTTTTTCAATAACTTTAAGACATTGCGAATAAACTCTAAATAAATCTGACCAAGGATATATATGTTTTTTAAGATGGTAAACCGTATGTATTTAGTGTTAAATTTTAGATTGATTTATTGAAAACAATAAAAATAATAATAATAATAATAATAATAAAGTGATGTTAATAATAATAATAATAATTATTATTATTATTATTATTATTATTATTATTATTATTATTATTATTGAGAAAGATGCGGTGACCTTGCTAAAGCGAAATCAAAAGTTTTCCGTGACCAAAAACATTGGGGCACATGCTGCTATTCATATCTTTAGTAGGATTAGCTTTGCTATAACTAAAGAAGTTGGGGCTCAGCTTGTATCATGACTCCCCACTAACAATTTGTAAATCTTATAAGTTTCTAATAAAGTGATGTTTAATAAATAAAAATAATAATTTTTTGAGCGTCATTTTTTTAAATGAACACTTTATATAAACCATTACCAAAACAAACACTTTTTAAAGGATTTATCAAAATCAACAAAGCGAGCAAAACATTTGGGAGAGTAAAGCATTTGTTCGCCATATTTATTTGGTGTGTTCGGCTAGATGTTTTTGTTTTAGTTGTTCTTTTGTACTTTTGGTTGAGGCCCATCCTTTTTAATTGTCTTGTTAAGAAGGTGGGTTGCTATTTCCTTTGTATCGTTCTTTGCTTTGGTTCGTAATATATTGTTGTCTTTCTAAAAAAAAATTTGTTCGTCGTATTTTTTTTTCTTTTAGCGAGAAACGGCGAGCAAAACAGGGAGCGAGCAAGCATTTTGCTCTTCATGTTCTTTGTCTTTTAGCGAAAATGTTTGTCTTCTTCTTAAAAAAGCTAGCAAAATCAAAATGCTTGATGTGTTCATTTTGATAAATCTCTTAAAAAGTGTGTCGAATTTTGTATTTTTTGTTGAAAATTGTTCATTCTAGTAATTGATTTTTTTTTTATTTATTTAATTTAATTTAATTTTTTTTTTTTTTTTTTTTTTTTTAACTTACTTGATGTATATACATTCATTTGATCATTTCGTACGTTATGCCAATGTAGTATACCTAAGGAGTGGTATTTTAATATTGGAAAAATACTAGAGTAGTATTATGAAATAAATACTAGGATTTGAGGCCGGTGAGACATCATATTCATGGTTTTGGGAGTGGACACATGTTGGACGTACCAAATTAACACTATTATTTTAGATGAAGAACACGTTTAATAATTTAATACTAATATTTCGAGTTTAGTTATTATAAATATTATTAATCCGCGTCGGATACGACGTCGTATTTGTCGGTGAAAAAAACATCCAAAACGACAATTTAGTGGACTTAATAAAGAGTAAAACGACAAAATTTAAACGACGTCGTTTCGGATAATTTAGAAAAACGCCAAAAAAACCCCCAAACTATGCAGCACTTTACACAATCAATACTAGACTTTCTTATACTATCACAAACTTTGAAAAAATAGCGAAAAGTGCCCCCAAAGTACACAACACTTTGCAAACTCAATCCTAAACTTTTAAATTAATATACCCACATTTACATAAAGATTTTTGCACACAATTTACACACCACACATATAACAAAACTCATATAGCATAAAAAATTAAATGCAAAAAACCCGCCGCAACGCGCGGGTGCATCATCTCGTTGAAACTTAAATTAGATAAGTATATGGATATTATTCAACTCTTGACAAGTTAAGAAGGGTTTAAAGATTATCTTGAATACATATTTCATGAGGTAGTTAGGAAAAAAAAAAAATAGTCCAGATTCTAGAAATAGTCATTCTAGAATAAAGAAAAACTTGGTTAATGGTGTTACATCATTAAAAAGATGTATATACAGTACCCTTAAATAAATATTGAGGGAAAAAGGTGAAAAAGTAATTGGTGTGTTTGATGAAAGACCGAAAATGAGATGTAAAAAGAGAAATAGTGGATGGTACAAAAATAAATAAATTAATGAAAAAGTAAGCTAGGAAGGTGGTGGTAAGCACTTGAAACAATTAACTGGTAGTGCTGTTTTGTTTTGCGACTAGCTAGTTTTGGATTTCAACTAGTATTATTATTAATATTAATTAGAGTATTAAATAAATTTAATATAATAAGGGGTGACTAGCTGCCTCACTTTTTGTTCCTATATAATCTGAGGTTTGTCACACTTAATCTCATCTCATTTCTTCTTATTCATATCCCCCTCTGTTTTTTTCATTTCGTTTCTTGAAAAGCCAGTTAGCAACAGCAACAAAGGTGGTATGTATTCTTTTTCTTCTTCTTTCTCTTAGGATCACATCCTTATTATATTCTTCCTTCCTTCTTCATATATATTCTTGTTCAAAAGTTATATACTACTAGCTAGCTAATATGAATAATAAGATTCCTACTATATAGCTAGCATCCATATATATTGTGCGTATAGTTACTTAACACCTGTCTACCATTTCTTCTTTTTTCTTCTTCTATGTTAATAACTACTACTACATAGGTGGTTGGTTCATATTGCATCACTTAACCAAATATAATACAGTATTTAATAAAGTTTGGCCGCCATTGACTTTTCTTACCTTTGTTCTTCTAGCAGCTGCAGTAAATAATTGACTTTTAGCTTTTTATAACTCTGCATTTAGTTTCTTTAATCTGATGATCTAACTCTTCTGTACGTGTTTCTCTTTTGCCAGTTGAATCATCCTAATAAAAAAATATATAAAAAAATAAGTTACTGAATATGCCGGAACGTGTTCTGACCCGTGTTCACAGTCTCCGTGAACGTCTCGACTCAACTCTTCTCACTCATCGCAATGAAATCCTCATGGTTCTTTCTAGGTACGTAACCAGCCCACCATCTTTTTACTAGCTACTAGTTTACAAACAAATTTTGTGCCCTAGGGGCACAAGTTAAGGACACATAAGTACACAGAGATCACGAAAAAGTACACATGAATTCACATAAAAGTATAGATAAGTGTACTTTTATGTAGGTCCATGCGTACTTTTTATGTACTTTTGTTATGCTTAACTTGTGCCCTAAGACACAAGTTAGAAAAACCCGTCTAATAAATATAGATTCAAGGTGACCAATTGTCATTTTGTGATATAAAAAGTATTCAAGGGTAAAATGATAAAATAGTAAACTTTGGACATTGGGTAAAAATAGTAAGATGTATTTGTGTTTTTTTTTTGAAAAAAAAGGATCGAAAGCCATGGAAAAGGAATACTAAAGCCGCACCAAGTGATGGCTGAATTCGAAGCCATCTGCAAAGAAGACCAAACTAAGCTTCATGAAGATGGTGCTTTTTACGAGGTCTTAAAATGCACTCAGGAAGCCATTGTCCTCCCTCCTTGGGTTGCTCTTGCTATTCGTCTTCGTCCCGGTGTTTGGGAGTATGTTCGTGTCAATGTCAATGCTCTTGTTGTCGAAGAACTCTCTGTCCCCGAATACCTTCACTTCAAAGAAGAACTCGTTAATGGAACCGCGTACGTAATTACTCCCTCCGTCCTTAAATAAATGTCCAGTTTGACTTTTCAGAGTCAAACTGCCTCAACTTTTACCGTAAATATTTTTTTTGTGTTATATAATACTTGATGGAAAACTATACCAATGAAAAATACACTTAAAACCCAATCCATTCATATATTTTTCATCAAGTATTATATAACACTCGCAAAAATAGATAAGGTCAAAGTTGATCCAGTTTGACTCTAAAAAGTCAAACTGGACACTTATTTAGGGACAGAGGTAGTAATAATACCTACCTCCCCTGTTTCTTTCTTTATTTAGTAACTTATACTAGTACTAATTGGAACTTATTAATGGAAATGAAATGCAGGTCTAATGGTAACTTTGTACTTGAACTTGACTTTGAACCCTTTACGGCATCATTCCCTCGCCCCACACTCACCAAATCAATTGGTAACGGAGTCGAGTTCCTTAACAGACATCTCTCTGCCAAAATGTTTCATGACAAAGACAGCATGCATCCTCTTCTCGATTTCCTCCGTACTCACCAAAGCACGGGCAAGGTACCTACCTACCCTTTCAAACCAGGGACGGAACCAGAACACAAATAGTCTTTTAATTTACTACTAGTAGTTAATAAGTTGTGCATGTGCAGAATATGATGCTGAATGACAGAATCCAAAACCTGAATGGGCTTCAATCTGTATTGAGGAAGGCATCAGAGTACCTGTCCACTTTGGATGCCGAAACTCCATACTCTGAGTTTGCACATAAGTTTCAAGAGATTGGATTGGAGCGAGGTTGGGGTAACAAAGCAGAAGGTGTCATGGAGATGATCCATATGCTTTTGGAACTTCTCGAGGCACCCGATGCATGCACTCTTGAGAAGTTCCTTGGAAGAATCCCAATGGTGTTCAATGTGGTTATTCTTTCGCCACATGGTTACTTTGCTCAGGAGAACGTCTTGGGATATCCAGACACAGGTGGTCAGGTTGTTTACATTCTTGACCAAGTCCCTGCGTTGGAGCGTGAGATGCGCAAGAGGATCAAAGAGCAAGGTCTTGATATTGTTCCTCGCATTCTCATTGTCACAAGGCTGCTTCCTGACGCTGTTGGAACCACGTGTGGTCAGCGTCTTGAGAAAGTCTTTGGATCAGAGAACTGTCATATTCTCAGAGTTCCATTCCGAACCGAAAAGGGTATTCTCCGTAAATGGATCTCTCGTTTCGAGGTCTGGCCATACATAGAGACTTTCACCGAGGTAATATCCTCTTTTTCTAATTTGGCTTATCCATTGATTATTTATTAAGATTTACTCCAGTTACTAATAGCGCTTTTCGGGTCAAATTAGGATGTGGCCAAAGAAGTAACAGCAGAGCTACAGGCGAAACCAGATTTGATCATAGGTAACTACAGTGAGGGAAACCTGGTCGCCTCTTTGCTTGCTCACAAGTTGGGTGTTACTCAGGTACCTACTCACCTAAACGTGACATTTCCATACTTACTAGTACTAGTTATTGTTACTTATTCGTAGTTGGGTGATAAATTAAGTACTAATACATTGTGTGCTGCGGTTGTAGTGTACGATTGCCCATGCCTTGGAGAAAACCAAGTACCCCGATTCAGATATATACTGGAAGAACTTTGAGGAAAAGTATCACTTTTCATCTCAATTCACAGCCGATCTTATTGCCATGAATCACACTGACTTCATCATTACTAGTACTTTCCAAGAGATTGCGGGAAGGTATATTTTCCTATTTTCATTTTCTTCACAGTTTTTGTTTATAAATGAAAAGCCTAAATCTAATGTGAGAAAATGGATGATGCAGCAAGGACACAGTTGGACAGTACGAGAGTCATACTGCCTTTACAATGCCTGGACTATACAGGGTGGTTCACGGGATTGATGTTTTTGACCCTAAGTTTAATATTGTCTCACCCGGTGCTGATATGGGGATCTACTACTCTTACACTGAGAAAGAAAAGAGGCTCACTGCACTCCACCCTGAAATCGATGAGCTTCTCTTCAGTTCCGTTGAGAACGAGGAACACATGTATGTTTACTGCTTACACACGTCATGTATTTATTATTTATGGGATCGTTTAAAATCCCAAATAACATTTTGGTGTTACATAGGTGTGTGTTGAAAGACAAGAATAAGCCAATCCTTTTCACAATGGCGCGATTGGACAATGTGAAGAACTTAACAGGACTGGTGGAGTGGTATGCCAAGAATGACAAGCTTCGTGAATTGGTGAACCTTGTTGTGGTTGGTGGTGATAGAAGGAAGGAATCTAAAGATCTTGAAGAGCAAGCACAGATGAAGAAGATGTACGAGCTCATTGAAAACTACAAACTCAACGGACAGTTTAGATGGATTTCTTCACAGATGAATAGAGTGAGGAACGGAGAGTTGTATCGTGTGATTGCTGACACAAGGGGAGCATTTATCCAGCCTGCATTTTACGAGGCATTTGGGTTGACTGTGGTGGAGGCCATGACTTGCGGGTTGCCCACATTTGCAACACTTCATGGAGGACCTGCTGAAATCATTGTTCATGGGAAATCTGGCTTCCACATTGACCCATACCACGGGGACCAGGTCACCGAGTTGCTTGTCAACTTCTTTGAGAAAACCAAACAAGACCCTTCTCATTGGGATGCCATTTCAAAGGGTGGCCTACAACGTATCCAGGAGAAGTAAGCAAACCACAAACCTCATATCTAATTACTTGTCGCCTTAATTATTAATTAGCATGTTGGTTATTTGTTTCTTACATGAAATTTGTTGGACAGATACACATGGCAGATTTACTCAGAAAGGTTGTTGACCCTTGCTGGAGTTTATGGATTCTGGAAGCACGTGTCAAAGCTTGACAGGCTTGAGATTCGTCGTTATCTTGAAATGTTTTATGCTCTCAAGTACCGCAAATTGGTAAGTTAATCTTCTAACTTGTATGTCTTTTTTAAGTAACTAAATCATGAATATGCATGCCTTTTTAATAAGCAACTTAACAGATCAATTAAGCTGATATGAGGTTGATTTTTTATCGATTCCATTACAGGCTGAATCTGTTCCATTGGCTGTTGACGAGGAAAAGTAAGGAGCAATTCGTATGGGTGGTCAATCGAGCTGAGGAGATGCTCCACATTATATAAATAAATAAATAAAGTGAAGAGTTAAGCAATTCGTATGCATTTTGAAAGGCTTTTGTTTGCGTTTGTGAGTCATTCTGTTTTCCCGTTTCATTGCCATTCATGTAATTCACTCCGGCCTCGGCATTGTATTGCCAGCCTCTAATTTCGAATTTGTAATGAATTTTGTTTTTATGATTCTATCTATCTGTTGTCCATGTTGTATAACTTTGAGGTTCACAATGCGTGCGTTGATTTAAGGCAGCATCTCTTGGATGATATATATGTGCCTTATAAATCATAGAACTAAATTAAGGAAGTATATAACATATATATGTGGGACAGTTGTAATCTGCAGTCTTGTTGATTCTTTGAGAAAAGCTTTGAAACTGAAATTGAGCCTCACATTTAGAATAGAATTAAGGGCATCAAATAATATTCCTTTCTTCTCTTTTTTACTTCATTTGAACTTGGCCTTTTCTAGACTTGTATTTATATAAGTTTACATACATGACAAACACATATATGTATACACATGTTCTTTTTCTTAACATTGATACTGTTGGAATTATATAACATGACTATCATATATAAAACACATAAAACATCAAAGAAACATGCGGAAGCGTACAGTTTCTCCTCAGCCACAACCAAACAAAAAGAGCGAGAAAGTATGTAAGCAGCGATAAATTTGTTTCATCATTTAAACGGGTGTTGTATAATGGACACTTAGATGATAAAGATTAGAATATTGAAGTTTCATGAGTTAACATTTGAGTACCTTATTAAATTATTTTATATATGTAAAATCATTTCAACTACCTTCATCCCACATTGGTTAGATAAAGGAAATGTTCTTTCTTTATATACTATGGTGTGTACAAGTAATACGTGTTTGGAATAGTATTATGTTTCGGATTTGTTGTTGGCATAAAGGTTTATCTATAAATTAAAGAATAGAACCTTTCTTCCTGGCAGCAATTTCGGAACTTATATGGAGTCTAAACTTTTAAATATTTACTTAGTATTTTGTTTCATAACAAGCACTCCAAAATTTAGGATTTAGGGTCTGGTTTGTTATTGTAAGTTTTAAGAAAAAAAATTATAAAAAGGTTTATCTATAAATTAAAGAATAAAACCTTCTTCCTATCAGTTCATTTCTCATCAGGATACACTTTACGCTCACTCCCTCAGTCAGCTATATCGCGAGTGTGCAATCCATGGAACCGTTGACTTCATCTTTGGGAATGCAGCTGCTATTTTTGAAAGATGTTTAATACTTGTTCGCAAGCCAATCGCTGGTCAGAAAAATGTCATCACTGCACAAGGAAGATTAGACCCAAATCAGAACACCGGCATATCACTACAGGACTGCACCGTAATGGCTGCACCAGACTTTCCAGTTGCTGAAAGAGCTAACTTCTCAACATTTCTGGGTAGGCCGTGGAGGAATTACTCCAGAACCATAGTCATGAGGAGCTATCTAGGGGAACTAATTGACCCACAAGGTTGGTGCGCATGGAATAAGTACAGCAGCCTCGATACAGTGGAATACATTGAATATATGAACTTTGGCCCTGGTGCAGATACAAGAAACAGGGTTCAATGGGTCGGTTATCACAACAATTCAACTAGAGATGTAGAGAAGTTTACCGTACAGTCCTTTTTACATGGAGCAAATGAATGGTTAAAGTCGACAGACCTACCTCTCTGTAGCGGACTCTATGCTAAAGATTGTGTCGCTAGATCGTACAGATAAACAGGCACCGCTTCAAAGAATACAAACAGGATTTTCATTATGTGATAAGTTTAGATTCAGTACATTTTTGTCTGTGAAGCCTCTTGAGAAGGGAGAATGTAACATCAAAATATAGCCAATTGTGAATTTTTTTTTCATTTATATATGCTGTACAAGTATTGAGGAGTATAAAAAAGAGCTGAGTATAGCTTTACATCTAGATATACGGTACTAATATATGCAGGTCCAAGCTGAGAAAATTGGTATGAATATACACGTGGTTTCTATACACTATAATACAAGCACTTTCTTGCCAACTAAACCGGATTTAAGAGCAACCAATGTTCTGCCCTGTTACTCTGACCGCCAAAACCAAAATTGTCGCCTCTTGAAACAATGTTTAATTGCATTAATGTCAGTTTCTGGTAGACGTTATTCCTTGATTTTCTGTTGATGCTTTCTTGGATAGAGAATTAGTGCCCATAATATAGCCACAGCAAGGCCGACTGTGCTGCTAAAAGGTTGGAAAGGGTCACCACCACCACTTAGCCATAAAGGACAAGTGGGTTGATAAATCAAAAACCCACCTTCTTTTAAGAAAAAACTGGAAGCCATAATCCCAGTACGCAACCCAATTGGAACGGAGAGGCTTCCTTGGCATCTCTGTCGAACACCTGACAGGCCCACTGATAAGAGCCAAAGTCCTGGTATGGCCATTGGTGACCTTGTATCGAAAAACAAAACCAACATCACAAATTTATTCAAAAAAAATGTGTTTTACTTATTTCTATATCATATACGAATAAGACAGACTTTTTCTTTTCCTTATCATACATTAATGCATATGTTACACTCACTTCTCGATATTACTACCTCTCTACCAGTCTATCTAATAACGGCCATTCACATAAAAGAGGCTACAGTTCAATAAAACAATAGTTGGCTCTTACAAGCATGTCTCTCTTTAGGGAGCTAATAGGGAAATAAAATGAAAGCATCAGTTAAAACTTAGAGTAAATTACACCGTTCGTCCCTGTGGTTTGCTCCAAATCACACCGGCAGTCCCTGTTCTTTTTTTTTTGCTTTTTTGCTCCCTGTGGTTTACATATTGCACGCTGTTAGTCCTTATCGCTAACAGCCGTTATCTTTTTCGTTATCTCAATGGCACCGTTAGTCCTAACCAAGCGATCACTTGCAGCGTTAGTCCTTTATACTAACGACCGTTAATAACTCCAAAATTTTATTAAAAAAAAATATTTTCTACGCGGTTTTTATCGTTTTCGCCCGTTTTTCTTACGTTTTTGTCCGTTTTTATACGTTTTCCTTCGTTTTTTTACGCTTTTGTCCGTTTTTCTTACGTTTTTGTCCGTTTTTATACGTTTTCCTTCGTTTTTTACGCTTTTGTCCGTTTTTCTTACGTTTTTGTCCCTTTTTATACGTTTTCCTTCGTTTTTTTTACGCTTTTGTCCGTTTTTATACGTTTACTTCATTTTTTAACGATTTTGTCCGTTTTTCTTACGTTTTTGTCCGTTTTTATACGGTGTAATTTAAAAAAAATGACGTTTTTAATCTGATTTTTTTTTTCCGATTTAAAAAAAATACGTTTTTTTAATTTGATTTTTAAAAAAGTTTTTTTCGATTTAAAAAAAATTACGTTTTTTTATCTGATTTATAAAAAAGGTTTTTCCGGTTTTAAAAAAAACGTAATTTTTAAAAAAACTTGATTTAAAAAAAAGTTTTTTCCGATTTTTTTAAATCAGATTAAAAAAAAACGTATTTTTTTTAAATCGTAACAAACTTTTTTAAAAATCAGATTAAAAAAAAACTTATTTTTTTTAAATCGGAAAAAAAAAAAATTTAAAATCAGATAAAAAAAACGCAATTTTTTTTAAATCGGAAAAAACTTTTTAAAAAATCAGATTAAAAAAAAAACGTATTTTTTTTTAAATCTGAAAAAAAAATCAGATTAAAAAAAACGTCATTTTTTTTTAAATTACACCGTATAAAAACGGACAAAAACGTAAGAAAAACGGACAAAAGCGTAAAAAAACGAAGTAAACGTATAAAAACGGACAAAAGCGTAAAAAAACAAAGGAAAACGTATAAAAGGGACAAAAACGTAAGAAAAACGAACAAAAGCGTAATAAAACGAAGTAAAACGTATAAAAACGGACAAAAACGGACAAAAACGTAAAAAAAACGGGCGAAAACGATAAAAACCGCTTAGAAAAGATTTTTTTTTAATAAAATTTTGGAGTTATTAACGGTCGTTAGTATAAAGGACTAACGCTGCAAGTGATCGCTTGGTTAGGACTAACGGTGCCATTGAGATAACGAAAAAGATAACGGCAGTTAGCGATAAGGACTAACAGCGTGCAATATGTAAACCACAGGGAGCAAAAAAGCAAAAAAAAAAGAACAGGGACTACCGGTGTGATTTGGAACAAACCACAGGGACGAACGGTGTAATTTACTCTAAAACTTATAAGTGGCTTTTGCCTAATGGTTTCAACAAAATTCTAGTTTGTTGACAATTTCTAAGAGTTAAAATGGGATTATGTTAAGAAAAACTGATACTTGTATCTCATATGTCTTCTTGCAAAGTTCAGAACCAGTAAAAGCGCATATGTAAATAAAATATTAGTGCACATTTACCAACAAAATAAAGGCCTAACACAATTTAATGAGAGCTAGCAAGTTTTGGCAATAAAAAGGTCAGTCAAACGCTTGATTTGGCCCAAATTGGAACAACTAATACATCCGTATCCAAAAGGGGCAGACTTCTTTTGGATAAGAAATGCAGACATAATGCGAGTTCAATACCTAGAAGTCAAATAAAGTGCATTTTATATGCATAGATGTTTTTAAGATATAATTAAGTTAAAAAAAAGTACCATTGACATAACGAAAATGCAAGTCCGGACAGGATTATTCCTTGATTGAATCCAAGATCAGCAGCAATTTCTTCAGGCAACCATGACCTGAAGAGCATTTCTTCCACAAGAGCAACAGCAGCTGTTGTTAAAAGCCCTTGACCAACAATTCTAATCCCTACCCCAAAGAGCTTTAGCAGGGTAACAGCATCTGTAGAAGACGGAATGGTAGGCCAAGATATGCTCACGGAACCAACTAAAACATTTGTAGACTGTATCAACAACACAAGCATCACCCCACCAATCAAGCCACGGAAAAAATTTTGGATCTGAAACAGAAACATAATCAATATTAGCTCTTCGCCTCTTCCGTCCAATTCAACTTCAAATATGCTATTACAGATAGCAGATCTAAACGTACTAGAAAAACTACCAACATTATATTTTCAAATAAATAATAATACCTGTTTTGCTGATGTCAACTCAAGCCCATATTCCTTAAGCGGATCTTCATAACCCCTGATTCTTTTGCCCCAAAGCGCAATCAGTATCATAACAGAACTATAAAGACCGATTATGCAAGCAAGCACTGCAAAGTTAGAGGAGTTATGTTCTGCCCAGTTCTGTACGAGTGTTGGAAGCAAAGGAACAACAACTGGTGTCCACAATACAAGCACCAAGGAGATAAACCCCAAAATCCTACATTGACGATATAGATTTCGGAAAAAAGAGGTTAGCAGATCTTCCATGGGACTTAATTTCTAAGATAATGCAATAATAGATGGATGCAGAGATCAGGTGACTTGCAGAACCAGATACTAATGAGAGATCAAAGTTAGTGCTCAGGAAAAGAATAGTTTGTGACAATAGCATTACTACATTTCCTTAACTGCAATCAGAAGTTCTAACCGCAACATTACCATTACATAGTTTCAAAGCACCACTTTGCTTTAACTAATTAGATCCTCCTTAAAGACAGTTAGGCCAAACTTTGCATAAACTGCTTCTAGAAAAACTGTGAAAGTATTTACTCATTTAATGTGCTATTTCATTTACAAATATTTAGCGTAAGCAAATTGATCAATTTTTTATTGAATAACAGATGAGCCTTGATAGTAAGCAACAGACAGGTAAGCTCTAGAACGCCACTATCCGGAAACATGGTAGATAACTAGTTGGTCTTAAGCAGCAACTATCCGATGTCCGTGTCAAACTTACGTGCGGAAAAAATAATATACTATTCCCTACCAGTTCTATCAGGTGGATGTCTGCGTCGCAATAAAACACACACAGAAATCGACAAAATGACTCATTCATTTTTACTGTTTTAAATACAACCAGAACTTTGAATATTATAGGGTCAAAAGTGAAAACCCATAATGTCTTGCAAAACAAAGCACCCTATTAACTTGCAAATTGCAATCATTCATTTTCAATTTCTGCACATTAGACTAGCATCCACATAGAAACTAATACGCTATTATACATACGGTGTATATATATAACTAACGGCACACACGACTAGAAGGAGATGGAGCGCGTGTGGAGCAGATAGATAGAGATAATACTCTCAGAGTCACTATGTACCTCTGAAACAGGGGCCGCTCAGAAAGGCGCAGAAAGGTGATGAGCTTTCCGATCAAACTCAAAGCACCGCGTATGCCACCCCAAAGTAAAGCAACTTTACCAACCAATCTCAAGATGCCGCCTCTTTGTCCCAAATCTGTCAGCATTGTAACTAGCCTAGCCAGACAAGGAAAATGGTCAGTCACTTACCTGCATGCATACATATACATACATTACGTGTGTGTGTGTGTGTGTTTGTGTGTGTGTGCATAGAGAGAGACACAGAGAGAGAGAGATGGCCTAAATGAGTAACGTTCAAGAAGCAAACCTATCTTGATCCACTCCACCACCTTCTTTTGTAGGTAACACTGGAGCAGCAACTGACATGGCTTTCTCTGCAAGACTTGTGACTATACTATCGTCACTACTTTTGGATGTTTCCATCCCAAGCTTCCCAGGCTCCTGATGATTCTCGTTTTGCTTGATTGACATAGAGGAAGTTGAAGAGCCATCATGGTCATCATCATATGTTCCCTTCATGCAAAGTATCAACCAAATTAATCACATAGAGGGGGACGGGTACATGGATCGGCACTAATAATACGGTAAATGCAATTTGATCAGAATAACCTTGATAGATGACTCTGTACTTACATAGCACAACAACAATCTAACATGTATGTTTTACTTCAATCAAACTAATGTTTAGGATTACAAACTTCTGGGATGCTATGGAGATGGTGATGATGAGACATATAGAGATGCATGCCAGAAAAAGATTGTGGGCATGGGTTGGTGTGTGAGGATAATGCAATTATAGACACGTGACTCCTCAAAGAGTTAAAATTCAATTTATTGCCCTTTCAATGAGGCTTGAGTAGCATGCTATATAAATGATCATGTGAATCCATAGTTAAATCGGTATTTTGGCTTCATACCTTCTCCTTTGTGCAAATTTTGCAATTAGTCTATTTATCCAATCCAATTACAACTTCTATAAATAAATTGCATATGTAGCCAGTTTCACAATGGACCAATTTTAGAAGATGAATCTATGAAATTAAACGTATGTGTAAACAAAAAACAACCCTTACTTGCTGATGAACGAACAAAGCAGATGCTCCGAGGGCGGCAGTAACTGCTCCAACCATGACAGTGTCATTTCTTAGACTACTTGACACATCTTCATCTTCATCCTCATAGCCTTCATCTTCACTGTAAGATCCATTGCTCTGTTTGACTTCATCGACAGGCATTTCGTCAGGATCCTCCCAATCTGCTTGTAAATGATATTCTTCCTGAGAGTGATCTCTTACAACTTCTATAAGTTAGAAAGATAAGCACTAATCATTTGTAATCAGACATCAATTGTTTTGAGTCTTCGGTAAATTCAGATTATTTTAAGTAAATATGTAAGATAACCAGAAATCTTTTTTATCTGTGACTGCTGATCTACGGCGTTTCTTTACTCTCCCATCTGAACTATCATCATCGGAAGAAACAGCTTTCTTCCCAGATTTTTTCTTTTTACCTAAATAAGGTTAAGTAAATTAATAATCAAGCAGATGAGCCTACTATACCTTTTTGTGTTTTAATAATGTTTATTATCTTGAATAAATCGGTTTAGGAGGATATATGGATCCAATACTTTCAACCCATTGGATTAGTACGACCATATCTGACCCTTTTCCTTTTTTGGTATTTTCTAACTCGACCCATTGAAGATGAGACACATCTCAATTACGAAATCACCCCTTTATAAGTAAATGAATAGGTTGAAAATTGTCACATTTATGCTTCAAATTTAATATAGTTAGTAAGGTTCCAAGAAAGTGTTAATACCTTTGTCAGACTCTAACGCATTTTTCTTTTTATCTTCAGAAATTTTACCACAATCTGCAATTCTTACCAAACCAGAAGGTTTTCCATCGGATGTTCCCAACTGCTCAATCTTTTTAATGATTTCCATTCCCTCTACTACACTTCCAAAAACATCATGTTTCCTGCCATATAATCAGCAAAACAAGGGTTAATAACAATGATTTTTTTAGCTGTAGCTGCCTTTAAGTCCTCAATGCATATGCTCCTTATTGTTTATCAGAAAAACAAATGATACCAGAGGTTACAAGATGGGCGGGTCGGGTAAGGGTCAAAACAGATTTATGTTGAAGCATATAATATTCATTTTGGGTCAAAACAGACATGTCGACTTGGACCCGCAAACACTTCTTTGCTCATTTGCGTAAATACATCCGTCTTTACAACCGACATAGGACGTCTCCCCATGTTACTGATTTCCTCATTCAGAACTGACGGAAAGCAACTCAGAGCATATTTAGGTGGTAATTGCAGTCTGCTCAAGATACAATCGAACTTATCATGCACCTCAGTTACTGACCCAATTTGTTTTAATTCCATTAACTCAGCCCTACGATCATCATAAGGTGTTCCAAACCTACTAGTGATGACCTTAACATATTGCTTCCAACTAGGTGCCACTTGATTTATATTTGTCATGTACCCCTGATGCCATTGTAAAACTTTTCCCTCTAAATGCAACACTGCTAAAGGCAACTTAGTGTTCTCCTTAACCTTATCCAAACTAAATGAAAAGATGCTAAATAAATGAAACAGTGAATAGAAGACAGAGAGAAATATGTTGTAATTGATTGATTCATTCATTCAGATTCATGTATATAAGTTCCTATGAGGCTGCATACACCTGATCAATCCTCACATTACAAACCATGTGATTATGTCTCAAACTTTCACTTAGGTCCCTTTACTTCTATAACTGATAAAAAAAGACATATAAAAGTAAATAAGACACATAACATCATCGCACATGCAAAACTTGACATGACACGACAAAATTCAATGCTAAACTATTATGAACCAAAGGTAAAAGCCTACAATACCTCCTCTCGTTACTAGGAATTCTCCAAGCAGCGGGGGGAGATACAGAACCGGGAGGAGAGTTAAATGTTGAAGGAGATAGAGCTGGAACTCTCCTGCCCTTTGAAAGAGGAGGTAGATTTCCTGAGAAGCCAGATGCTCTACGACTCTCGGTGGGACACTCAGCAGTCTCTTTTTGTGGCATTTGACAATCAGGAGCATTTCTGTGAGTAACTCTACAAAATGGCATAATGATTCAGAACTGTCCATATACTAGCAGAATAGGATTGCATTGACAAAAAATAATCAAATTGCTGCAGAAAATGGAAGATCCTGGGTCCGCCACTAACCTTGAACTTGTCCATCGCCCTCTTGTGCCTCTTATTATACTTGAACATGGACCTTCATATCGCTGCAGAAATGGAAAGGTAGTCAATATATATATCCGAAAAAGGAATTTGTGTACTTGAGCCAAACGAATAACTTCAAATAAAATTTTGGAACTTTGACAGCATATTAAAGTTACATCTAGGAAGTTCAAGAATTACCAACTATTTATACTCCAAAGGTGCATATAACACACATATATATAAAAAACAAAAAAAACTAGTTACTGTCGTTCTGAATTTCAGCGCCTGACTGGCGTAAACGCTGTTTGTTTTCAAATTTTTGCAGCCTCTTATAGTTCTTTTATCACCCTCAGGCTGCACAGGGGGATCCGATTTGACAGTATCATTTTCGATCCTATTTTCTGCTGCTTTGCATATTTTTCCCCAATATCTGGTAAGTCTTGTAATATATTCATACTTTCCACTAATCACAAAATCTTCTAACGATTCAAATGCCAGAACCAAGTCATGATTAATCAATACAAACCTGGCTGATTCACTGAATGTTATAGCAAATCGAGCAATCGGCCTTTTCCATATTTGCGGGTCTCCTGGGTTCTCTTGCACCTCAAGTGCATCCTCTCTAAGTGCTTTTGGACCAAGCCGCAAACCAATCAAATTATCTTTATCCGTTTTATCAGTATCAAGTAACTCAAAGTATTCTTCCCTATATCCCGTTAATTCACAATTTAAAAAATATCTACGCTTTCGGCCATGGTGTCCAAGTTCATACAACTTAACCCCATCGTGCAATCCATCAATATTCTATAAGCAGAAAAATGACTATTATAAACACGAGGCTGAAATTAAAATGGATATTAAAACAGATAAAAACTTAATAACTATGTCTTACGATCTTGAAGAGGTTGCAGCCCCTGCAACCATATATCGCTCTTTTATGGCTGACTTTCTATTAAATTTGGAGTCTAAAAGACGTTATGGCTTCATTAGATTGATTATGAAAACAGGTAAACCAGATCCATTTTCAATTTAAAAAATATCTACGCTTTCGGCCATGGTGTCCAAGTTCATACAACTTAACCCCATCGTGCAATCCATTAATATAGGCATTAAAACAGCGTATCAAAATTGAAAATGGATCTGGTTTACCTGTTTTCATAATCAATCTAATGAAGCCATAACGTCTTTTAGACTCCAAATTTAATAGAAAGTCAGCCATAAAAGAGCGATATATGGTTGCAGGGGCTGCAACCTCTTCAAGATCGTAAGACATAGTTATTAAGTTTTTATCTGTTTCAATATCCATTAGATATTCAGCCTTGTGTTTATAATACTCGTCTTTCTGCCTATACGATTTTTTTATATCCACAAAACGGTTTTGTTGATCCATTTTTGGACAAGGGTTTTTAGGGTTTAGATTGGGGAAGATGAAATGAAATGAAAGGCGGAGAATATTAAACGGCTAGGTCGGTTGCTTATAGAAATTTTTTATACCCACAAAACGGTTTTGTTGATGCATTTTTGGACATGGGTTTTTAGGGTTTAGATTGGGGAATTTTTTTTTTTTTTTTTTTAACAAAGGGGAAGATGAAATGAAAGGCGGAGAATATTAATCGGCTAGGTCGGCTGTGAATAAATAAAAAGTTTCCGGTTTGGGCTTTTGTTATTACGAGTAGCACATTAATAAGACTTACCTTGAGCCCATTAACAAACATTTAATTTTCTATATGTGTTTGCCTAGCTTTTCACCATTTTATATTGTATACAAGACTCTGCCAAATCAAGTGGTGGATTTGGTTGATTTATTGAGCAAGAAGAATATTCAAGAAAATAGGTTACAGAGTAATGGTGTTTCTTCGAAAGGAGCGTTTTTCGGTAGGTATTTATAGCAAGCTTCAACAAAAGAAGTATGAATCTTACGAGGTTTTGAGAAAGATCAATGATAAATCTTATGTGGTAGATCTACCTCGTTCCATAAGTATTTCAAAAAAATTCAACGTTTCAAATATTTATGAGTTTCTCCCCAAGGATGAAGTTGAAGATGAGAACTCAAGGACGAGTTCTTCTAAACTAAGCGGGAACAATGAGGACATGATTGAAAAGTCAGCTAAGAAATATATGAAAACGTAAGAAAACATAGGAAAACGGACGAAAATGTAAGAAAACAGGCGAAAACGTATGAAAACGGACAAAAACATAAGAAAACGGACGAAATCGTATGAAAACGGACGAAAACGTATGAAAACGGACGAAAACGTAAGAAAACGGACGAGAATGTAAGAAAACGGTAAGAAAACAGGAGAAAAGGTAAGAAAACGAACAAAAACATAAGAAAACTGACAAAAACGTATAAAAATGTAAGAAAACAGACGAAAATGTAAGAAAACGGACGAAAACATATGAAAACGTAAGAAAACGGACGAAAACGTATGTAAACGGACGAAAACGTATGAAACAAGACAAAAACGGACGAAAACGTAAGAAAACAGACGAAAACGGACGAAAACAAAAGAAAACGTAAGAAAACGGACGAAAACGTATGAAAACGGACGAAAACGTAAGAAAACGTATGAAAACGGACGAAAACGTAAGAAAACAGACGAAAACTTATAAAAGGCGGAAAAACGGACAAAAACGTATGAAAACTGACGAAAAAAAACAAAAGATAAATAAATAAATAAAACGTGTAATTAAAAAAAGTGATAAAAAAAATACAAATAATGAGAAAATAAATAAGAAAGATAAAAATAAAAGAAAAAGACAAGAAAAAAAACATGGACTTAGGTTTAGACATATAAATATTAGGTTAATTACTACCATTAGATCAAACTAGATGAAAGGTGGAGATTTATCCCTTAGTATGTAATGATTTTTTAGTATGCAAAATAAAGTGCCTCATATATGGTATAACTAGCTTAGAGACCCGTTGACACCGGGTTATTTTTTATAGAAATAGATAAATGAGATGATAATAAAAGTAATAACGTAAATTTGTTAAATTTAAAATACGTGTGAGTGACAAACGATTTACAACCATTGTGTTGGTAAAATAAGAATAGATTGACACGAACATAAAATGAGGTATGATTTCAATGAAAATTTTAGTTGCTAACAAACCTTGTAACATTACAAATAATGAACCATAGTATAATATAACGTGATTACACCAATGATACATACATGATATAACCATGAACTTTGTTCAAAGACCTTCAAGTACTTCTTTATACACGACATTTGTTGTGGTTTTGGAGAGATTACCATCCTGATCACAAACAACAACCTTCAAACCCCGCTTGCTCTTTACTCTTGATACGGCAACGTAGAGTTGTCCATGTGTGAACACAGGACGGGGCAAGTACAAACCAACTTTAGAAAGGGATTGCCCTTGGCTTTTGTTGATTGTCATGGCAAAAGATACTGATATCGGATATTGTTTCCTGACAATCTTAAGAGGCAAACGCTTATCTGAAGGAGTAATTCTCAACCTTGGAATAATCACCTTTTTCCCGAAGTTGGTTCCGTTAATGATCTGCGCATGAATAGAGGTTCTTGTTAATTTAAGTACTTGAAGTCTTGTACCATTACATAAACCATTTGATTGGTCTATGTTTCTTAACAACATAATGGGCACTCCGACTTTTAAAGCCAGCATGTGGTTTGGCACACCTGAGAACTTCAATCCATTAATGAATTCAGGCGAGAAAATAGACTCATCTATGATAACACCGCGTTCACTTTTATCCACGTTGTCACAACTTAAGTAGACCATTTCTTCTCCTGGAAATTTGGCCAGCAAATGTTCATTTATAGTGTCAACTAACTCATTTGTGGGTGCCAAAATCGCCTTTTCTTGGAAGTAGGCCGGATCATGTATGTTATCCAACATGTTTGGATAAGTAAAGTCAATAATAGATGCTATGGGGTCATCAGCAGTATCACTTAGAATATCTTCCGGCACATCTATAGAAACCTCTCCTTCGTTTGGTCCTCCAAGCTTGCCGTCTCCCACATTCAATATCCAATCTGCAAACTCTCTTATCTCGGTAACATCTTCCGGTCGTGAACCAACAGTAAGCCTCATGTTAGCGGTTAGCTTAAGAACTTTGCAGTAATCCCATAGGTATGATTGTTTCAAAGAAGCACCAACAATGTCTTGGCGTGATCCTTTCGGAATGACTGGAAGAACCTGCCTAAAATCACCGCCAAACACCATCGTCATGTTTCCAAAAGGCTGATCACACGCGTCATACCGGTTCCTACGAAGTATGTCTCTCAAAGACCGATCTAAAGCCTCAAAACAGAGCTTATTCGTCATAGGCGCTTCGTCCCAAATAATAAGCTTGCACTTTTTTAACATTGCTCCCAGATCGCTTTGAGCACTTATTGAGCAAGTGGAGGTCTCATCAACGTTTATTGGAATATGAAACCTGGAGTGAGCAGTTCGCCCTCCCGACATTAACAAAGATGCAATACCACTCGATGCAACGTTCAAAACTATATCACCTTTTCTTCGAATGCCGGCTGCAAGTGTTTTCCATAAAAACGTTTTACCGGTACCTCCGTAACCGTAAACAAAATAGATACCCCCTGTTCCACTATCAACGGATTTCACGATCGTGTCATATACACCCTTCTGTTCCGTTGTCAATAAGGCGTACAAACGTTGATATTCAGATTCCATCTCGACCGGGTTATAATCAGTTTCATCATATATAAGTCGGTTTCCAAATTCATTGATGTATTTGTCATCAGGGTAAGGCATCTCTGGCCAACGCCTCAAACTACTTCCTCTCGATCGCATAAGTTCTTCAATGTAGTACAAAGCGATATTTTTTTTTTCCTCATCGCTAAGTATCAAATCTGCATAACAAATAGGAAATGTTAATATTTAATTCCTTTGTAAAGTAATGCACAACATTAAATAAACAATGTAGTGAACCTAATAAACAAAATTTGAAGATCAAAAAGCTAAACAGAAATTGAAAAGGGGCTGCCGTGATGAGGTTGCAGTAACAGTGGGTAACAGAAATAAAGTTATGGGTTATGGGATCTTAAAGTTCACCAAGCTAACTATAATTAGACCCATTATGTAGCTCATGAGGAGCTTTCACAAGCATACAATAAGCTTGACAAAAGGCTTCTGGGGGTTGCTGTAACAGTGGTGAAACAGCCTAAGTGTGGTTTATTTTTGCCTTTCTAGCTGAATCAGAAAGAGTGGTGAATCAGAAAGTGTTGTAAGCAGCCAACCGGGTGCATTGCTTGTTAAGCTCCAAAATGGGATTAAAGTGGTCAACTTGGTAAAGCTCACAACCCCACAAAAGTGGGTTTATGAGCTCTTCCAATTCTACATAAGTCATATGCCCGCTATATAAGCTAACAGAATCACCCGTTAATGTCCTAGATGTACCAAAAAAGAAGCTACTGCCGCATAAAAAGTGAAAGCACGTTGGGATTTTATGGTAAAATCCCTAATGAAAATGATATCAGTTTATATTTATTGATTGTTGAATTGGTTAATGTGATTGTAACATTAAATTTTACTACGGGGAATAGTATAGGACAACCAATATGCAGATGATCCTGCTTTTCTGAGTTTATTGGATGTCTGTTTGTATCGAAATATGTTATAGTTTGCTTAGGTTTTGCAAATTTAGGGTGCTGTAGGTAGTCATATTCTTTTTAGTTTTAAGAATGTAATGTCTCAGCATTTCTGTCAAATACTATTTATAATAGTCTTGCAGCCAGCTTTTATTAAGGCTTGAATAGGATTGACTTCTGAATCAGTTGTAATGCTTAAATTTTTGGGAGTCTACATATAATCTTTATCTGCCTTTTGTATATGGTTCTTGGGGAGCACACACACTAAGATTCAATATTAAGAAACATAACATCACAGAACATAGCATCACCCCTCAATAAGTTGTTCGGTCTGAAACAATTTGAATGTCTACTTTTGGTTTTGAAAAATGACACACATTGGTCAGTGCGCCATGTCTCATTTTTGGGTTCAGAGCATACTTCTGCTACACCTCATGACTACTATGATTTCTATAGAATAGCAGAAGTGGGTTGATATTGGAACTAATAGCTTAGGATTACATTTCATTTACTGAAAGCATTGTTAAAAAAATAAAAGTAAAAATGTTTTATACTTTACCAAAGCGATATTTATTTTTGAATTTTAATTCACTCAATTTTCATCCAATCATTCTGAAATTTTGGGTATTAGATATTTGGTATCGAAATATGTTATAGTTTGCTTAGGTTTTTGAAATTTAGTGTGCTTTATTATCAATCCTCATTATGTCTTAAAATAGCTTATACATCCAGGTTACCTGATCATTTTAACAGTTTGTGTCGAGGTTTGGTTGATTTAATCACATACTTGCTTCACAAAGACTCTTAAACAAATTATAAAGGGGTGTTTGGAACAGTTAGTTTGACTGTGATCAAGTTGATTGTTAGTGTTGATGGTAGTTTAATTACTTCAGTAGTGATACATAAAAAGTCAAAGCTTTATTTATAATCTCAATTTTGCATAACTGATGGAATTTTTAGGTTGCATAATCACTTAAGTAGTTATAATATTAGTTCATAAGGGTCAATTCAGTTATATATGACCTTATAATCATAGTTACATTCACTTAGCATCAATTAAAGTTCAATTTAGTCAAGGTTTGCATATTTTCAAAAAAAGTCAAAGGCCAAAACTGTTCCAATTAGCTTCAATAGCAGATAACTTTTACAGCTTATTAATGTTTGAAAATTGTTAAAAATTGGTTTTCTGAGTTGTTTGGAAGGTTGTGAATTTACGTTATTTACTTGTGACAGAGCTATTTGCACGATCCAATAATAGTGATCGTCAACCCTGAAACATAACGTGCACTAAAGGTACTCGTAGACTTTTAACCAACTATTATTACTTGGATGCTCTTAGTATACGGACCAAGCTTATAAGCAGTTTCTGATTCTTAATGTATTATAATGTAAAATATGGTAAAAAAAAAAAAATGAAAAAAAAAAAAAACTTGTGATATGTATATTGCACACACCTGGAATCCTTAAAATCTGCCTTCTTTTGTATTGAACATCTTGTGCCAGCAAATGCCACGTTTCTAGCCAAACTGTCAAAGGCGTTGTAAGTTCCTTTTGAGTAAGCAATGTGACAAATAGTTCACGAAGCTGTTCAGGGAACGCCCAATGGGCTGCGTCTTTGATGCTTTCAACATATTCCTTATCGTCCTCCAAAAGGCCAGCTGCATAGCAAGCGTCTTTGTAGGTAGGATAAACGACACCGTTAACCTTTCTAATATCAGCGTGTGACCGACACCCTTTTGCACTGTTCAGTAGCATCCTACAATAGTAAGCATCTCCCGTTCCTATAGGAACACTATGAATTCTTCCGATTGATCTACCTTGTTTCCTAAGCGTCCAAATTCTTTTTGGCGCATTCCAAACAAACATTGTAGGAAACTCAGCATAAGTTAATTCCCTTGCCGGCGGATAGGCTTCATTCATTTGCATCCAACCATCAAACATAGAAGCGGCAACAGTTGGCTTTTGAATAACCGCTTCAAGGTCTGCGTTTTCGTCATATACAACTGTTTGCTCGCCTTCAAGATGAAAGGATAGCCTCTCAACGTTCGGTGTTCTATAATGAACCTCAAAACCAAATATTCTCCAAGCCGCCTCGCAGGCAGATAGGTACCTACAATCCAAGAACGATTTAATATCAATAACTCATTACAAACAATTTACGAATTCCTAAAAGAGTTGTATATTCATTTTAAATAAATCAAGTTGAAATCAGTTTCGAATTAAAAATTTCACCTGCAATCCAAAAACGCCTGAATCTCATCAACAGCTTTATCAACTTGTTCACCCTCTGCGTTGATACCCGGCTTATACAACTGTGCCGACACCCTATCCGGACCTTTGTTGATATACTTAAACAAATATTTTATCGAACCGGTCTGGTTACACCACTCAACATTAATGTGGCATTGATAACGTTTGAGAACAACAACAAACCCAATCCCGCCTAGGCAGGGTATGTTTGAGAAGCATAGCGTTATAGGGGATAACATAACCGTTATGCATTTGATGACCGTTCTTTTCTACATACTTTCCGTCGTCCCTTCTTCTATAAACGGGATATCCTTCCGCGTCTACAGAACTGCGTTGTGTGAATTTTTTAGGAAAGTGTTTTGTACATCTACCGTCATCCATACAAACCTGTTTTGGATCATCTTCACCGCAAGGACCATGCATCATAAAATCAGAAACCAACTTGTACAAATCCGGGTCCTCGTCTTTATCTGGTATCTCGGCGGAAATGTATTTATCAATCTGATCAGCATTTGGGACCTTGTCGTCCTTGTGCAAGAACAAACAAACATGCGCATGAGGAAGTCCTCGCTTTTGGAACTCAACGGTGTACACAACTGCAAAATTTTGTAACATTTACTTTGAAGAATACACATGTATAAAATTGGTGACATAATAAAAAATTGATTATAGTAAAAGTATAAATATATATAAACTGTTATGTACATTACCTGCTTGAACGCGTCCAAATAAACGTTGTTCTTTCAAATCAATCATTAACTGGTCCAGTTTCATTTTAAAAACTCTTGTAAGCGCATCAGGCCGATCTGTAGCAGATAGGTTGTGGTCTCGCATGTATCTTGCAATCTCCGGCCAGTTAGAATTGCAAGTAATGGTAATAAACAAATCGGGACAGCCATACCATCTACACAACGCCATGGCATCCATATAGTTTTGTTTCATGAACCTTGGTCCGCCGGTAAAAGAAGAAGGCAAGATGACGGGCTTTCCAAGGGTAGTAGGGTCGTTGTTACCAGACGCAATACTTTGACGAATGCTTGAGTACGTATCACATCTAAGTTTTGTCTGCTTTGATCGATGGTAAAACAAACGCTCCGTCTCAACCATAGTGTAACCGTCCACAAGAAACTGCTGAAACAAACGACCTCCACGCGTAAATAAATTTTCTTGATTTGGGCGATCCATTATCTGAAA
Source organism: Chrysanthemum seticuspe (assembly GCA_019973895.1). Classification (NCBI taxonomy): domain Eukaryota; kingdom Viridiplantae; phylum Streptophyta; class Magnoliopsida; order Asterales; family Asteraceae; genus Chrysanthemum; species Chrysanthemum seticuspe. Next base: position 360,322,120 of record BPTQ01000005.1, on the reverse strand, counting down.
AGCAAACCACTCCCTCATAGTGACTGTTTTGTCCGTTTTTTCCACGGACGGGTCGGCGTTGGAAGACCGAACAGGGCGTCTGCCAGCTTTCTTTCTATGCGGTATACCCAAATAATAACCATCTTGGGCCCGTGGCATCAACAAAGGGTATTGTAAAGGAAGGTACATAGGATGGAAAATGTTGATACGTTGCAAGCCTTCACGATGCTTTTCTATCACAATATCTCTATCTTCTATACATGTATCGAAGTCACCTACAATAAGACCAGCAACCTCATTTGACGATGGAAGATTGTAATTGCGTCCATCTTTGCCTCTCTTTGCAATGAGCTTTATTTTTATATTCTGCTCATTGTCTTCATTGTACCGGTCACGCGCTCTTCTAAATGTTTGAACCAAATCACTCGAGGAGTCTAAAACATCTCTTATTCCAGCGATAATGTTTCGATCAATACGGTCATTTGAAGTGCTATGACCAGACGACGAAGAAGAACCGCTGCAAATGAGAACATTAATGTCATTAGAGCTAACTTCATAAACTTAAAAACAACGTTTTAATGAATATGCACAAAGAAATTGAGAATTCCAGTGACGCATATTACCTTAACGCTTTTGCTCGATTCTCATTCTCATTATCCGTGTCATATATATACAGCTGAGCAAATTTAGGAGGAGCACCTCCTTCCGGAAGCAAACTACCAATACTATGGTATGTTTGTCCGTGCAGCCGAAAAACATATGGAGCACGGCCTTGCTTGTTGATTGTATCGTCCACCTTCCCACCCATAGAGGTGAACGAAAACATGCTATTGTATGTTCGGACATTTTTTTTGAAATTTTTACTCTTAGCATCGTCATTATAAAACAAATCATGCAACGGCTGTGGGGCAGGCGGCGGTTGTTTAATAAACACTTTTCCCTTGCCACAACATATACTATAGGATTTGTTTGTTGGATTAGCATTTCCTTTGCTTGCTTCTGCCTCCCATACCAAAGCATGACATTCTGTGCACTCGTACGTCGGATCACCATGATCAAAGTACTCTGCAAATTTAATTACGTTATTAGTAACCGTTAATGTGGAATTTATAATAACTTTTTTTGGATGAGGCGTTGGTGTATGAGTTAAAGGAATTACCTTCAGATACACCAATGTACTTGTCATATTCTTTGCTTACATCCCGACCGTCAACATTAAGATTAAAAGTAACCGGCGTTTGAGCCCGTAAAACTGGTCTCTTAGACCTGTTTGTGCTTCTTGATGATTGACCTACTTCATATGTTGATTTGTCTGTTGTTACAGCAGGAATGCTTGGTGTAACACAAGCCGTTGAGATTATATTGCTGGATTGATTAGCACGACGAATAGATGGTCCTTGCAAAGAAACTGAAAACAGCAAAAATGGTCAAAATTATAACCAAATAAAACATGTAAAAATGTTGCTCTTAGCAATATGTTATGATTCAAAACTTACCGTTTGAAACATTAGTCATAGGAGATTGTTGTGTACGTGTTGACGAAACTGGTGTAACTTGATCACAACTTCTTTGCAAGGCATTAGTGCAGCTTATACCACCATTAACAGTGTCAATCGAGTTCGAATCAAAGGGCGTTGTCGGTACTATAAATAATTGAATTAACAAACTCAGAAAATACTGTCATTTTTTAAAAACATATGCTATAACAAACATGTATATGTTTCTTACCAATTGAGTTTCGAGAAGGTGGAGTTCTGATGAACGCATTAGAGGAAGAACTTGGTCTAACAGTTTCTGGTTGATTCGGGATAAGTGAAAAAGCACCTACCAAAATTATTTGTAAATGATGTCATTTTTTAAAAGCATATGCTATAACAAACATGTATATGTTTCTTACCAGTTGAGTTTCGTGAAGTTGGAGTTCTGATGAACGCATTAGAGGAAGAACTTTGTCTAACGGTTTCTGGTTGGTTCGCCATAAGTGAAAAAGCACCTACCAAAAATAATTTGTAAATGATGTTATTAGACATATATGATCCGAATAGATGAGAAGCAGACTTCTGTTAAATGATTATAGATATGAGATCAGAAGCAGACTTATGTTCATCATAGTATTTAAATTCAAGCTGAGTCACATTTTCATCAAGGCTTTTAAGTTTAATGCATTTGTCTCATTTAAAGGGGTGTTTGGTTTTTATAGTAATTTAGCTTTAAGTCCAGTTTCATGTGTTAAGATCATATGAGTCATTCTCCATTTAGCCTAAATAGGTTATTACAGTGTCAAGTTTGTATGCTTATTAAAAAAAAGACATAAGTCTATATGACTTAATATTTGTAAGTATTAAATATACCTTATTCTAAGATGTAGATTCAAAAGTTTGTATGCTTATTCAAATAAAGCCATGTATACAAATCATATTCATACCATTTTAAGAACTGAGATATAAAAACACATTCATTTGATTGTTGAAGTTTGAAGCAACTGAAACAGAAGTTCAGACGAACGTCAAATAAAATGGCATAAATTTGAAGTTGGTATGTTACTATCAAAGGAGCCTGATTAATGCCACTTTTCCTCTTTCAAATATAGGACCATTTATGTCTGACATGAAGCTCATAATTTGTATTGTATGGGTCAGGTCACATGTATGGGGACATTTTTTTTTGTGTTTCGAGGCCAAAAGCTGCTTGATGATAAAGTCTGTATACGAAGACTTGGAATCAAGGATGGTGATCAGGTTGTTATTTCATAATGTTAATATAAGATTCTGTCGTACTTACACCCAAAACCATAACTGATTTAAGATGTCAGTGTTTCAGTTCATATATGAAACTGATATGGTGGCCATGACCGTTGACGCTAAAACACATTTCCAACTTACTTTTGTAATAAGATCATGCATGTGAAAACAGTAGTATTTACTAACAAAAAGTTGAGATATAAGAGTATTGGTGGTTGCTTAATATAGTGTTTCATATGATGCACAACCCCATAATAGAATCGGAGGCTATATCCCAATCGAGTTTGGCATCTTTAAGTGTGATTTAACAACTATAAAGGGGTGTTTGGAATAGTTAGTTTGACTCATAAACAGATTATAAAGGGGTTTTTGGAACAGTTAGTTTGACTATGAATGGGACTATTTAGTACCCCTGAATGTGCATGCTTACAGCATCACATTGTCTTATATTCGGTGGTCCAAGGATTAACACATGAATGGTGGGGTGGGGGCTTAAATTACCTATTTAAAACCATTATTACGTTGGTTGTTGCATACAGCGTGTCTCAATACATCTTAGGTAAGTTTAGCATTTGCAAAAGATACCAAGTGTACTTCCTTAAGCGTTGAACTTCTCTTCATGAATTAACTTATAGTCTTATACCGAACAGCGAGCTACCATCATTCATATCTTTGGCTATGCGTACTCATTAAATATGAATTTGTGTCATTGTGTGAAAGTGACACATGTGCCCTGTAATAACAAAACTTAACCAAGTAACAACGTTTAGTCATTATCCTTTATGGGCGACGGAAATAATGGCATACAAGTTGATATAGTTCTTGGCTGTGACAAATTATTTTTACTGCACGAAAACAGCAGCAACAGTGCTGTTCTTGTTTCTTTTTCTTGGCTCATTTGGTACTCAAAAGTTAAGATTTTTGGTTTATCTATAATCTTTTCAGTCCTACTAACTTTGGTTTCAGTTTAGTACATCAAAGAAGTTTTTATCTTGGTTGAATTTGCATCCAAATCTGTCCCATTCCACTTTTTATGTTATGTTTCAGTTGCAAAGAAATGGCCAAGTGCAGCTGATAACAGCTTTATTTTAAGCTGTTAAAAGCTCTCGCCTGAGCCCTAATCAGTTTATTTCAAGTCTATGCTATGTTAACTTTGTTGTTGTAGCTTTCGCTTGCTTTGGAAGACCTTTTCTCAGCTTAAAAATTAAGCTCAAATAGCCACAGGTGGGCTGTTTTCACAGCTTATTTGAATAGCCACAGGTTATGTGAGCTTAGAAATAGTACTGTGAAAAATGAAGCCGATGGCTATTTTTCGCCAAGTAAGAAAAGTCCATCCAACACAGTTGAAGCTCATATCTACATGAAGGTGATCTCACATCTGTCTACAGTTATCTTTTTGTTGACATTTATTGAAAAGAGGCAAAATGATTGTATGTTTGGCCAATATAATCCTTTTACTATTAAATTGATACACTTTTTAAATTCATACATAAATAACTTATACTAAACTTCGATGGATAAGGAGTGTTTCATAAACCATCTCTTTGACCCATTACTCAATCCGACACATTTTTAATTATTCATGTCATTATGTTGGAGTATAACACCACTGCTACGAAAGGCACTTCTTACTCTTAATCTATACTTATTAGCAATGACAAATAAAAGCTCTATTCTTTATAGTAGAATCACAAATCCTAACAATATGTAATTTCGCCTTAAGTATGTGAACTAATATATCTATTATTTACAGTGGACTAACAAAATGAACAAATGTGATCTCCTATTTGATGGTATATGCTGCATTATTTTTCTTATAAGAACGTGAAAAGTAAATGGAGGATAGTAGAAAGAATAGATATATAACCTAATTGCGATTGAAAAGCTGAAGTTGTAGTTCGCCTAACATCCGTGACTAAGTTAGCTGGAGTAAACGGTGACAACTGAGTTGCAAGCGGGACGTGAGAATGTAAGGGCCATACGTTGTTTGTTGTTTGAAAATTTAATCCTGAAATGACATAAGTAGTATAGGCGCATTATAGTGGGTTGAGTAGGCAACACAGAAGATAAAAAGATGACCAATAAGTAGCTTTTTTATGTCGTAAGTGAAGAAGATACTCACGATTAGTAACGTCTTGAAGAGGCAGTCTACTATAAGGTCTTCTTTGCTTCTGTGTAAAATGCGTAGATGAACCTATAGCAATAAGTAGTATTATCACTTTGTAAGCTGTATAAAGCAAAACATATGACCAAAATAATAAATTCATCAAACTGTTTTAAACCTGCATTATTTGACGGCTGCCCTGAAGAGTTATTTGATACCGAAAATGAAGGGACGTTTTCCTTTAGTGGATCATCTAATGCATACAAACATAGTAAATTACAGATCATGTAACCAATTTATATGAAGTTGTAATTTATACATACAGAAACTTACATCTAAGAATCTCGGACAACGAAACTCTTTTGCTTGGAGGTGGTGTGAGTAGCTCTGACAACGGAACTCGCGGGTTTGAATATTGAGGCGTCGGTACATGTGCCAAAGGAACACTTTGCTGATTCGAAGGTTGAGGGTTTTGGCCAGACATAACGGAATTTTTACGTTTCTTCACATGGGGTTGTTTGTTTTCTGCCATGGTTGTTTCTTGGGTTGAAGAGAGAGCATGCAATGGGGGATTTTTTTCAGTTAACGAAATTTTTTTTCCAGGATTGAATGGTTTTAATAATAGATTTGGGTTTATTATTTGTTGACTATTCTTTTAAATAACTATAATTAAAATCTCAATGAATAACATCTAAAAAGTATTTGTAACCGAAAAAAAAAGATTTTGTATTAATAAATTTTATTCATATTCAATGAGATGAAATAATTGATTTGAAAAGTTGTAACTGAATCGTTAAAATTATATAATAGATGTATTCAAGCTTAGCATATCAATAACTCTATTACATAAAAAACGACCACATAGACATCTTATTATCACACTATATTGATTAACAAAAGTGAAAAGTAATGTTCATAAGCTGAATGATAATGAGATGTCGGAAGTATAAAACTCAAAACACATAAATAAAACTTTAGAGAAAGTATAAAATTCAAACCAAACATTAGAAATTAACAAAACACATAAATAAACCTTGAAAAAAGGCTAAAGTTCGAATGAAATAATGTCATTATTTTGAAAAAGCATGACCACGTTCAAGTTTTGATATTTTGATTATCAAAAATCGTCGTGGTCGAAATCGGTATCATCATCAGACGGTGCATCTTCATCGTCGATAAAGTCTGCTAAGTCATCTCCATCATCATCGTCATCTGAAGAGTCGTCACTTTGAAGGTCATCTAAACCAATTCCGTCTTCCTCATCCGAACCTTCTTCAACCGTATCACTAATGTGAATAGAGTTATCAACTTCAATGTCGTCATCCGTTTCTTCGTCAATCAAAGTAAACGGATGTTGATTGGATGACGACGCTCTTGGTTTCTTGTTTGAGCGACGGAAAGTGAGAGGCGAATCCTCATCATGGTCCTATGTAAAAGAGTAGACAAAGTTAATGTTAATAGTATGTTGTATAAATATAGCTTTTTCAATGTTGACATTTTTCATCAAATAATAACAATAATAATAACAATAATAATAATAATAATAATAATAAAGTATAGCATTGAACAAAAAAAATATATGTTGATCACTTAATATGTTTATATAATTGTTTTGAATGTCATCATAAGACCATAATTTTTTTTTGTTACAATGTTTATGCATTTACCTCGTCAGAAGAGCTAATATTAACGACATCGTTGTTTACAACTTTTCCATCTTTAGTCAATCTTCCGCGTTTTAGAGAGACGGGTTTAGCCTACACAAGTTAAAAATAAATTAAAGCTATATTAAAGTGTACATTCCTTATCACCACAAATATATGATGACAAATTATGGCGCCAATATATAAGCTTAATTATTACCACGTCATCATCTGAAATTTCAATCACCGGTTCCTGTTTACCGGGCACATCTCCAGAATTCAATGCTTTATCATTTTCTTGTTCTTTGCTTGCCTATATCGAAAGAAAAAAAAACATACGTATAAAACAATATATAAACTTTTGTCACAATTTTAGTTAAACGAAAAACAGTCAAATAAAACTAAAAAACGAAAAAAAAAAAAAAAAAAAAAAAAAATCAATTTACCTTGGATGAATCGTTCCCAGCCATGTTCTTTTGACAAGTAAAAACACTAAACTAATAAGAATATAAATGTATAATGATTGTATGTTTTGAATTTATAGAAGATGAAGCCATATATATAAGGAATGGATTTAGAACATATTGTATTTTATTTGTAGATTACATATAATCTTTGATGGTTATATGAAAAAAATATTTTTATTTTAGGAGATGATAATATTGAGCCTAAACACATATAATTTCGAGATTTAAAAAAAAAAAAAAAAAAAAAAAAAAAAAAAAAAAAAAAAAAAAAAACGTTTAAAAAAAACAATTAATAAAAACGGAATTAATTTTTGTTATAAATGTATTTTAGGAGATGATATATAAGTTACTAAAGCCATGTACATGAGTCACTTGGAAAAATTAACTTGCTAAAGACAGACTTCAACCAACATACAATGGCTTGAATCCTTGAGACCAAGAAACAGGAACTACAAACATGCATCAAATGGTTATTGTACATGTACTAATGTATCGAGAATGCCTGAAACTACAAATATCGGATATATGGTACCTGGTTGTGCCAAACTTACAGCAGTCACATATTGTTATATTTTTATTTAAAAAGTATGAATAAACTGAGATACGTAGTTGATATATAAGGGTGATAAAGAAAAAAAAGATACACTACATGATGAAGAAGTGATTAGTAGTATCAAAAGATCTTAAAAAGAGACTTGTCTGCTTCCATTGAAGTTTGACAAGTTCTCTGCATAATGGCCATGTTTTATTTCGATAAAACCTGTAAAATGATAAGTACTCGTAATGCTACTTTTATGGTATTCTACTTGATTATGAAGCATATATAATCACATCCTGGCACACATTGGGCACTCTTAACTGCAAGCCATTTACAAATTTTACCAATGACCATAAATATAAATTTCAAAATTGCCAATGTCTGAAAACGATAGAGAATGGGACTCCCCAAACTGTAATGACAATCGTAAATGTCTAAAATAATAGCGGCTTATTAGCAACATATTGTCTAAACGATACTTTTTAAGCAAATTGAAAATGGACACAATTTCAGTACATGACTGAAAATGCAAAATAGAAGCATTTATTTATTGGGAATGATGGATCTTCACTTAGCACCTTCTTTCTCCAGCTTAATCTCGACAATATGTTTTTTCATGCTTGAACCATCGCTTTCATCCTCCACATCAGCTGAACGTTTACAACTTTTTTGTTTATCAACTGGCGTAGTATTTTCGTCAGTCTGGGATTCCAGATCCTGGATATCAAAACATGATCGAAACATATTATGAGTTACCGAGTATTATAAAATTTACATCCCAAAAAACATAATGCACTTACCAACGGAGTTATTTGAGGTAGTGCAGAACTGGTTGAATCGTGATCCTATTTAAAAGTAATTGTTAAACACCGAACTACATGTTGAATAATACAGTATGGATTATAGAGAAAATGTCGCAGAATCATTACCTTCACGGGAGTTGCAATGGCAACAACAGACTTCAAAATCTCAGCATCATCCGTCAGACGGAGCACAGTGAACACAGGCAACATTTTTTTGGCATTGACCTCATCGATGGATACCTTAAAAGCGTACTTCTTTCCAACCAAGTTGGTGATCTCTTTTGGGAAGTCTTGATCTTCGGCATTCTACATGTAAGAAATAAGGCATTTAAAGATATACAACACACATTTAAAGATAACTTGAGAACTACAGAAAAAATAGTGTGGTGTATTTTGAATAAACCCTATTTTCAGAAAAGAAACACAGCCATTGTTCAGCCAAACACCAAACTACATGAAAGTTTTCATGAACAATCACTAACAGTACTTGTGGGTGCCACACTTTCTCATCCTGGTCTTTGTTGTGCAGAATTTTGTTTGGGACTGATTAGACCTTTGTTGTGCAAACAATGTAATGCGTGTGCAAACACACATAGAAATATAGGAATTGTTTGTCTATAAGTCATTACAGTTACCACACTATTTTGGGTTCAGGCTTCCATCTGCTAATGGTTCAGCCTTCCAAATGCTAATGAATCATGTTTGGTTACAATTAAACCTAATCGGCAAACTTAAAAAAATGGGTAAATATCAAATACAGGTCCATTGTAAGGCATCTCTGGTCCATTGTTAGTCCACTGTGTATGCAATGCTTGATGTTGCCAGCCCTGTATGGTGCAAACTAAACTAAACAAAAGTTTACATTCTAACCTCTTAATACTAACCAAAGCAACCTAACATGAACAATATATGCCTAACTACTTTGTTGCATCAAAATCTAATCCTAATGCCAACATATCCATCAGGTCACACATTGATATTAAAAGGTTTCTATAAAACACAAACAATTTTTAACACTATTTATGGATTACTTTTTATCAAATACTTCTATTACGCGTATATCATGCCACAACAGGGGGTTCAGTGACCTATAGTCATTCAAATTTCCAGCAGACATTAAGCTTCATGAAATTAAATGTAACCAAACATTATTAGGTGAAACTCTGATCTTATGCTGAATTAACTATCGTAATCTGAGGTGTTACACAAGGTCGAGCCAAAATATAATTTTTTTTGGTAAGCAATTGTTGCTATAACTACAAATTCTGTCATTACAGTTTCTCTTTTTTATTGTTCCAAACCTATATCACACATTCCCAAGAAATAGTCATTATTTAAACTAATCATTTCATTACACTTTATCTCGCCAACAGATGTGAAAGATTCAACGAAAGCAAAAGTCAATATATACAATAACAGGATACTTTTAAGCATTTCAAGATCCATCTATAGGCATAAGTTATACATTAGTCTATAACCAAACAGACCTTGCAATAAACTTTAATGCGGATGTTAATGAAAATTACCTTAATTATGTTTGACAGACCTAAAACCTAACGCTTATGTTTTACCACAATTTATTATGCCTAACTACTTTGTTGCATCAAAATCTAATCCTAACGCCAACCTATCCATCAGGTCACAGTGATATTAAAAGGTTTCTATAAAACAGCCGTTGACACTATTTATGGATTACTTTTTATCAAATATTTCTATTACGCGTATATCATGCCACAACAGGAGTTTGATGCCAGCAGACATTAAGCTTCATGAAATTAAATATAACCAAACATTATTAGGTGAAACTCTGTGATCTATAACCACTTTAAGCATTTCAACATCCAGCTATAGGCATAAGTATATAGCAATCTATAACCAAACAGACCTAACAATAAACTGTAATGAGGATGTAAATGAAAAGTTAACTTAATTATGTTTGACAGACTAAAACCTAACGCATTTGTTTTACCACCATTGATTAACTTTAAAGTTCTTCCAATTTAACAATCGTATCCAAGTTAGATTACCTTGCACCCATATTTGTCGTAATTAACTTTAATGAGGTTGTTAATGAAAATTACCTTAACTATATTTGACAGACCTGAAACCTAACGCTTATGTTTTACCACAATTGATTAACTGAAAACGTATCCAATTTCACAATCGTATCAAATTTAGATTACCTTGCACCCATATTTGTCGCACAGCTGGTAAGCAGACCTACCAACCATTGCTTGCACCTCATCGTTAAAGAGCGACAGGGATATCGTGCCTGACTCATCCTGGACTCTCATCTGAAGACGAAATCTAAAACAAAAAATAAATGCATACAAAATTGTAAGGTGATGGTTTCAAAAGACTGTAGTATTACTATCTCACGTATAAAGACACAATGAGAAAAATCTTACTCAGTTTTTATCCCGGTAACGGTCTTAGCACATTTGGTGCATGTCCATTGATCAGGTGTTTGCTGATATCCAAACTTGGGTTTGGTTTCGGCCTCAAGGTCTACAAACTGTGATTCTTTAATCACTTTCTTGTTGCACTTCCGGCACCCGAGGTACCACCAGCCCTCCTCCTCGTGTATAGCAATAATTGTTCCAACAATTACGCTTGCCTTACCCTGTAAATGGAGATGCACTGAATGGTTACATTTTTAAAACATTTGATATATTTTATAAAGGTGTGCTAAGGTAGAAGTGTAACCTGATCAACATCAAGCAGATCAACAATGTTTTTGACCTGATACTTGTTCAGAAATTCCTCTCTAGTTGAATGCTTGGACTGAGTAGAAATACGGGAAGCCGTGTTTTCACTCTTGGATTCATCCTTGTCAGCAAACAGCCTATAAATAATCAAAAGAGTTAGAATTTGAACATCAAAATAAAAGATCGCAGTTAATAAAAGGTATCATTAGTTAACTGTAATAACAGACCTTAGCCTATACAACTCCACATCCATAAATTCTTCTTTTGGGATGTTTTCATTGCCGTTAAACAGAAAAAGCCTTGTCCCATTATAGGCATTTTGAACTCCCATCTTGGCTGTTTACAAACAATATTAATAGTGATTATAACATATACGAAGGTAAAATATGTAAAAGCATTAACAATTAGTTATACCGTCCCATATCTTCATCATGCCTAATTGAAGAATTAGCATGATTTTGCCACGGTTGGGGCATCCATCGACAAAATCTTGAAACTGCTGCGCATATGGACCCCACAGTGTGCATCTGAGTTCGATACCACTGCATATATTTAAGAATTGTAAGAAAAACAACAGAGTACAAAATGTATCCGTTTATTATAGTGCTTAAAAAGACAAAAAAGTTAAAGCTACTTACTCGGCATCAGCAAGGGTCAACGGCTTCTTCTTGCCTGATCTGCCGTTCTTATCGTAGTTGTCTAAATTGTCACAAGCAACAACATGTCCAATTACATCTACACAATTTAAAATACAAATCAATGCGTAAGTTTGTAGCGCATGAGTTGATTTATAATATACTATCATATACTGACCAGGAAGAAATATTACGTACCAAATTGTCCGTCTTCGTCCTGTTTGAGATCGACAATTGTTCTGAATGGCCTAAAGTCAAACCCATAAAGCGAACCGGTAAAGTCAGGACACGGTTCAATGATGGTGTTGGACAAAAAACTGAGACGTAGTGGTTTGTTGACCATGCGATACTTGGGCTGAATCTCCCCAAGACTGTATCGAGACAGTGTAACAGCACTCCCCTCTTGGACCTTGTGCTTAAATCCATTGACCAATGCCATACGCATAGTCGCCTGCATCTTAGTGCCCTGTTCAATTAGGAAGAACATGAGATTAGTAACCACACAAAACTTTCAAAATAAGAAATAGTGTTTACCATCTAAGCTTTTCATATGTGTGTCGTGTCATTTATTACACATACATTGCACCAAAATAGTACAACTGAATACCGTAGCATAAGCGTTTCATATGTGTGTCGTGTCATTTATTATCTGTAAAGCTATTATCTCATATCCTGTTTATTATCTGTAAAGCAAGTTTCTCATTCTCAAGTTTTTATAAAGCAGATATATTGAAATCTATCTCATTAGACCGTTATAAGAAACACAGAAGCAGGGCAAAATATATTGAAAATCCGAAACTTGTTACTTACAAAAACCATTTACACAGTTTCATTCTCAAGCACCTAGTTGTGGAAAAGGCATTATCAAACACACTTATCTCATTACTTCAAATCAGTTTTTAAGCATGAATCCTTTATAACTCAAATAAGCTTGATTTATACATTTATCCTTTTGAACATACAACTTTCAACATATTAGAGTCAAGATACAAACAAAAAACTGATAAATAAATAGACGTGCCGATAAGTCCATGCTAAAAAGATTGTTTAAACAAAACTGATAAAGATTCGTTGCTATAACATACCTGTTCATCCATAAGCACGAATTCCATGTTTTTCACTCCTTGTTTGCCATACACGTCCTGCATCCAACTTCTTACTATTCGCACACGCAGTTTGATATTGTCTTTAACTGCCGATAAGTCATTGATAAACCCTGCAATGTAAGTAGCCATGGTTGTTATGCTTTTTGAAAGTGATAATCAGAAAGGTTAATGTGGTAAACAATTTATGCCTAATTACATTATATAGGAAGAAATATAAATATATTTAGGAAACTATTAACAAATATAAATGCAATCACTTGCCCCTTACGTTTTGCTAACCACAGAAACATAAATTAGGGAAGTATTATTCTAATTCATGAAATCACCAATTTCCCCCCAATTTTCCACAACTAATTAGATGGTTAGGGTTTCAAACATAAATCATTATAATTTGATTTAATTACGTTTTATAAGATGCAAAAAAAGATTACGAAACAGAAATTGATTATAAACTGAAACGTAAATAGGAAAAAAATTAAAAAACTTACAGATTTACAAAATAAGAACATCAAATTGGGCTGCCAAATCATATATGTTACAGTTGGGTAATCGAAAAAATAGGAGATTTAAACGTAAGGAGCAAGTGATTGCACAAGGTTTTTCATGAGCAATTGATTTTGTTAAAGTTATGGCAACGATCTGTGAAAGAGACAGATTTTTTATATTCATGTTTTTTAGCTTCTTTGATAAGGATGAAAGAGACAGATTTTAAAGTTACCTTTTAAAATGTTTTAATATACCTATTGACTTTTAAAACGTATTGAAAAAAAAAGTCAGTTTCTATACCTTAAGTTGAAAAACGTTAAGCATAAAAGAATTGTACATAGTAAGTAAATAAGGAAGTGCATTAAATGAATTTTTAATGCTTATAGCTTAGTAGACTTGTACAAAAGCTTATTTTATTATATATAATAGATATTTTCATTTAACAATATATAAAAAGAAAATTAATTAAATTTGTTATAATAAAATATGTTTTAAATTTAAATGAGTAATGTAGAAAAAGTAATGACTCACTTTTTTCTTTTCTTTTTTTGAAAAAGACAATATATGTCATAATTTTTTTTTTCGTAAATCTCGCTATATAAACAGGATTTCTTTGTAAAAAATATTTAGCATTCAAGCTAAATTTTAAACTCTTTTTTTTTTTACACTAAACAAATGTTTTTAGGTATGAATCTATATCTACACTGTAACACCCTCAAAACAAACAATCCGTAATGTAGCTATTTATGTGAGAAAGACAACACAAATTACGATGTCTCTTATTTTTGTGGGCAATAAAGATTTCGATGTTACACCGATGACAAATATAAATGTTGTGTATTTGGATGAATTTGAAACAACGGCGTTTTGAACCCGAAATTGAGATGCACATGATTTGAATGACATATTTATCTGTTTTACTATGTGTAAAAAACAATACGTGAGAATTCATGACTTATCAACTACGTTATGCCTAACAAATATAAGATGCATTAACTAATAGAAAATCAAACATACAAACAGATTTCAGTGACAAGAACAAAGAACTTTGTACCGATCAAGTTTTGTGCATTGCTCTTAGCAAAAGTGAAATGCAGTATGCTTTTTAATCAAACATATCAAGACTCGTGACATGCCGATTGATAACAACGATATGATGGTTTGAACACTTTTACCGGTAATTGGATTTAAATGTATTAAGGTGTTATGTTAAGGTATTTCTCCACAAGAAGGTTGAGGATTCAAGTCTCATGATAGATTCAAATGTTGTTTAGCCGTTTAGGCCAGGTAGTAATTTTGAGTATATAGTCTCCATGTGTGGGAGGTCAGGAGTTCGACTCCTGCTATTCCCCATGTGGGAGATTTTCCTTGAATTGGCAGCCGGGTTCGAATCCCAGTACGATGCCTTGAAGCCCCTTAATGAGAAACTGGATGGTTAGGCTGGGGTTTGTTATTCTCTTCGTGAGATGATTCGAACTCGGGTCGAGAGACTTGGTGCCTTGGTGGCACGCAAGATACTCCACTGCACCAACTGCCGTTAAAAAAAAGTAATTTTGAGTATATATATAGTAGTCTTCAATGCAATATGCCAACGTGCATTTAATATGTTGATGAATGAAAGAGCATCTGAAATCGCGAAACCCTTAGACCTTTTGTCAGGAAAGCAAATACCGAAAAATAACCTTAAGGGCTTGGATCAAGATTTTATAAATTTTCAATTATAAAATTCCCATATGTGGAAAAAAAAAAAAAAAAAAAAAAAAAAAAAAAAAAAAAAAAAAAAACTTTTATTAAAAAAAATGGGTTGTTAAATGGTTAACATTTTCTGGCGGGAAAAACAGTTGGAAAATCTTTATCATTAGCCACCACTATACATTTCATCTTCCTTCAGTTCACCGTTAACAATGGAGTCTTCCTCCGCCACCGCCGTCAGAATGAACAAGTCGTCTTCCTCATCTTCACGTTGGTCAGTTGTCGTAACCACCGTCGTCCCCGTTGTGATCCTTCTCCTCCTCTCTCCATTGCTATTCCACCATCACCACCATCCACATTCTTCTTCTTCAACGCAACCACTGTCGGCACTCACCGTCACACCACCACCACCGTCTCATTCATTCATCAAAAACACATGCACCAACACCCTCTACCCTTCTCTCTGTTTCCGCACTCTCTCCTCTGCCCGTCTTGACCTCCATCATCATAACAACCATACAAAGCTTCATCATGTTCTTCAATACGCTATCCACAAAACCATCAAACGCGTTGCCAAATCCCGTTCAAGAATCATCGCCTACCATCGTAACAACAACACGTGGGTTGATAACTGCGTTGAACTGCTTGACCAAACGCTCTATGAACTGCAAGAATCCATCAAAGAGATGTACCCGTCGCCTTATGATAGTGACACGGATCTTGATTCACCACCACCTTACGCCACCATCAAGAACCTTCTCAGTGCCGCCATGACTAACGAGAACACCTGCATTGAAGGCTTCTCTGACGACACGGAGACGCGTCTTGGTCGTTATTTTCAGAAAACTCTCACACCCATCATGCGTATGATCAGCAACTGTTTAGCCATCATCAACTACATCGAGACCAATGTCATCCCTGCAT
This sequence comes from Chrysanthemum seticuspe, assembly GCA_019973895.1. Taxonomy (NCBI): domain Eukaryota; kingdom Viridiplantae; phylum Streptophyta; class Magnoliopsida; order Asterales; family Asteraceae; genus Chrysanthemum; species Chrysanthemum seticuspe. Next base: position 360,306,294 of record BPTQ01000005.1, on the reverse strand, counting down.
CCACGACAACTCAACGGCTTCTTGCCAAAGGCGCTTTTGGCCTTGATCATGTCCCGTCTTGGATGACTGCTGCCGATCGCAGACTGATGCAGGTACCGCCCAAGATCATCCCCCCAACGGTGGTTGTAGCCTTGGATGGCTCTGGAAATTACACAAACATCACCGCTGCAATTTTAGAGGCTCCCAATAGAAGCACGGGTAGGTATGTCATTCAGATCAAAACGGGTATCTACTATGAGAATATCGTGATTCCAAGACAGAAGGCTAACATCATGTTCGTTGGAGAAGGGATGAATTCCACCATTATCACGGGGTCAAAAAACTTTGTCGATGGCTATACCACCTTCACATCAGCAACACTAAGTAAGTATCGTTATCTTCAAACTGCAATTAAAGTTTGCGATTATATTATTGTGCGAGAACTAAATTTGTTAACTTTAATTTATGTGATGCAGCTGTGATCGGGAATAACTTTTTGGCAAGGGACCTAACAATCATCAATACCTCAGGGCCGGAGAAGCATCAGGCAGTAGCTCTAAGAGTGACATCAGATGCTGCGTTCTATCACTGTCAGTTCATTTCCCATCAGGATACACTTTACGCTCACTCCCTCAGTCAGCTATATCGTGAGTGTGCAATCCATGGAACCGTTGACTTCATCTTTGGGAATGCAGCTGCTATTTTTGAAAGATGTTTAATACTTGTTCGCAAGCCAATCGCTGGTCAGAAAAATGTCATCACTGCACAAGGAAGATTAGACCCAAATCAGAACACCGGCATATCACTACAGGACTGCACCGTAATGGCTGCACCAGACTTTCCAGTGGCTGAAAGGGCTAACTTCTCAACATTTCTGGGTAGGCCGTGGAGGAATTACTCCAGAACCATAGTCATGAGGAGCTATCTAGGGGATCTCATTGACCCACAAGGTTGGTGCGCATGGAATAAGTACAGCAGCCTCGATACAGTGGAATACATTGAATATATGAACTTTGGGCCTGGTGCAGATACAAGAAACAGGGTTCAATGGGTCGGTTATCACAACAATTCAACTAGAGATGTAGAGAAGTTTACCGTACAGTCCTTTTTACATGGAGCAAATGAATGGTTAAAGTCGACAGACCTACCTCTCTGTAGCGGACTCTATGCTAAAGATTGTAAGAGAGACTCTGCACAGGTATATTGACCAGTCAACATCTTTGCCTCTTTGTGTCGCTAGATCGTACAGATAAACAGGCAACGCTTCAAACAATACAAACAGGATTTTCATTATGTGATAAGTTTAGATTCAGTACATTTTTGTCTGTGATGCCCTCTTGAGAAGGGAGAATGTAACATCAAAACATAGCCAATTGTGAATTTTTTTTCATTTATATATGATGTACAAGTATTGAGGAGTATAAAAAAGAGCTGAGTATAGCTTTACATCTAGATATACGGCACTAATATATGCAGGTCCAAGCTGAGAAAATTGGTATGAATATACACGTTGTTTCTATACACTATAATACAAGCACTTTCTTGCCAACTAAACCGGATTTAAGAGCAACCAATGTTCTGCCCTGTTACTCTGACCGCCAAAACCAAAATTGTCGCCTCTTAACACAATGTTTAACTGCATTAATGTCAGTTTCTGGTAGACGTTATTCCTTGATTTTCTGTTGATGCTTTCTTGGATAGAGAATTAGTGCCCATAATATAGCCACAGCAAGACCGACTGTGCTGCTAAAAGGTTGGAAAGGGTCACCACCACCACTTAGCCATAAAGGACAAGTGGGTTGATAAATCAAAAAACCACCTTCTTTTAAGAAAAAACTGGAAGCCATAATCCCAGTACGCAACCCAATTGGAACGGAGAGGCTTCCTTGGCATCTCTGTCGAACACCTGACAGGCCCACTGATAAGAGCCAAAGTCCTGGTATGGCCATTGGTGACCTTGTATCCAAAAACAAAACCAACATCACAAATTTATTCAAAAAAATGTGTTTTACTTATTTCTATATCATATACGAATAAAACAGACTTTTTCTTTTCCTTATCATACATTAACGCATATGTTACACTCACTTCTCGATATTACTACCTCTCTACCAGTCTATCTAATAACGGCCATTCACATAAAAGAGGCTACAGTTCAATAAAACAATAGTTGGCTCTTACAAGCATGTCTCTCTTTAGGGAGCTAATAGGGAAATAAAATGAAAGCATCAGTTAAAACTTATAAGTGGCCTTAGCCCAATGGTTTCAACAAAATTCTAGTTTGTTGACAATTTCTAAGAGTAGAAATGGGATCATGTTAAAAAAACTGATACTTGTATCTCATCTGTCTTGCAAAGTTCTGAATTAGTAAAAGCGCATATGTAAATAAAATATTAGTGCACATTTGCCAACAAAAGAAAGGCCTAACACAAATTAATGAGAGCTAGCAAGTTTTGGCAATAAAAAGGTCAGCCAAACGCTTGATTTGGCCCAAATTGGAACAACTAATACATCCGTATCCTAAAGGGGGAGACTTCTTTTGGACAAGAAATGCAGACATAATGCGAGTTCAATACCTAGAAGTAAAATAAACTGCATTTTATTTGCATAGATGTATTTTAAGATATAATTTAGTTAAAAAAAAAGTACCATTGACATAACGAAAATGCAAGTCCGGACAGGATTATTCCTTGATTGAATCCAAGATCAGCAGCAATTTCTTCAGGCAACCATGACCTGAAGAGCATTTCTTCCACAAGAGCAACAGCAGCTGTTGTTAAAAGCCCTTGACCAACAATTCTAAGCCCTACCCCAAAGAGCTTTAGCAGGGTAACAGCATCTGTAGAAGACGGAATGGTAGGCCAAGATATGCTCACGGAACCAACTAAAACATTTATAGACTGTATCAACAACACAAGCATCACCCCACCAATCAAGCCACGGAAAAAATTTTGGACCTGAAACAGAAACATAATCAATATTAGCTCTTCGCCTCTTCCGTCCAATTCAACTGCAAATATGCTATTACAGATAGCAGATCTAAACGTACTAGAAAAACTACCAATATTATATTTTCAAATAAATAATACAGTAATACCTGTTTTGCTGATGTCAACTCAAGCCCATATTCCTTAAGTGGATCTTCATAACCCCTGATTCTTTTGCCCCAAAGCGCAATCAGTATCATAACAGAACTATAAAGACCGATTATGCAAGCAAGCACTGCAAAGTTAGAGGAGTTATGTTCTGCCCAGTTCTGTACGAGTGTTGGAAGCAGAGGAACAACAACTGGTGTCCACAATACAAGCACCAAGGAGATAAACCCCAAGATCCTACATTGACGATATAGATTTCAGAAAAAAGAGGTTAGCAGATCTTCCATGGGACTTAATTTCTAAGATAATGCAATGATAGACGGATGCAGAGATCAGCTGACTTGCAGAACCAGATACTAATGGAACATAGAGAAATCAGAGCAAGTGCTCAGGAAAAGAATAGTTTGTGACAATAGCATTACTACATTTCCTTAACTGCAAATCAGAAGTTCTAACCGCAACATTACCATTAAATAGTTTCAAAGCACCACTTTGCTATAACTAAGTAGATCCTCCTTAAAGACAGTTAGGCCAAACTTTGCATAAACTGCTTCTAGAAAAACTGTGAAAGTATTTACTCATTTAATGTGCTATTTCATTTACAAATCTTTAACGTAAGCAAATTGATCCATTTTTTTATTGAATAACAAATGAGCCTTGATGGTGAGGGACAGACAGGTTAGCTCAAGAACGCCACTATCCGGAAACATGGTAGATAACTAGTTAGTCTTAAGCAGCAACTAAGTTGACTATCTATCCGATGTCCGTGTCAAACTTACGGGCGGAAAAAATAATATACTATTCCCTACCAGTTCTATCAGGTGGATGTCTGCGTCGCGATAAAACACACACAGAAATCGACAAAATGACTCATTCATTTCTACTGTTTTAAATACAACCAGAACTTTGAATATTATAGGGTCAAAAGTGAAAACCGATAATGTCTTGCAAAACAGAGCATCCTATTAACTTGCAAATTCCAATCATTCATTTTCAATTTCTGCACGTTAGACTAGCATCCACATAGAAAATAATACGCTATTATATATACGGAGTATATATATAAGTAACGGCACACACGACTAGAAGGAGATGGAGCGCGTGTGGAGCAGATAGATAGAGATAATACTCTCAGAGTCACTATGTACCTCTGAAACAGGGGCCGCTCAGAAAGGCGCAGAAAGGTGATGAGCTTTCCGATCAAACTCAAAGCACCGCGTATGCCACCCCAAAGTAAAGCAACTTTACCAACCAATCTCAAGATGCCGCCTCTTTGTCCCAAATCTGTCAGCATTGTAACTAGCCTAGCCAGACAAGGAAAATGGTCAGTCACTTACATGCATGCATACATATACATACATTACGTGTGTGTGTGTGTGTGTGTGTGCATAGAGAGAGACACAGAGAGAGAGAGAGAGATGGCCTAAATGAGTAACGTTCAAGAAGCAAACCTATCTTGATCCACTCCACCACCTTCTTTTGTAGGTAACACTGGAGCAGCAACTGACATGGCTTTCTCTGCAAGACTTGTGACTATATTATCGTCACTACTTTTGGATGTTTCCATCCCAAGCTTCCCAGGCTCCTGATGATTCTCGTTTTGCTTGATTGACATAGAGGAAGTTGAAGAGCCATCATGTTCATCATTATATGTTCCCTTCATGCAAAGTATCAACCAAATTAATCACATAGAGGAGGACGGGGTATATGGATCAGCACTAATAATACGGTAAATGCAATTTGATCAGAATAACCTGGATAGATGACTCTGTACTTACATAGCACAACAACAATCTAACAAGCAAGTTTTACTTCAATCAAACTAATGTTTAGGATTACAAACTTCTGGGATGCTACGGAGATGGTGATGATGAGACATATAGAGATGCATGCCAGAAAAAGATTGTGGGCATGGGTTGGTGTGTGAGGATAATGCAATTATAGATACGTGACTCGTCAAAGAGTTAAAATTCAATTTATTGCCCTTTCAATGAGGCTTGAGTAGCATGCTATATAAATGATCATTTGAATCCATAGTAAAATCGATATTTTGGGTTCATACCTTCTCCTTTGTGCAAATTTTGCAATTAGTTTATTTATGCAATCCAATTACAACTTCCATAAATAAATTGCATATGTAGCCAAGTTTCACAATGGACCAATTTTAGAAGATGGTGATCTATGAAATTAAACGTATGTGTAACCAAAAAACAACCCTTACTTGCTGATGAACGAATAAAGCAGATGCTCCGAGGGCGGCAGTAACTGCTCCAACCATGACAGTGTCATTTCTTAGACTACTTGACACATCTTCATCTTCACTGTAAGATCCATTGCTCTGTTTAACTTCATCGACAGGCATTTCGTCAGGATCCTCCCAATCTGCTTGTAAATGATATCCTTCCTGAGAGTGATCTCTTACAACTTCAGTGCTTTCTGTGGGATCTGCTGGAACGATATTGAAACTCTTTCTCAGAGAAGCAAGGCTAGAACCTACAACAATGCCAACTGGAACCACTTCTTTCATATACCTAGTGCCTTTAACAGCTGAAGTAATGACATCTAATATATGTTCAGCCTGCAGATCACCAAATTTATAACCATCCCAATGCTGTTTGTCATGCACTACAGCCACTGAAATGGTATTTGCAACTTCTTCTAATTCTTTTTTTAACATGGGTGCTATAGCCTTCATATCTGTTGCTTGTATTCTTCTGCAAACTTCAACCTTCAATGAATTTAATATATTCTCTTTGACAAGTTGCATTAACACCACTGAAGCATCACCGCCAACTTGAGGGCTTTCTTTGTTTTCACCAATTTTCTTATATTCTTCAACTGGATCCCCATCATGTTCAGTATCTAATATCACATAAGCTGGTTCAATAATGGCATCCTTACACTTAACATCAGATGGAACAGGGCTCTTAACATTTATGTCTATGCCTTCATGAGATGTGGAATCATCAACATAATTTAAACCATTTCCCGATTTCTCTAAGAGCTTCTGTTGACCTTCTTTTGGAACATGGTCAATAGATAAAGAAGTTGCAGAATCTGCACCAAGCACCTTATTTTTCATATTTGAAAGATGATAACTTAGAATGTTGTGGTTCCTATATGGAAGTTCAGTTATGGAGTGCTGGATGTCATTACGATTGTTTTCAAAGACTATAGCTTCATCTTTTTTATCTGAGGAAAGTTTGCCAACTGAAAGATTACTCGCTTCTTTTGGCTCGGTTGTCATGTTAATTGCTCCATTGCCATTCTGTTGCAGATCATTTTTGCTCTCAGGATCTGTATCTTTGTCACCAATCTTATCTTTATCAGCAATTGCAGAATCACCCTCACTGTTTCCTTCAAGTTGAGTAATCACATCCTCAATTACACTAAAAACACTGTTAACTGCTAATTGGGTAGAATCATCCATCCCTGTTAGTGCATCAAAGGCCTGAGAAACACCAAACGATGGAGACGAATTACTGTTAGTTGGAACAGGAACAGGCTGTGCACTCGTTTCTTCCTTTTCTTGATTTGCACCATCTTCTTTTGCCATTAACTGGTTCTCCGGTGGTGAAGATGACGAAGGTGGTGAACTTTCTTCAGTCTTTGGGGTTGGTATACTTTTCTCTTCACTAGAAGATTGGGCATCTTTCTGTTGATTATCCTTCTCCCCTTTTGTCCCATCTTTCTCTCCACTAGAAGATTTATTAGAATCCTCTGCGGAACTAGTATCTCCCTTATTAAGCTCGGAAGCATTTGGCTCTCTTTCTCGGCTTGTTGATTGTACCTGGCTACTATCACCAGTGGCCAAAGTATGGGCTTGAGGTTCAGAAGCATCATTCTTAGTAGAAGGTTTATTAGAATCCTCTGCGGAACTAGTATCTCCCTTATTAAGCTCGGAAGCATTTGGCTCTTTTTCTTGGCTTGTTGATTGTGCCTGGCTGCTATCACCAGTCCCCAAAGTATGGGCTTGAGGTTCAGAAGCATCATTCTTAGTAGAAGATTCCTTAGACTCCTCTGGGGAACTAGTATCTCCCTTATTAAGCTCGGAAGCATTTGGCTCTCTTTCTTGGCTTGTTGATTTTACCTGGCTGCTATCACCAGTCCCCAAAGTATGAGCTTGAGGTTCAGAACCATCATTCTTCTTAGAAAGGTTATTAGAATCTTCTGCAGAGCTCGTATCCCGCTTATTAAGCTCGGAAGCATTTGGCTCTTTTTCTCGGATTGATGGGTCAGATGTTTCTTGAGTCTTTGGGTTTAATGCTGATGTTACACCAGAAACATTACTAACACTTGGAACTCCATTTGAGTTTTTCTTTTGGCTTTGCAGGAATGCAGTAACAGAACTGGTGACTTTTCCACGAACGTCTTCAGGCACAGCACCTTGCAAAGCATTCATTAAGGTTTCTCCTTGAGCAACAGCAGTCCGGACCTAATTAAGGCCATCACATGCATAAAAAATACAAGCAATATTTAATTAACATTCTTGGCATGCAATAGAATAAATTTATGTGTGCTCTTTATACCAGGTGATTCTACAGCTCAATAATCTTAGATGATAAGAGATGCTTAGTGAAATGCTGCAATTCTTTGACACAAGCAATTTATCAGGTTTTAAATCAGTCAAAAAGTAGCGACCTCTTCACAATTTGACAAAAATAGTAAACTGAAAATGTTTCACTCACAAAGTCAAATTTATGGGGACAAGAAAACATATTCCAAATTTAGTGGAACTGTTCCTTCATCCTTTTTTATACTTATATATAGAATGCCTCTACATTATTGCTTGGGTGAAGATGGATCTACACTAGAAGGGGCTTGTGGACGTAAGCCATTTCCATCATTGTTCATTGAGGTCACGTAAAAAAAAGGACGTATAGACTAGATTAGAGACTTCTGATATTTTCTCTCCAAGGCATGCCTAAACACAGGCTATTACTGAAACTCGAGAGAAATTATTCACAAACATTTAATAAATATTTAGATTACATATAAGCCATCACAATTTCAAGGCATTACCTTCAGCTTCTGTTCTTCTGATAGAGTTTCAGGCATGGTCACATCAAGCATATTCATCACTACTTCTGTAGCGCGTACCACTTGCCCTGTTTCGGCATCTACGATATTGACATCCCCTTCCTTCGCTACCTCTGATCCTACAACGTTTGTTTGTGTCACCGCCCCATTGACACCTTTATCCCCTTCCTTCACTACCTCTGATCCTACAACGTTTGTTTGTGTCACCGCCCCATTTTGTAAGTCGAGGACAGAGCTTGAAGAAATATGTTCATCACTTCTTTTCAGCATCTTTTCCGAAGGATGCGAGCCATTCTCGTTCAAAGCATCCAACCGTTGTAGGTTCAAAAGATTACTTGTTCTGTCAGTTGCATCAGATGCTTTACTTGGCATCAGTTTTAGACTCTTTGAAGGATTAATAGTTACATCAGTGTCCTCCAAAAGAGGATGCCGGCCTTTCAGAAGCCCAAGTTCAACAGCAATAAGCCACTGCAAGTAGAGATGTAAGATAAATATTGAAGACCTGGCTAACCAAATTAAGTATATGTAAAAAGTCGATGTATTAACTTGATTTGTGATATAACGAATAATCCATTTATGGGAGTAAAGAGGCGGCTTCCCACGTTGAAAGCTCAAAATAAGTGCAGCTGTCAATTAGTAATTACCTCAACAACAAGACGCTGACACCATGATACAGCAGATGTCCCAGTAATGCTTTTGTCATCTGACCGAAATGTGCAGATAAGCAGGCTTGTATATGGATTTTCCGTGATTGAGCTGCGTGGAATTGATGAAGACGGTGCTGCATTGTCCTGTTACAAAGGATCAGAATACCAGGTGGTCAAACCTTGGAATGGGTCAAAAAGTATCACATATTATACAATGACACTATATTGTGATAGATTTTTAATGGTCTTCATACAATGACACGTGCATGAGTAAGGTGTTCATGCTAGACCCAATAAGCAAGAGACAATTGCTAGTAATGTGTTTTACCTGAATAAAGAGGAGCGGAATCTTTACATTGCCCACCACATCTCTTGTGCTGGAACTGACATGAAATTCCTCTAACGTATTAAATCCATATGACACCATAGATATTGCTTCCTCAAAATCTTTAAGTGATTCAGCCTGTAAAGCCTTTTCAACATCAAACCCTTTTGATCGACCCTGAAATAGTTCCTGGAAGCAGAAAAGAGAGTTACCAACGAGATAAAACATGAAGGCTGAATAACATATGTTGAGTAGCTGATAATATTCATGTCTGTGTCTTGTATATTTTACAAATTCTGATAAACTAAAGTCCATCTGATCCCATCAAGTTAAGCGTCATCACCTTTTGAACCCCAACAGAAGATGCAAGATAAGCTGAGCATAGAGAAACTTTGTATCACACATCAAAATGCACACTAAATTTGGTGTAACAAGAGAATCTTTCTAAATACTGTCTTTTTATACAGGTATGGTATAGCTTATTTGAAATACATACTCTATGATAAAACTAAGTATATTATAACGTTAATAAGTTTTTTTTTTCCCCTTAAAATATGTATAATCTAATAAGTAAACACATACTTATGCTCAAGCCTTAGCGAGTGAGCCCATATTACTCGATACCATCAATAAGAAGACACTTATTTGTACCCTACTGCCAATAGACTAGACTTTTAGTTGAGATTTTTTAAACGTCTCTTCCCCTAGAAAATGGACACACATGTCCCTCTCACAAACTCCATTCCGTATAACTACCTCACTTATGGGAATGTAACTCCAAAGAATCCGATTTGGAAATTTGGCGTGGCTTAAAAGTACATCGGACTTGGACCAAAAGTAACTAGTATAACACGCAGGACGCCTATTTAGTATCCTAAGGCTTTGTCATTGTTGATTATAAGCTTGTAATATTGGCATTTACTGGGCATCTAACAGCTTATGAAGTTGAAAGAGAAGAAGAATATGTATGATTTGTTATACAAAGATATAATGTGAAACAACAAACCTTGTTGGATTGAAGGATCTCTATGAAACCGCGTGTCAGACCGTCTTGATCGGGAGGAGAGACAGATAAATCGAAAGGATTGTCAAGGCAAGTGGCAGCCGTAAGAGGTGTGTCCTCTCCAACCTCAGCGAGATATTTGGTCAACATATTAGCCCCGTAACCGAAACCAACAGCCATTAGACTTGTCCACGGTCTGGCCCTGTTGATGAAGTGTACAGCTGTGTCAACATCATCGCTGTCCGCAGCCGTAAATAACCTAGCAGTCAAAATATCCTAATATAAGTATTGCTAACATTATATTATAAAGTATCCTTTTAAGTGAGTAATATAATATAATACAATACCGTGGTGTGGTAAGAGGGGAGCGCGCACAGCCTCTGGGATTCATAACTATCGGAAAACATCCTCGGTTTAAACATTCGCTAACAACTGAAACGACGTCAGGATCCATACTCCCATCAGTCGTCCCGGGAATAATGAGAACGGTGGTGTCAAGGCCGTCGTGTTGATAGGTCAAGTGTTCATCAAAATGAGAAGGCCAGTCCAAGGAGAGCACACCGCCATCAGGAGTGCTGATGCACCTTCTCTGATACTCTAAGGCTTGTTCCAACACGTGACGAGGATGATTCGGAATTGGTCCGGAATCGAATTCCTTATAGTTGGAGGAGTGAAGATGAAGAGAGGGGGAGCGTTGGATGAGGAAACGATTAAAAGGCGTGGGAGACGTAAAGAGGCTCCACTCTCCAATTTCATTTTCATTTACAATATCATTATCATGACGATTGGAATTGTAAAAGACGGTGAGGATAGCAGCAGCAGTAGTACCTAGGAGTAAGGTAGTAGTAGTAGTAGTAGGAGGAGGAGCAAGTAATAAATCGAGCTGAGAAACGAACGTATGTTGAAATAAATACTCAATTACTGAAGATGATGATGAACTTAACTGGTTACCACTACAGCTGCGTATTACATTTACAAGTAAGCGGTGCTGCTGCTGCTGGTGTGTATAAGACCTTCTTCTTCTTCTACTACTACTTCTTAAGATAGGAAGTGGTAGTGGATTGAAGAAACTACATGATCTAGTACTAGTAGTATTCAAATTAAAAATAGTTACAGCTGATGATGATATTGATATTGATAAGCTATCCATTTTCTTTCTTTTCAAAACTCAATTTCAATTACAACTTCTCTTCTGCTCCTCTTATTATAATAATAATAATGCTGATAAGAATTGTTTCCATCCTCCTGACTGACTACAACAAATAAATAATACTAACTTAATAGTCATTAGACAGACAGATGTTATTATATATTGAGTTTTGAGTATGAAGGAATGAATGGTAGGGATGAAATGAAACACACTCCGAATTAACAGCCACACTCGTTTCTAATCCTAACACCCACCGCCACTACTACTAAATGGCCCATTCATGGGCCCAATTCATAACCTTTTCGAATGGCCCGTCACTTCATCATAAAGGCACCTTCTCGTGTAATCTAGGGAGCCCACAACTTACTCCTTATTTCTTCTAATATTACACTTTCCTTCCATATATTTTCCTTAAGTTCAAAGTTTCACCTAAAAACAACATATTACCTCCGTCCCATATTGATTGTCCTTTTTTACTTTTTTAAGTTTTTCTTTGTAAACTTTGACCTTAAATATTTTTGTTTGTGTTATATAATACTTGATCAAAGTTATATCAATAAAAATACATTTAAACCCCCATTCTATCCATATATTTTGCATCAAATATTTATATAACACAAATAAAAATAATCAAGGTCAAATTTAAAAAAGAAATACTTTGAAAAGTCAAACTGGACAGTTAATATGGGACGGAGGGAGTACATTTATTCACACACAAAACATTTAACCACAATTTTACAAATATAATTTGCTCCCGCTTTAAATCATCGTCAGTGTGCACGGGTCACATAGTTAATAAATTATGTATAAGTAAATAAATTATAAGTTACACGAAAATCTATTAAACTGTGAAATGTTCAATGCGTTGTCCGTGTTGGTACATAAACAATGTATGAGTTTGCCGCAGTGATTTTGACAATGTATTGCAGCCAAATTAGTCTAATGCAATATGAATACCTTTAGTACAACCATTTACCCTACACGTACTCATAGAGGTGGCAATTTGTGCCAAAATTCAAACAATGGGATAATTTGGGCAAAATTTTAAAAGATGCAGGCACATGTAGCTCACTTATTTTTTTGAAATGGGCATATATTGCCCATTTAAAAGTTAAGTAGGCATAAACAGGCACTTATTTTTTATCAATTGGAGAACATTACAATTGTTTTTAAAGAAAAACTTATAGATATAATATATTTATTTTTTTAAATATAAATTAGCTGTTACGTTTGAGGAATTTATTTCGTCATTTTGGTCTTTTCTAAAGCGATTCGTATAACATGCACCCATTTGGCCCGTGCCCGTTTAGCCCGTAACCCGTACCCGCCCGACCTGTCCATTTTGCCACCTACTCGCATGGCCCTCCCTCCCTCAACCATTTACCCAACACCCACCCCCACTACTATTAGCCCATTTATACTCATGGGCCCAATTCATAACCTTTTTGCCCAGGTACGAATGGCCCATCACTTCATCATTTGTTTAGAATGAGCATTTATTTTACCAAAATCTTTTTTGTTTGATTTTCAATATTTTCGCTTAAGATTTTGCTACATTAGCAGCATATGGATAAATATATATTTGAGGTATCTTTTAACACCTATATGATGTCTCAACTGTGAAGTGAGTGTGGGTAGAACCTTATAAAAAAAATTTGGGTTGGCGTCAATACCTTATAAGAACAAATACAAAGATGGGTGTCAAAATATAAGACTAGAGACTGATTTTTTTTATGATGCTTTCATGTTCTTTCTGTGATGAATGCAACGATAATATATGAAACTAAAAATGGAGTGTGAACTCAACAACTGGTGTAAACATGGTTTCAATCATTAATAGTGTGTATTGCATAAAGACACTTTCATACAATACAATAAGCAACGGGTTTCTACACTCGTTAATTGCTATCTATAGCAATCTGGCAAAAATAGTCCTTAAGGTTTAAGTGTCGTTACAAAGTAAGTCCTTTGAAGCCAATCCCGCTGTATCGCGCGAGTTTCTACACTCGCTATATACTAAAAGCCGTGCGGTGGGTGGTGCAAATCAAGTGTGTTATACATTCTATTGGTTGGTTCATTGTGATTAGAAGCATTCTTTAATCTATACATGGCAGCCTGTGATTGGTTCCCTGGTAGCAACTCAAATGAATAGTATGTTTCTTCATCAAAAAGCCTCCTCCTATAAATTAAAATCATCACTCATCTCTTCTCCCCAACCAAAATTCCAGAACCATCATCAAGCTTCTCCCAAAATCATAAAAAATCACAAACCTGTAAAAGAGGGAAAAAGGAAAAAACACGATTAATGATTTTGTAATTGGTGATCACTCTTCTATCTCCTTCTCAGGTACTCATCATTCATATATTTATTATTATATCCCCATTTATTAAATTAAATTATTAACTCATTCTGATTTATTTGTGTGTAACAAGACTGATTCAAGATAAGGAAGACAAAGAAATTTACATACAATCCAAAATAAGAGAATCACCAACAAACTTTAAATTCACAAACAAATCAACCAACCTGAAAAAGACGGACTACATCCTATCAGGTTTCAGGTTTTTTTTTTTTTTACCTAAAGTAGGGGTATGATCTGTCCCCATACCTCGTGCATACGGTATTGGGTATTGTTGTTGTTGACTTGAAGTTGCGATAACTAATTTCTCATGTTTAATAATTTGAGTGATGACATTTCAACTTGATTAATAATACTTCAGCTTGATAGAAGAAATTTATGTCATAACTTCTTTTTGTTTATTATAAAAGCTTGGTGGTTTTTTCGTAAAATGTAAAGTTTTCAGATACTTATAAGATTTTTTGTATTACTATAACAGCTGCTGCTTAACGACTACCCAGTGACTGTTCTTCCTTAAGCCATATTGTCAGCAACGGTCTATATACTCTCGTTTGTACCTTTAGTCTACATTTGTAACAAGTCCCATTTTATATATCTATAATAAATAGTCTTTGTTTTGATCTTGGTATTGTGCACAAGGGGTAAAAATGGTGTTTGGTCAGGTGGTAATTGGTCCACCAGGTTCGGGAAAGACCACTTACTGCAACGGCATGCAACAATTCCTCCAACTCATTGGGAGGTACATTTATATTCATTTTGAATTGATACATATTACTTCTTCTTGGAGGCATTGAATGGTTAATGTCATGGGGATGACTGATCATGAGATTTGTAATTTTGTTGCAGGAAAGTAGCTGTTATTAATTTGGACCCTGCAAATGATTCATTGCCGTATCCTCTTTAACCTTACATTAATGCAAACACGATATTCTAAATTATATAGGCAGTTGCCATTTGACTGATGTTATTCTGATGCCATGAAGTTTTTTCTTAATATCTGTGTTAAGATATGATTGTGCTATCAACATCGAGGATCTTATAAAACTCAGTGATGTGATGAATGAACACTCTCTTGGTCCTAATGGAGGTTAGACATCTTTTCTACTTAGCTTATATGATATATTACTTGCTAGATAGAAGAATCTGTTTTTTTCATGTGTGGTTAATACTATTTGATTCATTTTGCTGTTATCAATCAGGTCTTATTTATTGTATGGATTACTTGGAGAAAAATATCGACTGGTTGGAATCTAAATTGAAACCTCTTTTGAAAGGTTAGTATTCCTTGAAAGCCTATCATGTATCTAGGCTTTCAAGTCTCGTTGGAGACATGTGAGATAGGTGGTGTATAGGTTGTAAAAATTTGACTTCAATTTTTCAATGAAGGTCTATTTCTTTTTAAAAGAACATGAGATATTAACTAAATGTTAAAAAATTGGGAAAATGAGAAGTTCAAGCTCTGAATAGACACTGAATATATATTCTATCTTAATCTTAATTATATATAACGAGAAAATGTTTTTCCTTGTAATTTTAAAACTTAAAAGTAAGTAATGTGTTATGCCCAAAATATCGTTTTAATCTTAATGTGTTAATTCTAATGCTTTTTAATTGGGCAAATGTCACAAAAGCCCTAACATATTTTGATTAAATTGCTGAAAAAGCCATTCTAAAATATTTTTTGTCGATTAAGCCATTTAACTATGTTTCAATTGCTGAAAAAAACCCTTTTGACGACTTTGACTATCTTTTTTGTTGAAATTGATTGATTACATGAATTTTGCGAACTTATTTGACATATTTAATGATAATGAAGTTTAGCTAGACAAATACAAGTACAAAATTAATGTTAAATGAACTTACAACATCAACATAAACAATCAGTTTTAGCTTAAGAAAACAAGTCAAAGTTGTTAAAAGGATGTTTCAACAATTAAAGCATAATTGAATGACTTAATCGACAAAAAATATTTTGAAGTGTCTTTTTCAACAATTTAATCAAAATATGTTGGGCTTTTGTGACATTTGCCCTTTTAATTTTCAAAAGTTTGTTTAATATCCTACTAAAAATAGCTGACTTATGTTTTAAAAAAAGTTTGTCATATGTTGCCGGAACTATACACGTTTTAATAAAAGTTGCATTCATTTTCAGTTTCACTAAATGTTTTTATACGTTCTTTGATACATTTAACCAGAATATGATTTTATGCGTTCTTTTAGTTGAATTATTGTATGTTACATGAAACATTTAACCAATATATCACAACCATAATTATTTGCCGCTATAAATTTCGTTGTATTTTCAGCTGAGATACTTTATGCAAATTGGGGTTCTTGTTTGTGTTATCTTTAAGGCAAATCAAGTTTATTTGCAGATCACTATTTTCTCTTTGATTTCCCTGGCCAAGTTGAACTATTCTTCCTTCATTCCAATGCGAAAAAGGTCATCATGAAACTTATTAAAAAACTTGATCTTCGGGTAAGTGATGTTCTTTTTTTTTTTTTCTTTGCACCTTTTTTAAAAGCAGATACCCACATGTACACATTTCCTGCAAGTGTTAACAGTATTAGACGACTTCTTTACAGTTGACTGCGATTCACTTGATAGACGCCCACTTATGTAGTGACCCTGGGAAATATGTGAGTGCATTGCTTCTCTCACTATCAACAATGCTTCACATGGAACTGCCACATGTCAATGTCTTGTCTAAAATGGATCTTATTGAGAGCTATGGAAAGCTAGGTATGCAATAGTTTTTTATAATATATTGCAACTTCTAATAAATAGTGATGTATTTAGAGAAAAACCAATATGTAGAAGTAACTAAAGTTTGATGATCCCTGTATACTGCAGCCTTCAATCTTGATTTTTACACCGATGTGGAAGATTTATCGTATTTGCAGAACCATCTAGATCAAGATCCCCGCTCTTCTAAGTATAGGTAGGTTGTTGACTAGCATCTTATCTGGCTATAGTTTCTTTGTTTCATTTAGAACCAAGTACACATAGTTAACTCATTAATTTTCTTTATGATGGCAGAAAACTCACAAAAGAACTGTGCGAAGTTATTGAAGATTATGGTTTGGTCAACTTCAGTACCTTGGCTATTCAGGCATGCCTGTTTTTACTAACCATTTTATATAGTTAGTCTGGTATGTATATTTCATTCGTTATAAGTTGTTTCGACTTTTTGTAGGACAAAGAGAGTGTTACAAATCTTTTGAAGTTGATAGACAAGACCAATGGTTATATATTTCAAGGGATCGATGCTAGTGCAGTTGAGTTCAGCAAAATTGCTATTGCACCAACAGACTGGGAATACTACAGATATCCTTTTAGTGTATTTCAATAATATATATTATATGACATATGTTTATTTATTATTTTTAAAATAATGAACCTTTTTATACAAAGCAATTTAGCAAGCTAAAAATACATTTCAAGTATATTGAGGTGTTATTGACAATGTTGAAAAGATTTTAGATTGTTTTACTTGACGATAATAGCACAACAGCAGCTGTGCAAGAGAAGTACATGAAAGATGACGAAGTTTTTGTTTCTGATGAAGAGTAATTCCTTCATTCCCAAATCCTTTCATTTTTCCTTAAGATGCAATTGTCAATGCTCATATATGATTTCCTTCTCTTTCATGAACACAGGAACTCTTCAGCTATTGAAGCGAACTCTAACTCTATAAGCAGAACGTAGATGAGCATTTATAACGAGCAAGTCGGAGGCTAATGTTGACCAAGTTTAAGACGACGTAGGTGATGGAAAATGGAACTGAAATATGAAAATGATTTTGTTGGATATGTGTTACGAATTGTACAACATTACTCTAGTTCCGCTTTTGTTAATACTTTATATAAGATAACTCCAATGTTATTTAATAATATCTTGTCATTTCTTCACGTGTTGATGTGATTATGTCTGCTCGAACCTGATATTTGACAATCACCTGTTCTTGACGACTCTCTCGGTGGACAGTGATTTGTTAAACCTCGCAAACTTGTTTATCTTTTAAGTTGCAGCAATTGCATATCATATACTTTGCAAATTTTGTTTTTTGGAAAATATTCAATTCTTTTTTTTTGGGGTTATTATTTTTGTATTTATGTTATCAGAGGCTCTTTTCCGGTTAGTCAATATGGCTTATGTAAAGCGTGTACTTCAGAGACCATCCCCAAAGTTTAAGTTCTAGCAAACAAAGAAAATGGAACGTATGCCGAAGTTAGTGTAGATGATTGACATTATATTTCATTAAGAAATTTACATGTATAGTAGGCATTTATTGTGTTCAATCAAATGTTGCAATGTTACCATCTGGAAATATTTTAAAGCATGAAACCAGAACCACAGCAAAATTGACAGATTCAGTTTGGTTTGTACGCGCCTGCAAGTCAGTTTGATCCAAAGATAATTGAATAAAAGCATAAAGACAGTATGGTTTTGAAGATATGAAACCAAACCAAGTCACTTAAACTCACCAATAGACCACACTCCATCTTGTATAGGTTAACAACATGTTTGCCTGCTTAACTTGGCCACTTTATATACCAAATTTTGGTTAAACTAAAGCCTTATGAAAACTAAATGTTCTTTTGTAAGTAAAGAATTTATACATACAAGCTTTTACATAAACTTAACAACACTCATCTGCAAAATGACATTCGTAATCACTTCTTTGCAATTTGAAATGGTAAAAACATTCCATCTTTTATCATACTTTCCTTCCAATTTTCCAGTATACCATCTGCAGACGGTATCTTCTTTCTCTTGGTTTCATCCACTTCTCCAAATTCACCATCCTCTGAATCATAATCATCATCCAAGACCTCATTGTTAGTCAACTTTGACCTTTCATCACTTAAATTTTCAACCGATTCATCAAGTGATAACTCATCAGCAAAATGTTCCATTATACTATGTAGTTTCTGTCCTTCAGCATCAGTAGGACTCTCAAAATCAGGCTCGTTTGAGGTGTTGCTGCCTGGGCTTGTTTTATATGAGTTGTTTGACTTTGACCCACAAAGAGATTGCAACAGTCTTGATAACTTATAGGCCGAAGCTTCCATTGCTACATCATGAGTACCGATTTCGTCAAAAAGTTTTCTCAAATGGGTCCGCGTGATTTTACCTTTGTATTCCTCAAACAATCCCCTCCATTCCTTTTCTCGGACCTGGAATGGGGCATGAGCCATACTGTTAAGAATGGTCAAGGCTCGGTCATAATCATCTTGGATCATAGATCGGCATATGATTTCAACAAAGAACGATGATGGTGGTATTTCACCCGCTTCCAGCATTACATCAAATGCATGCTCCAGTAAATGAGTCTGCCATAAACGTAAACACAAATCCAAAATTTAGTAAGTTTGACTACATAAGTCAAATTTATAGAATTAACAGAAAAAGCTCAAAAAGACTAAAAACCATGTACCTTTCCAGCACGGGATGCTTCAACAAGCAAAAACGAGTGTTTATTTTGATCAAGTTGATACCCAGAATAGACCATTTCTTTATAAATATAATCAAAGTATTCCCATTGATGAGCGCTAGCAGATACTCTAAGCATTTCACCATATGTGTATGCATCTGGACTAACAAAAGGACCATCACGACCCAAGCTAACATTATGACCATTAGATTTCTTTGTATCCTCAAATAGCTCCTTGGCTTCAAAAAACATATCGTTCCGCCCGTAAACTTTCAGCATGGCGTTTATAATGCCAATGTCAGGAGAACAATACTCCTTACTGATATCAAAGATCCGTATACAATTACCAATATGCCCTCCATCCATGGAAGACAAAATCATCCCCGTAAAGGTAACCACCAAAGGTCTAGTTAATGGAAGTCTTCTCATCTTCTTAATCTGCATTTGGAGTCATCTATCATCTTATCGAGATAAATCTAATGTTACCTTATTATCCCTAACTTTACTGAATATTATTAAGATTTACTGATTATCAAAATGGTCATAATAATCAAATATGGAAAAACAGGTAAAAAAGTTGCTGGAAGAAAACTGATTATTGAGATTAACGTATGATTATCTCACTATCCATAGCTTTGCTTAACTATAAATTTAATTATTGAGTCGTAAAAAAAAGGTACCTCCAAAATAGCTTCTTCCCACATCCCATTAAAGCACAGACAAAATGCTAGCTCACAGTATACAGAAGCAGCACCGACAACACCCTTCCGTTCCATATCCCTGACTGCTTCAACTGCTTCATCGACATTACCTTCTTTCGAGAAGGCCTTCACAAGAACTAGCCAATCGCCAAAACAAAAATGCTTAAATAAGATTTCATTAACATGCATATAGTCATGACACATTTAAACGGGAAGCTCAAGTACCTTTATAAGTAAGTGCTTTTGGAGCATTCCCGCTCCTCTTCATCTTCTGGAAGTACTCATGCACAAGCTCATACTTCCCAGAGGCCATCATTACCTATCAACAACAAATCAAAAAAGACACTTTTTATTATACAGCAAAAATGATTGACCTAAAGTTGATCTAATCCTGCTAATACCTCCATTGCAAGTCCATAAGTTGCTCCACTGGGCTGCAAACCACTTTTTCTTAACTCATCAAACACCCATGACACTCCCTTCCACTCTCCTGACAATGTACAAGCATTCAACACCTGCCGAGAATTCACAATATTACTCTTATCCATATCCACATAAGAGATAAAAAGCGCTTCAATTCTTGGTAAAAATCTTGTTACAAATTTTTCTTACAGCATTATATACGACCAAGTCTGGCTGGAGAACTGGATTCCAGTTTTTTCGTCGAGCTTTCTTGATAATCTTTGAAGGTTCTTGCTTCATGCAATCAATTATGTTCACCAGTTCTTTTAGAAGACCAGATTGACCAAGCGCAATTGCAATGCAGTGGTATGCAGCCATATCGGGGTAGATGTGGAAATCAGCCTACATTAGTTTGATGTGAGATTCTATCCACTGAGATTAAAATATAACTTTTGTATATAATTTAAAAACTGTATTTTTATAATTACTCGCATCATATTAAAGACTTGCAGTGCTTCGTGGGGTCTTCTTGCTTTTCCCAAAACTGACAAGAGTTTCGTGTACACAAACCTATAAGTACGTAAAAGACACAAATAAATATTCAAAGACTACGTATATGACACAAGCCATGAAAACCAAAGACGTGTTTGGATGTGCATCTAAACTGAAGTCGAGGTAATCAGTTATAGATGTATGCATAAAAGTGGTGATGATTTGAAATCTATAAAGAAGAAAACGTCACCTGCTCTTAAAGTGCTTATGCTCTTTAGAGTCGTAAACCCACTTCACAACAGAAAAGGCATGCCTCCATTGGCCTTTTTCCCCTAGTCCACCTACAATTTTTAACAATTGATCTTCTGTAAACTGCAATTCGGACTGTTTCATCATCCTAGCAAACTTCCAGTTCTTCATACTTGGCTCTGTTACACTGAGCCTATGTAATGCACAAACCAATTAATATATGATAAGAAACCCGATTCTTGAGAAAAACTGAAAACTATCCTCATCCTAACACCTTTCCTAGCTTACACTAGGGCTAAAAGATACAAAAGGAGATCAACTTGCATTTGCTTATCATTATCATACTCAAATAGGACCGGGTATTAGTTCCGATCTCATACTGGAATAGGAAATGATTAGCAAGAACAAAACAAACTCAATACGGGGATTTGTTGGAAATCCCCTACTCTCGTCGAAGAAAGTAGTGGATGGCAAAGGCCAACCGAGAGGAATGGAATAGCTCGACTAGCCTTTCCCATGGAAGAGAGTAGCCCCGCGGAAACAACAACGGGCAGCGAGTCAGCAGAACATAGAAAACTTAAATGCTCTTATATAAAAAAACACAATTATGGGCTTTTCAGCATATCCTTATAACAGTCAATATGGAAGAACAGCCGTAACAAAATAGACTGCTGAGATAGCGTTTATTTTATATATGCTTGTGTTGTTTGAACTTGTGTTAATCTGATAATCAGTTGTTTGACAAATTCTCGGCATTGATTTGCATTTAAAATGACCATTATGGCCCTAAATAATCACTTAAATAGAATCAATTTTGTTATGGTAAGGGAGTGTTCTGCATTTCATATAAAAAAAATATGCCTATATGCTTGCTGCATTGCTTTACAACTTTACATCAGATAAGCAATTCCAAACACCAAACATATAAGCACTTTAAAATAAGCAATCCCAAACATCCTCCAAACTGTTATTCCTAGCTAACAGATAACCATAAACAATGCTACTACACACAAAACCAAATATCCACATTTTAAAAACGCAATAATCAAATAATCACTTATCAAAACTCACTACCTATCAACAAGAAACCGAATGGCTTCGCCGTCACTAACTTTCCTCTTACTCGGAACAAAATCCTCCTCCTTATTTCCAAACACCCCGTCATTCTCAAACTCCTCCAAAATCCACTTAAACTTATCCATCTCCTTTTCGATAAACTCATATTTCAAAACACCCCCTCCAACAATCTCCTTATTACAATTTGCATACTCCATCATTTCACTTCTTTCCAGTCTCTCCCATGGCTTACCAACCAATGAAACAACAACGTACACCCTTTTCATCTTTTGTTGTTGCTTTAACTATTGCTTTGTTGAATGTTTTAAACTCAGATTTTAAGGTTTCAAAGGTAACTTGTTCATGGTCTTGGTCTTCATGTTCTTTTAAGGTTTCTTGTTGTTTTTTAAGGTGGCGGTTGATTTTTTGTTAAGGGTGTGGATGAGTTTAGGAGTTGGTGTGATGTTGTGTTTTTTAAGGATGTTTGTGTTTGTGTTTGGGATTGTGGGTGGTCGTGGGGGTCTGCTTAATCTTAAAGACTCCATTGTTGTTGTTGTTTGAGGGTAAGGTTTAAGCTCATCTGGAAGTGGGAGTTGCAGAAATGTTTTTTTGGGGGCCGAGGTTTTGGTACAGGGGCTTATCAGTGAAAAGACCATCTTACCCTTTTCATTTTTGTTAATATTAAATCAATCTATTTTAGTGTTTATCATGTCGATAAACGGAACACTCACAGGCTTACATGTCTCGCTTAAGGACAATATGTGGAAGACAATGCTAAATTAAGATGATATCACATATCTCGCTCAAAAGTATCTCGAAGAACGCCACAATTTATAAAGTCCTGCCATTTGAAATCAGTTGACCTATGCACATAAATAAAGTTACTACATGTATGAGTTTTAAGTTTTAACTTGGATGACTACCACTAAGGTTGCACCTTTGAGTTGTGTTAATTAGAAAGTTTAACAAAAACCTGTTGAATGATAAACATTTGAGCAATACTACATCCATAAAGAGTTTACAAAATTATACTCGCACAATAATTTGACAAGTGTATTTAGAAGAATACCTGACAACCACCACTAAGGTTGCACCTTTGAGAACCGCTTAAGGGTGACCTAGTGGCAAAAGAGTTTGTGGCTATCACTTTAAAATGTGTGAGGTCTCAAGTTCAATCCCTGCTAGGTGCAAATAACCCTTAAGTGGCCACGCCAACCTCCTGAAAAAGGAGGGTTTTACTTGGTTTGAGTCTGTGTGGCGGTGGGTTCAAACCCCGCGAATTAGTCGGCCCAAAGATCGGAAATCATGGTTAAAAATAAAGAAAGAAAAAAGGTTGCACCTTTGAGTTGTGTTAATTAGAAATTTTATTAAAAAACTTGGTTCAATGATAAACATTTGAGCAATGCTACATCCATAAAGAGTTTATAAAATTATACTCACACAATGATTTGGCAATTGTGCTGGTTCAATCATGTTAGATCATAATTTCTCTTTCTTCTTTCTTATCCTTCCACATTTGGTTGCCAAATCCTTGTGTAGATATAATCATGTAAGCTTTTTTGTGGATCTAGCATTTCTCAAACAATTTAGCCCCGATAGTTCAAGGGCACATTATCTGCTTGGTCAGAGCTTTTAGTCGTTTGACGATATATATATTTTTTATTTTTATCAAAATTGATATAAACAGAATTATATACATATTTTGGTGACCTATAAAATGCTTTCATATCTGCAAGTAATATATGACTTACAGATCCAATCTCGAAACATATTAGTGTATTTATCCTAATTTTCCACAATAGTCATTAAAAGTTAAAACCAGTCACAAAGCTCACTACAGCACGGGTTTGAGGTACATGACCTCCTGATAATTCACATTCTGATGTGTGGACAAAGGCAATAATGAAGAAGGCGTTCCAGTCAAGTTCTTTTACTCTCATTAAAGCGCTCAACTTCATCCAAGCTTAGCACTATATATACGAGTCCTCAATACTGAGAAAACAGAACTTATGGAACATATATTTAAATTGCCGAATTAATATACTCTTTTTTTTTTTTGAACTTGAATTAATATACTCACAACCACCACAAAGCAAGCATGACATAGTTTTGGCAAACTCAACCTCAAAAACAATACAGGAAGACAAACCAAACACTCCTAATCTACATTAAGTTTGGCAAACTCAACCCAGAAACAAGCACAAGAAATATCCTCTCTTTCCTAAATGGTTTCCAAAGTTCTTAATTTTTTGATTTAGAATGCTTCACAAGCCAGTCAAGGACGGAGTCGATGTTTGTTGTGTTCTTGCAGGAAATCATAAAGCAGCACACTTCTCTATCTGTAATGGCCTTCAAATCCCTGCAGAGACGATCATCAACAACAGGCATGATTTCATATGTGTGCTTTAAATGCATGATCTATATATAAATCTTCTATTGAGTAACTACTCATAAGCAAATTATTCATATTTTTACATTACAAAAGTGGTCTTACATCTGATCGGTCAAAGCGTCCTTGGAGAGGGCACCAGCCTTGTCGATTTTGTTGCCCAAAACCAGCAAAGGGATACCATTCAATGCTGGTTTGCTCAGCAAATCATGGAGTTCACCCTTTGAGATGCTCAGGTTATCATGATCTGCAGCATCCACAACATAACTGCACCCACATACATCAAAAAACCCAAAAGAATCAGAGTGCTTAATGTGAAAAAAAATCTAGTTGCTACAAGTACAACAACAAAAAAGCAAAGTCAAAATAGTTATTTAGGAGTTATCATGAGTTTAGAGAAAGTAGCATACACAATAGCCGAAACTGCACGACAGTATCTTTCCCACATGCTGCGAAATCGAGGTTCATAACTTTATTGTTACATTCCCTTTAGTTACCTTCCGCATATTGAATCCCACCTGAGACCCAAAAAATGAAATAAGGAACAAAAGAGAATAACAAGTTTGTAGGGATCAAGTTAAAGCATAGTGTAAAATTATAAGAAAACTCACTGTTGGAATCATGTCCTCGCTATATCCACCAGTCTATAGGCAAGATAAAACAAAAGACAGCTTTTAGCATGTTACAATAAAAACTCAGAAGAAGGTAAGATTATAACATGTATGGAACTTTAGTTTTATTTACTTACCGCAACAACATTAACAAGTGAAGTTTTGCCCGCATTCTGGAGCCCAATTAAAGAAAGCTCCATCTCTTGCTTAAAAAATAGGCTGTAACATATGATTTCAAGATTAGTTCATGCGTTGATATAGACATGTAGCCGCACAGGAACACTGACTGATGGTTTTAGAGTAGAGATTCAAGTTGATGGGAAGATCCAATGATAACTGTATCTTTTATAAACTAAAGGCCTTGTATGGTAAATGCTGTATTTCAAAGGTCTGATATCCTCATATAAAAAGTGGCAGCAGATTACAAAACGGGTTTTTATGCAAAACAGCGACCAAAATCCTTAAAATGACAGCCAGTTAACGTATACAGACACATGGGTACGACTCTCGAAAGACCAAAATTCAGAGGTATTATATTCGAGCCGCATTCATAGTTGTCGGAGTAGTTTTTTTTTGGTGAAACTGTGAAAATATATTAACTCAAGAAAAACAAGATACGTTCTAAGCATCCAAATCAAAGCTAGTGACATACCACATCAGCTGTAAATGGAGCTAAACCAAACAAACAATATGCTATACAAAGACCAACATACAAGCAACAAAATACAAACAAGAGACATTGACCAAATCACCAAATCACTTCAACATTTATTCATGAAAATTCCCTATGAAAGGGCACTCAGTTTTCCATTTAGCTCCCCATCCATCCTTGTAGATCATAAACATTCTGAGAGGCCATGTCTTAGTTTCCTCAATAGTAGGAATCATTTTACTATTAACAAGCTTATCAACAAGAACTTGCTCCTTTTCCCAAAGTAGTAGTATATCAGGCTTTCTCTCATACTCTTCTAACAATGCAGCATAATGGTTTTGTGAAGTAGTAATGGGAGGGGATACAACAATAACATTTGCTTCCATATCCTTTGCAGTTCCAGAATTATCTACCATAACTTCCTCAATCTCATTTTCTTCCTTGTTCAATTCCTCTTCCCATCTATCTTTGAAATATCTCAGCATTACTTTAGGCCATTTCTGAGTTACTTCAGTAGGAGGCTGCATCTTGTTTTTAACACATTTTTCCACAACTGCCTTCCAAATTTCCTCATCCTTCTCCTCATATTCACCATCCTCAACTTCTTCAAGAATACTATACTTGTTTACACTATTTCTTAATTCTTCCACCATACTCTTTCCACCATTCCGGCTTGTATTTTTATCCGTATTAGTTACTGATTTGTTCACCCCATTACCAGCTTGCATTTGACTTTTTCCTTTTTCCCCTTTATTATTGTTCTCCCCACATACTGATTTATTATTGTCATGTTTTCTATTCACCTGCCCTTCATCTTTGTTGCCAACTTCATTACTCACCTTTGATTTAACAACATACTTTTTGGCAACCCCATTCCACTGCAATGGTTTTTGTTGACCCTTATTCTGATAATTTTGCTTATTCCTCATATCAGCTTGTACAAAACCTTCTTGATCCTTCACATTACTATCCTTGTTAAATCTTTGTTGATTCTGCATATTGTGCACTTGAACATTGACATCTTTGTTGATCCCATTAGATTGTTGCCTCTTCATACATCTAGTACTCAAATGCCCAAACACACCACAATAACAGCAGGCTGCTGGTTTCCATGAATACTCAACATTAACAAACTTAGTCCTCACAGCCTTGTTCAGCTTATCAACATATTGTATCTCAATCCTATCCTGAAAACTTTTAGTAGCATCAATTTCCACAAGAACTCTAGCAAAGCCAACTCTCCCAATACCATTGTGACACATACTAGCTGTCATGTTGTCCATATGAATTGGCTTACCTAATCTACTGGACAAAGCACTTATTCCTTTATGAGTCCATGCTTCTAATGGCACATTAAAAAGCTTTATCCAGATAGGGATTTTACTTAATTCAGCCTTTTCAATACAAACAACAGGGCTCCATTTTTGAACGATCAGAGGTTTACCATTTACCAACCATGGACTTTGATCAACCACTGAATTCATATTCTCTTCATCAATAAATTTGAAAAACCAAATACCATTCCCATTACTCAAAATCTCCCTTATACCAAACCTACTCCACATCCTTCTCAAGTTATACTTAGCTTCTAATTCACTCATATTGCAACCAACAAACTGACCACAAAGAGTGAATTGCCATTTTTTACTACCCTCCAATACTAACTCTTCATCAAATATCACCACTTCATTACCCTCATCACTAATAGCAGTAGGTGTGAAGCTTAAGTTTCTATCAATTACACTAGTTTCAGCAACTTTAGCATATGATTTCTCCTTAAACATTTCATACATTTTACTACCACTATTATTCACAACATTCATACTTTTCTCAGCAATAACAGTATCAACATTTGCAATATCAGCAGTTGTGCTATTCGAGTTAATAACAGATGAGACATTACCACAAACACTTAGAGTGCATTTGACAGATGGTGTATTCATTTCCACCTCATCCCCATTCTCGATTACATTCACATCTTTTGCAACACTACTCCTATTATCCAGCTCTTTATCCTCTGCTTCTGTCAACTCCTTATTACCAGAATCCCCCAATTTCTCAGTTTGAACCCTAATTTCTTCATTTTCCCCACTACACTGAATTTCCTCTTCATATTCATGTAGGTTACCTTTATTCATCTTTTGTATATTCAGATCACAAATCGTATCTACAAATTTACCAGGAATTTTGATTTTCCGTTTGGAGTAACGTTTTTTGTTAGACATCTATACGAATTGATTCTATACTAAACAATACTAATCAATTTCAAAGGTAACATCAAAATTTAAAGAGAACACCCCAAAAATAAAATTCTAAACCGATAGAAGTATGTGAAATGAAAAATAGGATCGAATTGTCAGTTTAGATTTGTGAATAAGGTAGAAAATGAGATAGAAATGAAGGTTTTTAAGAGTTTTTTAATGGTGGAAAAGGTGGGATGAAACGGTTAGAGGAGAGAGAGAGAGGTTAATTTCGTCATTGTTGAGTTTTTGTCGGAGTAGTTTTTTATAATTGTCACTCACAGTGAATGCGTAACTATTGAATTTGCGAGTGTCAATGTGAGTTGGATCATAAGCTCTGTAGATAGATTGGGAAATACAGATTCTATTTTTTGATGCATCTCACTCAAATAAAATTAGTTTACACCTGTAATTCCCACTCTAATATATCCATAAAACCTGTCTTAATTCTGTTATCCTAATGCATTGTGTCCTGATGCAGTTTGTTTCTCTTGGTTAGCTTTAACATATCATAGAGGATTACGTGGGTTCTTATTATAGTGACGTGAGCTGGTAGACCCCCTAACGTAGTAACCAAGAGCCACGTCAAACATGTATAAAAAGCAAAACCGGTCATAGAAGACTATCCTCTTAGGTGTTTCAGTGTTTGTCATCTTTATTTGCTAATTACTCCTCGTATCTAACATCTTAGGGTGTGTTTGTTTAAGCTTATATCTGTGCTTACGAGCTTTTGTTTCATAAGCTCATTTTTCCCAGAAACTTTATGATATGCTAACTAAGCTATATATGGCCATGAGTTTCCAAAAAAGCTTAAAAAAAGGGATTATTAACATAAGCTATATATAGCCCTCTCCCTCCATTAAAGTAGCCATATCTTTCCTCATTAACACAGATGGTGAATTTAGAACTTGTGATGCATACCATGATCCAATCAACCATCTGTTCAGGAAAACCAAATTTGATCATGATTGCTTCAATAAACTTCCAATTCAATGTGTCATATGCTTTTTTAATGTCAATCTTGAAGGATACTCTCTTAAGACCATTAGCACAATTATACCCCTTGATTAATTCTTGAGTTGGGATGATGTTATCACTGATAGCTCTTCCTGGGATGAATGCACTTTGATTCTCATCAACAATAAAACTCAGAGCATTCTTAATCCGATTGGTGAGAATTTTACTGATGCACTTATAGATGACATTACAGCATGCAATAGGCCTAAAATCAGACACTTTTTGAGGAGTTTTGGACTTAGGAAGAAGAGCAAATAGAGTAGCATTGATCTCCCCAAGCAGTTTCCCATTCACAAAAAAATCTCTGACAGCTTCACAAAAGTCCTTTTTTATTATGCTCCAAGCTTTTTTTTAAAGAACTTTGAAGTAAATCCATCAGGACCAGGGGCTTTGTCATCATCAATGTCAAATAAAGCCATTTTGAAGTAACTCTGAGATTACTAATTTACACTTACTCCTTATTCCTTCTAATGTTATACTTTACATACATATATTTTCTTTAAGTTCAAAGTTTGACCCAAATAAACAACATACATTTATTTCATACGCAAAACATTTAACCACAGTTTCACAAATATAATTTGTTCTTGTTTTAAATCTTCGCCGTTATGCATGAATACTCGTCTAGTTACAATAAATTATGTATAAGTAAATAAAATATAAGTTACACGGAAATCTATTAAACTGTGAAATGTTCAATGCGTTGTCAGTGTTAGTACATAAAGAGTGTATCAGGTTGTGGCAGTGATTTTGACGGCTTATTGCAGCCAAATTAGTTTAGTTCAATGTGAATACCTTTAGTACAACCATTTACTTTACATGTACTTACATGGCCCTCACGCCCCCACTAAACCATTTACCCAACACCCACCCCCACTACTATTAGCCCACTTATATTCATGGGCCCAGCTCACAACCTTTTCGCCCAGGTACGAATGGCCCATCACTTCACCATAAAAACCAATGAGAAAGTTTTCACACGTCGCGTTGCGGCGGGGTTTATTTATTTTGATTGTGCGCTTTTTTTACCAAAAATTATTTGATTGATTTTCAGTATTTTCGCTTAAGATTTTACTACATTAGCAGCGAATGGATAAATATATTTGAGGTATCTTTTGACACCTATATGATGTCTCAATTGTGAAGTGGGTCTAGGCAGGACCTTATAAAAAAATTAGAGGTTGGCGTTAGGACCTTATAAGAACAAATACAAAGATAGGTGTTAAAATATAAGATTAGAGACTATTTTTTTTATGCTTTCATATTCTTCCTCTGATGAATGCACCAATAATATAAAACTAAAAATGGAGTATGCACTCAACAACCGGTGTAAACATGGTTTCAATTAGGGATGGCAAAAAAACCCGAACCTGATGGGGAAACCCGAAACCCGAACATTTCATGGCGGGGCGGGGATGGATAAACGGGTTTGGGTTACTTAACGGGGATTTTATACGGGTTCGGGGAGGGGCCAAGCACCCCCGACCCGCCCCAAACCCGTTTATCCATCCCCGCCCCTCCATGAAATTTTTGGGTTTCCCCATCAGGTTATAGTTAGATATGATATTGAAATCTCTGTATTTTTGTTTAATTTTTATTGACTAAAATGATTTATGATTAGTTGATATAGGAATAAGTTGCTTTCAATGTAATAAAAGTAAAAGTGAAAGTGAACAGAATTAAACTAAAGGCCACATAATGAAGTAAAAAAATGACTATTTGTGATCAGTTGTAGAAGACTACATACTTTAAAACATAGGCTCACTGTCATATTGATCAGGAGCTCTAGCATATGCCTTGAGCTTAAAGACTAGGCTATATAAGTGTATATTTGAATAATGTGTTGTCCTTGCATGTTGCAACCATTGTCTATTTGCTAAAATAATTTGTATATTTGAATACAAGAACCAAAAAATACCATGTCCTATATAAGTGTTGTATGAACTACTGATTCTCTAAGCTAGAACGAGAAAAATGTTTCTACTGGTAACCTTTTTGTTTGGTATGATTATTTGGTAAAGTTGTGTGATGCTCGAAATCATGGCCTGTTACGTACACTTGCTGTTGTATCATTCAAGATTTTTTATTGTTAGGAAAAAGTAGACGTCATTATGAGCTATACACTAATAATTTATCAAGTTATGTTATGTTCTTTGGTTTATAAAAATTAAGTCTCTATGGTTTTAGTATTTCAGGTGATATGAAAACTCAAGGCGAAACCTCTAATGCAAACACTCGCATTGAAAGTGTTGATGCGTCCAATGAAGCTGAGCAGGTTGGTCGAAAAAGAAAATTAACATCACGTACCTTGCTGGAACCACTTTAAGAAGATAAAAGTGAACGGCGAGTGGAAAACATATTGCAACTATTGCCACAAAAAGTTAGAAGAGAGTAGTAGAAATGGTACAAAACATTTGAATGATCATTACAGACATTGAAGCTTTCAATCGTAATAGTGTGTATTGCATAAAGACACTTTCATACAATACAATAAGCAGCGGTAGTGCATATACACGAATATTATTGTTACATTTACTTGTCATGTTCACAAATACAAAAATCAATGTAGCTTAGCTTCCAGAAAAGCAGGGCTCTGCAATGACTTCTCCTTTTGCGAGTGGTCAAACTCTTCGTTTACACTTACTTGCACACAATTCTATTTCGGTTTGTCTTCATAAACCGTAATCCATACATCATTTTGAGCTACCGACATTTCATTCGTGCCAGAACTTGATCCAATCGGTTTTAATATTTGCTTTGCATGTTCTAGCAGCTCCTTGAGTTCTTTCATACAGTTTAGTGTTGTATCAGTTTACTTTCAAATTGTTGTTCTTTATACGTGAATTTCATAATTAAATGAAATTGTCCGATTCGATGTTTCCTAACAGTTATGAAATTAGCTTAAAATATCTAATAAGATTATAAAATATGACATCAATGATGATAGTGCTAAATGTATTTTAGTTTTGAAAAGAAAAATTAGTAACTTCATTCTTTGTTAAAAGTCTATATCAAAATTGACAGAAAGCCAAGATCGATAATCAAATAAACTTATACAATGAGAAACGAGAAACAAAAAAGGACATGGCAAAAGTATTTGCACCAATTTTATGTATACGGCATCCTCTTTTGGTTCGCGTCTTTTTTTTTTTAAGTAATTTAACTTGATCAATGGTATTGGCCCTATATCGATATGAAAAGCGATTGCTTTAAACATATGCGCGTAATAAATTTTCTTTTCAAAAAGAAATACACTTAGTACTATCATAACCGTGTCACATTTTTCAATTCCAACCTAGCAGTATTAGGTATTCCCATTATGTAACCGATTTCGGTGAAACCTGTTACTTAATAGGAATAAAAACATTATGTAGAAGGATTGTAGAATCCATACGTCAGAAGGAACCAGTGTTCCAGAAAAGTTAATGCTCATTTCCAAAGCATATGCTACAAATAAAAATGTCGAACGTACAAGGTATCATTATGTTGTTTCAGTTTTAGATAAATAAAAATCCAATGTCAGTATCAAGATTTATGTGCATAAAGAATGACAGGAAACGAAGGAGGATGTGGCAAAAAATAATTTGCACCAAATTTCTTATCACATTATTCTCTTCGGTTTCACAACTTTCTTTAGTGTAATGCATTTTATCAGTGATATTGTTTTTTTGTCTACCTAAATATGAAAAACGCAAAGGACATTCTCATACGGTTAAAACAACTTATGGCATACGTAGTCGACTTTCATACTTGAGTAGAAGAACTAATAACAAAAATATGTATAAAAGTCATTCTAAGAAGTTTACTTAGTTGTGGATGAAACCAAATTGCTATCGACATGTCTTTTGATGAAATTATATCACGACTTTATTGACACATGCATAATATGACAGTAATATTTAGTAAAAATTCTTTTTACCTAGCTTTTTTGTTATGCCGGTTAACTACTTGGTTTTAATTGCCGTATATGAATATCAATCGATATCATACATAGTTTTGTTATTAGTTCTTCTATTGAAGGATGTAAATCGACTAATTATGCTATAAGTTACATTAATGTAATTTAAATTCAAAAGGGTCGATCGCTCGTCTATCAATTTGCGATTTTTGCAACTTTGGTATTTTAACATATGATCGTATGCTTAAAAAAAATTAAAATAATAAAAATAAAAGTTTTGGGTGTTTCATGGGGAGTGGGACCCTCTCAAATTGAGAAGATTAACTTGAGTCAAATTGAGGCACTATGAGCCATTTGATCAAAATCCAATGGCTCAAATCAAAATAAGTACTTTTGATTTGAACCATTGGATTTGATCCAATGGCTCATAGTGTCTTAACTTGACTCAAATTAATCCTCTCAACTTGAGAGGATCCTATTCCGTTTCATGGACCCCTTTAGTGATTTACAAGTAAAATGAACTTCACATGTCAGTCGCCTGAACTTTGCTTACATGTTTAGTTCACATGCCATTGTTTATTTATGACTATTGTCCCTTTATATAGTACACATAACTAATGTTTTGGCCTACCATGTCGACATTTACATAAGATGTCATTTAATTCTCAAGCTTTCAAATGTTTGTGTTTGAAGAAACAATCAATCTCTTTATAGTGTTTGCTCTACTTGCTAATTTATGCGAAACAGTTCAATGTATCCTTACATTGATACAACGATTCTAAAGTTCATAAAACTTACAATTATTAGAATGATGGTTTAAGGGAAATTCGCATATTTTTATCTAATATGACAGTACTAAGACTGCCCCCAGTAAGGGCACTCAATCTCCCTCATTTTTTCTGCCACGTCAGATTTCTCTCTCCAGCGACCTTCAGACGATTGGGTGCCACAGTAAAGCGACCTACACTACAAAAAACATACCCCACAAATATACCTTTTATATTCATTAAATACACACACAAACCACTTTCTCATTCAATCGTGTAGACGACCAACATAGATAAAAAGTTACCCACGATTGAGATTGCACAGTAAAGAGATCGATATACAATCGATCGACTATGTCGATCGTTGTATATTACTGCGTCCAGCCTAAGTTCAATATAAGAAAATAAACCACTACTCAAAATATAGCATTAGACTCCTATAGAGATAACATTACTTCCTACCAAGGCCTTGGAGCTTGATACCATACGTGTCATAATAGGCATCCAAATTTCCTGGAAGATCGAAAACCTGATCCGCATAGTTATCATAATCATAGTCATCATAGTCATCTTCTCTATCATGACCACCACCAAATAGGTTACTCGACTCATCAAAGGTGTTCATAACCTGCTCATCATCACTGTCAGAAACCACAATCTCCCCCACCTTAGAGAATGGGTTAACCCTCTTAGTAGAAGTAGCCGGTAAAACCTTATTATAACCTTGATAGTCAACCTTCTTAATATGATTACCATTATCATCAACAAGAGTAGTTTTCCCATCGATAAGAAGCCTTTCAAACTCCCCAATTTTCTCAACAATTGGGGTAGGACCAACCGCGTTAACTTCCATTGAACTTGTCTCGAGAGACCCATCCTCCTTCGTTGCCATTGTATTACCAAAGACCTCTACATCAGTAGGATTGCCACAGTCATCAGAATCGATCGTATTTAGTGCAACAAAAGGGTTAGATGTAGCAATCTTCGTCCCACTCGAACTAGCCACATCAGTGGCTTTTATCTTCGCATTATCCACCTTCTTGGATTCAGGAGGAGGCGCTTTAGGTTGATACCTAAATTTAGGACCCACTTTAGTAACACCCCCTTACCTGGAACACTTGGACCACAATTCCTACCCTTATTCTTGTTAGTGATAGTTTGATAACCATCATTAACATTCTGTTTAGGCTGAGCAAGAATTTGAACAGATTTAGGACAATCCATTAGCGTATGACCAAACAATTTACATGTATCACACCGAGGCGGTTTCCATTCATACTCCACCCGAATATTTTCAATAGTAGATCCTGTCCCATCAAGTAATGGTATCTCAACAGTGATGCACTCCCGAAGGATCTGATCTGCCTTAACTTCAATTAAGCACCTAGCAAAACTACTTCGACCCCATGATTCCAAGCACATTTGACTAGTATAAGAATCTAACATTTTTGGCGTACCAATCAATGTAGCAAGGAGGCTTAGACCGTCATCAAAAAACATAGCAAGGGGCACATCATGGAACTTAACCCATATCGGAATATTAGTCAAATCCTCTTTAAGCAGATTAGTATTCAAAGTCCACGTTTTAAGAATAATTGGCACATTCCTAATCATCCACGGTCTGTTTTCAAGCACATCATCAACACCTTTACGAGTGGAAAACTTAAAGAAAAAGAACCCCTTTGCATTCATCATAACCTTTTGAATACCATACTTAGCCCGTGTATTACGAACATAATAATCAACAATTGGAAAGACAATACGTTTACCAAGGAAATAACCATAAAGGGTATTCTCAAATTTAGAGTTTACCTCTTCAACAACTTTCATAGGAATGGGGAGATCCATCCCCATTAGAGTTTTTACTACACTCCAACCTACGAAAATTAGGTTTGCGCTTCGTTGAATCACTTGACATAACACCATTAACATTAGCAGTACCACTTGTAGCACCAACATACGACATATGTAAAGTATTTACCTTAACAACAATAGGTGTAGTTTCGGTTGGTTTCTCCGTATGTAATGAAACATGTACCATTCCAGCTTTAGATGAGACACTAATACCCATAATCATGCTCATTAAATCGCTGCATAGGATGTTTCAAAGCCTCCATATCCACACCATCACCCATATTATCCATAATAACCAGAATCGACAAACAAAAAAAAAATAGATAGAACAAACCCTAACGAGAAGAAACAAAGCAAACAGGAAAAACACGAAGAGCAATCGTCCAATCTTCAAAACGAGGGCCTAGACAAAGTTTAGGCAAGAATTAAACGTTCATATAACATCTCTAACCGACTCCCTCCATAGTATGCAGGTTAATGAATTAAAAGCAGTATAGCGAAACCCTAAAAGAAAAAAACGATAACGAAGATCCTAAAAATCTAAACGATCACAAGAACCTGGAACGATCAAGCAAAAACACGAATGTATTTGTCTGATTATAACAGATTAGAGCAATAGAAAAGAAGATTAGAGCAACATGGAGATCGTTAGTTTAGGGATTAAGGGAATGGGATTATCGCCATAGGTGAGTCGGTTTTAGGGTTCTATATATATAAGTTTATATGCATGCGACACTAAAATATATATGAAATACCACACTCTTGTCTTCTCATGCAAAACGTGTTGGATATTTTAGTGTAATTGGATTAACTTGTTTTGACCAATTTTATCATAATAATACATCATTTAGGTTTGGAGGTGCGGAGTGCACACCTACTTGAATTTATTATGATCTTAGGGGCGAAGCCCCTAAGGGACGGGGGTCCGGGGGCAGCGCCCCTGGTAGCAGGGTCCAAGGGGCGGCAGTTGTGTTTCTGCCGAATACAATGGATTCTGCTGAAGTTGTATTTCTGCTGAAATATAATGGATTCTGCTGAAGTCATCGATTCTGCTGAAGTGTTGTTCCTCAGAAACTAACTTTCGGAAATTGAGGGACAAAACTTGACAACTTGGAAACCCTATAACTGCCTTTGGCAGTTATCCCGTATCATAGTTATATACGGTTTATTTGGTCATATATTTTCTACTGGTTCATGATATCTCAGATACACAAACATACAGAAAATTCTCAACTCAGAATTGTATCCGATTGAATATTTCGGTAGAACCGCCAAATTGATTCGATCTGAAAGTGTTCACACGCCTTTCAGAGTATTAAGCATATCCACAGTGTTCGTTATTATTACATATCCCCTACAAAGATCGAATCAATTAAGATGACGAACCCTGATTCTGTGAAAGATCTGAACAAGACGTTTGCAAAGTTGGAGAAGTTTTCTGGGCAGGATTTTCGTAGATGGCAGAAAAAGATGCATTTTTATCTCACGAATCTGAAAGTGGTATATGTTCTGAGTACCCCGTGCCCTGAGGCTGTTGAGAATGAAACGCTGGAACAGACTCGTAATCATTCTAAGTGGGAAAACGCAGACTACATATGTCGTGGTCATATTTTTAACGGTATGTCTGATTCCTTATTTGATATTTATCAAAACGTAGAGTCTGCAAAAGAATTATGGGATACCCTAGAAGCCAAATACATGGCAGAAGATGCGTCTAGTAAGAAATTCCTAGTTGGTAATTTTAATAACTATAAAATGGTAGACGCTAGGCCTGTCATGGAACAGTACCACGAATTGCAAAGGATATTAGGACAGTTTGCACAATATGATATGAAAATGGATGAATCAATTTCTGTCTCTAGTATCATAGATAAACTGCCCCCCTCTTGGAAGGATTTTAAAAACAATCTGAAACATAAGAAAGAGGAATTGAATCTGGTTGAACTTGGAAGTCATTTCCAAATTGAACAATCCATACGTGATATGGAAAGGGGTTCTGTTGGTGGTACTAAAACCATGGCTGGTTCTTCTGTGAACATGGTGGAGGAGGGTGAATCCTCTAAGGCTGGTAAAGGGAAACGAAAATGGCAAAGCAATAACAACAAAGGTTCTGATAAGAAACCAAAGGTGACCTGTTGGAAGTGTGGGAAACCCGGACACTTTAAGAAAGATTGCAGGTCTAAGGGTGGAGGTAAAGGAAAAAACGAGGCTGGTGCTAGTGGATCCAATGATCCTGGAAAGCAATCAGGTTTGTTTTTGGTACCTACTGATCATTCTGTTGAAAATTATTATGTATCAATAATTTCTGAAACATCCTATGTACAGGATGATGATTTATCATGGTGGGTGGATTCAGGAGCAACATGTCATGTATGCAAAAATCTTCAATGGTTCAAGGACTTTAAGCCAATTGAAGATGGATCTTTATTAAAGATGGGCAATGTTGCAACTGAACTGAATAAAGGACTAGGATCTGTTAATCTAGTCTTTACTTCTGGAAACTCTTTACTTTTAAACAATGTTGTGTATGTACCTGGAATTCGTAAGAACTTAGTATCTGGTATTGTATTAAATAATTGTGGCTACAAGCAAGTCTTGGAAAGCGACAAGTACATATTGTCTAGACATGGAACCTTTATTGGCTTTGGATATTTGAATGGCATGTTTAAATTAAATTTGGATGTTTCGTTTCTTAATAATTCTGTTTGCATGGCTTCTACTAGTTCTAGCAATAATTGTGGTAAATCTGAATTATGGCATGCTAGACTAGGACACGTACATTACAAGAGAATGATAGACATGTCAAAAATGAGTCTAATACCTGCTTTTGAATTGAATGGTGAAAAGTGTAAAACTTGTGTGTTGACTAAGATAACTAGACAACCTTTCGCCAAGAATGTCATTAGAGATACTAAGGTATTAGAACTTGTACACAGTGACTTGTGTGATTTTCATTCAACACCTTCACTTGGTAATAAAAAGTATGTAGTTACTTTTATTGATGATGCTACTAGATATTGCTATGTTTACTTGTGTCATACAAAAGATGAAGCTCTTGATAAGTTTAAAATTTATAAAGAGGAAGTAGAGCTTTATCATGGTGTGAAGATTAAAACACTTCGCACTGATAGGGGAGGTGAATATTATGATCCAGTATATTTTCAATCTACTGGTATAATACATCAGACCACTGCTCCATATACACCACAACAAAATGGTATATCTGAAAGAAAGAATAGGACATTAAAAGAAATGGTTAATTCCATGATATGCTATTCTGGCCTAAGTGATGGATTTTGGGGTGAGGCTATGTTGACAGCCTGTTATCTATTAAATAGAGTTCCTAATAAAAGGAACAAGATAACCCCTTATGAACTTTGGTATAAAAAGGCACCAAAACTGAGTTATCTCAGAGTTTGGGGCTGTAGAGCTGTGGTAAGATTGACTGATCCTAAAATAAATAATATAGGTCAAAGAGGTATAGATTGTGTATTCACTGGCTATCCTGAGAATTCTAAGTGCTATAGATTCTATGTCATAGAACCTAATGATTATGTATCCGTGCACTCTGTTATTGAGTCACGAGATGCTGATTTTGGCAATGAGGATAGGTTTACATCTTTACCTAAACCTGCAGACATGATTGCAAGTTCTAGTAACTTTGGTGCATCTGACCAAGTGACTGTTTATCCTCCTGAGCCTAGGAGGAGTGTAAGAGCAAGAAAAACCAAATCTTTTGGTGGCGATTTCCAACTATATTTGGTCGAAGGATCAAGGAATGAAATTCAATTTCAATATCAATATTGTTTCAATGTTGATGAAGATCCTAGGACCTATAGTGAAGCTATGGCTTCAAGGGATGCTGCATTTTGGAAAGAGGCAATCCAAGATGAGATTGACTCTATTATGCACAATAATACTTGGAAACCATCTGATTTACCACCTGGTTTTAAACCATTGAATAGTAAATGGATCTTCAAAAGGAAGATGAAGGTGGATGGAAGCATAGACAAGTATAAAGCCAGATTGGTTATCCAAGGCTTTAGACAAAAGGAAGGTATTGATTTCTTTGATACTTATGCTCCTGTTGCTAGGATTACCACCATTAGATTATTGTTAGCACTTGCGGCTATACATAATCTTGTAATTCACCAAATGGATGTTAAAACAGCCTTTCTGAATGGTGAATTGGATGAAGAAATTTACATAAGACAACCTGAAGGTTTTGTCATGCCTGGTAATGAAAATAAGGTTTGTAAATTGGTTAAGTCTCTTTATGGCTTGAAGCAAGCTCCCAAGCAGTGGCATCAGAAATTTGATGATGTTATCTTATCTAATGGTTTTGCATTAAACCAAGCAGACAAGTGTGTATACAGCAAGTTTGATGCTTCTGGTAAAGGAGTAATTATTTGCTTGTATGTTGATGACATGTTGATCTTTGGTACTGACCAAGATCAAGTTGATACAACTAAGGAGTTCTTGTCCTCTAAATTTGAGATGAAGGACATGGGGGAGGCTGATGTGATTCTTGGCATTAAGATCATACGTGGAGAACATGGCATTACTATCTCTCAATCACATTATATTGAGAAGATGCTGGATAAATTTAATCTGAAAGATTGTTCTCCAATAGGTACTCCTATGGATCCCACAACAAAACTTGTGCCTAATAAAGGTGTTGCTGTGAATCAACTTGAATATTCAAGGGCTATTGGATCTTTAATGTATGCCATGATTAGTACTAGACCTGATATAGCCTTTGTTGTTGGAAAGTTGAGTAGATATACTCACAATCCAGGTTTAATCCATTGGCGTGCAATTAATCGAGTATTTATGTACTTGAAAGGAACAATGGATTATGGTTTGACTTATACTGGATTTCCTTCTGTTCTTGAAGGTTATTCAGATGCAAGTTGGATTTACAATCAGGAAGATCATTCTTCCACAACTGGTTGGGTATACCTACTTGGAGGTGGTGCCATTTGCTGGGCATCTAAGAAGCAAACTTGCATAACTGATTCAACAATGGAATCTGAGTTTGTGGCATTAGCAGCAGCTGGTAAAGAAGCTGAATGGCTAAGGAACTTAATTTATGAAATTCCATTGTGGCCTAAACCGATATCATCCATTTCTATCAGATGTGATAGTCAAGCTACTTTGGCTAAGGCATACAGTCAAGTATATAATGGGAAGTCTAGACACATAGGTGTTAGACATAGCATATTACGTGATCTTATCACGAATGGTGTGATATCTGTGGTGTTTGTGAAAACACAACACAATTTAGCCGATCATTTAACCAAAGGGTTGAATAGAGATCTCGTGAAAAATTCGGCTATAGGGATGGGATTAAAGTCCATCAGAAATCTCTAATATCAAGATACCCAATTCCCATCTAGTATGACGCTAGGTGCTGAATTCAATGTGGAAGGCTTAATATTTAGAGATTGGAACACATTAGAAGATTCATCCCAAGGTATGTGTTCAGACCTACAAGTTAGGGAGGTTGAATGAATATATTCTTAATAGTTCTTTTGACAAATTACATTGTAGGTGCAAGACTAAAAGAGCTACCTATATGAGCATGAAGTTTAGCCGCTTCAAGAAGCTGGGACTTGGCTTTGACATGCTTATGAAGGATAAGGACATAGGCTAGTAAAACATGTGTCAAGATAGAACAACTATGTATGTAAACTTTTGTGTACATTATCTTCGTGTATTCATATTGAATTCCCAGGGTTCAATCCTTAGCGACACCCTGGTATTCGAATATTTGGAATGTGTAATGTACTAATGTGAAATTCAATCGTCACGACATTTCATTTATGCAAAAGTTTGATTGTTTGAGATTACTTGTTTTAGTTAATCAAGGATTGCACTAAAATAGGGGAGGAATGTTGAATATTTTAGTGTAATTGGATTAACTTGTTTTGACCAATTTTATCATAATAATACATCATTTAGGTTTGGAGGTGCGGAGTGCACACCTACTTGAATTTATTATGATCTTAGGGGCGAAGCCCCTAAGGGACGGGGGTCCGGGGGCAGCGCCCCTGGTAGCAGGGTCCAAGGGGCGGCAATTGTGTTTCTGCCGAATACAATGGATTCTGCTGAAGTTGTATTTCTGCTGAAATATAATGGATTCTGCTGAAGTCATCGATTCTGCTGAAGTGTTGTTCCTCAGAAACTAACTTTCGGAAATTGAGGGACAAAACTTGACAACTTGGAAACCCTATAACTGCCTTTGGCAGTTATCCCGTATCATAGTTATATACGGTTTATTTGGTCATATATTTTCTACTGGTTCATGATATCTCAGATACACAAACATACAGAAAATTCTCAACTCTGAATTGTATCCGATTGAATATTTCGGTAGAACCGCCGAATTGATTCGA
Organism: Chrysanthemum seticuspe; assembly: GCA_019973895.1. Taxonomy (NCBI): domain Eukaryota; kingdom Viridiplantae; phylum Streptophyta; class Magnoliopsida; order Asterales; family Asteraceae; genus Chrysanthemum; species Chrysanthemum seticuspe. The sequence goes on along the minus strand of BPTQ01000005.1, from coordinate 360,264,531 downwards.
TCTGAAAGTGTTCACACGCCTTTCAGAGTATTAAGCATATCCACAGTGTTCGTTATTATTACATATCCCCTACAAAACGTAGGAGTAATTACTGAAACTTTGTATGCCTCACTAACAACCTCATAGATACGTCACGATCGAGATGTCTAGTGAGGCAATACGTCGTCTTTATAATAGCAATGTTTTTACGATGTTTTACGTTTCATGATAATTGTTTCACGTACCTCTTCATATCAAGCACATAATCTTATTATTTACGGTGCCCAATACGTGTTTACGCACCGCACTGTGTTCTTAATTATCGATCACATAATCATTTTGTGGCTGTCATGTAGGTTACCGAATTGGCCTTGTCCCAAAAGAGTCCGAAACTACGATTTATACGCATGGTGAGTGTTCATTAAAACTAAAATCTCGACATTTATTTTCATTCTTTTTTCCTTCATTTAGTTTTGCTTAAACATGAAAATAAAATAAAAAAGAAAGAAAAACTATGAGGCGTTAAATGGCCCCTAGCGGTTGGTGGTGAAGAAAGAATATATTAATTAAGAAGATACTAGCTATTGTAAATAAAAATATAACATGCATGGTGGTTAGGAAGAGGACAAAACGATTGTTAATATGTCCAAAAGCCTTCACTGGAGTTGCAAATCCAATTGCAAATATGCAATCACATGGGTGTCACTTTCTAATACCTATTTAACTATTCATGTTTACCTTAGGAGGAATATATGCATTATATGCATGCATGTTACAAATATCATATCTGCAATCTAGCTGGCATTAATTCATAAACCAACATTCCCAATCCACAATATATTTATCATCAATTAATTTGTCCTCTCACTAGCTTGTATTTTATCATTGATCTTTTGATTGGATATGTTCTAACATTTGATGATCATAATGCCCAACACATTTATATTATAATCATAAAAACAACAAGTGACAAAGGTTCAAATGATTGAGGAATAATCATGAAATATTTTTAGGAGACAAGCAGCAATTATGCCTCAAATCATTTCTTGTTTCTCTAACCACCATACAATAAACAACAATTAATTAAACTACTGTAATATAGAACAAATCTATATCAAGTTATATATGATTCTTATTCTAATATAGACTAGCATAATTGATCAATCAAAACCTCCTAGCTTGGTGTAAAATATAGTCTCTCTATAATAAAAATTAGTGTTAGCTTGTAAGTTAAACTAGCTAATTAAAAAGGTGTCTCCAGGGATTTCAAGTCCATTTTGTCAAAAGGTGTTTTCAGGAATTCGTCTAATTCTAGCAAGTTTCAACATGAAAGTTCTAGTTTTGGAGTCAATTTAGCTACAGATCGAGATCAGAGTAGAGCTTCCCGCTCATTCTCTTACTAGTCATAAGTATTGTATTAGAGGTTATATTAGTTGACCCAAGCTCGTCTGTGGGCTTAGGGTCTATTAAGATTTAGGGTTTCATATTTTTCATGTAACTATAAATATTATATGAATAATACAAAGTATCTCACGGAGTTTACAACGTCTAACATGATACCAAGAGCAGGTTTGATGTCGAGATCTAGTCGGCCGCCATAAACCGCTGCCTCTATGCCACCCTCGTCATATTTTAAAACGCCACCTATTATCCCTTTATTGTTTTTGGCGAACCACTGGAAGCAAAACAAGATCCCAGCCGACACATCCACTTATAATAAAAAACTACACATTTGTTCACTATATATAAATTATCTTTTTCTCAACGAACGTGCATAGGGAATTAAGGATTTAATTCCATTGGGTTCAGTACCGTACGCAACAAACATTCATAACGACATAGATATGGTGTCAACCAACGTGTTAATCAAAACAACCTAAATAAACACATGTATACATCACTGTTAACAATCTTCATCATCCACAAAATCCTAAAACCGCTACTTCCAAACCCTAGTTTTTCGTCGATCGTTGGTTTTGTTGATAGCCAGTCGACGCATTCTCCGTTTTTCGTCGATCGTTGGTTTTGTTGATAACCAGTTGACGCGTTCTTCGTTTTACGTCGATCATTGGTTTTTGTTGATAACCATTCGTCGTGTGTAACATGTTATAGTCGATCGTTGGTGTTGTCATACCAGTCGACTTTTACGTTTAATTTTCACTGTTTGTTGATTACCAGTTTCAATTGATCGTTGGTAGTTTTTAAAATTTTTAGTTTTCTTCTTTTTATAAGTATTATTGTTATTGGAAGTGCGGGTCCCATTAGGTTTGTGTTTATTGAAAAGGTCTTAAAATAATGGAACACGTTGGTCTTGGGAAGCTCAGAAACTTCATGATGTGCAAGAAAAGTGGAATTATCACTCAATATGAGAGATTCTTCATCAACATTTGTTATCTTTTTCTTTAGCTTTATTATCAATGTTTACTTCTCCAGTCTCGAGCTTTTGCGATTTCGTCGCTTGAGCTACGGGAGAGTATTAGAGGTTAGATTAATTGGCCCAAGCCTGTCTGTGGCTTAAGGGCCATTAGGATTTAGGGCTTCATGTTTTCGATGTAACTATAAATATTGCATGAATAATACAAGGTATCTCACGGTGTGTATAATGTCTAACATTAAGTACGTGGAAAAAAGTTTAATATTACGTTCTCTCAAATGCAATCACAAAAAAGACTTGAAATACAACCTTTACCGCGAATATTTGAGGTGATATCGCTGGATTGCAATAAATAAATTTATGGAGGATAGAGAGTATTATGATGAATATGGTGATATATTCAGAGTCAGATGACGATTCAGAGTCTGATGACTCAGTTGTTGCGTGATCCCAAAGGCGCTTATGAGGTCATGCTGTTAAAGGAGTTGTCTTGGTGTCGTATAGGATGATGTTTGAGTGTTTTTGGGCAGTTGTTTTACTTAGGATGATTTTCGATGGTAGTCGTAACTCATTGAGAGTGCTTGCTGTTGTATGTTTTGGTGTTATTATGTTTTTTATGCGTGTTGTAATAACTAGCTTCTTGTTAGATAATTTTCTAACACATATAAAATCATTGTCGTTTAAAAAAAAAGAAAAGAAAAAACTACTAAAAACAAGAGTTAATTGCATTTTCGGTCCATGTGGTATGGCCAAATTGAAGGTTTGGTCTCTAAAACTTTAAAAATGCAATGATAGTCCCATAGATTGTATTTTTTTTGTGCCAAAGGTGAAAATATATTATTAAAACATCATGAAAATATACATACTGAAACAGAGAAATAGACATGCCAATTCTCTTTCACAAAGTACAACATATGACAAGACTATGTCACATGAAGCTAAAACAAACAATACAACCTATCTTACCTAAATACAAAAGACTAAGAAGCCAAGATTCACACAATAGCCTAGAAGAAATGTGTAGAAAGGGTATCTTCACTTTGCAATACATCTGAAAACACTTATACACAACCAATACCTTCACATTTTAACCAAAAATCTCCTTCAATTGTACATTCCATGTTCTTTCAACTTTCCTAACATTAATACTGTCTTTGACATTAATGCTCATAAGTTTATACTTCACAGTTTCCAGAATGGTCTTAACAATGTCATCACATCTTCTGCTCTCCTCTTTGAATATCCTGCCATTTCTCTCTTGCCATAACCCATAGACACAAGCAGCAAAAACCATTTTATCCACTACATTTAGGATACTGTTATTATTAGCAACCTTTGATAATGATTGCACAATGTCTGGCCACTTATTGTGATTTATTTTGATTTCAGCTTTCACCTTTACTTTATCCCAAACCTCCTTTGAGTAAGTACACCGAAAGAACAAGTGTTCCAAATTCTCATAATCTTTCAAACATAGATAGCATCTGTTGACAATGCAGAGGCCCCACTTGTTAAGCTTGTCTTGAGTATTGAGTCTATCTTGTACAACTAGCCACAACATGAAAGCAAGTTTAGATTGCATTTTTGGTCCTTGGATAAAATGAAATGACTAAAATACCTATTTTCTTATTGAGAGAAAACAAGGGTAATTTGGTCATTTCATACTGATCAGGGACAAAAAATGCAATCCAAACTTCAAAATGAGGACTATTATTGCACTTTCAAAGTTTTAAGGACCAAACCTGTAATTTAATCATACCACATAGACCAAAAATGCAATTAACTCTAAAAGCGATGTTACAAATAATAATTTGTATTTTTCTTAAAGTGTATGTTATTATCAAAATGAACATTTATTATAGAACGAACGAGATAAGAGATAATAGAATGAATTGTTGTGGCATAGGGAGAGGCGAATAGTCACTGTCATCAATTGCCCAACGACGATGACCGGTATACATAGCATATATATTTATTTAGCAACATATATAATTATATATAGGGAAAAGTGAATATGAGGTTGTCTCACATCTAAGCTTACATGCGAAACCATAAAAAATCACTACAAAATACGTCATTTTGATTATTATTTTTTCAAAATTTTAGTAGTGGAACTAATATATGCATAGTGGAATGCATTTTAATGGTGAATTAAATCAAACTATTGTTGAATGTATAACTAATTTGTTAGTAAATGAAAACACCTAACAATATGATGTAGATTACGCATGTACCAACGTGAACCCAACATAAGTGATGTTGTGATGAAATTAAGGGAAAATACTAATATAGTGAAAGATATGATACAAATGGAGAAGATTTGATGTTTTTCATGTTAAAACGATGTACTTTTTTATGGTTTCGCATGTAAGCTTAGATGTGTGACAACCCCATATTCGCTATCCTCATATATATATTGAGTTTCACTAACATTGCCAGCCATCAACAACGAGTGTGGACCCATGCAAATTGCTAAGTAACCCACATGCTTTTATATCTATATATACTAAGAGACATGCCAACCAAAATTCTCACACATTACATAATTCTCACACTTTCATCTAGCTTCCACATTCAAAATATGGCCAAATCTGGAAATAATAAGCTAACTAAACTCAAATCAGTGCTAAAGAAATGGAACTCCTTGGGCAAGTCATCTAGTAACAATCGCAGCGCTATAGCTGCTGATCAAGAAGAAGAAGAAGAATATACTACTTCTGGACACAGTTGTCAGCTGGCTGTGTATGTGGGGAAGTCTCGACGTCGTTACTATATAAGCTCAAAGGTGGCGGAACATCGAGTGTTCCAAGAACTGGTTGAACGTTGTTCTGGATCATCAGGAGATGAGGTGGTTGTCGACTGCGAGGTGGTTCTCTTTGAACACTTGCTATGGATGCTTGATAATGCTGACCCTCAACCGGACTCTTTAGACGATCTTGTCGACTTGTATGCTTGCTGATTAAATGATCTAGCTAGCTAGCTAGCTTCTTCTTCTTATAATGTATTCACATACTATATATATACCATAAGTTAAGTCAAATGAAGGGGTGCTATGGGCTCCCAGCAGCTACAAATTAACTTGTATTTCGATATGTACGTAATTAGTAATAATCTGATTTATTTGTATAATATACTAAAGATCGTACATAAGTTTTGCCCAACAAGCAAAACATTTGTACTGTAGCACAACCAAGTGCATTAAATGCAAACTTTGCCAAATTGGCGAAAACAGCCCCTGAGGTTCAAGTGTCGTTGCAAAGTAAGTCCTTTAGCATTAATAATCTTTCGCAACTTAGCAAAAACAGCCCTTGAGGTTTAAGTGTCGTTGCAAACAACGTCCTTTAAGCAATCCCGCTGCATCGCGCGGGTTTTCCAACACTCGTTATTTCTATATATGGTGCTTCCTCTTTATGGATCTATTGGTTAGGAAACAAATAATGACACCAACCTCCTGAGAAAGGAAGGTTTTCTCCCGGTTTGAGTCTCTGGGTTCAAACTCCATGGATTAGTCGACAAATAATGACGTCAAGCTAGCTGTGAAAATCAATTGGAAGCACCACTTGCATATCTCCATCACATGTGAATCTTAACTCAGGCCCGTAAATGTATGCACACCACTTGTATTTAGAAGCACATTATTATTAAGTACTAGTACAACGAATTGACTACACATTGGTTTACAAGGTTTCTCAAAAACACGCATATATTATATATTTTTCTTGGTTATAAATTTATTTTTGTAACCATATATTGATCACATATAAAAAAGTAGAAAACTGAATATATAGTCATGGACAGACTTTAGTGGAGACTGGGGAGGACCACAACCCTCCCAAAACTTTGAAGTTTTACTTATATTCGCTTAAAGGAAATATAATTTTGGCCTTCTCAAATTAACTGATATAACACTCGGTCTTCTCAATAAATTCACCCAAGTTTCGTCTATGTATATAGTAAGAACTAGATACCATAGACGACATGACATATACAAAAAAAAGTTTTGTAAAAAGCTTTAAATGTTGTGAGTTGTGAATGAATGTCTGGTGGTTCACGTCTCTTGGTCACATTCATGCATCTTCGACCGACCTGTTAATTAGAAGTACGTGCATGTTGCAAGAACAGCGAGGGCCGGGTAATCGAATCCATATGGACCAAAATAGAATAGCACCCGGCCATAATTGATGATCATCGATCTTACCGACTAAATATTATCTGTTTCTAGGAGACGAGCCATGGCCAATGTCGTTTTTTACTCAACTACTGCTACTACTAAAACAATATTGTCTTTAGCTAGGTCTCATGAATATTTTATTAATTAAAGTACTAAAAAATGTTAAAACAATTGAAAAAAATATGCATGCATATGTTAATTCAGGCATTTAGAATCCTTAATTATGCGATGGTTTACATATCATTCAAATTTTTTTCTAATGCGGTTATGCAAACCACTAATTGGGTTATATGGCGTTACTCGAACCAAGTTTGTTACAGGAAAGACATGTTAGCTAGTGATGTAAAAACCCTAACACACTCTTGGATTTTTCACAAGAGCGAAAACAATAAACCTATTTGGTTCGAGTGGATTGTGAATCCAAGGTTTGCTTGTAAGATTCATTGTAATTTTGGTTTGTGCTAGGAATTATAAAGAGTAAATTGCACCGTTCGTCCTTGTGGTTTGCGTTGACCGCAACCTATCGTCCTTTGACAAAAAAATGCACCGTCCGTCCTTAAGTGGCAAACGTTATGCGCTGTTTGTCCCTCCCACTAACGGCCTTCAATAATTCTCATTAAGTCATCTTACATAAGGGCATTTTAGTCTCTTGAATTTTCCAATACCTTATCATTTCACTCTCCTAATCACTCACTTCACTTTAACTGCTTCTTTCTCTACCACAAAATAATTTGTAACACAACTCAACACACTCTAATCATCATCTTCCATCCTTTATACATCTTCAAATAATACATCAATCAAAGTGACACAAAAACTAAAAACGTATGATTTGATGGAGAGGGAAGCTGCCGCCGAGAGGTTGGTGAGTGAGATTTTGAGGATTTATTGTTTATGATTGGTTAATTGCTTGAGAATGGGTTTAACTTCCAAAAACTAAAGAAACAATTTGCGGTGGCCGTGAAAGGTTTGAGTAGTGCTGGTGGCAGAGGCGGAGGTGGGTTGAGGTAGTGGTAGCAACTGTGGCAGATCTGAGTGGTGTGGCTGCGGATCGGGGTTGTTGTGATGGTAACAAGATGATGATTGAAGATGACGGTTGAGTGCTTGAGTTACTTGTTGATAAGATTGGATAGATGGTTTGATAAAAAAAAAAAAAAAAACACACCATATCAAATGCTAGAAATAAAAAATACTCCCACCAGTCAAAACAAACACATAAACCAGATCTGACGCATCCAAACGCCCTACACAAAATTTGAAAATTCGTTGTTAAAGGTAATCATACGACGGAGGTGTGTGTTTGTGTTTGTGTGTAGAGAAAGTGAGAGAAAAAAAGATGGTGATGTTTTGTATTTTAAGGTGTTGGGATGGAGCTATCTGAGGTGGTGGTATTGGGCAGTGTTTGCAATAGTCGATGGCCGGCGGCAGTGGGTAAACTAAAAAGGTATATAAGGAGAATGAGAGAGAAAGAAAGGGTTAAGAATTAGAGGGTGTGCTTGATGAAATTCTATTTTTGTGTTTGTAAATTCTTGTAAAAAAGGAGCATTTTGTTGTTTGATTTCATGAGTTTCTATGTTCTTAAAATGGGTTTTGTGATTTTTAGTTCATAGTTTCCTGGGAATTATTTGTTTGCATGTTAAATTGGTTAGAATTTTTAATGTGTTCTATGTTTGTGTTGATTGATGTGGGTTTTTGTGTATAAATCTATGATTTTGTGTTGTCTCATTTTAGTTTTGGTATGGGTGGCCGGAAAAGAGTGATGGTGGGCTTGGAAAGGTGGCTGGAAAATTGCGAAGTGTTGTTGATGATAAAGAATGTAAAAGATGAAGGATGTAGAAGATGAATCAGAGAAAGAAAAAATAGTGTACTGAGAAGTAGTATTGATGATAAAGAATGGGAAATGACCGGTATACCCCTCAAGGGAAAACAACTTAACGAGAGTTAACAAGAGTTAGTGGGCCCAGTTAGACGGAGGGACAAACGATGCATAACGTTTGCCACTTAAGGACGGACAGTGCATTTTTTTTGTTTAAATGATGATAGGCAGCGGTCAACGCAAACCACAAGGACGAACGGTGTAATTTACTCAATTATAAATGAATCTATACTATCTAATATACTAAAATACTGTACCACCTCCATAAAGCACAGCATTAAATTTTATTATTAAAAACACTTCCATATATAGCACTAATGTACAACACCCCAATGCATCCCAATGCTTCTCTTTTATTCGATAGTGCATCTTAATTACTTTGACACTTTCAAACCTAATTTAGGTAAAGAATTAATGTATTCAATTTCTCAATCAGTTACAATTCTCCTATTTTCAAATCCAAATCAAATGTCAAAACATATCAATCAGTTACAATTTTTGATTCATTCATTCCATACTCCATATCACCGATTCAAAAAAAAAGAACAACAAGAAAAAAAAAAGTTCGATCTATTAGAATGATATATATATTTTTTTGATTTTGCAGGTTTAGTTTTATGGCTGCATCTAAACATTTGTAAGTTTTAATTATCTTCCTTTGTTGAGTTTGATGTTGTTAATTGTGTACTTCTAAATATTCCATTGATTCGTCTCTTTTAGTCATAATGGCTTGTATATTAATGTTCAGTTGAGGAGATGATGCATGGCCACACCGGAGCTAAATTAAAGCATCAGAAATTATTTGTGGCTGATGAAGATGATAGGCACGAACATAAGAATGGTTAGAACTCACAATTGTCAACTTGATGATTCACATGAATAGTGGTAAACACACATGAATACTGTACCACCTCCATAAAGCACAGCATTAAATTTTATTATTAAAAACACTTCCATATATAGCACTAATGTACAACACCCCAATGCATCCCAATGCTTCTCTTTTATTCGATAGTGCATCTTAATTACTTTGACACTTTCAAACCTAATTTAGGTAAAGAATTAATGTATTCAATTTCTCAATCAGTTACAATTCTCCTATTTTCAAATCCAAATCAAATGTCAAAACATATCAATCAGTTACAATTTTTGATTCATTCATTCCATACTCCATATCACCGATTCAAAAAAAAAGAACAACAAGAAAAAAAAAAGTTCGATCTATTAGAATGATATATATATTTTTTTGATTTTGCAGGTTTAGTTTTATGGCTGCATCTAAACATTTGTAAGTTTTAATTATCTTCCTTTGTTGAGTTTGATGTTGTTAATTGTGTACTTCTAAATATTCCATTGATTCGTCTCTTTTAGTCATAATGGCTTGTATATTAATGTTCAGTTGAGGAGATGATGCATGGCCACACCGGAGCTAAATTAAAGCATCAGAAATTATTTGTGGCTGATGAAGATGATAGGCACGAACATAAGAATGGTTAGAACTCACAATTGTCAACTTGATGATTCACATGAATAGTGGTAAACACACATGGGTTGAGTAAACCGGTCAAAATGGGTTCGAATTGAGGCACTAACGTTTGTTTGTTCCTTTTTGCTAATAAAAAAAAGGGCAAATGGCATAAAAAGGTACTCATTTTATGTCCAATTTCAATTAAAGGTACTATTCTTTTTTTTTCTCAATTTAAGGTACCCGACTTTTTTTTTGGGCCGATTTAGGTTTTTTTCTAACTTCCGTTAACTATTTCGTTAGTAAATTACATGTTAGGTCCTTGAGTTTGTATAAGCATTACATGTTTGGTCCTTCAGTCCGTTTTTGCACATTTTCAAAAGATATTTTTCAAAAATAAAATTTTTTTCAAAAAAAAATTTTCGAAATACTTTTTTTCCAAATTTTTTTCAAAAACTTTCGAAATATTTTTTTTCCAAATTTTTTTCAAAAAAACTTTTTCTAAATATTTCAAAAAAAAAAATTCAAAATATTTTCGTCCGTTTTTGCACAAAAAAAATTTGGAAAAAAAATATTTCGAAAATTTGTTTTGAAAAAAAATATTTCGAAAAAAAAATTTTGAAAAAAATTTCGAAAAAAAATATTTCGAAAAAGTTTTTTTGAAAAAAAATTTGGATAAAAAATATTTCGAAAATTTTTTTTTGATTAAAAATATTTCGAAAAAGTTTTTTTGAAAAAAATTTGGAAAAAAAATATTTCGAAATTTTTTTTTTGATTAAAAATATTTCGAAAAAGTTTTTTTGAAAAAAATTTGGAAAAAAAATATTTCGAAAAAGTTTTTTTGAAAAAAAATTTATTTCGATTTTTTTTTTTTTTGAAAATGTGCAAAAACGGACTGAATGACCAAACATGTAATGCTTATACAAACTCAAGGACCAAACGTGTAATTTATTAACGAAATAGTTAACGGAAGTTAGAAAAAAACCTAAATCGGCCCAAAAAAAAAGTCGGGTACCTTAAATTGAGAAAAAAAAAGAATAGTACCTTTAATTGAAATTGGACATAAGATGAGTACCTTTTTATGCCATTTGCCCTAAAAAAAATGTATTCCCTGATTATGATCTGGGGACTATTAATCCAATTGACCCATTCTTCATTTGCTTATTTTGTTAATTTGATCTATATACGTGTTTCAGATACGATACAACACAACCCAAACTGACCCATTCTTTAATAAATATATTAACCCTCAGTTCACATTCTTGGTTATGAACTATGGTGATACTTGACAACGGCTGATGGTTTTAATTTTATTTTTTGTGCATGCACAGAAGTCAGTCAAGTTATGGTTTGTGTAAAGCCCACAACTTTAGTCAGGTAATGTTTTAATCATAACATTACACACATTTTATGGGGAATCTTAATGTAACCATTATTTAGAAAATGCAGAAAAGAGCGACCTCCATCTCCTTTTCCACGCGCTTCCGTGGAATCCATGGAACTTGACCCATTGTCCGTTGCTGGCAGTCCTGGCATAGTGGCGTCAAAAGATATTGGTTCGTATTTGTTACTTTTTGAATTAAATGTAAAAGGGGAATACTCTCAGCCAGTTGATATTGGGTTAATAAGAGTTCGATCTATTAGAATGATATATATATATTTTTGATTTTGCAGGTTTAGTTTAAAAAAAAAAAAAAAAAAAAGAGTTCGATCTATTAGAATGATATATATATTTTTTTGATTTTGCAGGTTTAGTTTTGTCACTGCATCTAAACATTTGTAAGTTTTAATTATCTTCCTTTGTTGAGTTTGATGTTGTTAATTGTGTACTTCTAAATATTCCATTGATTGATTATGAATATAGCTGTAAATCTTGAATGTTTTTTGATTTCTGCATCCCCACCATCTATGAGGTGATTTCTTTGAATTCTTTTATCTTTTAATATCGATGATTCAAAAAACATCCTAAAACGTTTGCAAGCCACAATCCATGTTTGATGTAAAATTTAACATGGAAATGTCTTTCATTTGCAGAAATATCATGTTAGATGTGGACAGGAGAGAGACAATCAACAAAAATGAGGATCAAATACTTAGAAGCAGCATTGAATCAAGACATTAAGTTCTTTGACACTGAAGTTAGGACTTCAGATGTTGTATCTGCTATCAACACTGATGCTGTTTTGGTTCAAGATGCCATTAGTGAAAAGGTAAGAAAACAAAGACCAAATTTTGTTGTTGTATTATGCACAAATACATGCAAGATTATCTGATTATGTGTGTTTGTGTGTGGCAGTTAGGGAATTTATACACTATTTGGCAACATTTGTGTCTGGATTTGTGGTACGATTTACAGCAGTGTGGCAATTAGCACTTGTGACTCTTGCTGTGGTGCCTTTGATTGCTATTATTGGAGCTATCCATATGACCACATTAGCTAAATTGTCCTCTAAAAGCCAAGCAGCTCTTTCAGAAGCTGGAAACATTGCTGAGCAAGTGAGTTCTTTTTAATTTCCTAAAATGGCCAAATAAGTTGAAGAATTCAGTAATTTTCCTCTATTTTTCTCAGAAGAAATGTTCAATGATTCAGAAATTGGTATCGACGAATTTGAGCTAAAATTTATAAGAAAAATATAAAAAACCAATAAGAATAATTCCATGTTCTTTATAGAGGTGTTACTTAATTTGAACTTATTTTAAGATATTCATGTTCATATAAAAACTTAATCTTTTCACTGTGTGATTATTTTTTTGATGTATAAAAAAACAGACGATAGCACAAATTCGAATCGTTTTGGCATATGTTGGTGAATCAAGAGCAATGCAAGACTATTTAGCAGCATTAAAGATCTCACAAAAGCTTGGATACAAGAGTGGATTTGCAAAAGGATTAGGATTAGGATCAACTTATTTTACTGTCTTTTGCTGTTATGCGCTTCTTTTATGACATGAGTTGACATCATTTATAGTGATTCTTTTTGGCTTACACTCTTCTTTTCTATTACCTTATTGCAGCCCGTAAACCACCCTGACGACGCATCGTCTTCTGGAACGGATCAGGTTTGTCAAGCTTCACGTAACGATAACTTCTTGCACATGTGGATTTTTTTCTTGAACACTTTTGCTTTTGGCAAACGGGTCTCACTTTAATGCTTCCAGTCCAATTACATCATTTTTTTAGATTTTTTTTGAATTTTAAATACATTTGATGATTAAGAATGTAAAGTACTTTTAGCATATGGGCTTTTAATGAAGGTGGTGTTTGATGAAGTTGGTGTTTGATTTTGTTGTCTTTTAATGTAATAAGTCAATGCAAAAATGAAGCAACTGAAGTAGTGGAGATGGTGGTTTAGGCTCACTATTAGTGCAAAAGCATTTTCAAAGGTCATAGTGATGAACAACATCTAATGTCGTGTGACCTTTAATCTACATTTAATGAGGGTGATCTGATTATTTTAGCATCTATAATCTACATTTAATGAGAGTAATCTGATTGTCTTTTGTGGTTTTAGCTGATGTTGCGTATGAGGCTAAACCTTTAGTAATTGAAGATATTAAAGTTGCGCCGCCACAAGCTGGTGAAGGTCGTGGTTAGATTTTGTATATCGCTTTGTGTAAGTGGCAAGGTATGATTTTGATAATTGTTTTTGTTGTTATTGATGATGCTGATGTTTGGAAATGAAATTAAATGTTTGTTTTGATAAGCTTCTATGCTCACTATGGAACGATAATATGGCCAAGAGTCTCCGTTTGAATGTAAATTAAGAAAGAACTAAGTTTTATTAGATATGAGTTCTTGGAACAGCAAGCATCAGGGCAACCCGAACCCAAACGTTCTTGGTAAGTTTCCTACTTTTTATTAACTGGAGTTATAGTCTCTTTGTCAAATTTCTTTTGCTAATTTATCGATAGGACAAACATGAATTGAATTTCACTACACCAACTGTTTTGATTGTCAGTTTAATGGAACTAATCAGAGTGTGGGTACGGTTAATCAATCATCTCGATCACGTGACGAGGATAAGATGTAAATCGCCTAAAGTGCAATTTAAATGCATACTTCCCAACACATTATTAGAAAGAAAAATACTCAAAGTTTATAGTTTTTTAAAATAAACTTTGGGATAGAACCAAGCAAAGGTGGTCCAAGACACGTGACTTTTCTTTCTATATATATACTCATCGCCACATGAGTCAGTGAGTTACTAAGTTTGATAGTCTTATATATCGAATTAGACTTTGACCCTCTGTGGATACAAAGAAGACCTCAAGAAGAAAGTTCTTACAATGATTGATAAATTTGCTGAATGTGGGTTACGATTTTTGGATGTTGTAAAACAGGTCTGCATGAATGTATTTAGATTTAATTTGCAACAAAATTAATAGGTAATTGCTTTTATAAAACGAAATCTGTATGAGAACCATAATGAATGTTATTTCATGGCTTTACATCTTTCAAATCAAAATGAGGATGTTTAATAAGTAGAATAGACAATTATCATTATTATAAATAAATATACAACATTGTTATTACTCCATAATTCATTAAGCAGAACATTTATTTCAAGGTTTACCATTTATTGCGAGGTATATAGATGAGAATACAAGATTTCAACCCAAAAAGTATGGGAGAAGAGTGGTTACAGTACCGTTGAATGGGTTAGCTATATTACCAAAGTAGGTTCATATGAGATCAGGTGCTAAGACCAAACGACTTTTTAAAGACTTTCTTGATGACATGGTGGCCGGACTTGAGTTTGTTGTAATCAAGCTTAGTGTCTATAGTGTTGATCCCAATGCTCTCAAATTACAAGTAATTTGTAATTCCATATTGTTCCAGGTTTGTGCTATAACGTTTATAGGAATGATTGAATTGAAAATTGATTTGTCTTGGTGATAAATGCATTTTTTTTTATTTGAACTTATGATATGATTGAAAATTTTAGTTGATGGTTCCGTTCAACTAAACTTGCAGAATAAGGAAGTATTATCTTCATAGAATCATAGAAGTTATATGTTCCGGCCTATATTGTTTGATTTGTTAGCTGACTCGAGTCAGATGATCATATAACATCAATAGTATATTTCAACAACACTCGAAATTGCTCCAGTAGAAGCCTTTTGGGTAACACAAAATTGTTTGAAACATAAAAGCAAAAATAGTAATTTTTAATATAACTGTTATAGTAAAAGGAGTATCTACTAATTTTGAAAAAGAAAAACAAGCTCAAGGTTCAGGTCCGAGTGCAAGTGATTCACATCTTTGTCTTTAATAGTTGTACCGCAAGAATGATATAAAATGTTGCTTTTGCTTTTCTCAAGTCTTTGGCATATCTCTATGAGGTCCTTTGTTCAATTTTCAACAAGCATGTACAACTGCATAATCCGGCCAACAATGGTTGTGTCTAATATGCAATAAATGTGGCCACAATTAGCTCCTTTGATAGTCAACGAGAAAAGAACATAACTGCTTTTAAGATCTTATAATATAGTGAGCTCATTGGGTAACCATTGTAGTACAACTATATAATGACATGTTTATACCATTTTTTTAAAACTTTATATACTTTTATCACTGATTTCCTTTTAGTTTGCTTTTGTTTCTCTAAACTTTTAGGTGTTTACGAAATGAACATACGTTGACGGCATACTAAATGTTTATTTTTATACTTTATTAGGTTGTCAATAAATGTTTATTGGCTTATCACTTCATCAACTTTCCACTACATACACTTGCATATTAAAGACGGTCAAGATTAGAGTTCACGTGCATGGGCGTTTATTACATTATTACTTACAAGCATTATAATTGACTTATTATTTCATATTACTTACTAATAAATGATTCGCCCTGTTTACTTTCATTCTTTTCCTTATTTTGTTTAGACTCTAATTTTTCATTTTTTTTTGCAATATCTCTTCTAAAAACCCGTGGATTTCACGGGCCTTATAAGCTAAGATGGTAACATAAGTCGTATTTGGTCAAATGAGTAGTATTGTAAAAGGACGGTTAACTAATAATATATTGCAACCTCTTATAAAGGTGGATAAGGATTTTGTCCAATGCATGCTTCGAAGATACATTTGGTCTGATACATGAATCTGGGATCCACGGATGACTAAAAAGTAATACATTTTTATGCCTTGCAGAGTTTTGGTCCTAAAGTTAGATGACATATTGACACCATGCTTTGTGTTTTGTCATGGTTGTGTCATTTACAAGGTGTTATAGTTGGTATTAAATTATTGCATACAAGGTTAGAAAACTTTTGGAAATCGAGAACCTTACGTAAGAATAAAAGTTTGCTTAGTTCTCATTGTTATATGTTTGATAATGTAGGCATTGCAAACATTGTCTCTGTAAAAAGCATGATGATCCTTAAATTGTTCCACTTATGCTTCTTTGGCTCATTGATAATTTTCATGTTTTGATCTCATATACGTTGGTGTAATAGCTAGGAAATGGAATTTGTGATCATGAAGCCCCATCTAATATGAGTGATCAATCCCGTTTATTCGTGCACGTGTATCCCGAGCTATAGGAAGTAGATCAAGTCCTGCTCATAAAAAACAATCATCTAAAAAATAACAATTAATCTAAAAAATGCCAATAAAAAATTTAATATGAACCATATAGAAAGTATATCCAGTCCTGCTCATAAAAAACAATCATCTAAAAAATAACAATTTATCTAAAAAAATGCCAAATAAAAAGTTTAATATGGACCATATAGGAAGTAGACACAGTCCTACTCATAAAAAACAATCATCTAAAAAATAATAATTCATCTAAAAAATTCCAAATAAAAATTTTAATATGGACCATATACGAAGCATATCCAGTCATGCTCATTAAAAAATAATCATCTAAAAAATAACAATTCATCTAAAAAATGCAAATAAAAAATTTAATATAAACCATATATAAAGTAGATCCAGTCCTGCTTATCAAAAAACAATCATTTAAAAAATAACAATTCATCTAAAAAATGCAAAATACAAAATTTAATATGTACCATATAGTAAGTAGATCCAGTCCTGCTTATAAAAAACAATCATCTAAAAAATAACAATTTATCTAAAAAAATGCCAAATAAAAAGTTTAATATAGACCATATAAGAAGTATATCCAGTCCTGCTCATTAAAAAATAATCATATAAAAAATAACAATTTATCTAAAAAATGCAAAATAAAAAGTTTAATATGAACCATATAGAATGTAGATTCAGTCTTACTCATAAAAAACAATCATCTAAAAAATAAAAATTCATCTAAAAAATGTCAAATAAAAAATTTAATATGGACCATATAAGAAGTAGTTCCAGTCCTACTCATAAAAAACAATTATCTAAAAAATAATAATTCATCGAAAAAATGCCAAATAAAAAGTTTAATATGTACCATATAGGAAGTAGATACATTCCTACTCATAAAAAACAATCATCTAAAAAATAACAATTAATCTAAAAAATGTCAAACAAAAAATTTAATATGAACCATATATGAAATAGCTCCACTCCTGCTCATCAAAAGCAATCATTTAAAAAATAACAATTCATTTAAAATATGCCAAATAAAAAATTTAATGGACCATATAGGAAGCATATCCAGTCATGCTCATTAAAAAATAATTATCTAAAAAATAACAATTTTTCTAAAAAATGCCAAATAAAAAATTTAATATCAACCATATATGAAGTAGATTCAGTCCTACTTATCAAAAAACAATCATTTAAAAAATAAAAATTTATCTAAAAAATACCAAATAAAAAATTTAATATGAATCATATAAGAAGTAGATTCAGTCCTACTTATACAAAACAATCATTAAAAAATAACAATTCATCTAAAAAATCCCAAATAAAAAGTTTAATATAAACCATATAGGAAGTAGGTTCAGCCCTACACATAAAAAACAATCACCTAAAAAATAACAATTAATTTAAAAAATGCCAAATAAATTTTTTTATATGAAACATAAAAGAAGTAGATGCAGCCCTGCTCATCAAAAACAATCATCTAAAAAATAACAATTCATCTAAAAAATGCCAAATAAAAAGTTTAATTTGGACCATATATGAAGTAGATCCAGTCCTACTAATAAAAAACAATCATCTAAAAAATGCCAAATAAAAAATTTAATTAGGACCACATAGAAAGTAGATTCAGTCCTACTCATAAAAAACAATCAACTAAAAAATAACAATTCATCTAAAAAATGCCAAATAAAAAATTTAATATGAACCATATAGGAAGTATATCCAGTCCTGCTAATAAAAAACAATTATCTAAAAAATAACAATTTATCTAAAAATTGCCAAATAAAAAATTTAATATGAACCATATATGAAGTAGATCCAGTCATGTTCATAAAAAACAATCATTTAAAAAATAACAATTCATCTAAAAAATGCCAAATAAAAAATTTAATATGAACCATAAAGCAAGTAAATCCAGTCCTACTCTTTAAAAACAATTATCTAAAAAAATACAATTCATCTAAAAAATGCCAAATAAATTTTTTAATATGGACAATATAGAAAGTAGATCCAGTTATGCTCATAAAAAACAATCATCTAAAAAATAACAATTTATCTAAAAAATGCCAATTAAAAAATTTAATATGGATCATATAAGAAGCATATCCAGTCCTACTCATAAAAAACAATCATCTAAAAAATAACAATTCATCTAAAAATTGCCCAATAAAAATATTAATATGAATCATATATGAAGTAGATCCAGTCCTGTTCATAAAAAACAATCATTTAAAAAATAACAATTCATTTATAAAATGCCAAATAAAAAATTTAACATGAACTATATATAAAGTTGATCCAGTCCTACTCATAAAAAACAATTATCTAAAAAATGCCAAATAAATTTTTTAATATGGACCATATTAGAAGCATATCCAATCCTGCTCATTAAAAAATAATCATCTAAAAAATAACAATTAATCTAAAAAATGCCAAATAAAAAGTTTAATATGTACCATATAGGAAGTAGATCCAGTCCTACTCATAAAAAAAAATTATCTAAAAAATAACAATTTGTCAAAAAATTGCCAAATAAAAAATTTAATATGAACCATATATGAAGTAGATTCAGTCCTGTTCAGAAAAAACAATCATTTAAAAAATAACAATTCATCTAAAAAATGTCAAATAAAAAGTTTAATATGAATCATATAGGAAGTAGATCCAGCCCTACTCATAAAAAACAATTATCTAAAAAATAACAATTTATCTAAAAAATGCCAAATAAAAATTTTAAAATGGACCATATAGAAAAGTAGATTCAGTCCTGCTCATTAAAAACAATCATCTATAAAATAACAATTCATCTAAAAAATGCCAAATAAAAAATTTAATATGAACCATATATGAAGTAGATCCAGTCATTTTTATCAAAAATAATCATTTAAAAAATAACAATTCATCTAAATAATGCCAAATAAAAAATTTTACCTGAACCATATAGTAAGTAGATCCAGTCCTATTCATAAAAAACCATTATCTAAAAAATAACAATTTATCTAAAAAATGCCAAATAAAATATTTAATATGGACCATATAGGAAGCATATCCAGTCCTACTCATAAAAAACAATCACCTAAAAAATAACAATTCATCTAAAAAATGTCGAATAAAAAATTTAATATGAACCATATAGGAAGTAGATCAAGTCCTACTCATCAAAAACAATCATCTAAAAAATAAATATTTTTCGAAAAAATGCCAAATAAAAAGTTTAATATAGACCATATAAAAAAGTAGATCCAGTCCTACTGACAAAAAATAATCATCTAAAAAATAATAATTCATCTAAAAAATGCCAAATAAAAAATTTAATATGGACCATATAGGAAGCATATCCAATCCCACTCATAAAAAACAATCATCTAAAAAATAACAATTTATCTAAAAAATGCATAATAAAAAGTTTAATATGAACCATATAGGAAGTAGATCCAGTCCTGCTCATAAATAACAATTATCTAAAAATTAACAATTTATCTAAAAAATGCCAAATAAATTTTTTAATATGGACCATATAGAAAAGTAGATCAATTCTTGCTCATAAAAAACAATCATTTAAAAAATAACAATTAATCTAAAAAATGCCAAATAAAATATTTAATATGGACCATATAGAAATCATATCCAGTCCTACTCATAAAAAACAATTATCTAAAAAATAACAATTCATCTAAAAAATGCCACATAAAAAATTTAATATGAACCATATAAGAATTAGATCCAGTAGTGTTTATCAAAAACAATCATTTAAAAAATAACAATTCATCAAAAAAATGCCAAATAAAAAATTTAACATGAACCATATGGGAAGTAGATCCAGTCCTACTCATAAAAAACCATTATCTAAAAAATAATAATTTATCTAAAAAATTTCAAATAAAATATTTAATATGGACCATATAGGAAGCATATCCAGTCCTACTCATAAAAAACAATCATCTGAAAAATAACAATTCATCTAAAAATTTTCAAATAAAACATTTAATATGAACCATATAAGAAGTAGATCAAGTCCTACTCATAAAAAACAATCATCTAAAAAATAACAATTCATCTAAAAAATGACAAATAAAAAGTTTAATATAGACCATATAGAAAAGTAGATCCAGTCCTACTTATCGAAAACAATCATCTAAAAAATAACAATTCATCTAAATAATGCCGAATAAAAAATTTAATATGGACCATATAGGAAGCATATCCAGTCCTACTCATTAAAAACAATCATCTAAAAAATAACAATTCATCTAAAAAATGCAAAATAAAAAGTTTAATATAGACCATATAGAAAAGTAGATCCAGTCCTACTCATAAAAAACAATCATTTAAAAAATAACAATTCATCTAAAAAATGCCAAATAAAAAGTTTAATATGTACCATATAGGAAGTAGATACATTCCTACTCATAAAAAACAATCATCTAAAAAATAACAATTAATCTAAAAAATGTCAAATAAAAAATTTAAAATGAACCATATATGAAATAGCTCCACTCCTGCTCATCAAAAGCAATCATTTAAAAAATAACAATTCATTTAAAATATGCCAAATAAAAAATTTAATGGACCATATATGAACCATATCCAGTCATGCTCATTAAAAAATAATTATCTAAAAAATAACATTTTTTCTAAAAAATGCCAAATAAAAAATTTAATATCAACCATATATGAAGTAGATTCAGTCCTACTTATTAAAAAACAATCATTTAAAAAATAAAAATTTTTCAAAAAAATACCAAATAAAAAATTTAATATGGATCATATAAGAAGTAGATCCAGTCCTACTTATAAAAAACAGTCATTAAAAAATAATAATTCATCTAAAAAATCCCAAATAAAAAGTTTAATATAAACCATATTGGAAGTAGGTTCAGCCCTACTCATAAAAAACAATCAACTAAAAAATAACAATTAATTTAAAAAATGCCAAATAAAAATTTTTATATGAAACATAAAGGAAGTAGATGCAGCCCTGCTCATCAAAAACAATCATCTAAAAAATAACAATTTATCTAAAAAATGCCAAATAAAAAGTTTAATTTGGAACATATATGAAGTAGATCCAGTCCTACTAATAAAAAACAATCATCTAAAAAATGCCAAATAAAAAATTTAATTAGGACCACATAGAAAGTAGATTCAGTCCTACTCATAAAAAACAATCAACTAAAAAATAACAATTCATCTAAAAAATGCCAAATAAAAAATTTAATATGAACCATATAGGAAGTATATCCAGTCCTGCTAATAAAAAACAATCATCTAAAAAATAACAATTTATCTAAAAATTGCCAAATAAAAAATTTAATATGAACCATATATGAAGTAGATCCAGTCATGTTTATAAAAAACAATCATTTAAAAAATAACAATTCATCTAAAAAATGCAAAATAAAAAATTTAATATGAACCATAAAGCAAGTAAATCCAGTCCTACTCTTTAAAAACAATTATCTAAAAAAATACAATTCATCTAAAAAATGCCAAATAAATTTTTTAATATGGACAATATAGAAAGTAGATCCAGTTCTGCTCATAAAAAACAATCATCTAAAAAATAACAATTTATCTAAAAAATGCCAATTAAAAAATTTAATATGGACCATATAAGAAGCATATCCAGTCCTACTCATAAAAAACAATTATCTAAAAAATAACAATTCATCTAAAAATTGCCCAATAAAAAATTTAATATGAACCATATATGAAGTAGATCCAGTCCTGTTCATATAAAACAATCATTTAAAAAATAACAATTCATTTATAAAATGCCAAATAAAAAATTTAACATGAACTATATATAAAGTAGATCCAGTCCTACTCATAAAAAACAATTATCTAAAAAATGCCAAATAAATTTTTTAATATGGACCATATAAGAAGCATATCCAATCCTGCTCATTAAAAAATAATCATCTAAAAAATAACAATTAATCTAAAAAATGCCAAATAAAAAGTTTAATATGTACCATATAGGAAGTAGATCCAGTCCTACTCATAAAAAAAATTATCTAAAAAATAACAATTTGTCAAAAAATTGCCAAATAAAAAATTTAATATGAACCATATATGAAGTAGATTCAGTCCTGTTCAGAAAAAACAATCATTTAAAAAATAACAATTCATTTAAAAAATGTCAAATAAAAAATTTAATATGAATCATATAGGAAGTAGATCCAGCCCTACTCATAAAAAACAATTATCTAAAAAATAACAATTTATCTTAAAAATGCCAAATAAAAATTTTAATATGGACCATATAGAAAAGTAGATCCAGTCCTGCTCATTAAAAACAATCATCTATAAAATAACAATTCATCTAAAAAATGCCAAATAAAAAATTTAATATGAACCATATATGAAGTAGATCCAGTCGTGTTTATCAAAAACAATCATTTAAAAAATAACAATTCATCTAAATAATGCCAAATAAAAATTTTTACCTGAACCATATAGTAAGTAGATCCAGTCCTATTAATAAAAAACCATTATCTAAAAAATAACAATTTATCTAAAAAAATGCCAAATAAAATATTTAATATGGACCATATAGGAATCATCTAAAAAATAACAATTCATCTAAAAAATGTCGAATAAAAAATTTAATATGAACCATATAGGAAGTAGATCAAGTCTTACTCATTAAAAACAATCATCTAAAAAATAAATATTTTTCTAAAAAATGCCAAATAAAAAGTTTAATATAGACCATATAAAAAACTAGATCCAGTCCTACTGATAAAAAATAATCATCTAAAAAATAATAATTCATCTAAAAAATGCCAAATAAAAAATTTAATATGGACCATATAGGAAGCATATCCAATCCCACTCATAAAAAACAATCATCTAAAAAATAACAATTTATCTAAAAAATACATAATAAAAAGTTTAATATGAACCATATAGGAAGTAGATCCAGTCCTGCTCATAAATAACAATTATCTAAAAATTAACAATTTATCTAAAAAATGCCAAATAAATTTTTTAATATGGACCATATAGAAAAGTAGATCCAGTCTTGCTCATAAAAAACAATCATTTAAAAAATAACAATTAATCTAAAAAATGCAAAATAAAATATTTAATATGGACCATATAGAAATCATATCCAGTCCTACTCATAAAAAACAATTATCTAAAAAATAACAATTTATCAAAGAAAAGCCAAATAAAAAGTTTAATATGGACCATATAGGAAGTAGATCCAGTCCTACTCATAAAAAACAATCATTTAAAAAATAACAATTTATCTAAAAAAATGCCAAATAAAAAGTTTAATATGGACCATATAGGAAGTAGATTCAGTTATGCTCATAAAAAACAATCATCTTAAAAAGACAATTCATCTAAAAAATGCCAAATAAAAAGTTTAATATGGACCATATACGAAGTAGATCCAGTCCTGCTCATAAAAAACAATCATATAAAAAATAACAATTCATCTAAAAAATGCCAAATAAAAAGTTTAATATGGACCATATACGAAGCATATCCAGTCCTGCTCATTAAAAAATAATCTAAAAAATGCCAAATAAAAAATTTAATATGAACCATATAGGAAGTATATACAGTCCTGCTCATAAAAAACAATCATATAAAAAATAACAATTCGTCTAAAAAATGTCAAATAAAAAGTTTTATATGGACCATATAGGAAGTAGATCCAGTCCTACTTATAAAAAACAATCATCTAAAAAATAACAATTCATCTAAAGAATGACCGTGGTGGTGCTATAGACCAAGCCGTGTTTTCACCGGAATTTATCAACGGTTTAAAATTTTCGGGTGTCCCAAACCATAGGCTCGCATTGAAGGTCGGTGTCCCAATAATGTTGTTGAGAAACATTAATCAATCACAAGGTTTATTTAATGGGACAAGGCTTCAATGACTAAATTAACGCGTGCGTCTATTCAAGCCAAAATAATTAACGGAACACATTTTGGGAATACGGTTATACTTCCAAGGTTGAAAATTACTCCATCGGATAAACATTTACCACTCAAGATCGTGCGCAAACAATTTCCCGTGTCAGTTTCTTTTGCCATGACGATAAACAAGAGCCAAGGACAATCACTTTCGAAAGTTGGTTTGTACCTACCACGTCCTGTTTTCACACACAGACAATTATATGTCGCACTTTCACGCGTAAAAAGCAAAAAGGGTTTGAAGGTTGTTATTTGTGATGCCGATCGTAATTTATTAAAGACTACTACAAATGTAGTCTATAAAGAGGTTCTTCACGGTCTTTGATCAGTTATCAACAGGTATGTTCGGATACTCACTTAATGTCATACGAATTTGTTTTTTACATGTTTATTGTAATTCACACAAAAGTTTTACTTACACATTCTTTTCATGGTTTGTTAGGTTCTCGACGAATTTGTATTGCCTTACCAATTCATCTACTTCTCACTACATACGCTTTCTTTTTCAAGCCTGTCAAGATTGAAGACCACCTGAATGTATGTAGGAGACATTATTACTTACAATAATTGTACTATATATTGTACTTGACTTATCACTTCATATTAATAAATAACAGATTCAATATTTGTTTTCTTTCATTATTTTTCTTATTTTGTTTACATACTAATTTTTTTCTTTTTGCAACATCTTTTTTCCTCTTATTACTTTTATTATCATCTCATTTATATTTTTTTTAAAACATTACCCGGTGTCAACGGGTCTTATAAGCTAGTGTAACAATAGCCTATTGGTAGTCTAGCGTTAGTTTAGTTACTATTATAATAGTTTATCTACTAGTAATTAAAAGTGTAATAAGTCTATTGTCAATGAGTGTTGATACTCATACCATTTTTTTATACCTATACCACAATTGTGCATTACTATCTTGTACAATATGCATTACAGTGTTGTACAATATAGTGTAAGTATAAAAAAAATGGTGTGAGTATCAACACTCATTGTCAATGTGTCACCAATGATTGGAATAATATAAATACCCCAATCATTGGATGACAATGACATTTTTTTTTTACATTTACAATTTGTGGTAAAGTTGACTTAATATAAATTTCTCGATTCTTAATTGTTTCTCTCCCTAGCTACAGATGAAGCTGTATTTAATTACGAACGTAATCAACTAACTAACTATCTCTATGATGTTTCCAACCTAATGTGTAGCTGATGGTTGATTATAAAACAAAAATTAATGTATATATAGATACTTAGACTCCACACCTTTATTAATGTAACCACTTTTTCTTCTAATTATTTCTTAATTTCAATACAAATTTGCAATGTGTTGCCTATATCAGTAGCTATCAACTATTGTTACAACTTAGCCTAGCGCAATGGCATTTTCCAGCCATCATTGGAACAGCTTGCAAATAAATTGTTTTTAATGGACGTGTATCCACAATCCACTCCACTCCAAATAGATTACTTTTGGCAAGCTCTACATATGTATCGACTGAATTGAAACACGAACATAAACACTAGTACGGTATCAGCACAAAACGTAGACACACGAATAGTCGGTGTTTACAAGTTTTTCATTTTTGGCGGTTTTCGGCAATGTTCAGAAGTTTTAAGTTTTAACACACACCAAAAACCGCTTACCTAAAAGTTTTTCTCTTTTGAAAAACGATACCTAGCGCTCTTATAGGTTGTCTCGTTTGCTAACAACGTGTTAGTAGACACTAATATTTTATCGACCCACAGATTGCAAACACTTCTGTGGGTATTATGGACACTAAGATTTGACATTAAATTAAGTGGCGACCCATATTGTCAATTGATTGTCGTTGCATATATAACGCGAATACAATTATAGTTATAGTAAACAAGTAGTGAAAACCAGTTGCATGCATCCATCAATGATACATACAGTAATCTTTACAACAAACTGACTACACAGTGGTTCATTTATTTGTTTTACTTAGACAAAAACAAATACATGTTGTGGTGTCTTGGTCACATCGATGTTTGACAGGTTAATTGAAAGTGCATGCGGCAGCTCGAGCAGTGAGCGAGGGGACCATTCAATCTTCGGATCCAAGCTAGCATTCTCTCGATCATTTGATGCATTACAGCTAATACCAATGTCGTATTCACTCAACTACAGTTAAAACACTGTCTCTAGATGTCGACTATTGAGAAATGAGAGATATGGTGAAAATGATTTCATTTCACTCGTAATGAAACTGATTACATGATGAACTATTTATACAAGAACTAGTCAAACTAAGAAAGTCAAGTAAGCTAATCAGCTAATACAACTTACACAACTAGTAAGACTAGTAAAACTACATTCTATTACAGCATGTTAAGCTACTATTGTGAAGAACTTTCATCTTGGGAGGACTTGTAACTCTGCAAACACTCTGCATAGTGTTTGATTGTGAAGAAGGAGTGTTTCGATTGGCACTTATATCCACTTCCCCTCCCCCCCCCCCCCCCCCCCCCCCCCCACACACACATACACACATATAAGAGTCACAAATGCCCAACTTGGATAGACAATTGAAGTGGAGATATCTGCATTGTTTCACAGGATAATGGCCAACCAATCTATGTTTCAAAGTGTGTTTCATGAATGTGAATTTTGTGTGTATATGAGTATGCAATAAAACAGTAAAACAAAAACAAAGTTTATGCAGTAAAATTGATATATTGGATAGTGAATCAACATGTTACAAAGTACTACAAATCTCCTATTTATAATGTACTAATCGACATGATATTTGGCAGTTGCAGTTACATCAACCATTGTGACGTTTGGAGTGTAACTGTCAACCATATTAACCGCCAATTAACCTAACCTTAACTATATTAACTAACTGCATGGGTTCCTACTTTGACCCATGTCAGCAACTACAATTCGACTCAATACATAAACTAAGGTACGTATTACATAATTAAATATTGTTCCAACATAAGTAAACTTTTAAACTTTGATCTAAATAAATTAGAGGCTAACATTCTCCCCCTAATTATTTAGCATCAAAACCTTCTAAGTGATTCTTCTGGTCTTTCAAACAACGACTTCAAAGTCAGTGTTGTATTGATTGCTTCCTTGTTGTTCTTCTTCATCATTCTCCAGTTTTACTCCAAGTTTGTTCATTCCTTCTTCCTGTGTTTCATCCTTCCCTGCATCTTCCTTTTGGTCTTGTAGGTCTCTTGCTTATGCAACTTTGCTACTTTCTCCTACTTCTAATGGCTTTTCACCCCAAGGGACTCTTGCAGTCTCATGGTACACTACCATTAAATCAATTAACCTTTTGAAGCAGTCCTTTACTGCCTCTCATTCTTCCTGAGTTAAACCCTGCATCTGTGCAATAACTCTCCACTTGTTTCCCAAGGAAACTGCTACATAACCTCCTAGACTTGCCACCATTTTGTGCAAACTTAATAGGTCTATCTTAATCACTTCAATCATTGGTGGTATGGTATCAATCATATCATAGTTCAAGTACACAAGGTAGAACCATTTCACCATTTCTAAGGGGCTGTTTTGGTTGGGCTAATTTCAAGGGGTTTTGGAGTATTTGGAATTAAAAACCAAGGAATATACATGTTTGGTTGGAACTTTAGGCGGAGGGTTTTAATATTAAAATACAACAAGTGGAGGTTTTTTAACTCATTAGACTAGGGATGTTTTTCAAACACAGGACTTATATTGGTAAGTAGTAGACAAACATATCCACCACTTAAATATAACACGTCTCTTTCTCTCTCACCCATATTATTTTCTTCATTTTTTCAAGAAATGCTTTCTCTAGTATCCTCCACTTGGTATAATAGATTGCATACAGAGATGATATATCATATAAAATCGATTGTAATCGTTTGATTTTATTTTTGATTGGTTTGATTTTTCCGATAATGTTGTTGACTGCTGATAACATCAAATAGTCCTGAATATTAAGTGTCAATTTCCCCCAATAATGCTCGTTATTTATGTCATTTATATGGATTTACGCTTGTTTTCCATTGTTTTCCACTTTCAGGTAAATTACGAGCATTGGAGCTAAAGAGACGCGGAAATGGAAACATATCTAAAGATTTATCACAGTATGCTATTTTGACGAAGTTACGGCGTAACTCATCTCTCACATTACGCCGTAACTATTGCGTGACTCAGTATGCCAACTTATCAGAAGATTACGGCGTAACTCCCTCCAGAGGTTACGACGTAACTACATTAGGTCAAAAGAGGTTCCACACCGCTGATACTTACGCCGTAACTGCTGCATCACTTACGACGTAACCGAGTTTATTGAAGACTACGACGTAACCACTCATTAGATTACGCCGTAACCAGCTGATCTAGTGCATTTTACGAAGGAATAGAAGGTTACGGCGTAACTCCTATATTGGTTACGCCGTAACCCAGATCTGGCCGATAAATACCCCACAAATTCCTGCATTTCTAATCATCCCATTCCACACACAACACTCTGAGACCGTGGGAAAAAGATCAAAGCAGGTCTTGGGGAGCATACGGAGCTATTTTCAAGGGAGAAGTCACTCCATTATGATAAGCATTAGCGTTTTCCAAGGGCGAGGTGGTTCTCTTTGAACACTTGCTATGGATGCTTGATAATGCTGACCCTCAACCGGACTCTTTAGACGATCTTGTCGACTTGTATGCTTGCTGATTAAATGATCTAGCTAGCTAGCTTCTTCTTCTTATAATGTATTCACACACTATATATATACCATAAGTTAAGTCAAATGAAGGGGTGCTATGGGCTCCCAGCAGCTACAAATTAACTTGTATTTCGATCTGTACGTAATTAGTAATAATCTGATTTATTATTTCTATATATGGTGCTTCCTGTTTATGGATCTATCGGTTAGGAAACAAATAATGATGCCAACCTCCTAAAAAAGGAAGGTTTTCTCCCGGTTTGAGTCTCTAGGTTCAAACCCCATGGATTAGTCGACAAATACTAACGTCAAGCTAGCTGTGAAAATCAATAGGAAGCACCACTTGCATATCCCCATCACATGTGAATCTTAACTCAGGCCTGTAAATGTATGTACACCACTTGCATTTGCATATATACATCAATTATAGTACGTATTTGCTTCCCGTGTGACAATTAGAAGCACATTATTATTAAGTACTAGTACAACGAATTGACTACACATTGGTTATAAATTTATATATTTTTCTTGGTTATAAATTTATTTTTGTAAAAAGCTTTAAATGTTGTGACAAAAAAAGAAAACATAACAAAACAAATCCATATTGGCATGCATGCTCTGAGTTGTGAATGAATGTCTGGTGGTTCACGCAGGGACGGACCTAGAATTTTCAAGAGGGTGTTGCACAAAAGAATTGTTGATGTAACTAAAGTTACACTGTGAGAAATGAAAGCAGCAAAAAAATTATTGGGGGTTGCACATACAAAAAAAACGACAATTTTGAAACTTTTTTGCACTTCGTAACCTAAAATCGGGTGTAGCCCGTGCCACACCCGGCACCCATGTAGGTCCGTCCATGGGTTCACGTCTCTTGGTCACATTCATGCATCTTCGACCGACCTGTTAATTAGAAGTACGTGCATGTTGCAAGAACAGCAAGGGCCGGGTAATCAAAACCATATGGACCAAAATAGAATAGCACCCGGCCATAATTGATGATCATCTTACCGACTAAATATTATCTGTTTCTAGGAGACGAGCCATGGCCAATGTCGTTTTTTACTCAACTACTGCTACTACTAAAACCATATTGTCTTAGCTTTAGCTAGGTCTCATGAATATTTTATTAAAGTACTAAAAAATGCTAAAACAATTGAAAAAAATATGCATGTATATGTTAATTCAGGCATTTAAAATCCTTAATTATGCGATGGCTTACGAATCATTCAAGTTTTCTTTTATGTGGTTGCTGCAAAACCACCAATTAGGTTATATGGCGTTATTGGAACCAAGTTTGTTATAGGAAAGACATGTTAGCTAGTGATGTACAAACACTTACACACTAGTCTCTTGGATGTTTCGTAGAAGCGAAAACAATAAACCTATTTGGTTCGAGTGGATTGTGAATCAGGTTTGCTTGTAAGATTCATTGTAATTTTGGTTTGTATTAGGAATTATAAATGAATGTAACAATAGCCAATTGGTAGTCTAGTGTTAGTTTAATTTAGTTACTCTTGTAGTAGTTTATGTACTAGTGATTAAAAGTGTAATAACTCTATTGTCAATTTGTCACCCTAATCATTGGATGACAATAACATCTCTTTTCACATTTTTAATTTGTGATAAAGTTGACATAATATATACATTTCTCTATTCTCGATTCTTTCTCTCTCTAACTGGTACTAACAATTGGTATCGAATGTTTCAATAACTTACTGAACATTGTTCTTGATCATTAGGAGATGGGGTGGTGGTCGACTGCGAGGTTGTTCTCTTTGAACACTTGCTATGGATGCTTGATAATGCCGACCCTGCACTCTTTAGAGGATATTGTCGACTTGTATACTTGCTGAGATCAATTAATATATCCGACTTCTTCTTACACCATATTTATCATGTATAGCTCGAAGCTGTGTTTAGTTACGTAATCAACTAGTTAACTATCTCTATGATGTTTCCAGCTAATTTGTAGCATATGGTTGATCATAAAACAAATTTGCAATGTGTTGCCTATATCAGTAGCTATCAACTATTGTTACAACTTAGCCTTGCGCAATGGCATTTTGCAGCCATCATTGGAACAGCTTGCAAATAAATTGTTTTTAGTGGACGTGTATCCACAATCCACTCCACTCCAAATAGCTTATTTTTGGCAAGCTCTACATACGTATCGACTGAATTGAAACACGAACATATACACTAGTACGGTATCAGCACAAAACGTAGATGCACGAATAGTCAGAGTTTACAGGTTTTTCATTTTTGGCGGTTTTCAGCAATGATCAGAAGTTTCAAGTTTTAACACACACCAAAAACCGCTTACATAAAAGTTTTTCTCTTTTGAAAAATGATACCTAGCGCTCTTATAGATGTATGGCATTAAAATATAACATGACACTAATATTTTTATCGACCCACAGACTGCAAAAACTTCTGTGGGTATTATGGACACTAATATTTTATATTTTTATTCAATCTTCTTGTCATTTCTGTCTACTGTCTCCTCACTAACATACTACAGTATATATTTCCATCATTAGAAATATATGCCAGGTAGCTGTAAAGTGGAGACCCGTATTGTCAATTGATTGTCGTTGGATAACGCGAATACAATTATAGCTTGTGAAAACCACTTGCAGGCATCCATCAATGAACATACAGTAATCTTTACAACAAACTGATCGACTACATAGTGGTTGATTTATTTGTTTAACTTAGACAAAAACAGATACATGTTGACATGTTGTGGTGTACGTCTTGGTCACATTGATGTTTGACCGGTTAATTGAAAGTGCATGTGGCAACTGGAACTGTGAGCGAGGGGGGACCATTCAATCATCGGATCCAAGCTAGCATTCTCTCGATCATTTGACGCATTACAGTTAATACCAATGTCGTATTCACTCAACTACAGTTAAAACACTGTCTCTAGATGTCGACTATTGAGAAATGAGAGATATGGTGAAAATGATTTCATTTCACTCGTAATGAAACTGATTACATGATGAACTATTTATACAAGAACTAGTCAAACTAAGAAAGTCAACTAAGTTAATCAGCTAATACAACTTACACAACTAGTAAGACTAGTAAAACTACATTCTATTACAGCATGTTAAGCTACTATTGTGAAGAACTTTCATCTTGGGAGGACTTGTAACTCTGCAAACACTCTGCATAGTGTTTGATTGTGTAGAAGGAGTGTTTCGATTGGCACTTATATCCATTCCCCCTCCCCCCCCCCCCCCCCCCACACACACACACATACACACATATAAGAGTCACAAATGCCCAACTTGGATAGACAATTGAAGTGGAGATATGTGCATTGTTTCACAGGATAATGGCCAACCAATCTATGTTTCAAAGTGTGTTTCATGAATGTGAATTTTGTGTGTATATGAGTATGCAATAAAATAGTTAAACAAGAACAAAGTTTATGCAGTAAAATTGATATATTGGATAGTGAATCAACATGTTACAACGTACTGCAAATCTCCTATTTATAATGTACTAAACGACATGATATTTGGCAGTTGCAGTTACATCAACCATTGTAACGTTTGGTGTGTAACTGTCAACCATATTAACCGCCAATTAACCTAACCTTAACTATATTAACTAACTGCATGGGTTCCTACTTTGACCCATGTCAGCAACTACAATTCGACCCAATGCATAAACTAAGGTACATATTACATAATTAAATATTGTTCCAACATAAGTAAACTTTTAAACTTTGATCTAAATAAATTAGAGGCTAACATTCTCCCCCCTAATTATTTAGCATCAAAACCTTCTAAGTGATTCTTCTGGTCTTTCAAACAATGACTTCAAAGTCAGTGCTGTCTTGATTGCTTCCTTGTCGTTCTTCTTCATCATTCTTCAGTTTAACTCCAAGTTTGTTCATTCCTTCGTCCTGTGTTCCATCCTTCCCTGCATCTTCCTTTTGGTCTTGTAGGTCTCTTGCTTCTGCAACTTTGCTACTTTTTCCTACTTGTGGAAAACTAGAAGGGGGGGTTGAATAGTTTTACCAATTTAAAACTTCTTTTTAAATATTTAGATCGACTTATGTCAATCTATTTGGTTGTTTATGTTGGACGTTGATAGATAGATATATAAACGTGTAATGAAAGATAAAGAGTAAGAAGCACATCACCACGACACAAGTATTTATAGTGGTTCGGCTACAAGGACACCTTCCTTGCCCTACTCCACTCCCCGAGTCACCTACTCGAGAGTTCGTAAACACTACACCAATCTTCTTATGGCGGAGAAGCCTTCACAACGTCGCTTAACCTTTTTCCGGTACAAAGCTAAATACCGAGTTCTTTCACACCAAGGCGAACCACACCTACACAATGTCGCCTACCCTTTATACGGTGCTAGGCTAACCACCGAGTTCTTTCACACCTTAGGAGAACTAATCCTATCACAACGTCGCCTACCCTTTATTAGGTACTAGGCTAAGCACCTAGTTCCATTACTATGGAGGAACTACTACCCTTCACGACACAACACCTATTATCAAGGAGATCTACTCCTTGTTACAACACCATCAAGGATATCACCATCCTTGTAAATAAACAAATACTTATGTGTATAACGATGCACCTCATCGATTATACGACCTAAGCATTCTTCCCAAATGCTACTTGATTTGATTCTTCGGCATCCTTCACTAATGCCTTTGACACAACACTTGGCATCCTTCACTAATGCCTTCGTCTTGACACCTTTAGCATTCTTCACTAATGCTTTGACACGGATGATGAGCACCTTTCACTAATGCTTCCATCTTGACACTTTCGGCATTCTTCACTAATGCCTTCAACCCAACATCTATGGAGAAAGGTAGATCTATCAACAAGAGAACCTTCGTTGTCTTGATGATGACG
This sequence comes from Chrysanthemum seticuspe, assembly GCA_019973895.1. Lineage (NCBI taxonomy): Eukaryota > Viridiplantae > Streptophyta > Magnoliopsida > Asterales > Asteraceae > Chrysanthemum > Chrysanthemum seticuspe. The sequence goes on along the minus strand of BPTQ01000005.1, from coordinate 360,230,603 downwards.
AAGCATGACAACTCATGGACTTGAGCTTACACGTCTTCAAGAAGTGGTGATGTTTCCTTTAAGAGGAACCTAGAAGATCACACAAAAACAAAAGACAAAGACTACATAGATCTCTTGGATCTGAGGTTAGAGGGTTAGAATACTTGGGGGAAGTATGTGTGTAAAGGGATGAATAGAAAGGAAGAAATGGCTCTCTATTTATAGAGAAAATTCTCTACTGTTCCCCGGATCCCACGGATCCCTTCCACTTGGGATCCGGCTAGCACAAAGCTAGGGATCCGTGGAACGCTCCTCTTTGCCCATGGGTATTTTTGGTTATGGGTTGATCCATGGTTTTCTTTCTAGATACAATGTATCTTAAGGATACAATGAACTTGGTCAAGTGGTATATATAAAACCATGGGTTATAGGTCAATACCATTTGCTAGTATTAAGGGTACAATGAACTTAGTCAAGTAGTATATATAAAACCATGGGTTATGGGTCAATACCATTTGCTAGTATTAAGAGTACAATGAACTTAGTCAAGTGGTATATATAAAACCATGGGTTATGGGTCAATACCATTTGCTAGTTTTTACCCATTTAGTGTATACTTGTTTTTACCCAACTACATTCAATGTATTTGGTCAATGGGTCAAATACTTAAGTTTCTACCCATTTACATTACCCAATATACTACATACTAGTTATGTGTATTGTAAAACCCTAAAAAATATAAAACATATTGAGAGACTAAAATACCCTTGGAATCAAAAGTTATTAAATACGTAAAATACATTGATGTTCATTTAACACAATTAAAACCTAACTTACGAATATTTAAAAACTAACGTGAGTATATTTATGTAATCGACATTTGTACGACAAAGATAAACGTCACGTGCATAAATCGTTGGGTCTCGTTTGTTTTCTTGTGAATCCGATTGTTAGCCCAAGACGTGGTCTCGTTTGCGTGGGTTGGATTTGAGCCGAGAGACCAAAGAGAGCCCAAAGGGGCGTGGGTTTTGTTGTGTTCGGTTAGACCAAGCCGAAGCCCACCCATCAAAAAGCCTAACCTATTTGTTTCACTATAAATACAATCACATGACCACAAAATTGGAACCCTAGTTTTGCCTCTTCTTTCTTTTTCTTCCCATTCGGCCGAAACCCTAAACCATTGGAGTCGAGATTTTTGATTCCAACAAGCTAAGGTATAACATGTTCTTCTCGTCTTTCCTTGATACACTTAACGTTATTAGATATGGTAACATGTTTTGTTTTGAATCAGATTTTATGTTGGCCGAACCTTATGAAACCGAAACAAATAAATATGAATCGGACCTTATCAAAATTTGAGAGCATGTATTGTGAGGTGTATTGCGTGAATTTGTATTAATTATGTCGAAGCTATATATATAACCGAATCACATATATATAAATGTTATCATGCTTAATACATTCGAAACCCTAATTGGAATGGAACCCTAAGTGTAATTAATGGTTTAAACATGTGCTTTTATTGGTTTTAATAAACCCTAAAAGTGGACAGCATTGTATGTCGAATTTATGTGTGTCATAGATCGAATTTTATAAGTGCAATAATCTGGGTTTTTGTGGGGAAAGTTTATTTTATGTCTTAGTTAAGTTTTCCAAGTGGTTTGGTCGAATTTGGAGTTGTCTAAGTCGTATTTTTGAATTTTACAAGATCAAGTGTCAAAGCTGAGAAAACGGGTCTAAAATTTAGTTGGATTGTTTGATTTTTCATTTTCAAACCATAAGGAATTGGGAGCTCTCCTTTTACAGGAGTGATATTTATGACATAAATGAATTAGGTCAAATGAGGTTCCACGCCACTGATACTTACGCCGTAACTACTACATCAACTACAGCGTAACCAAGTTTATTGAAGACTACGGCGTAACCACTCATAAGGTTACGCCGTAACCAGCAGATCTAGTGCAAAATACGATGAAATAGAAGGTTACGGCGTAACTCTTATATTAGTTACACCGTAACCCAGATCTGGCCTATAATTACCCCACGAATTCCAGCATTTCTAATCATCCCATTCCACACACAACACTCAGAGAACGTGGGAAAAAGCTCAAGGTAGATCTAGAGGAGCATAGGGAGCTGTCTCCAAGGGAGAAATCACTCCCCTACGATAAGCATTAGCGTTTTATATTTCTTTTACTTTCAATTCATGTATTTCATACCTTTGAATATTGAATTGGTTTGCATGATTAATATGAGCGGCTAAGCACCTCTTGGTGCTGGCCTAGTTATGATTCCTTAATTGTTTTTTTTGCGTTTACTTTACTTTCGTACAATTATTTCTAAGTGTATGCATGCATAGTTTTTTGGTAGCCACCCTTGGTTCGGTAGTTTTGAATGGCGGTAGAGGCCAATTGCCTAGGAGATATGACCAACTGACCCTAGGTGAGCGGACTGAGACGGGAAGGGTAAGATATGACCAACTGACGACCCTTTCTACCTGTGCGATTTGACCAACTGATCACCTATCGTTTGGATGAACTTAAGAATTAGGGGGTGCGTGTCTAAGTTCCTAACGGCCGGGCATTCACTATTATAAATCTAGCATAGAGCGGTACTTATTGACTTGTCTTAGGGGACCAGGAACAACAGGACTTATGAGGGGACACCTGACTTCTCCTGTGGTGGCATCTTTGCTGATAGGTTAGGGTGAATTGACCAAATGTTGTCCTCTCGACTTTGACCCCACCTGAAGTAATAGGAAGTAAGTAGACGTAGACATAACTAGCTAGGAGGATTAACTAGGTTAGCATCACTCTCCTCTATTGATTTCCCTTTATCATTTATTTGCTTTTATTCTGCATTAGTAGTTTAATTAATTAAATCCCCATCTAAACCATTATTAATCTGTGACACCTAGACTTAGTAATAATCCAACACACATAGCTCTTGGGACGACCTCGGCTTTACCGATTACACACATATCTCACGGGGTGTATAATGTCTAACATTAAGTACTTGGAAAAAAGTTTAATATTACGTTCTCTCAAATGCAATCACAAAAAAGACTTGAAGTACAACCTTTACCGCGAATGTTTGAGGTGATATCGTTGGATTGCAATAAATAAATTTATGGAGGATAGAGAGTATTATGATGAATATGGTGATATATTCAGAGTCAGATGACGATTCAGAGTCTGATGACTCAGTTGTTGCGTGATCCCAAAGGCGCTTATGAGGTCATGCTGTTAAGGGAGTTGTCTTGGTGTCGTAAAGATGATGTTTGAGTGTTTTTTGGCAGTTGTTTTACTTGGGATGATTTTCGATGGTAGTCGTAACTCAGTGAGAGTGCTTGCTGTTGTATGTTTTGGTGTTATTATGTTATTTATGCGTGTTGTAATAACTAGCTTCTTGTTAGAGAATTTTCTAACACATATAAAATCATTGTCGTTTAAAAAAAAAGAAAAGAAAAAACTAATAAAAACGAGAGTTAATTGCATTTTCAGTCCATGTGGTATGGCCAAAATGAAGGTTTGGTCCCTAAAACTTTGAAAATGCAATGATAGTCCTCATTTTGAAGTTTATACTGTAATTTTTTTTTGTGCCAAAGGTGAAAATATATTATTAAAACATCATGAAACTATACATACTGAAACAGAGAAATAGACATGTTTATTCTCTTTCACAAAGTACAACATATGACAAGACTATGCCACATGAAGCTAAAACAAACAATACAACCTATCTTACCTAAATACAAAAGACTAAGAAGCCAAGATTCACACAATAGCCTAGAAGAAATGTGTAGAAAGGGTACATTCACTTTGCAATACATCTGAAAACACTTATACACAACCCATACCTTCACATCTTAACCAGAAATCTTCTTCAATTGTACATTCCATGTTCTTTCAACTTTTCTAACATTAATGCCCATACGTTTATACTTCACAGTTTCCAGAATGGTCTTAACAATGTCATCACATCTTCTGCTCTCCTCTTTGAATATCCTGCCATTTCTCTCTTGCCATAACCCATACACACAAGCAGCAAAAACCATTTTATCCACTACATTTAGGATACTGTTATTATTAGCAACCTTTGATAATGATTGCATAATGTCTGGCCACTTATTGTGATTTATTTTGATTTCAGCTTTCACCTTTACTTTATCCCAAACCTCCTTTGAGTAAGTACACTGAAAGAATAGGTGTTCCAAATTCTCATAATCCTTCAAACATAGATAACATCTGTTGACAATGCAGAGGCCCCACTTGTTAAGCTTGTCTTGAGTATTGAGTCTATCTTGTACAACTAGCCACAACATGAAAGCAAGTTTAGATTGCATTTTTGGTCCTTGGATAAAATGAAATGACTAAAATACCTATTTTCTTATTGAGAGAAAACAAGGGTAATTTGGTCATTTCACACTGATCAGGAACTAAAAATACAATCCAAACTTAAAAATGAAGACTATCATTGCACTTTCAAAGTTTTAAGGACCAAACCTGTAATTTAATCATACCACATAGACCAAAAATGCAATTAACTCTAAAAGCGATGTTACAAATAATAATTTGTATTTTTTTTTAAAGTGTATGTTATTATTAAAATGAACATTTATTATAGAACGAACTAGATAAGAGATAATAGAATGAATTGTTGTGGCATAGGGAGAGGCGAATAGTCCCTGTCATCAATTACCCAACGACGATGACCGGTATACATAGCATATATATTTATTTAGCAACAACATATATATATTGAGTTTCACTAAGAGCAAGGGGTATGGGGCTAGTTGAAGTTCGCCGGTTTCAACGTGGCTTGTCGCCACTCCACTTTGTTCCTCGCCGTGACACCACAAGGCCTCGCCACATGCCCTCTCGTCGTTCAAATGACACACAAAAAGACAAAGCATTTCAAAATTAAAACGTTGCAATTGAAGAGAAGTGAGGGTGGGTGGGGCCCAAGTAAAGAGAAGTGAGTAAGTTGTGACTCGGGGATATTTTTTTGTTAGTGTGTTGGAATGATGTGGAGGTGATGTGGGACCCAAGTGAAGAGAAGCGGGGAAGTCACCATACCCTTGCTCTAACATTGCCAGCCATCAACAACGAGTGTGGACCCATGCAAATTGCTTACTAACCCACATGGTTTTATATCTATATATACTAAGAGACATGCCAACCAAAATTCTCACACATTACATAATTCTCACACTTTCATCTAGCTTCCACATTCAAAATATGGCCAAATCTGGAAATAATAAGCTAACTAAACTCAAATCAGTGCTAAAGAAATGGAACTCCTTGGGCAAGTCATCTAGTAACAATCGCAGCGCTATAGCTGCTGATCAAGAAGAAGAAGAATATACTACTTCTGGACACGGTTGCCAGCTGGCTGTGTATGTGGGGAAGTCTCGACGTCGTTACTATATAAGCTCAAAGGTGGCGGAACATCGAGTGTTCCAAGAACTGGTTGAACGTTGTTCTGGATCATCAGGAGATGAGGTGGTTGTCGACTGCGAGGTGGTTCTCTTTGAACACTTGCTATGGATGCTTGATAATGCTGACCCTCAACCGGACTCTTTAGACGATCTTGTCGACTTGTATGCTTGCTGATTAAATGATCTAGCTAGCTAGCTTCTTCTTCTTATAATGTATTCACATACTATATATATACCATAAGTTAAGTCAAATGAAGGGGTGCTATGGGCTCCCAGCAGCTACAAATTAACTTGTATTTCGATATGTACGTAATTAGTAATAATCTGATTTATTTGTATAATATACTAAAGATCGTACATAAGTTTTGCCCAACAAGCAAAACATTTGTACTGTAGCACAACCAAGTGCATTAAATGCAAACTTTGCCAAATTGGCGAAAACAGCCCATGAGGTTCAAGTGTCGTTGCAAAGTAAGTCCTTTAGCATTAATAATCTTTCGCAACTTAGCAAAAACAGCCCTTGAGGTTTAAGTGTCGTTGCAAACAACGTCCTTTAAGCAATCCCGCTGCATCGCGCGGGTTTTCCAACACTCGTTATTTCTATATATGGTGCTTCCTCTTTATGGATCTATTGGTTAGGAAACAAATAATGACACCAACCTCCTGAGAAAGGAAGGTTTTCTCCCGGTTTGAGTCTCTGGGTTCAAACTCCATGGATTAGTCGACAAATAATGACGTCAAGCTAGCTGTGAAAATCAATTGGAAGCACCACTTGCATATCTCCATCACATGTGAATCTTAACTCAGGCCCGTAAATGTATGCACACCACTTGTATTTAGAAGCACATTATTATTAAGTACTAGTACAACGAATTGACTACACATTGGTTTACAAGGTTTCTCAAAAACACGCATATATTATATATTTTTCTTGGTTATAAATTTATTTTTGTAACCATATATTGATCACATATAAAAAAGTAGAAAACTGAATATATATTCACGGACAGACTTTAGTGGAGACTGGGGAGGACCACAACCCTCCCAAAACTTTGAGGTTTTACTTATATTTGCTTAAAGGAAATATAATTTTGGCCTTCTTAAATTAACTGATATAACACTCGGTCTTCTCAATAAATTCACCCAAGTTTCGTCTATGTATATAGTAAGAACTAGATACCATAGACGACATGACATACAAAAAAAAAAGTGTTGTAAAAAGCTTTAAATGTTGTGAAAAAAGAAAGAAAACATAACAAAACAAATCCATATTGGCATGCATGTTGTGAGTTGTGAATGAATGTCTGGTGGTTCACATCTCTTGGTCACATTCATGCATCTATGATCGACCTGTTAATTAGAAGTACGTGCATGTTGCAAGAACAGCGAGGGCCGGGTAATCGAATCCAGATGGACCAAAATAAAATAGTACCCGGCCATAATTGATGATCATCTTACTGACTAATTGTTTACGGATCCCTTTCAAACATGCATTATTACAGATAAATAAATGTTATCACTTTATCAGTAATTGTAGAAGACGAGCCCTCTCGTTAGGTTTCGTGCTTATTTTATCAAAGCACTAATAATTGTTAAAAGAAATGAAAAAAGATGCATGTATATGTTTATTCAGACATTTGGAATCCTTAATTGTGCGATGATTTACGAATCATTCAAGTTTTTTTTATTTTATTTTTATTTTATATTTTTTATGCAGTTATTTAAACCATTAATTGGGTTATATGGCGTTATTGGAACCAAGTTTGTTATAGGAAAGACATGTTAGCTAGTGATGTAAAAACCCTTACACGCTCTTGGATTTTTCATAGGAGCCAAAACAGTAAACCTATTTGGCTGGTTCGAGTGGATTGTGAATCCAAGGTTTGCTTGTAAGATTCATTGTAAATTTGGTTTGTGTTAAGAATTATAAATAATGCATATAACAATAGCCTATTAATAGTATAAGGTTAGTTTGTGGTAAAATTGACATAATATATACATTTCTCGATTCCCAATTGTTTTTCTCTCTAACCGGTACTAACAATTGGTACCGAGTGTTTCTATAACTTATGGAACTTTGTTCTGGATCATTAGGAGATGGGGTGGTGGTCGACTGCGAGGTTGTTCTCTTTGAACACTTGCTATAGATGCTTGATAATGCCGACCCTCAACTGTTCTCTTTAGAGGATATTGTCGACTTGTATGCTTGCTGAGATCAATTAATATACCCGACTTCTTCTTACACAATATTTATCATGTATATCACACCATTAAGCCAAAAGGGGTGCCATGGGCTCCCTAGCTACAGATTATTAGCTCGAAGCTGTATTTAGTTACGTAATCAACTAGTTAACTATATCTCTATGATGTTTCCAACCTAATGTGTAGCTGATGGTGGATTATAAAACTGTTATGAAGGCTGTCATGTATACCTCACTGGTGTGTCCCCCCTCGTGGATCTTCGGGGTAATGGGTTTACGGTTGGGCAAGCCGTTATGAAGGCTGAGATAAAGAAAGTGGACAAACATGATAAAGCTTGCTCCGAGAATCAACACGTGTTTGTTCCTTTTGCTTTTGACACTTTTGGTTCTTTAGCCCTTGAAGCTGTGTGCTTCTTAGATCGGGTTCGTAAGATTGTTCGCAGCAATATATCGGCCCCGAGGGGTCACGATTATGTTTCAGTAGAATAGGGTTTGCTATTCAGAAAGGGGTCACGATTACCTACCACCTTGATGTAAATCCCAATTATATATGAATCTAAGCATAAGCAGTTGAAGCAAAAAAAAAAAAAAAAAAAAAAAAAAAAATTAATTAATGTATATATATAGATACTTAGACTCCACACCTTTAATGTAGCCACATTTTCTTCTAATTATTTCTTAATTTCAATACAAATTTGCAATGTGTTGCCTATATCAGTAGCTATCAACTATTGTTACAACTTAGCCTTGCGCAATGGCATTGTCCAGCCATCATTGGTTCGGAACAGCTTGCAAATAAATTGTTTTTAGTGGACGTGTATCCACAGTCCACTCCACTCCAAATAGATTACTTTTGGCAAGCTCTACATATGTATCGACTGAATTGAAACACGCACGCACATATACATACTAGTACGGTATCAGCACAAAACGTAGACGCACAAATAGTCAGTGTTTACAAGTTTTTCATTTTTGGCGGTTTTCGGCAATGTTAGGAAGTTTTAAGTTTTAACAGACACTAAAAACCTCTTACATAAAAGTTTTTCTCTTTTAAAAAACGATACCTAGCGCTCTTATAGATGTATGGCATTAAAATATAGTTTGTCTCGTTTGCTAACATGTTACTAGACACTAATATTATTATCGACCCACAGATTGCAAAAACTTCTGTGGGTATTATGGACACTAATATTTTATTCAATCTTGTTGTCTCCTAACTAACATACTAGAGTATATATTTCCATGATTAGAAATATCTGCCAGGTTGCTGTAAATTAAGTGGAGACCCGTATTGTCAATTGATTGTCGTTGCATAACGCGAACACAATTATAGCTTGTGAAAACCACTTGCAGGCATCCATCAATGAACATACAGTAATCTTTACAACAAACTGATCGACTACATAGTGGTTGATTTATTTATTTAACTTAGACAAAAACAGATACATGTTGACATGTTGTGGTGTACGTCTTGGTCACATTGATGTTTGACCGGTTAATTGAAAGTGCATGTGGCAACTGGAACTGTGAGCGAGGGGGGACCATTCAATCATCGGATCCAAGCTAGCATTCTCTCGATCATTTGACGCATTACAGTTAATACCAATGTCGTATTCACTCATTAAAACAATGTCTCTAGATGTCGACTATTGAGAAATGAGAGATATGGTGATTTATACAAGAACTAGTCAAACTAAGAAAGTCAAGTAAGCTAATCAGCTAATACAACTTACACAACTAGTAAGACTAGTAAAACTACATTCTATTACAACATGTTAAGCTACTATTGTGAAGAACTTTCATCTTGGGAGGACTTGTAACTCTGCAAACACTCTGCATAGTGTTTGATTGTGTAGAAGGAGTGTTTCGATTGGCACTTATATCCACTTTCCCCTCCCCCTCCCCCCCCCCCCCCCCCCCCCCCACACGCACATACACACATATATGAGTCACAAATGCCCAACTTGGATAGACAATTGAAGTGGAGATATCTGCATTGTTTCACAGGATAATGGCCAACCAATCTATGTTTCAAAGTGTATTTCATGAATGTGAATTTTGTGCGTATATGAGTATGCAATAAAACAGTAAAACAAGAACAAAGTTTATGCAGTAAAATTGATATATTGGATAGTGAATCAACATGTTACAAAGTACTGCAAATCTCCTATTTATAATGTACTAATCGACATGATATTTGGCAGTTGCAGTTACATCAACCATTGTGACGTTTGGTGTGTAACTGTCAACCATATTAACCGCCAATTAACCTAACCTTAACTATATTAACTAACTGCATGGGTTCCTACTTTGACCCATGTCAGCAACTACAATTCGACCCAATACATAAACTAAGGTACGTATTACATAATTAAATATTGTTCCAACATAACTAAACTTTTAAAATTTGATCTAAATAAATTAGAGGCTTACATTCTCCCCCTAATTATTTAGCATCAAAACCTTCTAAGTGATTCTTCTGGTCTTGCAAACAACGACTTCAAAGTCAGTGTTGTCTTGATTGCTTCCTTGTTGTTCTTCTTCATCATTCTCCAGTTTAACTCCAAGTTTGTTCATTCCTTCTTCCTGTGTTTCATCCTTCCCTGCATCTTCCTTTTGGTCTTGTAGGTCTCTTGCTTCTGCAACTTTGCTACTTTCTCCTACTACTAATGGCTTTTCACCCCAAGGGACTCTTTCAGTCTCATGGTACACTACCATTAAATCAATTAACCTTTTGAAGCAGTCCTTTACTGCCTCTCCTTCTTCCTGAGTTAAACCCTGCATCTGTGCAATAACTTTCCACTTGTTTCCCAAGGAAACTGCCACATAACCTCCTAGACTTGCCACCATTTTGTGCAAACTTAATAGGTCTATCTTAATCACTTCAATCATTGGTGGTATGGTATCAATCATATCATAGTTCAAGTACACAAGGTAGAACCATTTCACCATTTCCAAGGGGCTGTTTGGTTGGGCTAATTTCAAGGGGTTTTGGAGTATTTGGAATTAAAAACCAAGGAATATACATGTTTGGTTGGAATTTTAGGCGGAGGGTTTTAATATTAAAATACAACAAGTGGAGGTTTTTTAACTCATTAGACTAGGGATGTTTTTCAAACACAGGACTTATATTGGTAAGTAGTAGACAAAAATATCCACCACTTAAATATAACACGTCTCTTTCTCTCTCACCCATATTCTTTTCTTCATTTTTTCAAGAAATGCTTTCTCTAGTATCCTCCACTTGGTATAATAGATTGCATACAGAGATGATATATCATATAAAATCGATTGTAATCGTTTGATTTTATTTTTGATTGGTTTGATTTTTCCGATAATGTTGTTGACTGCAGATAACATCAAATAGTCCTGAATATTAAGTATCAATTTCCCCCAATAATGCTCGTTATTTATGTCATTTATATGGATTTACGCTTGTTTTCCATTGTTTTCCACTTTCAGGTAAATTACGAGCATTGGAGCTAAAGAGACGCGGAAATGGAAACATATCTAAAGATTTATCACAGTATGCTATTTTGACAAAGTTATGACGTAACTCATCTATCACATTACGCCGTAACTATTGCGTGACTCAGTATGCCAACTTATCAGAAGATTACGGCGTAACTCCCTCCAGAGGTTACGACGTAACTACATTAGGTCAAAAGAGGTTCCACACCGCTGATACTTACGCCATAACTGTTGCATCACTTACGACGTAACCGAGTTTATTGAAGACTACGGCGTAACCACTCATTAGGTTACGCCGTAACCAGCTGATCTAGTGCATTTTACGAAGGAATAGAAGGTTACGGCGTAACTCCTATATTGGTTACGCCGTAACCCAGATCTGGCCTATAAATACCCCACAAATTCCAGCATTTCTAATCATCCCATTCCACACACAACACTCTGAGACCGTGGGAAAAAGCTCAAGGCAGGTCTTGGGGAGCATACGGAGCTGTTTCCAAGGGAGAAGTCACTCCATTACGATAAGCATTAGCGTTTTATATTTCTTTTACTTTCAATTCATGTATTTCGTACCTTTAAATATTGAATTGATTTGCATGATTAATATGAGCGGCTAAGTACCTTTTGGTGCTAGCCTTGTTATGATTCCTTAATTGTTTTGTTTACTTTTACCTTTACTTCCGTACAATTAGTGTATGCATGCATAGTTCATTGGTAGTCACCCTTGGTTCGGTAGTTTTGAATGGCGGTAGAGGCCAATTGCCTAGGAGATATGACCAATTGACCCTAGGTGAGCGGACTGAGACGGAAGGGTAAGATATGACCAACTGACGACCCTTTCTACTTGTGCGATTTGACCAACTGATCACATATTGTTTGGATGAACTTAAGAACTGGGGGGTGTAGTGTCTAAGTTCCTAACGGCCGGGCACCCACTATTATGAATCTAGCATGTAGCGGTACTTAATGACTTGGCTTAGGGGACCAGGAACAACAGGACTTATGACGGTGCGCCTGATTTCTCCTGTGGTGGCATCTTTGCTGATAGGTTAGTGCGAATTGACCAAATGCTGTCCTCTCGAATTTGACCCCACCTGAAGTAATTGGAAGTAAGTAGACGTAGACATAAATAGCTAGGATAATTAACTAGGTTAGCACCACTTCTCTCGACTGATTTCTCTTTACCCATTTATCTGCTTTCATTTACTTTATTCTGCATTAGTAGTTTAATTAATTAAATTCCTATCGAAACCATCATTATTCTGTGACATTAGACTTAGTAATAATCCAACACACATAGCTCTTGGGACGACCTCGGTTTACCATTTACTACACTACACACGACCGGGTACACTGCCCGTTAGCGCACTAGGGTAGACCATATGTATTGCGAGACACTATAAATTTAAGACCTGGTCAGTAAAACCTGCATCAAGTTTTTGGTGCTGCTGCCGGGGAGTTATATTAGGATTGATATTAAGTCTTTAATTTCGTTTTAAAATTTTCTCACGATCATATTTCAAGTTTTCAGGTACCATGGAACTTGTTAACATCGATGACCTCACTCTTGAGGAATATTTGGCGTTGACAAGAGAAGAACAAGGACCAGGGATTGTTAGGCCAGCTATAGCAGATGATGCTCAATTTGAAATCAAACCTCAATTCATGAGAGAATTGCTTGCAAATCCCTTCTATGGAAGCATCACCGATGATGCCCATGAACATGTAGACAATGTCGAATACATTGTCAGTCTATTCAAGATTCCCAGAGTCTCACACGATGCTATAATGTTACGAGTATTCCCTATTTCTCTTACGGGAGCTGCAAAAAGATGGGTCGATCGATTACCTGCTGGGACTGTCAACACTTGGCCTATCTTAAAAAGGTATTTCATTCAGAGATACTGTCCTCCATCAAAGACGGCTAATCAATTGGAAGAAATTCATAACTTCAAGCAAAAGGGTGATGAAATGTTATACCAATCTTGGGAAAGATATAGCGAATTGTTATACAAATGCCCCACTCATGAACAAAAAGTGAACGTCTTCTACAAGGGACTGAACATCTCATCAAGACAAATGATTGATTCTCAAGGGCCGATTCCTAGTATGACACCTACTCTGGCTTTAGAAACTATTCAAAAAATGGCGGATCACTCTCACAAATGGCACAATGGAGGAAGTAACTGAAGTAAGATTGATGATATGGAAGGCCTTGTAGCAATAAACAACAAATTAGCAAGCCTTGGAAGAGAAATGAAGAAGCTCAAGGAAAATGTGCATTCCATTCAAGTTGAGCGAAACGGGACTCCTCCCTCTAAAGAATGTTCCTCCAACAAAGATGTTAAAAGGATCGGAGAAGTTAACTATGGAAGAGAATTTCCTTTCAACAGCTACAATAATAACGGACCCAGATATCGAGAAAAATCCCCTGGGTTCTACACAAGAGTCAACAATAATCCTCCTAAACCTAGCCTTGAGGAAATAATGCACCGGCACATCGAAGAATCTAAAAAAAAGGGAGATAGACTCAAGGAGTGGATGGTCAAAGTAAAGGAGGATACCAATGTGAACCTACGTAACCAAGATGCTGCGATAAAGAACCTCAAGACACAAATTGGGCAATTGTCTAAAAACCTTGAGACAAGTAATGCTAAATCCATTGCCTGCAAGGCCATATTTGCGCAAGATAAAGCAAAGAAAGAGCAGTGCACATCCTCTATCACTAATGATATTTCCGGGATTAACTACCTAAGAGAGGATGATAATTCAAAAGATGACAAGATCCTGCCAAGCCAACTTCCTGAAAAGCAACAATACCAGGAAAGTTTTCTTCTCCCATGCACTACTGGTAACATTAAGATTCCCGCATTAGCTGATTTAGGGGTCGGGGTAAACCTTATCTCTACCACTTTATTTGAAAAAATTAAACTTACCAATTTAAAAGAAACAACTATTATGATTGAAATGGCTGATTCCTCCAAAGCTGTACCGAGGGGAATTGTGGACAATGTGCTTTTAAAAATTGGAAAATTTTTATTCCTTACCGATTTTGTGGTTATTGATATGGGAAAGCGGGAGGCTTACAACTTGATTGTTGGAAGACCTTTTCTGTCCACTTGTTGGGCTCAGATTAAGATTTTTGAAAAACAAATTTCTTTGGGAACTGAACATGAACGAATAACTTTTAGTATGAAAGAGCATTTAAAACCAAAAATTGAAATTTCTAATAGTGTTAACATTGTTAATGTTCAATCGCTGGATCCAACTCTACACTCAAATCCTATTACTAATGATAGTAGAGAGAATATTGATAATTGTAAGCAGAAACAGGATAAATTTGTCCAAAGCATTGAGGAAACTCCGGATCCAAACAAACATTTTTGCAACTCGATGTCGACCGAAGATAGCAAGTCAATCACAACATGGCCACCGTTTACTCGTCCTCAAAAATGTGAAAGAAAGGCTAATTAATGGATATACCCTCATAAGGGAGAAAAACAGGATGTTGAATTAGCATTGGAAGATTGGTACAAAATAAAATTTGGAAACTCAAAAATCATTAAGGGACTGGTTAAGCAGTATAAGTGCAATCATCTCACTGACACAATAGACGGTACAAGATCCAGCATCAGCACTACTAATAGTATTATTACCGAAGATGATGACCGAGGAGAATCATGTGATAAATGGCTTTCACATAAGTTCGGAACAGATGGGATCAATAATTCTACAAGGAAAAAAAGGCATAACTTGATGAAAGATATTGAAGAAGTGGGGCAGATCCAAAGGCCCCCATAGAAGCCCCACGGCTCTGAGTCTAACTTAAAGACTCGTAAATAAAGAAAAGTGCTCTTTCGGGAGACAACCCGAATTATCCATTTCATTTGTTTTATTTCCTTTTCTGTTGGGTTTTGTGTTTTCTAACTATTTTTGCAGGAAACGAGGAACTAATTGCTGCTGCAGTTGCTGATCTGAACAGAGTTACGGCGTAATTCATCTTGGTGATTACGCAGTAACAAACCTTATAGCAGCAGAATTCTTGACGCATTACCAATTACGGCGTAATACCATCTCTGGTGTTACGCCGTAACTACTCGCTTTGCAGCTCATTCCAGGTTTTGCCAGTTATGGTGTAACTCCCTCATAGGAGTTACGACGTAACTCCCTCATAGGAGTTACGACATAACTTTCCTCTGCTTTAATTCATTTATTTTAAAACACAGTAACCTTGTATTAGTTTTTAAATGAACTTTGTGGGTGTGTTCCCTGTAAACCCTCACGAGACTTCACTCGTCCACTTGGGACACCAATTGGTTTAAAAGGCTTGTTGCATATGCTAAATGCCACCGTGATTCCAACGAAAGTGAGTTAGGTTTGATTTTCGTTTTTCATTTTTTCTTTTTAGAATTATGCTTGTCGGTATTGTGATTTCAGGGATTGAAGTTTGTTCATGACGCTTATACGAAGGCACGTTCCTTTTTCGTGGGCCTTCTTCTTTATAGAGCAAATTTCAGGGAAGTTCTCGCTCTAATTCTACCTTTCTCTTCACCTTTATTTTAATGCCTAGTACAAAAGGGACTTTGTACAATTCAAGTGGGGGGACGGGAGTAAAATTATCTCTTGAACTTTATTTCGCCTTCATTTTTCTAGTTTATTTTGAAAAATTATGCCATATTTAAAATTTTGACATGTTTTTCCTAACCTAACTGGATTAGACCTTAGCCGAGCACATACAACCCTTGATATTATATGGTGAGATTAGCCTTATCCGTTTCCAATATTTTACCCCAAATCCACCAAATTATGAGTGTGCCAGTAGCTTGTAAACTTTAGAACTTGGCCTTTGCATTATTTCGAGACCATAGACGAGGTATGTTGAGTTTCACTAACATTGCCAGCCATCAACAACGACTGTGGACCCATGCAAATTGCTAAGTAACCCACATGCTTTTATATCTATATATACTAAGAGACATGCCAACCAAAATTCTCACACATTACATAATTCTCACACTTTCATGTAGCTTCCACCTTCAAGATATGGCCAAATCTGGAAATAATAAGCTAACTAAACTCAAATCAGTTCTAAAGAAATGGCACTCCGTGGGCAAGTCATCTAGTAACAATCGCAGCGCTATAGCTGCTGATCAAGAAGAAGAAGAAGAATATACTACTTCTGGACACAGTTGCCAGCTGGCTGTGTATGTGGGCAAGTCTCGACGTCGTTACTATATAAGCTCAAAGGTGGCGGAACATCGAGTGTTCCAAGAACTGGTTGAACGTTGTTCTGGATCATCAGGAGATGAAGTGGTGGTCGACTGCGAGGTGGTTCTCTTTGAACACTTGCTATGGATGCTTGATAATGCCGACCCTCAACCAGACTCTTTAGACGATCTTGTCGACTTGTATGCTTGCTGATTAAATGATCTAGCTAGCTAGCTTCTTCTTCTTATAATGTATTCACATACTATATATATACCATAAGTTAAGTCAAATGAAGGGGTGCTATGGGCTCCCAGCAGCTACAAATTAACTTGTATTTCGATATGTACGTAATTAGTAATAATCTGATTTATTTGTATAATATACTAAAGATCGTACATAAGTTTTGCCCAACAAGCAAAACATTTGTACTGTAGCACAACCAAGTGCATTAAATGCAAACTTTGCCAAATTGGCGAAAACAGCCCCTAAGGTTCAAGTGTCGTTGCAAAGTAAGTCCTTTAGCATTAATAATCTTTCGCAACTTAGCAAAAACAGCCCTTGAGGTTTAAGTGTCGTTGCAAACAACGTCCTTTAAGCAATCCCGCTGCATCGCGCGGGTTTTCCAACACTCGTTATTTCTATATATGGTGCTTCCTCTTTATGGATCTATTGGTTAGGAAACAAATAATGACACCAACCTCCTGAGAAAGGAAGGTTTTCTCCCGGTTTGAGTCTCTGGGTTCAAACTCCATGGATTAGTCGACAAATAATGACGTCAAGCTAGCTGTGAAAATCAATTGGAAGCACCACTTGCATATCTCCATCACATGTGAATCTTAACTCAGGCCCGTAAATGTATGCACACCACTTGTATTTAGAAGCACATTACTATATATAGTAAAAGCCGTTTAATACGGCGTCGTTCCGCTAACAGTAGCGGCGGCCCATTTGAGGTAGCCCATTTCACGCAATTTTTTTTTTGGCATGCTAGGCTAGCTACGGCCCGATCCAATGGCGGTTTGTTATCTCCAGAAGTTAATTATTAGTTTTATCAACAAAGATTCAAGAGGCGGTTTGTAATCTCCCGAAGCTTCTTTAGGTTCCAGTGTCTTCATCCCTTCTTCTTATTAATCAACCACCGCACAAAACAAAACCACACAGACAAGATTTGGAGCATAAACTTGGTAGATTAAGAGAAGCTTGAAGCCATTGCGGTAACCCTTGATTAACGATTGGTGATGCTGAAGATGAAGTTTGATTTAATTAGATTTTCAGCTTTTCTGGTAGATTTGGGCTCTTTCTATGATTTTACTTATGATGCCTTTGTTGGTGTTGTTGAAATACAATGATTTCGCTGAGTTTTTGGTAGATATGTACCGTTAGGCATGTGTTTTTATCATCTTCCCTGGCCATTTTTTATAGTGTTGAGGCTTTAGGGTTGTTTGGAATGTCATGCTTATGTGTTTACATCCATTTCCTTCAGGTGGAAGATTTGTCTTAGCGACTTGCAAACCTATGCCAATTGATGGTTACCAAGGTAGAGTTTTTATTTTATTTATTTTTTTTTTCATCTTAGCTATTATGTGATGCTATGTTTAGATATCAGCTATTTTCCATATTTTAGGTTCGGTAAGTTAGTGCTCTTTTAGATAAGTGCACTAGCAGATTGTGTTGGATCTGCTTATTTTGTGTTGATGTCTTATTGGACTGTTTTTTTAACTTTGCTCCACATCTCGGTAGGGCAATGCCTCCTGAATTTGTGTTTGTGGCCATGTCAGAGTTTAAGTTTGTGCAATGAAGCAACCATCTATAGAATTAATGTGGGACAACCATGGTACTACAAAATATGTTCAGTTTTCAGCCAAAAAGTTATTGAAAAATTCTCGGCACCAAGATGCAAGGACCACAACCCATTCCAAACTACAGTCAATGACCCATACACAATCTGCACAGTACTCGATCGTAGGTAATCTGCCTAATAGCTTTAGCAGCTGATAAATATATGCATGAGAGACAGCTATTTTATATTTTTGATCTAAATAGCGTTAGCCCTTCAGGTTTTCTAATGCACATTTCCTGGTGGCTATAATCATTTTAGGTTCAACCTCGCAAGTTACAGAGACCACTGACAGCTTACAACAACATAGTACTCACTTGCGACAAACCAGAAAAGGTTATTCGATCACTTATTTTCCAAATAATTTTGCTTATGCACCAGCTATCTGTTATTTTAGTTTTAAATAGCGTCAACCTTTCAAGTTTTCTTATGAAATTTACTTACGATTGCCACTATTTTAGGTATAACAGCATATTACTTGCTCACGTCAAACAATACAAGGTCGTTTAGTCAATTACTTTTCATATACTTCTACTATTTTGTTGCGATTATTATTTTTAGTTTAACATTAGTATTCAATTGTTGCATGAGTGAGAACCCCTTTTTTCCTCTTAGTAAATAACATTATGCCTTAAGGTTAACCTACATGTGCTTACTTATGGTGTTTGTCGGGTACCAGATCATTTGAGCATAAATGTCCTTGTGAGAGAAATTCAACAAGTACAGGTTTCACTTATCTTTATTCATGAACACAAATGCATTTAATCAGGTATGTTGTTTGTAATATGTAACTGTGTAAAAAGTATTTATATCTGAAAACAAGTCAACAAGTGTATGTAGTTATTCTTACTCTTATTGCTAGCTATTTCAATAACTATACAACCGGCCCGCTTTCTACTTAAAAAAATACAGTGCAATGATCAATGACATTAAACGATGCCCCGCCGCAACGCGGCGGACTGGCACACACCTCGTTATTATTAAGTACTAGTACAACGAATTGACTACACATTGGTTTACAAGGTTTCTCAAAAACACGCATATATTATATATTTTTCTTGGTTATAAATTTATTTTTGTAACCATATATTGATCACATATAAAAAAGTAGAAAACTGAATATATAGTCATGGACAGACTTTAGTGGAGACTGGGGAGGACCACAACCCTCCCAAAACTTTGAAGTTTTACTTATATTCGCTTAAAGGAAATATAATTTTGGCCTTCTCAAATTAACTGATATAACACTCGGTGTTCTCAATAAATTCACCCAAGTTTCGTCTATGTATATAGTAAGAACTAGATACCATAGACGACATGACATATACAAAAAAAAGTTTTGTAAAAAGCTTTAAATGTTGTGAGTTGTGAATGAATGTCTGGTGGTTCACGTCTCTTGGTCACATTCATGCATCTTTGACCGACCTGTTAATTAGAAGTACGTGCATGTTGCAAGAACGGCCGGGTAATCGAATCCAAATGGACCAAAATAGAATAGTACCCGGACATAATTGATGATCATCTCATCGACCTGGCAGCGGCGCCAAAATTTGATCTCGATCGTTGTGTGTGTGTGAAAATAAACACAATATCAAAATATCAAATTAACCGTGAAACCCGACAAATTAACCTTTTAGGAAAAGGGTTAACGTGTTAAATCTTACGGGTGTGATAAAAGTGATATCGGAAAAGTGATTTCCCGGGTCGTGTCCCAACGAGGTGTGAAATTGACGGTGTCGTTGCAAAAGAAAGAAACAAAAAAGTTTAACTCTGGTCTCCGATTCAGTTGCAAAAGAAAGAAACAAACAAAAAATGGGTTGAAAAAGAAAAAAAAAAGCTAGTACAGGGATTCGAACCCTGGACCTGCACAACACAAGCACTCCTTTACCATCTCTGCTACTAGGTGTTTGTTGTTATTGTTTTGCATTTTAAATATTTGAAGTAGTTCAGGCAGTTTTGATTTTAAGCAATTTTAGCTTATTTCGTGGCTTATTTCTAAAGCAACCACAAGAGTTTTTATTTTTCTTAAGTTTAGTATAATGCAAAGTAACTTTAGTGATTTTTTTTTATGATAGTTTAGAATTTTTTATCATTTAATTAGATTAAAATAGTTTTTAATTCGTAATAAATAATTTGAAAGTCAAAAAAATACCGGCTTTTTTCTAAAATTATTTTTAGTCATTTAGAATGTAGGAAAATTAGTTTTGCACACGTAGGACTTAAATTGCATAATTTTCACTTTCGGGGGCTCGGTGTGTTCTCTGTTTTTAACGTTTTTGCATTTTAGCACCCTAGGATGTAATTTAGTGTCGTTTTATTGTTTCTTAAGTTTAGTAGTAGTTTATTTAGCGTTTACATTGTTTTACTTGCTTTATTTTCATTCCCGTTCTTTAGTTTGTAGATTAACGTAATCCAAAATCCCAAATTCGTTTAACTAATTCAAGTCCTAATCATGAAAATCAACGACACCGTCAATTTCACACCTCGTTGGGACACGACCCGGGAAATCACTTTTCCGGTATCACTTTTATCACACCCGTGAGATTTAGCACGTTAAATCTTTTCCTAAAAGGTTAATTTGTCGGGTTTCACGGTTAATTTGATATTTTGATATTGTGTTTATTTTCACACACACACAACGATCGAGATCAAATTTTGGCCCCGCTGCCGGGGAGGTGTGTTGCAACAATCAAACCCACATCAGAGGAAACAGGTTGAGACAATTCCTCAACAGGTGTAGAGAAAACTTCAGAAGAAGAATTCAACTTATACATTCTCCCAGCAATAAAAACCTCTTCATCATCTGCTGAAGGTGAAACATTTGGTTGTTCTTGTATAGATGGGGTTTGACCATGATCAGAAGCAACCTCCTCAACAATAACATCAGCAGATGTATCAACCATATTTGGCTCCTTTGAAGTGTTAGCCGATACCTTATTCAAATATTGTCTTCTTCTTTTGCTAGCATATAGAATAGGCTCCTTGCTCCTTGAAGATTTAACAATAGGAGAAGAAACATCAGATGTAAGTGCTGCATCAGCCAATATTTCAAGGGATGCATGAATAGTCTCTTCATCCTCCTCTTCAGAAGAAATCAAACTTCTCTTTTTACCTCTCTGACTTAGTAATTCCTCCAAGTGCTCAACTTTAGTCTCCAATTCCACAATCTTATTACCAAGAATAGACTTGGTCTCTGAAAGTTCTTTCTTAAGATCAGACACCTCACATGCATACTTGTTTACCAGAGCATATAACAAGGTAAGTGTAATAGGATCCTCATCTGCATCAGCTGATTGCTCAGTTGGAATTGGAACTTCATTTGACCGTTCAGGAGTAACAGCAACCTGATCAATATTAGGACATCCTTCATCAAATGGATTCCTAACAGGACTTGGTGTAGGCAATCTATCAATATCAACCTGAACTTCATCAACATGAACCTGAACCTCATCAGTAGAAACTTGTGTAGGTGCTTGACTAGGACATGGTCTAGATGAAGGTATTGATGCCTCATTAACAGCAGAAGGACCCTCATCAACATCAACTAAAATATTGCCATCAGTAGTATTGGAAGAAGGTAAAACAACATTAACCTCATCAGCAGTCTCATTCTCCTGAGGCAGCATGGCAGCTAACAAAGGAAAATGTGTCCCCTCAAATTTAGTTCTCATCGTGGCAAATAACTTAGGAGTCAAAACACTTATGGGATGAAAAGCTTGGGTTTGTGTAGAAACATTCAATATCATCTGTAAGAACCTAGGGTACATCAAAAACTTACCCTTTTTCCTAGTTATATTTTCAACCATATTATCAAAGATAAACTTAGAAAAATTATAAGTCAAACCCTTAGATAAACAAACAATACCACATCCCATTTGGGTTGAAAACTGATCCCATCCTCCAGACTTATTGCTTACACACTGGAGCAACGTATGAACCAAGAACCTCCACATAGGACAAAACTTATTTTTTAACCACATATCTGTCCTCGTACTTTGATATCCAATCGCCCTAAGCCCTTCAAGTACCATCGTAGAATCAGAATGATAAACTCCATTCTCATCATCCAAGCGAAGTTGTCTTCTGATCAGTTCCTCTGTCACCACATACACTCTTCCATCAACCATTGCAGCTATCTGAGTATCACTTCTCCTCTCAGCCGACGCCCAAAATTGAGTAACCAAGGATTCATATATAGCATTTGGAGAATGCGTTAATGCATACTGAATCTTTGATCTTTGTAAGAATGAAATCATCGGCCTATACAACTCATCTCCCCGAGCAGTTCCAAGAAAAGCAACCTTATTATGATCATGTTTAAATTGAAGCGCCATGAGAGATTTTGAAGATTAGGGTTACGATTTACACAAAAGGAAGTGTTTTGAATGATAGTAATAATCAAATCACTTAATATGGGACGAATATACACCGGTAGAGAATAAATGGAAATTTCCCAATATTGGTCAAAGTTGACCAATGATGACGTGGACTTCTACTTTTACTCATATTCACTTTTAACTTCGGTGGAAACAGAAACCATTCTGCTGAAGTAGAACAATCAGCAGAAACAGATTCCTTATTCAAGAAGCTTCAGTAAATATCTTTTTACTGTTTCACCCACACACATTAAATCTCTTACCACTTGAAGCCGTCTATAAAACAATCCCAAAGCACACTTACTTCTTCATCAAAAACCCCCAAATATTATTCCAAACCCTAATTCCACCAATACTCCAAAATTAGCCATAATAACCATGAGTACCAAACCTGAGATCATAGATCTCACAACAACATCCTCATCATCATCATCTAGTGAAGATACCAATCCCTGGCTTCATTACTTTCCAAGACCATATCCACATCCAAAGAAATCACCCTTTCTCCCTTCATCAGAAGATGAAAGTGTAGTGAATCCAAGTGAATCTGCTGATGATTCAGATGACTCCTATAAGGAGGGAACATCTTACTCCCAACCCCCAGCACCTCGGCCTCAACGAAGGCCACGAGCCAAAAATCCACCACTTCCAGAAGATAGAGAAGTGGTTCTTGGTCTTTCTGCATCAGGTTTTGGTGCATCATCACATATCGTATAAAGGAAGAACTTAAAGAGAGTAGATGGGTTGCATTTTGGTTGAAATACATAGATGAAGCACAAAGGACACATTGTTTTTCTCCATCATCAAATGTGGTCATTGTCATCATCAACTTTTGCATCAATCCATCCTCTCCATTTTGATCTTTAGCATCTTGTTAGTGTTGGTTATGCACGTCACAAAAGCGTATCCAGCATTTAGTGTGAAAGATGTGAGCGATCATGCATATCCAACATCCTGTTAGATGTTGGAACGGATGATATGTAATAGATTAGGATTAGTAGATCATGTAGATGCATTTGATGTTGCTAGTACTCTGTAAGCTGTAAACTGTTTCTTGAATGAATGAATGATCAATTTGCTTCAGTACTTCTTTTGAATGAATCATATAAACTTCAGTACATCATCTTCAGAAGAAACAATTGACTCACTTCAGCACTTTGAACTCAGTAGGAACAAGCTTTAGTACTTCTAACCAAATCTCAACTGAACAGAACAGACACTCTGCAAAACAAAACAAACACAGAGAAACACACAAACCAACAAAGAGAAACACACTAAGATTACATTAGCTGGTTAGAATTAGTTAAAATCAAACAAATATACAAAATTACATAGCAAAATGCAAAGTTATACACAAATCCTCCCCTGAGGCATATGCCTCCCCTAAGGCCTATGCCTCCCCTTAAACTTTGCAGTTAAGGGTTAAGCATGCCAATATGGACCACAAGGTGTTGAAACCTTGGTCCCTCAAAAGCCTTTGTTAACAAATCTGCCACATTATCATCAGTATGAATTTTGACCACATTTATCAAATTTTTATCATATGCATATCTTATAAAGTGGTGCCTGATTTCAATATGTTTTGTTCGACTGTGAAAAACTGGATTTTTAACAATGCATATGGTACTTTGATTATCAATAAAAATTGTTGTGTTCATGAAATTGTACCCATAATCCAACAACTGATTTTGAATCCAAAGAACCTGTCCACAGCAATTTGCAGCAGCAACATACTCTGCTTCAGTAGATGAGGTAGCCACAATAGTTTGTTTCTTGCATTGCCAAGAAATCAATCTCTTTCCAAGGAATTGGCAACCCCCAGTGGTGGACCTCCTATCCAGATTAGCACCAGCATAGTCACTATCACTAAAAGCTTCCAACTTAAAAGGAGACTCTTTTGGGTACCAAAGACCTAGAAGAGGTTGGCCTTTAAGGTACTTAAAGATCTTCTTAACAGCATTGAGATGGGAAGTCAGTGGAGTAACTTGATGTCGAGAACAAACACTCACAGCAAAAGTAATATCAGGCCTTGAAGCTGTTAAATACATCAAAGAGCCAATCATCGACATGTACAGATGAACATTCACAGGTGGATCAGCTTCATTGTTGGTCTTTGTCTTTGAAGCTTCATAAGGTGTAGTGGCAGTCCTTACACCCTCCATACCAAACTTCTTCAAGATGTCCCTCACATATTTGTCCTGACTGATAAAGATACCATCAGGTTTCTGCTGAACTTGAAGACCCAAAAAGAAAGTCATCTCTCCCATTGCACTCATCTGAAACTCTCCCTTCATAAGCTCCTCAAACTCCCTGCACCAAGCTTCCTTTGTGGATCCAAAAATAATGTCATCCACATACACTTGCACAAGAATTATGTCAGTGGAATTCTTCTTTAGGAAAAGAGTCTTATCAATTGCACCTCTTCTGTAACCGTGCTTCAGCAGAAATGTAGAGAGCCTAGCATACCAGGCTCTGGGTGCCTGATGTAGTCCATACAGAGCTTTGACCACCTTATAAACATGATTAGGATGATCTGGATCTTCAAATCCTTTAGGTTGAGTGACATACACGTCCTCTTCAATTTCACCATACAAGAAGGCTCCTTTAACATCCATCTGATAGACCATAAAACCCATATAGGATGCATAAGCTAAGAAAATCCGTATTGCCTCAACTCTTGCCACTGGTGCAAACACTTCATCATAGTCGATCCCCTCCTCTTGTCTATACCCCTGAGCAACTAATCTGGCCTTGTTTTTAATGACAACACCTCGAGCAGCTCTCTTATTCTTCAGAATCCATTTAGTCCCAATAGCATACTTACCATCAGGTAGTGGTACCAATATCCAAACCTGCTGATTTTGAAACTGTTGCATCTCATCCTGCATTGCTTCAAGCCAACTTGAGTCTTCAAGAGCCTGAGTAACACTGGTTGGTTCCACTTGTGAGAGAAAATAAGCAAACAGACAATGTTCATAGTCTGTGTGATTGTCTCTCTGCTGATTTGAGACATAAGAGATAAAAGCCACCTGACCATATTTAGAACGTGCCACAGTACCTCTTGTTCTAACAGGTGCATTAGGATCACCAATAATATTAGACTGTGGATGAACATTGTTGATCCTTGTAGTAGTGGTGGTGTTGACATCAATGGAGGAATCAAGATTAGTCACAGTAGGTTCAAAGTAAGTATCATAGGAAGGTGTGTTGAAGATGCCTACTTTAGGTTGATGATGACCAAGATCTGAAGGTTTTGGAAACCTTGTATAAGGTTCTCCAAGGTCTGTTGACACTCTAGTAGAAATAGGAGTAGAGTCAACATGTCTTTCAGCCGAATTGGAGAGGTGAGGAGAAACAGAACCACTTTCAGCAGAATTGGTGTTTCCACTGATTGCTTTACTTGTACTATTTTCAACATTCCTCTCAGCTTCTAAATTGGCTGCATACTCTTGTTTCTTCAATCTGGCAAGGTCCTCAGCATAATAGAATTCATCTTCACCCACATCAGTATAGTCTTTAGAAGTGTCACCTACAAAATTGTTAGGAGAGAAGGAAGGTACTACAATGGGTTGTTCATCATCATCAAACCCACTGTCAGAATGAGCTTCCAAAGTTTCTGCACTAGCAGTTGGAGATGCTTCAGAATCTGCATTTTGGTTAGCCATATGTCTAGCATAACCCAAGTAATCAGTCAAGTAATCAAGGTCAAATGACCAAATATGACCCTGTCCTTGAACATTAGGCTTGTCTTCAAGATACCTCATATTCAATGTCTCCTCAATCTTCTTAGCAGATACATTGTAAACTCTGTATGCCTTACTATGAGCAGAATACCCCACAATGTAACCATCATCAGCTTTCTCATCAAATTTGCCCAATGGATCACTGGTATTCAAAATTGTCACTTGGCAGCCAAACGGTTTAAGGTAATGAATAACAGGAACTTTCCCAAAAAGAAGTTCATATGGTGTTTTAAGATGTGGTCTAGTAATGGACACTATATTGAGTACATAACAAGCTGTACCAACAGCTTCAGTCCAAAACATGGTTGGAAGTTTAGAGTCTGCCAGCATTGATCTTGCAGCCTCTATTAAGGTTCTATTTTTTCTTTCTGCCACCCCATTTTGTTGAGGGGTTCTTGGAGTGCTATAGTCCCTTTTGATTCCCTTTAACCTGCAGAGTTCTATCAGAATTGCATTTTTGAACTCTGTACCATTATCACACCTAATTCCTTTCACCTTTTTGTTCAACTGATTCTAAATAAGGGTAATGAAGTCTTTCAATACTTCAGATGTTTCATCTTTGGTCCTTAGAAAGAATACCCAACAAAATTTGCTATAACCATCAGTGATCACCAGACAAAAATATTTATGATCAATGCTTCTCACTTTAGTTGGACCAAATAGATCCATATGAAGCAGCTGAAGAGGTTCAGAAATAATGCTTACTGCTGTAACAGGAACACCTTTGTATGAGGCTCTGTGCTGCTTTCCTTTATTGCATGCAACACAGTTATGATCATTGGTGAAAACTTTGGCAGGAAGACCTTGAACTAGGCCCAGTTTAGAGAGCTGGTTTATGGTCTTGAAATTGACATGGGCCATCCTTCTGTGCCATTTGGTGGACTCATCCACAGATGCTTTAGCCACCAAACATGTTAAATCACCTGCTGGTTGGACATTAGTTAAGTTGAATGTATAAAGATTGTGACTGCGAGGAACCTTCAGCAGAATTGAAGTTTCTTCTGGGAGTTTGAAGTCTTTAGACAGCACAAGACATTCATCCTCTGTGAAGAGTACTTTGTTCTTTGTGTCACAGATTTGTGAGACTGAAAACAAATTGAAATGTTGAAGTTCCTTGACATAATAAACATTCTCAAAATCCAGCTGAGGTGTTTTGATGGTCCATTTTCCAGTAATTCGTCCATCACTTCCTCCAAAGGTTACATTGCCTCCTCCTTCAATGGGTACAAAGTTATGCATCATGTCCCTGTTTCCTGACATACTTCTAGAACAACCACTGTCAACAATTCCAACATCTTTATGCTTAAGGGGATGATCCTACAACAACAAAAAATATACAGATAATTAGTACACTATGGAGGCTCAAGTCATTGCTGACTTGAACCTGCCTTGTGGATCATATGAGTTGTGCCATGTAGAAGTATAAGATCCACTATTGTTCTTGGGTTTCCAATGAAACTTAGGTCCCTGTGTATTCCAAGAACAACCTGCTGAGGTCTTGACAGCAGTATCCCAGTACCCTTTCCCATCAGTCATAGAGTTAACATATCTAGGCCAAAAACCATTATTAAAATATTCACTAGTTGGTTGAACATATGGTTTTACAACTGGTTTCCTTCAAGAAAAAGGAGTATTATACTTTGTATCTTGTGGAACATAAGGTGGTATGTCATTTACATTTGTCCACATTGGTCTAGATTTCCTAGAAGCACCACACCTGCTCATCCTTTGCTCATGATAATCACAATCCTTAATTAAATGAGATTTACTTCCACACACAAAACATTTCTTCTGATTAGAAGATTTATTTAAACCAAAAGAAGTATTATTACAAGCAGAAGTATTCAAACCAAAACCATGAAAAGAATTTTTTTTAACAGTACTATTATGCAAAGAATTAAAAAGCAAGTCTTCAGAGGCAACTGTCTTGGAAGTGGATTCCTTGGCAGCAACTCTGACATGCTTATTGGTAGTCTTGGGTGCAGGCAGGGGTGAAGACTTGGGAAGGGCAGACTTGGGAAGGTCAGACTTGGGAAGGTCAGACTTGTCATTTGAATCACACTCTGTAGACCCTTGCTTGGAGGACTTGTCACTGTTAACACAAGAGACAAAGTCATTAGTAGAAGTATTAGGGTCTGGCATGTCTCTTGACTTTTTGCCATACAAATGGTGTGAGCCATCAAAGTCTTTAAGAGTGGAAAGGTCAATGGGCATATGCTCACCTCTAATTGGTCCACGTACAGCATGTAGGTCACCTTCTTTCACAAAATTAGCTAGGCCTGCTGATGTAGATTTACGTGTGTCATCCCTAGCTTCTAAGCCTACATATTTCTTAAAGCCTAAAGCCACTGTAGAATTAGAAGCTTGACTGCTATAAATAAAACCAGCTAACTTATCTCCATTCATTATCCATTCTTTATGCCTAGCAATTTCCTCCTTAAGTTTCTCCTTAAGCTCTAAATTTTCTGACTCTACATCTGCTCTTAACTTCTCAGACCATATTAACTCATTTTTAGCACATTCGAGATCCCTTTCTAAAACACCTATTTTTTCATCATACGCTATTTGATTCTTCTGAAACCAAACCTTTTGTCTTTATAGTGTTTTTAAAGCCTGTTTATAAGCTTCAACTTCCACATAGCATTCATTATATTTAGGTTCCAAAATATCATAAGCTTCTTTGAGTGTATTATAACGCTCACTACAACCAAACAAACAATTTTGTACCTGAGAGATGCCCATCAAGGCAATCTGATCATGCCTATCCTCTGTAGTACAACTTGCAATCAACCCAACATTATCAGGACCATCATTATCAGCCTCCTCATGTTGCTTCCAGTCCACATTGCTATCCAGAGTGACCAAAGCAACTGAACCCTTTGAAGTTCATGCCTCCTTCTGATACTGCTGATAAGAAGAGTATCTTGTCTCATCACCAGCTTTCCTGTCTTTGCATTCTCTAGAAAAATGACCCATCTGTTGGCATGTGAAGCATTTAACCTTCCTCTTGTCAAAACTTGATGGATCGCGTCCTTTGAATCCAAACCTTCTACCAGCCTTGCGCTCAAAGTTCTTGATATCCATGGAAAGCATGGCCACCTGCCACCTCAGCTTCATCTCTTCCATCTCAATCGGGTCCACCTGATCAAAATCCTCATAAGCCAGATCCTGCTGAGGATCATAATCAGCAAAGAAGGATCCAAGTACATCTTCCATAATGTTGCTTGATTTAGAGTGAGAACTTGATGAAGGAGCAGCATAAGATGATGACGGATATGGGCTTGGACCATAGCTAGACTTTGGAGTGGAGGCTCCAACAAATGCAGTATGACTAGCAGAAGAAGATGATCGAAAAGGGCTTCTTACATCATGTTCAAGAGCTTTAAGTTTGTGGTACAGCTCATCAAAGGTAATCATGTCCAAACCACCTTTAGCTTTTAAAGCTATGCTTACATGTAGCCAAGATGGAGGTAATGACCTCAGAAACTTAGAGTTACAGTCATCATTATCCGGCTTTGCCTGTAGCTGATTCAACTGACTTAAAATCTTGTGAAACTTATCATAGCCCTTGTGAATTCCTTCCTCTTCAGAGATTTGAAAGTCCTGAAACTGTTGTCTTAGCATGGACTTCTTCAGTCTCCTAGACTCCTCATTCCCACCGAACTTCGCCTTAATTGCTAACCATATATCCTTAGCATCTTGCATGAAGTGAAAATCACTCAAGTGATCCTCAGGAATAGCTTGCAGAAGAATAGTTCTGACCTTGGTTTCTCTCTGAACTGCCAGCAACTCTTCAGCAGTTTTGGGAGGAACATTCATCATATTACCAGCAGCATCAGTGGTAGTTCTCTTCAAACTGTTCCCCTTCATAATTATCTGCCATAGATTCCAATCAATGTTGGAGATCCAGTTCTGCATCTTCATCGCCCAAAGATCATATTCCTCCCTTTTAAGGTAAGGAAACTTAGCATTGCTATTAGAGAGACTTAGTTGTTGCAGATGGGTGGAGTTTTGGTTGTTGGTGAATTCAGTGTCAACATCTGAACCAGGCATGATGATTTTGTTATGGTTGTATGGGTGTTCAGAAAAACTTGTCCTTAGTATCGTAGAGACTCTCACGAGGCTCTGATACCACTTGTTGAAACAAACAGACCTTGATAGATCTTGAGCTCGTGGATCGTTATGTATGCCTATGTAATCACAAGCACAATAAAATACAATCTCTACTACTTATATTTATCAGCGGAATATAAACACAAGTAATAACTAAGAACTTCTTGATCCTCTATGGATCTTTATATTAACTAAAACTGAGTTTACCAATCGGTACATAACTCATTCTAATGTGTTCCTTTTATAGACAAGGAACCCTAAACAATATCGCTAAACCGTTTCCCAAGAAACGTATAAACATAAAACTAAATAAGATATACACAATCACTTCCTAATAAAGCTCATGTATATCCACACTAAATAAACTAAACACGGAATAAACACTTCCGCAGAAATAGACTAATAACTATTATACTTCAGTAGATTATGTCTTCGGCAGAATCCACTCTTCTTCAGTAGAAACACTTCGGCAGTAATTTCAGCATAATCCAAACTTCACATAATTCCCAACAGTTCCTCTTGACGATGATTTTTCATGAATTCCTGGATAAACTTCCTTTCCTCTTGCATCTTGTCATTCTCGTCATGGAGATACTGTACTTGTTCATTGAGAAAGTTCAGCTTCCTGTAGAGCATATCTTTCTTTCTAACTTGTTTGACAGCTTTAACAATTCTTTCATGAGCCTGAGAAACCCAAGATCGAGGTGGTTTCTTCACGGATTTGGATGATGATTTGGTTGAATTCTTTGATGGGGGTGGTGATGAGTGAGAAGATGAATCTGATGATGATGAAATGTGAGGAGACTCCGGGTCCTTTGATGGTTCAGAAGTTTCCTTCTGTGAACGTGTAGGGCTATCCATAAGCAACTTATCATAATCAGCATCTTTATCTTTCTCGGACTTATCAGTTTCCGGTTCCTCAAAATCATATACAATAGTATCCTCCGTAAGCTTTTGCTCTTGTTCAAGAGTGGTGGCACCAGCTCCCTTATCGGGTCGATTAACCGCATCAGGAGTTGGTGAGGATTGAGCTGTACCACTTGACCCACCGGGGCCACCCATTTGGTCTTTAGCAAATTCTTCAGCCTTATGTTGATGTCTAAGTTGTTTCATCTTCTTCCTGAAAGTTGTATCCAGTGGCTCTTCATCACTTTCTGAGCTTTCATCATATGGCACAAGTGCAGGAGTCTTCCCTTTTTTGTCAGCTGGAGGACTTGGAGATTTTGCTACTGATGGAGGTGGTTCGTTTGCAGATTCAGAGTAGTGGACCTCCTCATCTGATTCAGTGCCTTCAGAGCTTTCGTCCACAAGCTTTCTTTGCGGTTCAGACTTAGGGATCGGGATGGGAGTAGCTTCCTTAGAGGGAACAATCCTCTTTCTTGAAGGGTTCCTCTTGGGGAACTTCTTTTGACTCTCAGTGCTTACTGCACTTCCAACACTTCCTCTTCTGGTCCTCCGAGTAGGTGTTCCAGAATCCTTTTCATCAAGATGGCCAACTTTTCCTTCTTTTACGGCTACCCGATACCTTTTGTACGTTTCCAGCTTTTTGATTTCATTTGTAAGAAGGTGATCAGGCAGCACAGCACCTTGTTTCTTCGTTGTCGATTCCTTGATTCTGATAGAAAGGATAGGTTCGGACAACAAGTCGTGATTATCTGGGTCATTGAGCCTCTTGGGAATATCAGGATTAAGCCAAAGTGCTCTCTGGATCAAAAGCTTGGTGTATCTGACATCGGGAATCTTGGAGCCAAGCTTCTTGTGAAATGCCATCATGTCATCCCATATCAGTGCTTCGATTTCAATATCCTTCTTATTGATCAACGACCAGAAAATTTATAGTTCCATGAGCTTGGGATGCTCATAGCCACTGTCACGACCAGAGACAGACTTCGTGATGATTATGTAGAGAGTTCTCCACGGTTGAGGAATATTCTTCAGCTCTACATGAGAATGCTTAGTAATAATTCCTGAAGCTTCATCATAACCAATGTCAATGAGAAATTGCAGGACTGTTTCTTCTGTAGGGGTAGCAAAGAAGTAGGTTGGAACGATGTCAGGAATGATAAGAACCGCCCGTAAGTCAGCAAGAGTGATGGTAACTTGTTTGTGATTAAGTGTCACCGTCACTGCACTTTGACCCGTGATCCTCTGCATAGAGTTCCAGAATTGCTGAATGTAGACTTTCGGAACAGTAGCAGAGTGTGAGAGCATGTTCTGGTAGGTATGTGATAAGGTTTTAAAATGTACCATTTTGAGGGGTCGTTTTAGCCCTTATTTGATCACTTTTGTATCCGTTATTGCTTAATATCGTTCATTTTCACTTTTTAGGTCTCTTGAAGGCAAAATGCTGGAATGGCACTTATTTGGACGAAAAGGCGCGATTATACGAAGAAAATGGCCAAAGTCAGAATCGAGCACTCAAAGCTGCTGAAAACAGAAGACGACGGCGTCAGGTGTTACTTGCGACGCCGTCGGAGGACTTTTTGTGACGGGTCAGAAGAGAAATTGCTAGTTTTCAAAGGACGGCGTCAGGTTATTAAAGAGTAGGCCGTCGCTACTCAGACGGCCTAGATGTGATCCAGACGATGTCAGGCGCTGAAGAGGACGGCGTCACATACATAAGGTGATGCCGTCGCAAGGTTAACGTGGCCAAGACGAAACCCTAATGACGGCGACACGACGGCGTCACAAAACATAAGGTGACGCCGTCGCAAGTGTAATCTTATATATAGAATCCGAATTTTTCAGTATTAGTGTGTAGTCTTTTGGAGTAAAAACCTAAAACCGAACCAAGGCTGTCTTGTACAGTATTTTAGGGTTCCATACCCTATCTTACATCAAGATAAGTGTTTACTTCATCAATTTAATTATGTCTTTGATTATTTGTGTGTATGCTTGCATGTTCTCCATGTCCGGCTAATTTATTTGTGTGTTTGCTTAGGGAATATGAAACTTAGTTATTGAATATTGATTGGTTGTTTCTTATCTTAGTTGATTAATGATCTAGTAATGCGATAGGTCATTCGTTGTGCACTTAATGCTTGATTCATCTTTGTGAACCTTAGAATATAATTACCTGAGTAGTTGTAGTCTAAACCATCCAAAGAGTGCCTTAGAGTAAGAGTTTATATTCCCTAGTGGGTTTTGTAGACGAGACCCTTTGGTAATTTCAAAGAGTTAGGGAGAAACGCATACCCTACAACTTTAGACACACAACGCAACTAAGAATAAGGACGTGACAATTCAACCATCAATAGGAGATAATTAAGGAGTAGTAAAACCTAAGTAAACACATTTTTAAACTATCATACGAGCACACATTAATTAGACATAGACTACCACCACCTTAGTTTAGATAATTAGATAATAGTAGAGTAATCGGTAGAAATACCAACCCCCCCAAATCCAATACCCGAGATTCGTACATTTCAATTTCCATAAAACATAAAAAGATAAAATATAATCTTCCTCAACCCCAACCTTAGCGTAGTAACTCCTCACTAGCATTCCTATTCCCCTAGAGAACGATATCAATACCCGTGGCTTACCCTAATTACTACACTACAACGATTAGGTTCACTGCCTAGGGTGTTATAAAACTTGCTCGAAGAAAAGGAAGTTTCCTTGACCCCGAACGACGCGTGTAGCGTTATCAAGTTTTTGGCGCCGCTGCCGGGGAATAGAATAGCTAGTTAGTAGTCCACCTCGTTTAGGTTTCTTTGCTTGATTCCTACCAAGTAAATTTTTTTTTCTCATTTTTAGCTTCCTCATAGTCTATCCCCCTTCTCCGTGACCTTTGTTCGTAACCCCATCACTTTTCATCATGGAAGGTGATAATCAACCACCACTCATCAACCCACCACCAAATGACCCGCCAAGAGCCCGTACTCTTGGTGAATACTCAAGACCAAGCCACCTAGGCTATAGGAACACCATTGAGATTCCCGACCAAGCCCAAACTACGGCCCTGCGATCCGACACCATCCGGTTGGTGCAAAACGGATGTGCATTCCATGGACTTCGTTCCGAAGATCCAAATCAGCATCTGAGGGATTTCCTCAAAATTGTCGATTCCATCGACCTTGATGCTACTACTCGGGAGACCACGCGCCTGCGTCTCTTCCAATTCTCTCTACGGGACCAAGCTAGTAATTGGCTTGAGCGACTTCCCGCCGGCTCCATCTCAAGTTGGGATGATCTCACTTCTCGCTTCCTTGCTCAATTTTTCCCACCGGGGAGAACCACTAAGCTTAGGAATGACATCTTGATGTTCCAACAACGTCAAGGTGAATCTCTCTACGAAGCATGGACCCGATTCAAGGACTTACTTCATAAAGTCCCTCATCACGGCATTGATCTTTGGCTCCAAGTCCAAATCTTTTATGATCATGTCAACTTCCCCACTAAGCGATCTATTGACCAAGCGGCCGGTGGAAAACTTAGTGATCTCACCGCGGAAGAATCATGGGGTATAATAGAGGACCTTGCCCTCTACGACAACGAAAGTTGGGATGACCCCCGTGAGCTACCCAAAACCGTCAAGGCAATCTCCTTGCCTTCCATCGACTCACAACCTTCCGACCTTAGGATGATCGAACTTGAAGATCAAGTTAAATTCCTCATGAGTTCCTACAAGAATCCTAAGTCCTCACGTCAAGTGAATAAAATCACTCTACCTTGTGAGTTATGCAGTGGTCCCCATGACACTCGTGATTGCACAAGACACCCCGAACAAGCTTTTGCGGACTACGCCTCCATGCGTACCGACGGAGAGTGAGAGAAGTGGTACACTTTCAAGCCCGAACAAAACAACTTAGGAAACTCTTACAACCCCTCATGGAGAAATCACCCTAACCTTAAGTGGAACCAAAACTCAAGTACACCCCAAAGCTCATCTAGTTCACCCACTAGGTTCAATTCTCTTAATACCGGGAACCCCACTAATCTTGAGGCAATTGCATCTAGATTCTTGTCATCCCAAGAGACTCGATTGAATAAGCTTGAAGCCAATTTTAAGCAAAAACAGAGCGAGATGACAAACAAGCTTGATGCTCTCTTAAAAGCCTTCAATAAACGGGAAGTTGGAGCACTCCCAAGTGATACCATAAAGAACCCAAAAGTGAATTCGATTGCGTCAACTTCATGTTCTAATTCATCATGGGAGAATGCACATCCATGCCCCTCACACCCAACGGTTCACTCGGTAAATGCTATCAAAAAGGGTTCCAAGCCATCCAAGATGAGATACCAAGGCCCGACACCATTGGTAGAACCTACTCTTGAGAAACCCGTCAGCCAAGAATCCAAACCTAGTTTAGAGGAGGAGTATAAGGAACTCCATCAAGAAAAACCGATTCTTGAGGTCTTAGCTCATGCACCTTATTATAATGCTTTAAAAGAAAAATATGAGTTAGAACTTAAGCTTGGAAAACATGGGTCCGCTTTTGTGCGAAATAATTTACCTAAGAAGTTAGACGATCCCGGGCTATTTACTCTTCCGTGTAGGCTTGGAACTTCCAAACCTCTCGACGCTCTAGCCGACTTAGGGTCATGCATCAATCTTGTTCCGTTGTCCCTCCATAGAAGCCTTAACTTAGGTAAAATAGAACCAACGGAAACCATCTTAGTTCTAGCGGACGGTAGTGTGGCACGTCCGGTAGGAATAATAAAGGACATGGTAGTACACGTAGGAGAGTTGACTCTTTTGGCCGACTTTCATGTGCTAGACATGAATAAGGACCCGACATGCCCATTACTAGTAGGAAGAGGATTTTTAGCTACCGCTAGTGTCATCATCGATTGTAAGATGTCCAAGATAGTGGTAGGAGAGGGGAGTGCTAGATCCGTTTATGATGTCAAAAAGCATGCGTACTACAAGGATGAGGAAATCCCACAAGAGATTAGGTTGGATAGAGAGCCTTCTAGATATGGACCTTGGATTGATAAGAACCTCATAGGACCCCAAAGACCTTTTTACCTAGATGAAGCCTTCACTAGTAAAGCAACTTTCCAAGAAAAAGAAATGGCTAGGCACATGGAAGTGAACCCGTTCGAGGACGCCTTAGTATTTAGGAAGATGACCGAGTTCCTAGGAAGCTTGCCCGTTAACCTCGTCATGAATAAGTGGATAGTCGAGAAATCTGAACACAAATGGGATTGGGATAGACCGCCTAGCAATGGTAATGGAGAGTGGCACATTAGGATACAAATCTATGATCCCGATGGTGAGAAGTTTGAAAAGACATATCTAACCGAACGTACTACTAGGAACTTGGATGATAAGTTTGATCCTTACGACATTGTTGAGGATAGACTTACTTATATCGGTACGTAGGGGCACGACTACGAGTCTAGCTACAAGACTCTTAAATAAAGAAAAGCGCTTCGTGGGAGGCAACCCATGCTTAATTGTTTGCTTGTTAGTGTCATATATCTTTTATTAATTGTTTATCCTCATGTTTAAATTTGTAAAAATGCTTTATGTTGTTTTTAACCTCGTCTTAATTGCATATAAAGGTATTTTACATAAGGGATAAGTGTAGGGAGGATTACACACGTTTTCAAAAGAAACGTAAACATGGGAATAACTATCGTAATGCATCCAAATGATGTTTCAAAATCGAATACCGATTAAAGGTCGAAAGATGATTTTAACAAAGGTATCAATGAAATGGGGCCGAATAATAATTCGAGGCCAATGATGACTTGAAGTCAAATGACGAGTTAAAACTCGGAACGAGATCAAAATCTCAAATTCAAAAACCCAAAGACCAAATTCCAAAACCGAATCCAACATAGTCAACACCAAATCCAAAAATAATTTCAAACGCTCTAGAGAGATCGACGAGGCTTATGTCGGTAAGCAGCTCGGATGCAAACAGTGCCACTCGGGTCTCACCCGACTTATGGCGAACTACGCTCAGGTGTTACAACCAAAAATTTCACATAAACGGAGACGTATAGGTGTTACGATTCAAAAGATGTTACGATGCCAGTGTGTCGTGTGTGAGTGCGGCTTTTCGTGATGTTTAGCGAGTGTGAGTGTGCGAGTCCACCTTAAGTTTATCGTTCTTAAAACCAATCTCAACTAACGAAACCAATCTCAAATCCGAACACAATTTTGTTATAGCAATTCCCATTATTCGTAAAATTCACCTCTGAGACGGACATAGGTGATCAGTCCATGTCCTGCTGTCTCTGGCTGAATATAGGTGATCAGTCTATATTCAATCGAGGTTCGATAAATTTTTATTACGCAAGGCTGTTGGGTTTAGTAAATACCCAAACCCCTTAATCTAGGATTTAAATAGAAAATAACCTAAGTGTTTAATCCGTTAAACACTATCAGGTCACTGAGTGCATAGTCTCTCAGTGAGTCATCTTCAGGATACTCAGTATGAGGCGAAGAAGAAGCCTCTCCACTCAGTAAGGCGGAACTTAATGGGTGAAGAATAAATCAAGAAGAAGATGGTGGATTCAGTGAGTGATGATATTAACTCACTGAATCCCTAAGACTCCTCTCCAACTGTTAACACTGAATAAAAACTAAAGGAAGAGACTGAAGGCTATGAAGACTGAAGAATGGGCGGGACTAGGCGGGAAAAGTTTACCCAGATAAAACTAAGTCCCCAAATGTTTACACAGATAAAACTAAGTCCCTATCTACTAAAGCCATATCTTCCCATTTATAGTAAGCGGCGATACTAAAGGATTCTCTGTTAAGGAAAGAAGCCTCGCCGCCTAACTATAAATAGCAAGGTGAACAGTAACCGAATATATCAATATTCCTGTTTGTTGTGATCTATGTTTTTGTCTTATAGGTTAAAGTTAATAATCATAATTGTATAAATAGCATAAGAGAGTGAGTGAAAAGTTTAAGCTTATGAATTGTAAAAACACACACACATAAGCCATCTTTTCACTCCTCCAAATACAACTTTATCCTTGAGATAGCTCAGTGGGTTCTAAGAGTTGTGCTCAGACTTAGCCTGAGCTTAGAGAGGAGTCACCAAACTTTGTCATTTCAATCTCAAGTACTATTCCGCAAGTACTTGGGTAATGTATTATTTTGATTCATTTCTAATAAGAATATAAACGTTGAAAATTTATAAGTGTGTTTTACTTACGTTAATTTCAGTCATTATTCACTATTAGTTTGTTTTATTTACTTAAACTGTTTTATACGATAGTGAATAGGGAACAACAAGTGGTATCAGAGCAAGGCTGATTATAAAACTTTTAATAAAACTTAAGCCGCTCTAAATCGTTTTTAAATCAGGATCTCTATGGCTGAAATTGATGTACCCCAACTAGTCGATGAAAATGGTGGAGCTTTTTCAGCTGTTGCCCCTAGACTTGAAGTTGGTAAATTCAACAAATGGAAAAAGCGTATGCTTTGCTATTTGATTAGGATGGAACCTTATTATATCAAGTGTATAAATGAAGGTCCATTTGTCCCAAAGACTGCTGAAGGTTTGCCCAAACTTGAAGCTCAGTGTACTCAGGATGAGAGAAGAGTGGTCAACCAGGACCAATGACTCAAAAGTATCATCATATCATGTCTTTCTGATGATATTATGGAGTCAGTCATAAGTTGTAGTTCAACTAAACAAACCTGGGATGACCTTGTTCACAGCCATGAAGGCCCATCTAATACCAAGTAAAACAGGATAATGGACCTGAAACTTGAGTATAATACCTTTAGGGCTGAGGACTCAGAAACTTTGTCTCAAACTTACACCCGATACAAAACGCTTTTAAATGAATTGTCAAATGATGGTGTTAAGTTGTCCAAACATGAGATTAATGTTGGTTTTGTCAATTGTCTCCCTGAGAAGTGGTTAAATTTCTCTCAGGGACTTAGAAATGCAAATCATATCCAAAATCTTGAACTTCTATGAGGAAAACCTCATCAACAGACGATACCCTGACTTAAAGAAGTCTCAAGAAGTCAAGAAGTCCCTGACCACTACCTCACCTGTATCAACTGCTTTCTTTTCTAACAATGTTGTTCAAGATTTCCAAGAAAATTCCGATGATGAGCCTGATGAGAGATCAAGTGAGGAGTACCTAAATGACCTGAACGTTGAATTTCAGGAAAGGGCACTCCTTGCAAACTCTCGAAGGTTTATAAAAAGAAACAAAGGTTTTTCAAATGATAAAGCAAATGAGGACACTAAATGCTTTAAGTGTCACAAAAGAGGTCATTTTGCAAAAGACTGTTTTTCAAAAACAATTTCTGAACCCTCTTATAAACCATCAGGGTCAAATTAGTCCACAGGCTTTAACAAATTTCAACCAAAAATTTATTAGTCTCATCAAAATTTTCAAAACAAATCTGATCAAAACAAAATGGTTGATTATGAGTCCAAGTATAGGAAAATCAAAGCTAAGCTTGCATTGCTTGAGGCCAGTCCCTCAGAAACAAAAAGTGTTCAATCTGTGCAGGGTAAAAACAAAGGTCTTGTTGCTGAAACCTTCGACTGGGATGAAGAGCCAGTCTCATCTGATGATGAAATGGTACATGTCAGTGCACTGATGGCTCTCTCAGAGGAAGACAAGCTAGCTGTTGGGAAAAATCATGCAAGGAATGGTGAATGGGTCAACATCACAATGAAGAAGGTAAATATTCTACTTTCTATGGATGACGACTCTGATTGGCAATCTTATATGAATTATCTTAATGTTGACCTTAAGTTCGTAGAAGAGCAAAGACTGAATCTTTTTTCAAAATACAACAAGCTATGTTTCGAATTAAACAAGTGTAGGGATGAACTGCTTCTTTTAAAACAAGCTAAGCTTGAGGCTGTCACTTTGCAAATTCAAAACACTGAACTAGTTAAAAGAATTCAGGCTCTTCAAGATGAACTCAAAAAGGTTCAAGATATCCTTAATAGTTGGACTGCTAAAAATCCCAGGGTCTTTGATGCTGTGGGTGCCCCCAGTAGCAAAAAGAGAGTCATAGGTGAAAATCATCTCCCTGACTCTCACAACAAAGACCAGAGTCCCAAACCATTTGTGTCTGGTGGCATCATTACCAATATGTTGACTGTTCCCAAGCCCAGTGATTGGATTGAAAGACTTAACCCTGAGAGTAAGCTTCCTAACTTTGACTCTGGAAGAATTCTAGAGCCTGAAAGTCAAGCTCTAAAGAGCATGCTTGGACTCCCTGATGTGCCCAGTAGTACTGAACACATCTCTGAGTCTGAAGATGAATCTCAAGCACCACTTTCACCCTTGGAACCTCTTCAGGATGCTGATCCTAGCTCTGAGCTTACTCCATTACAATACAATCCACACTCTCCTAAAGAAAAGTCTGGACTTGGTAGAACCATCCTGAAAAGACCATCAAAACCAACTCAACAAGAATCTACCCCCACTGAAACTTCCACATCCTTTGTCCCCAATGAAGCTGACCAAATTCAGCAACTGACTGAACTTGTAAGGAAGCTAACTGACAAAATGGAATCCATTGAAAAGGTCCCTGAATCAATCAAAGAAACAAAGTCAGCTTCCTCTAGTTCCTCAAAGTTAAAAGCCACCACAAAAAACAAGCAGAAGTGTGATATGTGCCACTATACCAATCATACCACTGACAACTTTTATAGAATCCTCTTTTGAATGATCTGCAAAAAGGATGATCATATAACTGCTGATCACTTGCAATATGTAAGTTCACTCACTCAAGCAAACTACACCAAAGTTGGTCATCAATATGCTTCTACATCCAAGCATGCTCAAAAGTTGAGAGCAAAGGCTTTTCCTCCTTGCCCACATTGTGGCTTTAATGATCATCGCCCTGATGATTGTCTTATGAACACATGCTGTGATATTTGCGGTAACACAGCTCATAAGACATCCCAGCATGACAGTGTCATCCATGCAAGGAGAAACTCAAAGCAACCCAAAATCACTGAGTCATCCTCAGTCTCTAAATGCAAAACCTATGGTAGCACAATGCACTCCACCACTGACCATGAATCGATTGCCCAATTCAAAGAGACCATGAGACCCAAGCCCACTAGTAAGTGGGTCATGAAGAGAAACTAATTCAGTTTACTGCTTGTGCAGAGGCATGCCAGGGAGCCCATCTGGCATCTAGACAGTGGATGCTCAAGAAGCATGACTGGAGTTAAGGAATATCTGCACAAGTATGTAAAGGAACCAGGACCCAAGGTAGTATTTGGTGATAACTCATCATGTCCCACTGAAGGTTATGGTTCAATAAAATGCAGCGGAATAGTTTTCTCTAGGATAGCTTATGTCAATGGTCTCAAGTACAATCTCATCAGTGTCAGTCAGCTATGTGATGCTAAGTACATTGTGCAATTCAATGACAAACAAGGTACCATTTTGAATGCCAACAAGGAAGTTGTGTTGATTGCTCCTAGGAGAGATGATGTTTATGTCTTAGACATGTCAACTCTCTCTAAAAATGGAACCTGTCTCTTTGCCAAAGCCACTGAAACTATCAACTGGCTGTGGCACAAGAGACTCTCACACTTAAACTTCAAAAACATCAACAACTTGGCAAAACAAAACAAGGTCCTTGGCTTACCATCACTGGTTTTTGCAAAAGATAAACCATGCTCAGCCTGTGAAAAAGGCAAACATCAAAGAGCATCTTTCAAAACCAAGCAAAATTTCTCTATCAAAAGCTGCCTTCACCTCTTGCATATGGATCTCTTTGGACCAGTCAGTCCTAGATCAATCCAGCATGAGAAGTATACACTTGTCATTGTTGATGAGTTTTCAAGATACACTTGGGTATACTTTCTTTCCAAAAAGAGTCAGGCAGTTGATGCTATAATGTCATTCATCAGGAACATTGAAAACCAGAATGACATTACAGTAAAACAAATTAGGACTGACAATGGTACTGAGTTTAGAAATGCTGAGCTGGAGAGTTTCTGTGATGAAAAGGGAATCTCCCAAAATTTCTCATCTCCTTACACCCCTGAACAAAATGGGGTAGCTGAAAGGAAAAACAGAACTCTCATTGAGGCTGCAAGAACTATGTTAAATGGTTCAACTCTCTCAAAGCATTTCTGGACTAAAGCTGTCAAAACAGCTTGTTAGACTCAAAACAGGTCAATCATTGTCAAAAGACATAATAAAACCCCATCTGAGATATTCAAAGGTAGACTTCCTGACATCAGCTACTTTCAGGTGTTTGGATGTCCTGTGTTTATTCATAACCACAAAGATCATCTAGGAAAGTTCGACGCTAAAGGTGATGATGGATACTTTCTAGGTTACTCACTGATCTCCAAATCCTTCAAGGTATTTAACACAAGGAGACAACAAGTTGAGGAAACCTTTCATGTCACCTTTGATGAAAGTGTAGAAAGAATCAGGTTCACCAACACCTCAGTGGAGGAAATAGGAATTGATAACTCATCAAGATATCCTCCTGATGAGTATAACACTGAAATCAATTCCTCATACCAAGCTGATGCTGATATCTCATATTATGTCTTGCCTCACAACCTGTTACAACCAACTATCAGTGAATCCATTGATAATCAGTCAGTCACTGCTGGGATAGGTAACACTGATCCAAATGATCAGGAACCTGTGATTCATGATACCCAACCTGAACAAAACATCTCAACAGATGTTCCTAATGATTCTGTGGCTCATGCACCTGAAATCACTCCTGATTCTCCAGTGACATCCTCAAGCTCAGATCCTAGACCACAAAGTAAGTGGACAAGATCTCAGGACATTGAGCTTGTGAACATCATTGGTGAACCCACTGAGGGCATGCTCACTAGAAGCATGGCTGCTAAGTTAACTGCAACTTCAGCGAATGAATGTCTATATGCTGATTACCTATCAGATATAGAACCCAAAAGTGTCACTGAAGCTCTAAAGCACCCAAGCTGGGTTCAGGCCATGCAAGAAGAACTTCAACATTTTGATAAAAACAAGTTCATGACCTTGATCAAATGTCCTCAGGATGTCCTTGTCATAGGAATGAAGTGGGTTTTTAGAAACAAAACTAATGAAAATGGCACTGTCATTAAAAACAAAGCCAGACTTGTAGCCAAAGGTTACAGTCAACAAGAAGGCATAGACTATGATGAGACATTTGCTCTTGTTGCAAGAATGGAAGCCATCAGGATCTTCCTTGCATATGCTACCTACATGAACTTCAAGTTTACCAAATGGATGTAAAAAGTGCATTCCTAAATGGTGAACTCAAGGAAGATGTTTATGTTCAACAACCTCCTGGCTTTGAGAGTAGTGAATTCCATGACTATGTCTGCAAGCTTGATAAAGCCCTTTATGGACTGAAACAAGCTCCCAGGGTATGGTATGAAACTCTCTCAGCCTTCCTGATCCAAAACAAGTTTGTCAGAGGAAAGATAGACAACACATTGTTTATCTATAGGACAAAACAAGATGTGATACTGGTCCAAGTATATGTTGATGACATCATCTTTGGCTCAACAAACTACACTCTTTACAAACAATTTGAAAAACTAATGACAAAGAAGTTTGAAAGGAGCATGATGGGTGAACTCACATACTTCCTAGGACTACAAATCAGGCAAACTGATAAAGGAATCTCCATCAGTCAAGAGAAGTACACAAGAAATCTCTTGAAGAAATATGAGATATCTGACTGTGCCTCAGTGAAGACTCCAATGGTCCCACCTAATAGTCTTGGACCTGATCTCACTAGCAAATTAGTAAATCAAACTCATTTCAGAGGGATTGTTGGCTCACTGATGTATCTAACTGCTTCCAGACCAGACATACAATTCTCAGTCTGTCTAATAGCAAGATATCAGTCCAATCCTTAAGAATCCCACCTCACTGCAGCCAAAAGAATACTCAGGTACCTGAAGGGAACACCAAGCCTTGGACTCTACTATCCAAAGTGCTCAGGATTCGACCTCAAAGGTTACTCTGATTCTGATTATGCTGGCTACAACATGGACAGAAAAAGTACCTCAGGATCATGTCAATTTCTTGGAGGAAAACTGGTTTGTTGGCGTGCTAAAAAGCAACAATCAATAGCTATGTCTTCAGCTAAAGCTGAGTATGTGGCTGCCACAGGATGTTGTGCCAATGTTTTATGGATGAAAAGTCAACTCAGTGACTATGACATCCATTACAAAATGGTACCCATCTTCTGTGACAACACCAGTGCAATTGCAATCTCCAACAACCCTGTCCTCCATCAAAGGACCAAACATATTG
Source organism: Chrysanthemum seticuspe (assembly GCA_019973895.1). Classification (NCBI taxonomy): domain Eukaryota; kingdom Viridiplantae; phylum Streptophyta; class Magnoliopsida; order Asterales; family Asteraceae; genus Chrysanthemum; species Chrysanthemum seticuspe. Next base: position 360,186,024 of record BPTQ01000005.1, on the reverse strand, counting down.
ATATCAGATATCAGTTCATCAGGGATCACATAATGAAAGGAGACATAGAACTTCATTTCATCCCTACTGAATATCAACTTGCTGATATCTTCACCAAACCTTTGGATGAACCTACCTTCAGGAGACTGAAAGTTGAATTGGGAATGCTTCACATTGAAAGTCAGGCATCTGAAAACCAATCTCAGTAAGTTCTTTGAATTGGTTCATCTTCCCTGAACATCCAAAATCAACCTCTTACTGAATGAGTAAGACTCACTCAGGGTCCCTGACATAAAGCATTGAATGAGTAACTAAATGCTCCAAGTATTAGTTACTTAAATGTCATAGGTTGGTAATCCCACCAATTTAATATAGGAATATATGTCTTACTGTCAGGGGTCTCATCACTTACCCCATCCCACTTAGCATTAAATGCCCTCTCTCACAAAAAATATCCTATGGATATTTTAACACTACAAAAGTGCACTTTTACTGTGCACTGTAACTGTTCCCTTGAAATACGGGATTTTACTGTGGGTAGTGATGGGTGGCATTAAATGTGGAATTTCAAACGATTTCAAAAACCGTCTTTACAATCCTAAACTCTTTCATTCATTTATATATTCACCGGGTAAAAACCCTTTACCCAAAAAAATAAAATAAAAAAATCAATCCTTATTTGAAAGCTCTACGGCGTAACGAGAAACATATGGTTACGTTGTAGAGAAAACTAAAAGTAAATAAACTAAACATTTAGTGATAGAGTGCCCTTTTGTCATGATCCAGTCGCTCCATATATTTCTCAGCTGACTTTTCAATCATGTCCTCATTGTTCCCGCTTAGTTTAGAAGAACTCGTCCTTGAGTTCTCATCTTCAACTTCATCCTTGGGGAGAAACTCATAAATATTTGAAACGTTGAATTTTTTTGAAATACTTATGGTATGAGGTAGATCTACCACATAAGATTTATCATTGATCTTTCTCAAAACCTCGTAAGATTCATACTTCTTTTGTTGAAGCTTGCTATAAATACCTACCGAAAAACGCTCCTTTCGAAGAAACACCATTACTCTGTAACCTATATTAAACAACTTAACTAGGCGATGTTTATCCGCAACGGCCTTGTACTTGCATTTAATTCAACAATCTTAGCCCAAACAACTTCATGAGTAGCTTGCACATCTTCTACCATCCTATTTTCTTGAATATTCTTCTTGCTCAATAAATCAACCAAATCCACCACTTGATTTGGCAGAGTCTTGTATACAATATAAAACGGTGAAAAGCTAGGCAAACACATATAGAAAATTAAATGTTTGTTTTTTTTTTTTTTTTTGAAAGGTGAGTTTCTCGTACAGCATCGAGGTCTAGACTATGATGCTTAGCAGAGCACGCTAGAGGACTCGAGTGCCGAGATAGCATTCAAACCCGAAGGTAGGAAGAGGCACCCACAACCCTCTGAAACCCGATGGGGGGAAAACCTCCAATATAAGCCGCCCGAAGGCACGACACTTAATTGGAGTAAACCCTGCCTCCTCCAGGATCGAACTTGCGCCGATCCCTTCATTGAAGGACTTCGTACCGCTGGGATGTGAGCCCATTGGTAAATTAAATGTTTTGTTAATGGGCTCAAGGTAAGTCTTATTATTTTTTTTTAAACATTTATTCACAGCCGACCTAGCCGATTAATATTTCATTTCATCTTCCCCAATCTAAACCCTAAAAACCCTTGTCCAAAAATGCATCAACAAAACCGTTTTGTGGGTATAAAAATTTTCTATAAGCAACCGACCTAGCCGTTTAATATTCTCCGCCTTTCATTTCATTTCATCTTCCCCAATCTAAACCCTAAAAACCCTTGTCCAAAAATGCATCAACAAACCCGTTTTGTGGATATAAAAAATTTCTATAGGCAGAAAGATGAGTATTATAAGCACAAGGCTGAATATCAAATGGATATTGAAACAGATAAAAACTTAATAACTATGTCTTACTATCTTGAAGAGGTTTCAGGGGCCCCTGCAACCATATATCGCTCTTTTATGGCTGAATTTCTATTAAATTTGGAGTCTAAAAGACGTTATGGCTTCATTAGATTGATTATGAAAACAGGTAAACCAGATCCATTTTCAATTTTGATACGCTGTTTTAATGCCTATATTAATGGTTTGCACAATGGGGAAAAATTGTTTGAACTTGGACACATTGGCCGAAATCGTAGATATTTTTTAAATTCTGAATTAACGAGATATAAGGAAGAATACTTTGAGCTACTTGATACTGATCAAATGGGTTTGCGGCTTGGTCCAAATGCACTTAGAGTGGCTTGGTCCATATTTTTTAATTCAGAATTTAAAAAATATCTACGATTTCGGCCAATGTGTCCAAGTTCAAACAATTTTTCCCCATTGTGCAAACCATTAATATAGGCATTAAAACAGCGTATCAAAATTGAAAATGGATCTGGTTTACCTGTTTTCATAATCAATCTAATGAAGCCATAACGTCTTTTAGACTCCAAATTTAATAGAAATTCAGCCATAAAAGAGCGATATATGGTTGCAGGGGCCCCTGAAACCTCTTCAAGATAGTAAGACATAGTTATTAAGTTTTTATCTGTTTCAATATCCATTTGATATTCAGAACGACAGTAAGTAGTTTTTTTTGTTTTTTATATATATGTGTTATATGCACCTTTGGAGTATAAATAGTTGGTAATTCTTGAACTTCCTAGATGTAACTTTAATATGCTGTCAAAGTTCCAAAATTTTATTTGAATTTATTCGTTTGGCTCAAGTACACAAATTCCTTTTTCGGATATATATATTGACTACCTTTCCATTTTCTGCAGCGATATGAAGGTCCATGTGCAAGTAACAAGAGGAGGTATTGTAGGCTTTTACCTTTGGTTCATAATAGTTTAGCATTGAATTTTGTCGTGTCATGTCAAGTTTTGCATGTGCGATGATGTTATGTGTCTTATTTACTTTTATATGTCTTTTTTTATCAGTTATAGAAGTAAAGGGACCTAAGTGAAAGTTTGAGACATAATCACATGGTTTGTAATGTGAGGATTGATCAGGTGTATGCAGCCTCATAGGAACTTATATACATGAATCTGAATGAATGAATCAATCAATTACAACATATTTCTCTCTGTCTTCTATTCACTGTTTCATTTATTTAGCATCTTTTCATTTAGTTTGGATAAGGTTAAGGAGAACACTAAGTTGCCTTTAGCAGTGTTGCATTTAGAGGGAAAAGTTTTACAATGGCATCAGGGGTACATGACAAATATAAATCAAGTGGCACCTAGTTGGAAGCAATATGTTAAGGTCATCACTAGTAGGTTTGGAACACCTTATGATGATCGTAGGGCTGAGTTAATGGAATTAAAACAAATTGGGTCAGTAACTGAGGTGCATGATAAGTTCGATTGTATCTTGAGCAGACTGCAATTACCACCTAAATATGCTCTGAGTTGCTTTCCGTCAGTTCTGAATGAGGAAATCAGTAACATGGGGAGACGTCCTATGTCGGTTGTAAAGACGGATGTATTTACGCAAATGAGCAAAGAAGTGTTTGCGGGTCCAAGTCGACATGTCTGTTTTGACCCAAAATGAATATTATATGCTTCAACATAAATCTGTTTTGACCCTTACCCGACCCGCCCATCTTGTAACCTCTGGTATCATTTGTTTTTCTGATAAACAATAAGGACATATTTTAACAAATGAAGCATATGCTTTGAGGACTTAAAGGCAGCTACAGCTAAAAAAATCATTGTTATTAACCCTTGTTTTGCTGATTATATGGCAGGAAACGTGATGTTTTTGGAAAGGTAGTAGAGGGAATGGAAAGCATTAAAAAGAAAAATGCGTTAGAGTCTGACAAAGGTATTAACACTTTCTTGGAACCTTACTAACTATATTAAATTTGAAGCATAAATGTGACAATTTTCAACCTATTCATTTACTTATAAAGGGGTGATTTCGTAATTGAGATGTGTCTCATCTTCAATGGGTCGAGTTAGAAAATACCAAAAAAGGAAAAGGGTCAGATATGGTCGTACTAATCCAATGGGTTGAAAGTATTGGATCCATATATCCTCCTAAACCGATTTATTCAAGATAATAAACATTATTAAAACACAAAAAGGTATAGTAGGCTCATCTGCTTGATTATTAATTTACTTAACCTTATTTAGGTAAAAAGAAAAAATCTGGGAAGAAAGGTATTTCTTCCAATGATGATAGTTCAGATGGGAGAGTAAAGAAACGCCGTAGATCAGCAGTCACAGATAAAAGAAAGAAAAGCAGAAAGTACTCATATGATTCATCCGGCTCGTATTCAGATTCAGAGTCTTCAAGTTCATCTAGGGATGGAAGGCGTCGAAAGAAGAGGTCAACAAAGAGCAATGGCAAACATCGTAAGAACAAACAGAAAGAATCGAAGAAATTAAAGAGGCCTGCTAAAAAATCAAAGCGGAAGTCGAGAAGGTCTGATTTTAATATATAACTTAAATCTAATCGACATATACATGCTCATGTTTATCACATGATTCTAGGTGGTGTTTGGATATTTGGCTTTAAAATCATTTATCTGATTATTGGGATTAATATCATAATAATCGGTTTTTAATGCTTGGTTAAATAGATTCTGCATCTAATAATCTTATTATGTAAGGGTCAGATAATAGTTTCAAGCAATCTGCATTAAAATTTATTGTTAAAGAGTGAAATTCAATTACCTAATTATTGAGAAAATTTTACTCCCATCTCACAAGGGGTATTTCCTTCTTGCTAAAAGAAAAAAGATTTCTGGTTATATTACATATTTATTTAAAATAATCTGAATTTACTGAAGACTCAAAACAATTGATGTCTGATTACAAATGATTAGTGCTTATCTTTCTAACTTATAGAAATTGACTTGCTTAGGAGCTCAGAGAGTTCAAGTGACTCAGAGAGTGGGAGTAGCAGCTCTGATAATGGAACTGCAAATCAGCGTGTTTAGAAAGCTAAAGCTAAACCTTCAAGCAGTTCAGGTTTTCTATTTTCTGTTCTTTAACAGTCTTCCTTCCTTTTGGGATAACTATGGTATTGACTCCACATTTTTAAATTGTTGGAAAGAGATGATTCAAAACCTTGTTAATGGTAATTACTCACTTTTTGGTGTTGCATGTGCAGCTAAAAAGGATCTGGCACGAAAAGAACCTGAAGCCAAGCTGCAGAAGGATCATGATCTAAACAAAGTGGTAGCTACCTCATCAGATGGAGACCAAGATCCTACACTGAAGAATGACGAGCTCGTTAAAAATGGTCTTGTTAAGGAAACCAAACCTGATAAGCCTTCCAGCAATCAACATCAGCATTCAGATGACCCAAGGTTTGTCATTGCGTTTTATTAAAAGATGACTCGGATGTGCAAAATACTACAAGGCTAAAACTGGACAAATGAAAATTTATGTTGGTATTTTATGCAAGAAAAATTCCTTAATACACGCTTCACATCTCTATGCATACCCTTGATTGACTGGGCAGCAACCAAACAATAGCAATTACTTGGCTGATTTTTTATTCGACATGGTTGAGGTTGAAAATAACCCAAAATGGGTCAAAATTTCCACGTTAATGCTTTTCTAAGCATGTTTTTTTTCCTTTTTTTTATCATCTTTTATCAGGGGTGCCCGAAGCCCAGGAAGGAGAGATTCTAGGAGAAGTGTAAGCCCAATCTCAAAGAGGATTACAAGGTGCCCAAGTGTTCCCAATGATACTAAGTCTGGTCACGAAAAGGTAAGAAGTTCTTCAAGGAGTCCTTCACGAAAAGGGTCTCAGCCATCTGTGGCTGAGAAGAGGAAAAGTCTGTCAAGAAGCCGATCCCCAAATGGCACCCCAAAACGAGTTAGAAAAGGGAGAGGTTTCACCAAGGAATATTCTTTTGCACGGAAATACCGTACACCAAGCCCCGATCGTCCCTCTGTCAGGTCTCGTCAATTTGGCTATGCTCAAGGAAGATATAATGATAGGTAATGAGACTTTATATGCTATAACGTATATGCCATTTGTTTGGGTCGGGTAACAGGTCAAAGGAGTCCAGCTGAAACAGGTTGGGTTGACAGAAGCATTTTTGCACATTATAAGCTCTTACTATAATCATTTCATATTCTAAAAATTAAACGATTTAGGATGCTTTTTTTGGGTAAAGGGTTTCCCCGGTAAATGTATTACTCCAAAAAAAACGTTTAAGTACGTACAAAGGATGTGGGTGAAGTCCCATATCTCAGCCCGTTACATAGGCAAAAAAGCTTACATAACAAGACACTTCCTATCATTTGAACAAGAAATCAAACCACTCCTCATTAGGTAACGATTTAGGATGCTGTTAGCATTACAATTACACTTTGGGTGGCTTACAACGACCAATGTATTATCTAGCTAACTTATATGATGCGAACCAGTAAGGGTGAAAGTGTGTCTTCTACGCTTGAAAACTATTATTTATTTTTTTATTTAATCTTTTGGGGGAAAAGGCTAAATGAATGATTTTACTGTTCTGCATTTTACTTTAAGGGGTTGGAATAAGAAACTTATCATTCCCCTAACTTTGCCTTTATATAGGTACAGGCGGAGGACTCGTAGCAGGAGCGTTACTCGCAACAGAAATGGGCATCGCAGCCAAAGCCCTCGCAACAGAAGTGGGCATCGAAGCCAAAGCCCGGTACGTAGCCCTAGCCCGGCGGAGAGGCGGCCAAATATAAGTGACAAACTAAAGTCCCGTCATGGACCTAAAGTCACCTCTCCCAGAAGAAGGTCAACCTCTAGCGCACCCTCTCGATCTCCACGTAGGCATCCTAAGAAAGTCACGCCCATAGCCCCAAGCCGGTCCAGCTCCCGGTCCAGGTCAAGGTCAAGTTCGCCTGTTGGTCGAAGGGATGCGGTTAAGAAAGTTGTATCCATGGCTCCAAGTAGGTCCAGGTCAAGGTCAAGGTCAAGCTCACCTGGTGGTCTGCTTGGTCAAAGGGGTCTGGTTTCTTATGGAGATATAAGCCCTTGAAAGCTAAAACTTCTATGGTTCAGTTAACAATGTTGGTCAAATTTATCTTGGATCGTTGTTTCTGTTTTCAATTTCTTTTAAGATGATTTTGCTGTGGACTTGAACTTAAAACTAGGCGATTATATGTGCGAGTTTGTAACAATATGCGTGGTTTCAAGGAGTGTTTCAGCTAGTCCCTGATTGGTGAGTTGATTATGTTAATGTCATGAATTTTGGATCTTTTACATTTATCTTTTGACTCTATGCAATGTAAGCATGTAACCATACATGTGGCTTTTGTCAATTTGTTTGACAACACAGTGACTGAAGGCCGATAGCCCGATAGAGGATCTATCAAGATCGAAGCAACATTGGTGTCTAGCGCCAATGCGACTTTTATTTATAAATAGTTGGGACGGTTTATACCCTGTTATTAAATGTTAACGAAATCAACCCGCCCAATCCTTCATGTTTAAACTCGTTATTTAATCTGTTCAATCAGAATTTTTGATATTGATAGTATCAAGAGCACATTGCCAAAGTCCACTTATCAGCAAGATTTGCATTCATCAACTGAACTCATCAGTAGGTGTGCTCTTCAGTGAGCATGATGATGAGAGATTGAGCTGCTGAACTGGTTGCTTTGCTGGAGCTGTTTTTTTGTTATCGTTCTTGGCTGTTTGAACATGGTTTAATGACCCATGATTAATATGTCGTTGTGTCCACTTTTACTATTAAGAATAAACATTATGGGAAATTAATTGGCCAATGCATTTTCTGTCTTAAAATTATTGTCTTCATACAAAAAATACGTAATTTAAGAAAAATGAGACTACTACATTCTTTAACCAATCAAATATCATCTCGACCCACTAAACTCTCTTTTGATTAGTTAAGACAAGAAGGAGACGATTATTTTGAGACATCCTAAAATGAACTATAATTTTGAAACGAACACACACAAACTTAAACACTTTTGAACAAAAGGGTTCATGTGTTTTGTCAAAACTAAGATCATAAACACTGAATTATCTCAAAGATTTATTAGCGTAACCTTGACCTAAAAGGTCGAATAATTTCTTTTGAAAAATGATTACACGATTCATTATGATATTCATTATAATATCCGGTTATTGATTATCTTCCGGTAACCATGAATTAACCCAACATATATAACAGGGTAGTAGTTGACCTAAGGCATATCTACTTTTGATAGAGTTCAGTCTAGGTTAGACATTTAAAATCCATACATGTATCTTGATGCACATCATGGACAATAGTTAATTTAATCATCTTCGGTAGTTGGACTTGGAACTTAAGTATCAATAATACACTTCATTAAAACCCCAAGTATGGGTAGCACTGTGTCAGTAGCAATGTATCTAAAAAGCTTTTGTTAGAAGTGGATCATCTACCTCATGAATACCAAGCATGTGTACCATTATTGTCTTCTATACATAAGTAGATTTATTCGTGAACATATTTCATGTTTTCTTTAATCAAAATACAAATCTAGCTAGTCATGTTGCTATTTGTGTTTTTAATTGATAAGGTATTCTCACACGTTTTACTTGAATTCATTTGACAACATTGTGTAAGCAAGAAGCTAGATGATTAAACGTTGGATGGTTTTTTGTTATGCAGAGGTTAGAGGGTATGTTTGGTATGCAAGATTATGAAAGATTTTGGAGGTTTAAGATTTTTTTTTTTTTTTTTTTTTTTCTCTTTTTTGAAAAATAAGCTTATTTTAGAAAAATAAGTTTTCAAAAATTAAGTTTTCAAAACCAGCTTTTAAAAGATTATGGAGATTATTTTTCACAAATTATCTGATTTTAATCTTTTTCAGCAACAACACCAGCACCACTACTGAAAAAATGCTACAATTTTAATCTTTTTCAATACCAGCATCAACATCACCACTAACAACATCTATTTTCACCAAACATACACATAGTCTGAGCATATATGGAATATGATGCTTTTGTTACTTCGAATATATAACTGTTGGTCTAGAACAACAAGCGAGAGCTGAAATGATTACTAACAATGGCAAAATAAGCAGATTGGACACGATGATACATATTATTCAAGCTAGCAGGTAGGAACCCGTTAGAGTAAAACATAATTCACATTATATAGATGACTAGAGATTATCGCCTCATTATGTTTTTAGGGTCAATGACATTTAATAGCAACGTACTTTCCCATTTGTTCAAATATCATATACGAACGCAAAAAAATACCACAATACCCATCCAACTCTTTGCACCGTTAGTCCGTTAGGCATATAATAGCAATGTGCTTTCTCATTTGTTTCATTATCATACGTTTTAGTTGCACCGTTAGTCTTTTTGACTAACGGTCGTTTGTAATTAACTCAAAAATATGTTTTTTTTTTACTTATACGTTTTTATGCTTTTAGAAAAAACTAAACGAGAAATTTGTTAAGATCTTGGGAGAAGGGGTTACTTCGCAAATGGTCAGATTCCTTAAACCATATCATATTTTCAACCGTTTGAATTATAGTATTCTTGGAGCTCAAATATGACATTTGTCATACGTTGTTAATTTTCTATACAACTAAATATAAAACAAATAACATAAGTCAGAACTCAGAAACCTATACCATTGGTTCATACGCTAAAAAGAGACAAAAAAGATACGTGCGACCAAACAATGCTAAACTAATAACACATATTATATAATTATATAAGATATTGAGGTTTTTCGTTGGGAAAATTCGAGAAGAGCGAGTCTTTGATTAAAATACATGCCGCCTAATCAAGGTATTCTAATAATCATTTTCGACTATATCCATAGCAATCTTTAAAACGTGTACTTAATTAGGTTTGAATCCGAGACCTCTTGAGATGCTTAACCATTATATCACCGTGATAGTGGTTAATAACACGTATATCTAACAAGTAATAAGCAAAATAGTTTAATCTCTACTACATTATAAAACATTTAGAATCTTACTAAAATAAAGTCTTAAAATATTTAGTTTACACACTACTTAGAGTATTAGGTATCATGGTCAAGCCGTTTTGCATTCCCATTTTCACATCCACACAACAAAATTTCACTCGTCACTCCATTTATTCCACTCCTTTTGAGACCCACTAACACAAACTCAACAAGAAAAACCCAATTAAAAAAGAAAGTACACAATGGCGTACGCCAGTTAAATAGCTTGGACAATGGCACAGAAGGGGAGGGGGTTATGGTGGCACCGAAATGGCTTAAGCTATTTGGTGTCCACATGGAAATGACGCCACCTTTGATGTTACCATACCCTATGCTTTTATTTTGAAATTGTGTCTTAAACATACAATTAATGTAAATAATAAAACGCTCCTACAACTAATAAAATAAAGGGATAATGTACATGGAGGTCACCAAATTTTTTAAATTTTAACACATATGCCACCCATTTATTGAAATTAACTTATATGCCGTCCAACTATTGGTTTGTTTTCATTTTCGCCAATTCCGGCCAAATTTATGCCCGAAAACTTTAACTATAGTTAAGGAACTAACTTGTAATTTATCCAAGGAATACGAATGAAACGTTTGATGTAAAATACCGATTATGCTCTTAATTTAAGTGTTAATTTATCTATACTACTATATAAAACATTTAAGTTGTGGGCTCCACAAAAAATTAAGATAAGGAGCTCCAATCATTGAGTGACATGTGTCACTTCTCTAACTTAAAAATAACAAAAAGGGAGGACCTCTAACAAACTAAAATAAAGAGCTCCAACAATGGGGTGACACATGTCACTTCCTAACTAATTAATCACATTTATTTTTAAATTTAAATATCTTTTAATCTGTTTAATTTTTTTATGATCTAATTTCACCATATTTTTTAAAATTTCGTGCTCTTTAATTCAACATCTATTTTTATATATTTTTATAAGTTTTTAGTTTTTACACTTTTAATAGGTTTATTTTATTTTGATTCAAAATTTTATAACTTTAACTTTTATTTCCATCAATAAAAACTTTATTTATCAAAATTATTTACTTTTGGGAAAGTGTTTGACGGGAAAGAGATTGTGAAGGTCTTTTTATATGCGGGAATAATGATGTCACGGGAAAGATACGGAAAACCCAAACAAACACATACAACTAACACATATACATTTGGAGTGTTGTGAAATGAATTCACTAAGCGGGTAGGGAATTGCGAGGAGAGTTGAGTTAGCAATTCATTTACTATATTTATCGCCGCCGCTGTGCGCGAGTATCTAACTAGTATTATTAAAAGCATGGCCGGATTTGGGCCTGTGCAAAGTGACCAACTGCACAGGCCCAAAATCCAAGAGGGGGCCCAGGATAGTCCATGCTTTAGTATTTTGTTTCAGGTTGGAAAAAGCCTATATATTGAAAAATTGAAACATCCGAATTCAACTTTGTAATTCGTCTTAAGGGTTGCATTCGAGATTCGACATTCTTCATTATCGTCTCACAAACAGGTACATATCTCCCCTGTTTCATTGATCATTACTAATCATTAGTTTAATTCCTTTATAAGTTATCACTTTATTAGTTTATAAACTATACTTTACATTCTATAATTTTTGTGTTGGCCTGTTAGGAACAAACTAATTTTAAATTATTGTTTGAGACTTTGAGTTGTGCGCTTAGCCGTTTATCAGATTATGAGTATGCTATGAAGTTTGAATATATACGAATCAATGGAACTATGAAAGTTTGAAACGTTATACAATGAGACAATAATATATAGAGCAAATGATTAAAAAAAGTATCATACTTGTCACTATTTCTTTTTGTAGGTAGCAAACAAATTTTTTTCTTTTGTGGGTACTCTTTTTTCAAATTCTCTCTTTTAAGGTAATATGTGACATTTTTGCCCTTCGAGAAAAAAAAAATTTCTATTAGCTAAGAGGGGCAAAAATGTCCAAAATTTCGCAAAATACCCTAAAAAGAATAAATTTGAAAGAAAATTAACCACAAAAGCAAAAAAAATTTGTTCGCTACCCAAAAAAAAATAAATAATGGCAAGTATGATACTTTTTTCAATCATTTGCCCTAGTATATAATTTAATTCACTTTGTCATTATAATCAATCTAACATCAGTTCGTAAACAAGGAGTACTTTGTTATCGCTATTTAAGAAATAGATAGTGTAATCTTTACCCGTTATTGAAAGTACTTTGTTGTTGTTAAATTAACATATATAGATACTTAAAGATTTTTTCTTAGAATATTATGAATTTATTTTGCATTAGATTAAATTTTTGGGTTTAAGAAGGGCCTTTTTTGTGACAGGCCCCCCAAAATCCACGGGACGGCCCTGATTAAAAGTAGGATAAAACAAAAATTACAGGGCTTGTTTTTAATTCATATTATTTTCAGTGATGTTTTTCACTCGAGTGTGCCCAGCCTAACAAAAAGCATAGTAAAGTTTAGATTAATGAACATGCTTTTATAAGTTGATAGAAAAACTTAAGTTTATGCAAGGGCTGATACTATATATTTTAAAGGGATGAAAGTAATATTAATAAGTAGTAAGTCGGTTAGCTGGTATCAATAAATCGGTAAACATAGTATCAGCCGCATCCCCTAGAAGTTATACTACCCAGCTAAGAAAGAAACCCTATCAATAAATCGGTAAACATTTTTGTTTTTAATTATTGATTGATTGATTGATTTATATTGCGTTATTGATACAACCTTTTTTTCTTTATCTCGTTATTGTTGATTGATTTATTCATTGATTGAATATATATATATTGTATAATAATACATGTTTGTAGATGAAAAAACACAACCCGCCCATTTTTTATATGTTTGATGAAAATTAAACTAATTAATCGATTAAGTGTTCTTTTTTTGTACGATGATGTTATTAAGTTTGAAATTGAGGTTGTAGATAGGTAACATAAGTTGTTTAATAACTACATGTTTTATGCTTTAATTAAAACAATCATACATTATCAATAAACCTTGATTTTCCAACAATCATACATTATCAATAAACCGGTAAACTTCTTTATTATTTTTATTGATTAAAGATATAAATAATGTAATAGATGTTTGTAGATGAAGAATTTTATTTTTTCTGTTTGATGAAAATTAAGCTAATTTTATTTTTTTTGTACGATGATGTTATTAAGTTGAAATTGAGGTTGTTTTTCTTAAGACGGGGTGACTTGGGGTGTGTTTTATCACAAACAGGAAGTCTACACTTAATGTATACAACCTTCTAAATCAGTATTTTGATCATTATGAACAATTTTTTAAAAATAAATATATAATTAACACAATAATGTATTTACGCAAATGAGCAAAGAAGTGTTCGCGGGTCCAAGTCGACATGTCTGTTTTGACCCAAAATGAATATTATATGTTTCAACATAAATCTGTTTTGACCCTTACCCAACCCGCCCATCTTGTAACCTCTGGTATCATTTGTTTGTCTGATAAACAATAAGGACATATTTTAACAAATGAAGCATATGCTTTGAGGACTTAAAGGCAGCTGAAGCTAAAAAAATCATTGTTATTAACCCTTGTTTTACTGATTATATGGCAGGAAACATGTTGTTTTTGGAAAGGTAGTAGAGGGAATGGAAATCATTAAAAAGATTGAGCAGTTGGGAACATCCGATGGTTTGGTAAGAATTGCAGATTGTGGTGAAATTTCTGAAGATAAAAAGAAAAATGCGTTAGAGTCTGACAAAGGTATTAACACTTGCTTGGAACCTTACTAACCATTTTAAATGTGAAGCATAGATGTGACAATTTTCAACCAATTCACTTATGAATGGGCTGATTTGGTAATTGAGATGTGTCTCATCTTCAATGGGTTGAATTATTAGAAAATACCAAAAAAGGAAACGGGTCAGATATGGTCGTACTAATCAAATGGGTTGAAAGATATATATCCTCCTAAACCGATTTATCCAAGATAATAAACATTATTAAAACACAAAAAGGTTTAGTAGGGTCAACCACTTCCAACCCTGTATAATGTGCACTAGAAATTACCATTTTTGACTCATTACACAGACACTACCTGTCTAATTCTACCACCTTCAATGAATACATCTGCTTGATTATTAACTTGCTTAACCTTATTTAGGTAAAAAGAAAAAATCTGGTAAGAAAGCTATTTCTTCCGATGATGATAGTTCAGACGCGAGAGTAAAGAAACGCCGTAGATCAGCAGTCACAGATAAAAGAAAGAAACGCAGAAAGTACTTCTCTGATTCATCCAGCTCTGATTCAGATTCAGAGTCTGATTCTTCAGATAGTGATTCCTACTCAGAGTCTGATTCAGATTCTTCAAGTTCATCTAGTGATGGAAGGCGTCGAAAGAAGAGGTCAACAAAGAGCAAGGGCAAACATCGTAAGAACAAACAGAAAGGATCAAAGAAATTAAAGAGGCCTGCTAAAAAATCAAAGCGGAAGTCGAGAAGGTCTGATTTTAATATATAACTTAAATCTAATCACATATACATGCTCATGTTTATCACATGATTCTAGGTGGTGTTTGGATATTTGGCTTTAAAATCATTTATCTGATTATTGGGATTAATATCATAATAATCGGTTTTTAATGCTTGGTTAAATAGATTCTGCATCTAATAATCTTATTATGTAAGGGTCAGATAATAGTTTCAAGCAATCTGCATTAAAATTTATTGTTAAAGAGTGAAATTCAATTACCTAATTATTGAGAAAATTTTACTCCAATCTCACAAGGGGTATTTCCTTCTTGCTAAAAGAAAAAAGATTTCTGGTTATATTACATATTTATTTAAAATAATCTGAATTTACTGAAGACTCAAAACAATTGATGTCTGATTACAAATGATTAGTTTATGCAAGGGCTGATACTATATATTTTAAAACTTTTAGGGATGAAAGAAAAACCTTAATACTATAAAGTCGGTTAGCTGGAAACCTATCAATAAATCTGTAAACATAGTATCAGCCGCATCCCCTAAAAGTTATACCCAGCTAAGAAAGAAACCCTATCAATAAATCGGTAAACATTTTTGTTTTTAATTATTGATTGATTGATTTATATTGCGTTGTTGATTTATTCATTGATTTATAGTGCGTTATTGATTGATTAATCGTTATTGTTGATTGATTTATTCATTGATTGAATATATATTGTATAATACATGTTTGTAGATGAAAAAACACAACCCGCCCATTTTTTATATGTTTGATGAAAATTAAACTAATTAATCGATTAAGTGTTCTTTTTTTGTACGATGATGTTATTAATTTGGTTCTAAGTTTGAAATTGAGGTTGTTTTTCTTATAGATAGGTAACATAAGTTGTTTAATAACTACATGTTTTAACAAATGAAGCATATGCTTTGAGGACTTAAAGGCAGCTGAAGCTAAAAAAATCATTGTTATTAACCCTTGTTTTACTGATTATATGGCAGGAAACATGTTGTTTTTGGAAAGGTAGTAGAGGGAATGGAAATCATTAAAAAGATTGAGCAGTTGGGAACATCCGATGGTTTGGTAAGAATTGCAGATTGTGGTGAAATTTCTGAAGATAAAAAGAAAAATGCGTTAGAGTCTGACAAAGGTATTAACACTTGCTTGGAACCTTACTAACCATTTTAAATGTGAAGCATAGATGTGACAATTTTCAACCAATTCACTTATGAATGGGCTGATTTGGTAATTGAGATGTGTCTCATCTTCAATGGGTTGAATTATTAGAAAATACCAAAAAAGGAAACGGGTCAGATATGGTCGTACTAATCAAATGGGTTGAAAGATATATATCCTCCTAAACCGATTTATCCAAGATAATAAACATTATTAAAACACAAAAAGGTTTAGTAGGGTCAACCACTTCCAACCCTGTATAATGTGCACTAGAAATTACCATTTTTGACTCATTACACAGACACTACCTGTCTAATTCTACCACCTTCAATGAATACATCTGCTTGATTATTAACTTGCTTAACCTTATTTAGGTAAAAAGAAAAAATCTGTTAAGAAAGCTATTTCTTCCGATGATGATAGTTCAGACGCGAGAGTAAAGAAACGCCGTAGATCAGCAGTCACAGATAAAAGAAAGAAACGCAGAAAGTACTCCTCTGATTCATCCAGCTCTGATTCAGATTCAGAGTCTGATTCTTCAGACAGTGATTCCTACTCAGAGTCTGATTCAGATTCTTCAAGTTCATCTAGTGATGGAAGGCGTCGAAAGAAGAGGTCAACAAAGAGCAAGGGCAAACATCGTAAGAACAAACAGAAAGAATCAAAGAAATTAAAGAGGCCTGCTAAAAAATCAAAGCGGAAGTCGAGAAGGTCTGATTTTAATATATAACTTAAATCTAATCACATATACATGCTCATGTTTATCACATGATTCTAGGTGGTGTTTGGATATTTGGCTTTAAAATCATTTATCTGATTATTGGGATTAATATCATAATAATCGGTTTTTAATGCTTGGTTAAATAGATTCTGCATCTAATAATCTTATTATGTAAGGGTCAGATAATAGTTTCAAGCAATCTGCATTAAAATTTATTGTTAAAGAGTGAAATTCAATTACCTAATTATTGAGAAAATTTTACTCCAATCTCACAAGGGGTATTTCCTTCTTGCTAAAAGAAAAAAGATTTCTGGTTATATTACATATTTATTTAAAATAATCTGAATTTACTGAAGACTCAAAACAATTGATGTCTGATTACAAATGATTAGTTTATGCAAGGGCTGATACTATATATTTTAAAACTTTTAGGGATGAAAGAAAAACCTTAATACTATAAAGTCGGTTAGCTGGAAACCTATCAATAAATCTGTAAACATAGTATCAGCCGCATCCCCTAAAAGTTATACCCAGCTAAGAAAGAAACCCTATCAAGCCGCTAAGAAAGAAACCCTATCAATAAATCGGTAAACATTTTTGTTTTTAATTATTGATTGATTGATTTATATTGCGTTATTGATACAACCTTTTTCTTTATCTCGTTATTGTTGATTGATTTATTCATTGATTGAATATATATTGTATAATAATACATGTTTGTAGATGAAAAAACACAACCCGCCCATTTTTTATATGTTTGATGAAAATTAAACTAATTAATCGATTAAGTGTTCTTTTTTTGTACGATGATGTTATTAATTTGGTTCTAAGTTTGAAATTGAGGTTGTTTTTCTTATAGATAGGTAACATAAGTTGTTTAATAACTACATGTTTTATGCTTTAATTAAAACAATCATACATTATCAATAAACCTTGATTTTCCAACAATCATACATTATCAATAAACCGGTAAACTTCTTTATTATTTTTATTGATTAAAGATATAAATAATGTAATAGATGTTTGTAGATGAAGAATTTTATTTTCTGTTTTATGAAAATTAAGCTAATTTTATTTTTTTTGTACGATGATGTTATTAAGTTGAAATTGAGGTTGTTTTTCTTGTAGATAGGTAACATAAGATGTTTAATAACTATGTTGTTTTTCTTGTTGAAGTTGGGTTTTGATAAATAACTATTATTATTTTGGTCAAAGTTCTTACATTTCTGTTTGTTATCAGACAAATGTCTACTTCAACAATGGGACCAAATCATGTAAGTCCATCATTATTAATGTACACATTATCATATATTTTTGATTGTGTTTTTATAAGTTTTCACTTTTTTTAAATATAGGAGCGTGATAGATCAATGCCACATATCGACATCCAAGATCTATTTCATAAAATAGTGGCAGATTGTTACCCTGAATTAGAGGAGGCACATTCCACCTATTTTCCCTTGAAAGGGAATGCTCGTAAAGAATATGGTGACTATGCATTGTATGTATTTTACTTTCTTTTGTATGTTATTCAGAGTATTTTCTTCAATTGATTTGAGAAATTTACATTTGGTACTTATTACAGCTTTGGTGTCATTGACATATGCCGCCAATTAAGAGAGAAGGACCCAAAGCTTTTTGATCACACAGGACCAATAGCTATTGCAAACGTGAAGCATTGTTTTCTCTTTATATCATAGCTTTTGAACATAATCTATATATTATATCTATGTTTTGATATGATATTTTATTATTGTAGAAAATCAACGAGAAATTTGAATCTTGGAAATGTGATGATGATATGATAAAAAGACTCTCCCTAAATGATGCTGGCATTCTAACTTTTAGCTTAGAGGGGCGCTGGATCGCTCAGGTATTTTTTTTTCTCTTCTTTTCCGAACTCTTTTAAAACACAATTTAAAATTCTCATCTAAATTATCTTGTCTACACCCTTTTCTTTGCAGAGGATAAATAATATGCTTAAGGATGGCATAGATACATGGGCACCTACAATATTTGCTACGAACACACGAGGAAAAGCAGTATTCATCTTCCCGACGAACCCGGGTATGGGTGCTGATATCGTTCGGGCCATATATATTAAAGACGCGCTTGCAAATTTGTGTTCATATTCGGGAGTAGACGTGGGGAGCGGATTTTGTGATGATGGGGTATTTGTGCTTTTGAATGTTTGTTATATTTTTTAATTGTTACTATACACAAATATATATACGTGTATATATATATATATTATATATATAATATATAATATATATATACATACATACATAAGTGTATACTTCGAGTACATGTATATAAATTTAGCCTATTTTGCAGGCTAGACTTAAAGCCACTAAAATACACCAAACTTCTCTCATTGGACCATCACACGATTTCTATACCGATCTTGGGACTTTTTGGTATCAGTATTTTTTCCGAACTGGTTTTAGCTCAGCATATCTTCTTTAATGTCTTTGCATGTGTTTACATTTCACTAATCATGCACGCAGGTATGGAGCTAACACTCAAAAAGCAGACGTGATGGTGTATATGACCCCACATCGACTAAGAGAGTACATTGAAAAATGTCATATTGTACGTAACTTCTACACCGCAACATAAGATAACATGTTTAAATTAAAGATTTGAAGGTTGAATACTGATTTTTTTTTTCCCAGACTGCTGCAAATGAAGGGTGTCTCCCAGATGATTGGGAAGGCCTACTAACTTGTTGTGGGTTCCGAACATTCAGTGGCGAACAACCAGAGCTGCGTGATTTGTGGAATAGATTGGAAGCAACCTGGTCGCTCTTTCCAGTAGAATGTATAACTTCCTTTGATAAAACAATCTAGCTTTCAACCTGTTTGGCCTGTTGCGTTGTTACATAAAATTTTATCTTTTTCTTAAACCACTAAAGATAAAACATACCCCAAATCCTAACGGGATTGATTTAACATAAGCTAGATTTTACAAATTTTCTTTTTATCAGGCAAAGTTGACGGGTATACTTGCAGAGCATTCTTTGAATGTGCATTCAAGTAAGTTTTTCATGCTTTTATCTTAATTTTACCCTTATTAATCTGAGTACAGAGTGGTGAATGTTATTTCTTTATCAACTTGCTAAAATCAGTTTTTTATTTACAAATTTTTTATATAATGGATTCAACAATGTAACATCAGTTATATTCTTTGTTTAATAAATAATGACACCCTACTTTTAGGTCGAGTTTCGTATTTAGTCATATTATAGTTTTGTTTTTTGTGTTCTTAACAGATTTACATGTTTAAAAAGCCATAGATTGGCTGAGTGCATATTCAAGGATGCGGATATTGGTGGCGAGGTATTCTTGTGATGTTTTTCCATTTGATTTTATCCTATAGTACACTCAGTTCAGTTACTCATTGATTTGAAATCTTTAATCATCTCATAAATAGAGAAACACGTTTTTGTCTCTACTACGTACACAAGCTTTAGCGAGTTCACAAGTCAAGGATTCCGATAGAAACTTGTTTAAGCTAAATGTAAGACTTCCTTTTCGTTTAATGTTACAACTTCCTCAGCTGGGGTTCCCAATTTTATTATTTCTTTCTTGTTCTTGGCCCTAAATAGGTGTTGGCCGGGAAGGAACGTGAGCTGGGATTACATCTTGTAGAGTTTACTGAGGTAAGACAAATATTATAATGAACATTAATACTCTTTTAGACATTTCACAAATGTAGGTGAAATAATGAAGTGTAAGTTTCGTTTTATAGACTTTTCTAATTTGGGTAATATGAATTATATTTGTGGTATTGATAAATCTAACTTTCTTTTCCAGGTTATAAATCGGGCTTGTGGAGCTTTTTTGCCACATGTTCTGTGCGAATACCTCTGCGATTTATCCAAGTTATTTAAGTTCTGCTACACCGAGGTATATTTACTGGCATATGCTTTTTCTCATACAATATTGAATTTAAGCCAAATTTACAAAAAGTTCAAATCTTTTAAAAAAAAGCAATTGGGACGTTTTTTGTCCCGGTTCAGCGTATTTTGATAGTTTTGTTAGGTTAGTGAGTCTGCTTTCACAAAGCATTTATATATCGTCTTACCATTTTCTTTTTCTTTTTTTTTTTTTTTTCATACAATACTGTGTTGAGTTGAATTTTTTGTTTCCTTAAACTAAGTTAATTTTCTATACATTAGTTTTTGATTATTTCGATTTTTTGGCAGGTTTGGCCTAGCGAGAACAAGTTAAGTTTGTGTGAGGCAACGAAAGTGGTAATGAACAAATGCTTTGAACTTTTGGGGATCGCTCCGCCGACTCAGGTAAGCTTATAAATGGCAGGTTTTTTGTTTCCTTTATTATTATTTTTATTATCATTAGTAAAATATTAACATGATTATTTTTTTCAGAAACTATTGGTATTAAAAAACAAAGTGGTTACAATTCCACATTTTATAACCAGTTCTAAACTTTTTTTTTGGTGTAGTCATCGGACGAGTGGACAAAGGAATTCAAATCATTTTTCAAGCGTAAAGAAACGAGGGCCACTAAACTTCACATAATTCCTTCATCTGAAGATGCTAGGTAACTACATGTTTCGATATTGAAAATAATCGATATAACCTATGCTAAGTTCATTTCATTTAATGGAATTTAAGTATAAAATGTTTGCGTAAATTATTTTACCTTTCAGCATGCCGTTGAAAATTGACTTCTTGTAAAGGTTGGGTCATTTTGTAATTTGTAGTTGATATATTATATATAAATAAAACTACAATATTTATAATATTGAACAATTTTATTAGTTTTTTAGTTAGTTAAAAAAAAGTAGTTTCACATATTTTTTTTTACAAACTGTAAATGTGGGTTTCTACAGTACTCTTATATATGAATGTGGATTTTTACAATATTCTTATTCTATATAAACATAAATGTGGATTTTTACAATATTCTTGTAAAGAATTGCTATTAGTTTACTGTTTACAAAATGACCCAATGTGAAACAAAACCATACTTATATGTGCAAAAAGAAGTTCAATAAGTTCAACCATACAAAAAGTTGTGTACAAAAAGGTCACAAACACAATAGTAGATTGTGGTTTTAAAACACTTGATTTATACATGGGTGATTAGGTTCTACAACTTATAAGGGTTTTAACAAAGATAAAAACTCACTAGTTTTATAGATTTGAAGCATGATGTTCTGTATCTTGGGACGATTTTTAATATAGATAAATTTCTTCCATTGCAAATTTAGTTTGTGTTTATCAAATTAAAATATTTCTGAATAAAACCAACGGCGTCAAAATAGGGAATCATATACATCTTCGATTTGGGGTTGGATCCGGAAATTAATATGTATCAGAGTTAAATCGGAATGAACGGAAATTAGTTGTTGCGAAAGGTTAGGGATATGTATGATGATTAATAATTGTATTTTTCATTAGACCATAATATGTATAATCTGTGTCTTGTGCTATGTTAACAAGTGTTTTTCATGCTTACTTTCTTATGTATACATAACAACTGTTGAAAACCACCTGATATCTTCATCCTCACTATTTCTATTCAAGATTATATGTTTATTGTTCAACGCAATTTTGTTATGTAGTCAATTTCTTGTTTTTAGTTTTGTGATGTTGATTTGATTTTCATCAGGAATGAACATCCGAATTCTCGATTTGAGATATTTTCCATGAATGTGAGTGTTGCACATTCTCAATTTGAAGAAGGCAATGTAACTGGGCGTGTTACATTTGTAGACAAATGTCGGTTAGCAGATGGTGATGGGTGGGTGATGTTGGATAAGAATGATGATTGCCATGTTTCATATTTCGATCGGGAATGGTACGACGCGGTAGCCATCTACAATGGTTCGTATATACCATTAGGAAACACCAGTTCTGTTCGTTCCGTCCCCTTTTCATCAACTATCGAGGTTGCTTTGCTGATCAAAGCTACCAGCAAGAATAATGACCAGTCTTACTTAATTTACAATGGTAGCGGTAGTGCGGACCTGACAAAATTTTGGGAGGATGGGGCTTTGAACACCAAGTGTGGCACGATTGAGTTTAATTCTGAAGATGGGCGTATCCTTTTAGATTTTGTGGCAATTAAAGATGCAGTAGACACGAAAATGCGTCTGGTGTTTAAACCGAAGTTTGTTAAAGGTGAACAACTACGACTAAGTGGCTCAATAACGGCTTCTTATGGAAAAGACATTCTTGGAGATTGTGGTTTCTTAGGTGAGTATACTGCACATATCTTTAGAGCCGATCCAACTGAAGATTATATGAGAGGGCCCTTTTCGTTGCCCTATTCGTTGCCGCTCCACAAATCTGCTTTGGCTGTACCTGCCAACGGGTGCCTTAGGGTGCAAGCAAATTTAGTGGATCTTGATACAAAGAAACGTATTGTGGATGAAGTGGAATTATGTAAGAGTGAGAACGGTGTCAGCAGGTGGGTTATTAACTGCGGCGACAAAGGTGATTTTGAACTCATGGTGAAATGGGTTCATTAAGTGAGGCGTGGTTCAAGTCAGGTAAAAGTCCATTATTTGTTCATTGCAATTAGATTGTTAGTGACTTTCTGGATAGTGTGATTGCTGTTTCTTTTGATTTTTCTCTGGCAACTACTTATTTTTCTTGCAAGAAAATGGGTTGAACGGTTGAAAGTAATCTCTATTGCCTTTTTAAAAATGTCATAAGCTTTTTTTTAGCATTTTTTGGTGCTATTTTATTGTTATATGCTTCTCAGTGTTTCTGGAAAATTATTTACTCCTTACTCTAGGCAGAGCTAGGAGTTGGGACTGTATTGTGTTTCTGAAATATAGTAAGCGCTTTTTTGTGTCTAGCTGGGAAGTGCTTATCTTCGACATGAAATAGGGCCCAAGTTGCTTTTCTGCTATACAGTGCTTAATTATCGTATATTTTAGAAATGTTATTCCAAACACCCTGTGAAGCATTAGCAGCTTTTAATAGTATAAGCAATCTGAAATATCCCTAAATTGAATTAGAAACAGTATGGGTTGTTTTAGGATAGATCAACATCAGATATTGTGTTCTAAGGGGTTCTTCCGTTCTTGTAATACGCAAAGCGATAACATAATTCCAAACTGACATTTTATGTATGTAATCCTGACGTTCTGATTAGAAAATGGACCTAGGAGTCCTGTTTGATTTCAATACAGATTCTAGGGATACTTATCGTGTTCTTGCTTATGCAATATTGTTTTGATTTCAATACAGATTCTAGTAGTTATAGATAGGTTTGGTCCAAAAATTTAATGGAAGGGTCGGTTGGTGTACAAGATTATCTCTATGTATCGTGTTCGTTTCCATTACCTCAGTTGAAAGAATTTTAGTCGATGTTTTATGTCTACCTAGACGCGAATCCATAAACTTTTCAAACCTGGTCTGAAAATTTATACTGTACTACGTTTAAGATCTTTATTCAAGGTCTCAATCTGTTTGAGTTAACCTTAGTGCTATTACATTAGTCGAAACAAATTTAGAGATCTTGTGCATAGTACATAAATGACTCAGACGTCTTGATGGTTTTTATCGATTTCCATGCAGGAACTATTTTTCTATTCTATCCGTATAGATTGTTGATGTTGCATTTTTTATGTTTCAGGCCGGAAAGTTTTGGGAACAATAGCTAAATGGATCAAACATGTGCTGCTTAAAGGAATCTCAAGTAGTAGCTTGTGAGAATGTTACTTGAGAGACTGCGTAAATGGATTGAGCTTAACACGACTTTTTTCTGATATGTGTCGATGCCAAATACCTTTTGCCGTAGATGTGCAACTTGTTTGTTTTGAATTTTTTCACATTTGAAATCTTGGTATAATTGAGATATGTGTTTAGTCAAGGTTAAATTTTTTCTGAATATGTACCTAAAAATGCGAATCATATGTGCCTCTCTAAGCCTAAAATACATCTCCCTTTCTTTTGCACTACCATTGTAGAACTTTGCAGAAATTGCCAGCAATCATTGAACTTGTTATGTTTATGCTAGAAAGCCAAGAGACTTGTAATCATTGAAATTGTTATGGACTTATAAAAGCTAACATGCATTCAGTTTAAAGAACACTGTTGGATGCATGTTTAAAGAAGAAGAAACCATTATATGTTAGATGCTACATGAATTCTACATGTTAGCATTCAGATTCGCTCGTACTACATATCATTCTGCGAAGCATGTTGTGTTTCCTACATATCATTTGTAGCATCTAATTCATCTAGCGGGCAAAGGAGCTGAAACAAAGAAGAAAAGCAATTCGTGTAACTATATATTTCCCTTTTTCTAAATCGTATATTGTCTTTACATTGGGATTCCTCCATTTTGATTTTTTTTTTTTTTTTTTTTTTTTTTTTTTAAAAAGAAAAGAAAAAAGACCAACACCTATTGTTGAAAAGTCGAAATTGAGTATAGATTTTGTTGGGTATAATTGTCCGACACGTATCCGATCCTGTTCAAGGCACCAATCATAATTTGTTTAGCCGAGTTTTTTTAAGATGCTTAAACACAAGGATTTATTTTACTTGAGTAAGAAAATTAATAGCAGGTGTGGGTCAAAATAATATGACAATGGGCTTGACCCGCTACGGTTCACCAATTTAAAACGCTGAAAGCACAACCCCTCATAGTTATTGGGAATTGTATATACCAACCAAAACTCAAAATTTCCATATTTTTTCATAATATAAGTTTTTAATGTATGATGTATAATACAACTTAAGCATGTTTTGGGTATATATGCAAATATGCAAGTTTCGGTGAGTATATATGCAATTTCCCCTATGTTTAATTATTCGATTCAAGAAAAGGATACCCGATCAATGGTGAATTTCTTTTTCGTATCAACGGTAACCAATTAGTGTTGGCATTAGGCTAACCGCAGTGAAATGGTAAAAATTGGTCGGGAGCAAGGGTTGATCGATATTTAAATTGATCGAGCCCAATGTGGTGATCCAAGCAAATATCGGTCGTCGGTCTTGATTTGGCAATATGGGTCACAAATGCGACCGATTTCACACTCCACAAAAATCTAAAAATTCTCCTACCGTTTGCCTAAAAAAAAAAAAAAAAAAACAAAAAAAACAAAAAAACTTTACCACTTTTTAACATTATAAATACTAACGTCAAACACACAATTTCAAACACGATTCAAAAAACTTCTCATCCATATATATCATGTCAAAACACACACACACACACACACACACACACACACACACACACATATATATATATATATATATATATATATAGGGAAGGGTTCTTTTCAGAACCAAGAAAAGGTCGAGAACTGCGAGAACCAGCATCAACCAATCAGATTTTTTTGGATATTTATTTTTATTAATTAATTCAAAAGGGTATAATTGTAAATTTGCATTTTTTATTTTTTTTGAATTTATTAATAAAAAACGTTTTTAAATTTCCTAAATTTTAGGGTTTTTTTTTTTTTTTTTTTTTTTTTTTTTTTCTAAATAATTTCTTTTTTCAACATGTATGATTTTAAAAGGTGAGGTGCACATGTGTTTTTTTCCCTTCATATAATGTAAAATTACATATAAATTTATTGTTCAATCACTTAAATCTCTAATGTGTTTTGGTCATAAATATTTACACAAGCGTATGGAATGACAAACAATAATATTTTACAAGTATTGTATATATTTTAAACAAAAACATTATACAAAAAATCTAAAATCATATGATATACAATTCAAATACAAAATTCAAATAAAGAATAAATGAAAGTTTCGTTGATGTATAGCCGTGTCTACTGATCTTTAACAAAATCAGATTTGGTTTTGCCATATATGCACATGTATTTTCTCTCATTAGAGATTCTTAATTCTTTGTTTGCATATGTGCATTTGAGTTCATCCACTTGTGTCTTTACTATTTACTTCTTTATCATAACTGTCTTCTCGCTAGATAGTATATACAATACACATGTGCACTCTTCACATCGCTCATCATACCCGTACCTGTAACCACAACCAATTAAAAAAATAAAAAATTTAATCATAAAAACTAACAAAACACATATGCACAATGTATTTCTGACTTGTGCATACGAGACCATATTCTTTTCTTCTTTAAGAAATTAGTACATCTTTAAAACATAAAACACAAGTGCACTAAACACAAAACATCGTTATATCATAACTAAAAACATATGTGCATTTTTAATACATTTAAATTTTATAACTGTAAAAACACATGTGCACAGAAAGCATCAAATTTACCAGACATAGTAAAAACACATATGCACTTCCAATAATATATGCACACTCATTTAATTGATTTTGTGTTAGCCATAAAACATATATGCATTTAAAAAATAATAGGTTTTTTAAAAGTATTTGTCCATGTTAAAACCTCATTGCGCAGCTTAGCACACTAGTCCATATAGGTATTTGTCCAATTGCGCGGCTAATTTCCTAAGAAAAATTGACGATCTCCAAGGTCAATCACTTATTTAAGAAGCACATGTGAAAAGCCAGGTCCTTTTTTTTAGTAAGCCGTAAGTGTGAATAGATAAAAATCAATGAACATACTATAGAAGGAGTTTATATATTTGAAAAATGAAAAAAAAGAAAAAAAGAAAAGAAAAAAAAAACATTTTGTCACAAAATGTTGTTCAACAAATCTAGGTACAACTCCCCAAACGTTTACAATATTTGAAAATGTGAAACTAAAGTAAATGCTTCATAGGATTTACTTCTTGTGTTAACATATAGAATCAGTGATTTCATGAAAAACTTCAAGTAGGCTTTTAATTATAGTGAATCGCACAAACGTGAGTCGACTTCGATTTTGCAACTAAATCACTGATTTTTTTTTACAGTTTCACAACAAATAAATCATGTCAATTATTTACTTCATATTGCGTCTTTTACACTAATTCCTATAATACATAATTAAAAAATAACTAACCTGTACTTCGATCATTGATCAGATGATAGATTCTTATTGTTGTAGATAACACCAGTGGCTCCCCATCACATTGTATAACTGAATATAACCCCCTTGTGTACCTACTTTTGAAAAGTTTATGAGATTTGATGGAGTGGATCAATTTAACATAACCAAATATAAGACCCCTTTATGTATTCATATAAAATCAAGATGGAGTGGTTAAAATTTACATAAACAAATATAAGATATTGTTAAAATAACTTATACCATGATCTACTGAATCTATAAAACAAGCATGCGGTTGTATTTGATTCGAAAAAAAGGACGGCAAGAGAGAGGCGGCACATTTGATTATTATAATAAAATGAAATTAGGTTATTTATTTAAAGTTAATCCATTCATACCCCAAATAATGTGGGACGGTTACATCAAAATGATTATATGAAAACTCTCTTTTACCCTTGCTCATTTATTAAACATTCCTTAATAGTTACTCAATTTACAAAAATGCTACAAATCATTTTAGCCATTGATCAAATATTTAATGGTTGAGATTGGTTCTCGCAGTTCTCGACCTTTTTTCGGTTCTGAAAATAACCCTACACTATATATATATATATATATATATATATATATATATATATATATATATATATATATATATATATATATATATATATATATATAAGATAAAAGTGTAATTAGAGAGAAAAGTGAGAAAAAAAATTATAGGGTAGATTATGAAAACATTACAATCTTCAGGGGTAAAAAAAAAAAAAAAAAAAAGGAATGTACGGTCTTCTTATACCACCACCACCGACAAAAACACACACACACACACACACTCACAATCACTACCACCTCCATCGCCACCCGCACCATCGCCGCCACCACCGTCGCCACCATCATCGTCACCACCACTACCACCACCGTCGCCGCCATCACTGTCACACACAAATTCGATTGAAAAACAAACACACTCCAATCAGAAACACACCCAATCCGATCGAAAACAAACATACTCCAATCAGAAACACACACTCCGATCAAAACACACACACTCCGATTAGCAAATAATCAAAATTTTAAGGATAGCAGGTGACCTAATTCCGTTCAGTAGAAATTAAAGTAAGTGTTTAATTATAGGTTTTATTAATTTATATGATATTTTAGTGCATCATTGTGTCAATTATAAAATAATTGTTGTTATTGTTGAATAAAATCACATATTAAAGCATTTGTATATATTAAATTACAATTTAGTGCATCTGCCTTAATAATATGTTACAACATTAGTTTTTCTGAATAAGTGCATCCTGATTGATGTTATTGCATCTCTTACTATGGTAAGAGCATCATCTTATAAGTTAGGGCATAGTTGTTTGATTAGTGCATAAAAAAATGTGTTACGACTTCTGTTAGCTAAGACCATCACGTTATAAATTAGGCATCTGTTTGTTTGATTATTGCATCTAAAATAAGAGTTAGTGCACCTGTTAGTATAATTTAGGCATCAATCGACTTGTTACAACACTTGTTTGTATAATTAGTGCATCAAAAAAATATGTTACAACATTTCTTAGTATGTTAAGAGCCTAATGTTAAAATAAGGCATTTTTCTGTTTGATTAGTGCATCAAAAAATGTATTAGGACACCCTTTAGTATGATAAGAGCATCATGTTATAAGTTAGGGCATCTGTTTGTATGTTTATTGCATTGTTGCAACTACTTGGGCATGTGCTTGTATATTTAGTGCATCGATGAATAGATTAGGGCATCAATGAGTAAGAGTAGGGCATCATTAAACATATTAAGGCATCTATATTTGTGTTTATTGCATCTATTTTGTGCATCTGTTTAGACATATTAGGGCAACAAGGGCGGCTAATTATATTATTAGGAGTAAGATCTAGTAAAACTATTGAGTAATATTATCTTTCTTTTATCTTGAAGTTTCTTTTGTTAATGTAGGGGCTTGCTAACACAAACAATGTTGCAGGTGGACCCAATGAAGTTTGGGATACTAATGAATTGGCAAAGGGAGTGCACGATGGAGGACATACTTACACAACTGAAGAAAGAAATGGTGGCCGCGCACAACTGACAACTTGTTCAGCCACCAGAAGGTACCTTTTTCTAAATGATGGATGAATGTTCTTAAATGATAGTTTGCATACACTTTATGCAAAACTAATGGTTTGAATGTAGAGGATATAATACTTCTAGCCTCTTGTCACAATCAGATTTATGGGGGTGATAGCTTAATGTTGTGTTAGATTTGTATATTTAGTCCGTATTTTCAACATACTATGATTTGCAGGTTTACCTTTTTTAACAACGAGTTTGTTGTCTGGTAGGTGGATTAGGTCTATAGAATGCTTCAAAGAGTTGAAGTTATTTGGTCCATATAATGCTTATTCTTTTATTATATAACATATAAATAGTTTTTGTCTTTTCAAAAAAGAAAAAGAAAAAGAAAACTGATAAAGGATTTTGTGTGTGTTTGGATAGAAGTAATTAAGTAAAGTATTAATGCTCACTTGATTATATGAAGGTCAAACAAGAAGCTTAAAATATGCAGTTTCGGATTGGGTTGCACTGGAGCACAAACAAAATAAACACACTTTCTGATACATTGGGTTTCATTGTAGCTGATTATATGCTTCTTTATTTCAAAACGCTAGTAGTTTCAATAAGCATTTCCAAACATGGTATACCTGTAACTGCACTATATGATACCTACTTATTTTTTGACGTAAATCTGTTAAGGGTACCGTCTTTTATTCAATCACTATATCAAGTGTCTAAGTTGCTAAGGGATAAAATACTATTGTTACTTCTCTACGGGAAATATGAAGGTCAAACAAGAAGCTTAAAATATCTAGTTTCGGATTGGGTTGCACGGGAGCCCAAACAAAATAAACATTGTCTACTGCATTGGGTTTCATTGCAGCTGATTATATGCTTCTTTTTTTTGAAAAGCTCGTAGTTTCAATAAGAAATTCCAAACGCAGTATACCATGCACTATATGATACCTACTGATTTTTTGACGTAACTAATCTGTTAAGGGTACCGTCTTTTATTTAATCACTATCTTAAGTGCATCAAAAAGGTATATAATAGTGCATCAATGGACAAAATTAGTGTATCAATGAGTATAATTAGTGCATCATTTCAAGTAAAGAGTATAATTAGAGTTGTCTAATTAACTTCGTTTTAGAGGAAAAAATTAAGATTATCTTACCAATGGAGAGTTGTGACTTGTGATCAGTTCAAGTATAAAGATACGTGATAAGGATTTTAAAGGTACCTTTTTGAGGGGTCATTTAAGCCCTTAATCAATTACTTTTGTATCCGTTATTACTTAATTTCGTTCATTTTCATTTTTTAGGTCTCTTGAAGGCAAATTACTGGAATGACACTTACTCGGACGAAAAGGCGCGGATATATGAAGAAAAATGGCCAAAGTCAAGAATCGAGACACTCAAGCTGCTGAATTGAAAGGGGACGGCGTCAGGCTTTATTTGTGACGCCTTCGCGACACATCTTGTGATGACTCAGAGAGCAATTTGACATTTTTCAAGTGACGGCATCAGATTTAAAAGAGTAGGGCGTCGAAGCTTAGACGACCTAGATTTGGATCCAGACGGCGTCAGAGACTTAAGGAGACGGCGTCACGGGCATAAGGTGACGCCGTCACAGAGTGGATGTGGCCAAGACGAAACCCTAATGGTGGTGACCCGACGGTGTCACAATTAAAGAGTGACACCGTCGCAATTTGTAACACTATATATAGAATCCGAATTTTTCAGTTTTAGAGAGGTAGTTTTGTGGAGTAAAAACCTAAACCGAACCAAGGCTGTCTTGTACAGTATTTTAGGGTTCCATACCCTATTTTACATCAAGATAAGTGTTTTACTTCATTAATTCAATTATGTCTTCAATTGATTGTGTGTATGCTTGCATGTTCTCCATGTCCGGCTAATTTACTTGTGTGTTTGCTTAGGTAATATGAAACTTAGTTATTGAATATTGATTGGTTGTCTCTTATCTTAATTGTGATTGACCTAGTATTGCGATAGGTCATTCGTTGTGTTATTAATGCTTGATTAATCTTTGTTGAACCTTAGTTTATAATCACCTACATTATTGTAGGCTAAACATCCAAAGAATACCTTAGTGTTAAGTTTATGAATCCTAGAGATTTTGTAGTCATTAAACTTTGGTAGCTTCAAAGAGTTAGGGATAAACGCATACCCTACGACCTTAGAGACACAATGCGTTAAGAAAAAGGACGTGACCATTCAACCATCAATAGGAGATAATTAGGGAGTAATAATACCTAAGTAAACACATTTTTAATCATCGTACGAGCACACAACAATAGACATAGACTACCCTTAGCTTAGTTAATTAGATAATTAGATAAGTAGAGTAATCGGTAGAAATACCAAAACCCCCAAATCCAAACCCTGAGATTCGTACCTTTCCATTTTCTAAAAAATATAAAAAAAGATAAAAAATAATCTTCCTCCACCCCAACCTTAGCGTAGTAACTTCTTACTAGCATTCCTATTCCCCTAGAGAACGATATCAATTCTCGAGGCTTACCCTAATACTACACTAAAACGATTAGGTTCACTGCCTAGGGTGTTGAAAAACTTGTTTGACGAAAAGGAAGTTCCTTTGACCCCGAACGCGCGTTGTAAGCAAATCAAGTTTTTGGCGCCGCTGCTGGGGAATAGAATAGCTAGTTAGGAGTCCACCTCGTTTAGGTTTCCTTGCTTGATTCCTATCAAGTAAGATTTTTTCTCATTTTTAGTTTCCTCGTAGTCTATCCTCCTTCTTTGTGACCATTGTTCGTAACCCCATCACTTTTCAATATGGAAGGTGATAACCCCCCTCAAATCATTGTCTCGCCAAGAGCCCGTACTCTTGGTGAAGACTCTATACCTAGCTACCAAGGCTATAGGAACACCATTGAGCTTCCCGACCAAGCCCAAACTACGGCCCTGTGATCCGACACCATCCGGTTGGAGCAAAACGGATGTGTATTCCATGGACTTCGTTCTGAAGATCCTAATCAGCATCTTAAGGATTTCCTTAAAATTGTCGATTCCATCGACCTCGATGCTACTACTCGGGAGACCACGCGTCTGCGTCTCTTCCAATTCTCTCTACGGGACCAAGCTAGTAATTGGCTTGAGCGACTTCCCGCCGGCTCCATCTCAAGTTGGGATGATCTCACATCTCGTTTCCTTGCTCAATTTTTTCCACCGGGGAGAACTAACAAGCTTAGGAATGATATCTTGATGTTCCAACAATGTCAAGGTGAATCTCTCTACGAAGCATGGACTCGATTCAAGGACTTACTCCATAGAGTTCCTCATCATGGCATTGATCTTTGGCTTCAAGTCCAAATCTTCTACGATCATGTCAACTTCCCCACTAAGCGATCCATTGACCAAGCGGCCGGTGGAAAACTTAGTGATCTCACCGCGGAAGAATCGTGGGGTATAATAGAGGACCTTGCTCTCTATGACAACAAAAATTGGAATGACCCCCGTGAGTTGCCCAAAACCGTAAAGGCAATCTCCTTGCCTCCCATTGACTCACAATCTCCCTACCGTAGGATGCTCGAGCTTGAAGATCAAGTTAAATTCCTAATGAGCTCCTATAAAAATCCTAAGTCTTCACGCCAAGTGAACAAAGTTTCTTCCTTGTGTGTGAGTCATGTAGTGGTCCTTGTTGGGTTCAGTCCCAGATAGATCTTTTGATCCTTAGAGAGAGTATAGTTAACATGTGTAATCATAAGAAAACTATGGAGAACCTTTACTAGAGTTGTATTCACGCGGAAAATAAATACAATACTTAAGAAGACAATTAACACTAATTGCTTGATCCTCTATGGATCTATATTAAATTACTAACAATGTTATTGAAAACGTACATTAAAACCTAGCCGCTAATTTCTTTTATACTATCAAGAAACCCTAATTTTGCAGCTTGCTAAACACTCAAAAGATATGCATTATCTATTCCTAATTTATCTCATGCATATCACAACTAAATACTAAATATACGGAAACTACATATCCGCAGGAACTATAATACTATCAGTAGCAACTACCACTATCAGTAGAAATATAAAGTCTATCAGCAGGAACCATATCAGTAGGAACCCGATTTTACAAAATTCCTAACAATCCTCCCCTAAAATTGAATTTGACTTAGTTAACTTCAAGTTTCCAGATAGATCTTGAACGTGCAAGAGGATTGACCAAAAACACCAACTGAAGCAAGATGAGTGATAACATCAAATAGTCCTGAATATTAAGTGTCAATTTCCCCCGATAATGCTCGTTATTTATATCATTTATATGGATTTACGCTTGTTTTCCATTGCTTTCCACTTTCAGGTAAATTACGAGCATTGGAGCTAAAGAGACGTGAAAATGGAAACATTACTAAAGATTTATCACAGTATGCTTATTTGGAAGAAGTTACGGCTTAACTCGTCTCTCACGTTACGGCGTAACTATTGCGTGACCCAGAAGTCCAACTTATAAAGAGGTTACGATGTAACTCTTCTCAAAGGTTACGACGTAACTCCATTATGTCAAAAGAGGTTCCACGCCGCTGATACTTACGCCGTAACTACTGCTTCACTTACGACGTAACCATGTTTATTGAAGACTACAACGTAACCACTTATAAGGTTACGTCGTAACTAGCAGATCTAGTGCATTTACGAAGAAATAGAAGGTTACGGCGTAACTCCTCTATGGGTTACGCCGTAACCCAAACCTGGCCTATAAATACCCCACGAATTCTAGTATTTGAAAGCATCCCATTCCACACACAACACTCTGAGAATGTGGGAAAAAGCTCAAGGGAGGTCTAGGGAAGCATACAGAGCTGTTTCCAAGGGAGAAGTCACACCATTACGATAGGCTTTAACGTTTATTATTTATTTTACTTTCAATTCATGTATTTCGTACCTTTGAATATTGAATTGATATGCATGATTAATATGAGCGGCTAAGCACCCTTTGGTGCTAGCCTAGTTATGATTCCTTAATTGTTTTATTTGCGTTTACCTTTACTTTCGTATAATTATTTCTAAGTGTATGCATGCATAGTTCTTTTGTAGTCACCCTTGGTTCGGTAGTTTTGAATGGCGATAGAGGCCAATCGCCTAGGAGATATGGCCAACTGACCCTAGGTGAGCGGACTGAGACGGGAAGGGTAAGATATGACCAACTAACGACCCTTTCTACTTGTGCGATTTGACCAACTGATCACCTATCGTTTGGATGAACTTAAGAATTGGGGGGGGGGGTTTAGTGTCTAAGTTCCTAATGGTCGGGCACTCACTATTTAGAATCTAGCATGTTGCGGTACTTAATGACTTGGCTTAGGGGACCAGGAACAACAGGACTTATGACGGTGCGCCTGATTTCTCCTGTGGTGGCATCTTTTCTTATAGGTTAGGGCAAATTGACCAAATGCTGTCCTCTCGAATTTGACCCCACCTGAAGTAATTGGAAGTAAGTAGACGTAGACATAACTAGCTAGGAGGATTGACTAGGTTAGCACCACTATTCCTCTATTGATTTCCCTTTACCATTTTTTTGCTTTTATTTTATATTCTGCATTACTAGTTTAATTAATTAAATACCTATCGAAACCATTATTATTCTATGACAATTAGACTTAGTAATAATCCAACACACATAGCTCATGGGACGACCTCGGCTTTACCATTTACTACACTACACACGACCGGGTACACTGCCCGTTAGTGCATTAGGGTAGACTATAGGTATAGCGAGACACTATAAATATTAAGACCTGATCAGTAAAACCTGCATCAAGTTTTTGGCACCGTTGCCGGGGAGTTATATTAGGATTTTTTATTTAAGTTTTGTTTTGATACTATGACTCTTAATATGAACGATTATCTCACCACCTCTATAAGTAAATAGGGAATCACCATTCCAGCTCTTGAAGAAAATGTTAAATTCGAATTTTGGGGACTCTGTCTTGATGAACTGAAAAGATGCTGCTTTTATGGAACCAAAGAAGAAGAAGCACACGAACACATCGCGAAGGTATGTGAGATCGCAGATTTATTTCATGCACCTGGAGTCTCAAGAGATCATGTTATAATGAGGGCTTTTCCTTTTACCCTAAAAGGAAGAGCTAGAGATTGGTTAAAGAAACTTCCATCAGGATCTATTACAACATGGAACGCCTTTAAAAAGGCTTTTCTTAAGGAATACCGAACCCCTGCAAAAATCCTTCAACAGGCCGATGAAATTAGGAGGTTTAGCCAATTCTACAATGAACCACTATTTACAGCTTGGGAAAGATTTAACGAAGCCATCCTGAAGTGCCCCGAGCATAAACTCAACAAACATGAGCAACTGCAAATATTCTACAACGGGTTGAACATAAAGACTCGACAATTATTAGACTATAAAGAACCTATCCCTTTAATGACTGCTGATAAAGGATGGATAAAAGTTGAGGAAGTTGCGCTCCATTCGTCATCATGGAATGAAGAACGGGATGAAGATCCTATAGTGATACAATCAGTGATAAAGAATCTGGAGGAATTTGAAGTAGATATGCAATCCCTGACTGAAGAAGTCAAGATGGTTAAACACAAGTTCAATAAACCCATTGATGGGAGAGTGACGGATCTTGAAAAGGCTGTGAAGATGCTCGTTAAAGAATCTAGCAGAAAATATGATGAGAACGCAAATTTGGTTTGGAATCTCAATTGAGATTACGACAAAGCACTTAGAACACAAGCAGTTGCTATTAGAAGACTTGAAAATCAAGTAGGAAAACTGGTAGAATCTATCAGAGTAAGGGATGAAGGTGACTTGCCTAGCACGACAGAAACAAATCCTCGAGATCTGGCTCATGCTATTACAACAAGAAGTGGATTAAACTATAAGGAACCAGCTTACCCTTCAAACTCAAATGATCTGACTAACGAAACACCCCAAGATAACAATAAAGAAACCAAGGAGGCTCAACCTTCTGTCGAAAAAGTCCGTCCCTACATTCCACCAATTCCATTTCTGGGAAGGATTAAAAAGGAACAAGAACGGGTGCTATTTCAAAAATTCATGGAGAAAATTCAACAACTCAGCATTAGTATTCCTCTCGTTGAAGCCTTGGAGCAAATGCCGAAATATGCCAAATTTATGAAGGATCTCCTTACCCATAGAAGACTTTCTGATCGGACGCAGATTACTTTAAATCAAAGATTCTCTGCTGCTCTTTTAAAAAATATGCCTCTCAAAGAAGAAGATCCGGGGAGTTTCACTTTACCTTGCACTATCGGGGGAATTTTATTCAACAAGGCCCTTGCCGACCTTGGGGCAAGCATTAGTCTTATGCCATTCTCTCTTTATTCATGTTTGGAATTGGGAGAGCTAAAACCAACTAGAATGTGTATCGATCTAGCTAATAAAACTACTCAATATCCAAAAGGGATCGCTGAAAATGTTCTTGTCATGATCGATAAATTTGTCTTCCCGGTTGACTTCGTGGTCCTAGATATGGAAGAAAATGATATCCCTATTTTGCTCGGAAGACCCTTTCTTGCAACCGCACACGCTATGATTGATGTCTTTAACAAGAAGATTTCGTTGGAGATTGGTAATGACAAGATTACATTCGACCTGGAAAAGTCAATGAGATATGCTTCCTTCACCGATGACAACCTTGATGATCTCGACCTTATCGAAGCTAACACTCAGAAACATGCCCAAGATTGTTTTCTTCCTGACCCTCTGAGATCATTAAAATTCAAAGATAATTATGGGACATCTAGCGATGAAGAAAGCGAAACAGAGGAACTGACCATGAAGAATCAGACGGTATGTTCAGCAAAAACCCCGGAAGAAGCTGATGCTCCACCAAAACTTAAGGAGTTACCTCCTCATTCAGAATATGCATTTATCATTGGAGATCAAAATTATCCTGTTGTGATCTCCTCTCTGTTATCTAACGAAGAAAAGGAGTCATTACTAAATATTTTAAGCAAGCACAAGGGGGCAATTGCATGGAAGGTCTCTGACATTAAAGGAATTAACCCTTCATATTGTTCCCACAAGATACTTATGGAAGATGATTTTAAGCCTGTAGTGCAACCATAAAGGAGATTAAACCCTAAAGTACAAGACATTGCGAAGGACGAAATCATTAAACTCCTGGATGCTGGTCTAAATTACGCTATTTATGATAGCCCTTGGGTTAGCCCCATTCATGTTGTGACAAAGAAAGGAGGAATGACAGTGGTCACCAACGAAGATAATGAGCTGATACCAACTAGGACAATCACTGGCTGGAGGGTGTGCATTGATTACAAAAAATTAAATGATGCCACACAAAAGGATCACTTCCCCCTTCCGTTTATCGACCATATGTTAGAAAGACTCTCTGGACATGAGTATTACTGCTTCCTCGATGGATTCTCGGGTTACTTTCAAATTCCTATTGCCCCTGAGGATCAAGAAAAGACAACGTTCACCCGCCCTTACGGAACATTCGCCTACCGAAGGATGCCTTTTGGACTATGTAATGCTCCCGCCACATTCCAACGATGCATGACTGCTATATTCTATGATATGTGTAAAGATTTTATGGAAGTCTTCATGGATGACTTTTTGGTTTTTGGTAACTCCTTCTCATCTTGTCTTAATAATCTCTCTAAAATGCTTGCCAGATGTGAAGAAACCAACCTTGTCCTTAACTAGGAAAAATGTCATTTTATGGTTAAAGAAGGGATTGTTTTGGGGCATAAAATTTCTCAAACTGGGATAGAAGTTGATAAAGCTAAGGTTGATGTTATTTCTCGACTGCCTTATCCGACCAACCTAAAAGGCATTAGGAGTTTTCTTGGGCATGCAGGATTTTATAGACGATTTATAAAAGATTTTTCAAAAACTTCCAAACCTATGACCCAACTCCTAATGAAAGATGCTAAATTTGATTTTAACGATGATTGCAAAAAAGCTTTTGACATTTTAAAAGAAAAACTAACTACTGCCCCGGTTATTATTGCTCCTGACGGGGGGGGGGGGGGGGGCGATTTTGAACTCATGTGCGATGCCAGTGATTATTATGCTGTGGGAGCTGTTTTAGGACAGAGGGTGGATAAAAAATTTAAACCCATTTATTATGCTAGTAAAACCTTAAATGAGGCACAAGAGCATTATACAACCACTGAAAAAGAATCCTGACTGTAGTATATGCCTTTGATAAATTTAGGTCTTATTTAGTGATGGCAAAAACTATTGTCTACACTGACCATTCTGCTTTGAATTACTTATTTAATAAGCAGGATTCCAAACCAAGGTTGATAAGATGGGAAAATTGAAATCAAGGATAAAAAAGGAGCAGAAAACTTAGCAGCTGATCACCTTTCACTATTAGAAAACCCTGAGCTCAAGGAACTTGACACAGAAACTATCCGGGACTCCTTCCCCGACGAACACCTCATGGCATTTAAAATTAAAGATTCCAGTGTTGAACCATGGTACGCAGATTTCGCTAATTACCTAGCAGCCAATGTGTTACCTAGCAACAAAAGCTACGACCAAAAGAAAAAGTTCTTCTCGGATCTTAAGTATTACTTCTGGGATGATCCATTTCTTTTTAAATCATGCCCTGATGGTATTATTCGGAGATGCGTATTTGGGGAAGAGCAAAGACAGATTCTGGAACATTGCCACAAAGGACCTGCAGGAGGACACTATGGAGCCGACAATACTGCTCGAAAGGTTTATGAGGCCGGATTCTTTTGGCCAAGCATTTTCAAAGACGCCGCAAGGCATGTTAGGGATTGTGAGGGCAGGGAACATCTCTTCTCGGAATCAGATGCCACTCAACAATATTATGGTATGTGAGGTTTTTGATGTTTGGGGGATCGATTTTATGGGACCTTTCACCCCCATCGAAGAATAAAAGTTATATCCCATCTTATTGAAGACTGTGATTTTTATGAGAAAAAGATGGGTGTTTATAGTTGCCAAAGACCCTTGTGGACTGATATTGACAATATTGCACCATTTGTACCCCAAGGAACACTTATAAGGACTGGGAAATCTACCTTTACTAGACCCGCACCAATTCCTGTTGGTAATTCTGTTTCTGCTGGTAGGTATACTAGACCAGCACCAATTCCTACTGGTAATACTGTTTTTACTGGTAGAAGGAATTTCTCTCCAGTTCCTATTAGTTGGAGAAGAAGTGTTGCTAGACAATCGACCAAACCTACAAGCTCTTACTTTCAAAGTTTTTATAGGCATGTTCCTTGTGATCACATGTATATGGGGGGAAGATGGGGAACTGTTGTTAACTCCTTAGTAGGTTGTTCTTGGACACATAATAGACCAAATCTAAAATGGGGATTCGAGAACAATGGTGGATCTCATCAATCTACATGGTCTAATTATTACTGATCCACAAGGCAGGCCCAAGTCAGTCTTGACTTGGGTCTCCCAATGAATCTAATGTTGTTGTATTTATTTTCTTGTAGGATAATCCTCATAAAAATAAAGATGTAGGCATAGTTGATAGTGGCTGCTCTAGAAGCATGACAAGGAACAAAGAAAGGTTGGATGATTTTGTGAAGATTAAAGGAGGTACTGTGACTTTTGGAGGAGGAGATGGTAAGATAACTGGTAAAGGAACCATCAGGACTTCCAAGCTGGATTTTGAGAATGTCTACTATGTAGAAGAGCTGCAAAATTTTAATTTGTTCTCTGTTTCACAAATTTGTGACAAGAAGAACAGTGTCCTCTTCACTGCAACTGAATGTCTTATGTTATCTAAAAACTTCTAGTTGCCTGATGATAGTCAGGTTGTTCTTAGAGTTTCAAGAAATAAAAACCTCTACAGTTTCAGTTTGAATGATCTCCAACCTGAGGGTAATTTAGCTTGCTTGGTGGCAAAGACATCCTTGGATGAATCTACAAAATGGCATAGAAGGATGGCTCATGTTAATTTCAAAACCATGAATAAGATGGCAAGGCATGGATTGGTTAAAGGGCTCCCTTCCAAACTCTTCACAAATGAGCATAACTGCGTTGCCTGCAACAAAGGAAAGCAACACAAGGCATATTATAAGGCCATCACAGCTGCAAGCACCATAACTGAACCTCTTCAGTTACTTCACATGGATCTTTTTGATCCTACTTCCATCAGAAGTATTGACCACAAGTAATACTGCCTGGTGATTACAGATGACTTTAGCAGGTTTTGTTGGGTTTTCTTTTTAGGTACTAAGGATGAAACCTATCATATTATTAAGGATTTTATTGCCTTAATTGAAAACCAGATGAATAAAAAGGTTAAGACCATAAGGTGTGTCAATGTGACATAGTTTAAAAATTCTCAATTAATAGAACTTTGTGGTTCAAAGGGGATTAAAAGGGAATACAGTAATGCTAGAACTCGACAACAAAATGGGGTTGCTGAAAGAAAGAATAGAACCCTTATAGAAGTAGCAAGATCTATGCTGGCTGATTCTAAGTTACCTACCATGTTTTGGACTGAAGCAGTTTGTACTGCTTGTTATGTTTTGAACAGGGTTTTGATCACTAGTCCTCACAACAAAACACTTATAAACTGTTATCTGGGAAAGTTCCCAACACCAGTCGTCTTAAACCTTTTGGATGTCATGTAACCATCCTTAACACCAGTGATCACTTGGGTAATTTGAAGGGAAAGCAGATGAGGGGTTTATTGTTGGGTACTCAGCACATAGTAAGGCTTACAAACTCTACAATTTATCTGCTAAAAGGATAGAAGAAATACTCAATCTGAGATATCTTGAGGATAAACCTAACACTCAGGGTTCAGGTCATGAATGGTATTTTGACCTTGACTATCTGACTGATTCTTTAGGTTATACTCGTTTCAAAGCTAACCAATCTGTAGGTTCACTGGATTCTCCCATTAACAATGCAGGTAATTTAGAAGATGATTCAGATTCTGAATGTGATGAACAACCATTGTTGTTCCCTCCTTTCCTTCTAACCCTTTTTCAGGTACTAACTTCAAAGATACTTTTGATGTGGGTGAAAGTTATGCAAAAGATCTTGCTAAGCTTCAAAGGCAAGAACATGAGGCTAAGGAAGAACATGAGGCTAAGGAAGCTGCTGACAAGCTTGGCTTTGAGTTTACAAAAGACACTAAGGAACTCCTAAGTCAAGCTACTATTGAAGCCCGCCGAAGTCTGGATTCTGCTGGTACTTCATCACTTCCTGCTGGTAGTGTTACAGTTCCTGTAAGCTCCCGG
Source organism: Chrysanthemum seticuspe (assembly GCA_019973895.1). NCBI lineage: Eukaryota > Viridiplantae > Streptophyta > Magnoliopsida > Asterales > Asteraceae > Chrysanthemum > Chrysanthemum seticuspe. The sequence continues at coordinate 360,144,425 of BPTQ01000005.1, read as the reverse complement.
AAAATTTCAATGTACTTAAAGCTTTAATCAGAAATTAAGCACGATTTATTTTATCATGAAATTTTCTAAAGATCACATTTGCATATCATTTGGCATATGCATGATCAACGCAGCTTGAGCATTCATAAATATACCGTTGTGATCAGAATAAAATACCCCGCGATCCTGATAATCTTAAAATACATAGCGAATGCGTAAATATTTGTAAAAATACAAATTTAATTATAATAAAAATATATTAAAATTCATATTGGGCCTCGGATGTCATTGGACTTTTGCCACTTCACCACTCAACCCGACACGTAAATTGGCCTCGTAAACGGATCAAGCCCCCACCATACCTTATGCCATTGGGCCTCGTCTTTACCCGAGCCCACGCGCACATTTTCAAAGGGCCTTGGGCCTAAACATGTTACATAACCCAAACTAAAAGCCCAAACACCCTTAATAAATTGTTTCGGGCCTGATTACCAAGCCCAAACCCAAGTCACAAAATATGTTTGTGTTTCTTGTTTTTGTGTAACCGTTCGAACGAGAAAAAAGGAGAAACAAATTCAACCAAATGAAACTAAGTTAGCCAAGGTTCATTTCCCCCTTCCCATGTTCCTAAACTTGTGTATGGATGCTAAAAAAAGATACAAAGCATGTTAAATTAGATCTTAATTCACATTAAAATAATGTCTAGGCACCCTTTTACCTAGTAAGACCTTTAAGACCAATGGACTATGTGTTTTGCATGCTTCTACTCGATGGGACTTAGCATTGAGCATGCCATGAAAACTCGCTGCCTCCCCCACGTTTCACAAATCAAACACATAAGAAACTATATAAAAATCATAAAGCCATACATAAGTTTTCTATATAACATACCTCTTGTGATCTTTTCTAAACACACTAACTCACTCTAACACACTACTCACTTAAAAAAACACTCTCAAACCCTCTCAAAGATAGCCGTATGTATACAAGGGAAGAAAAGCAAAATGTGACAAGCAAGGAAAAGGAGGAAGGAAACAAAGGAAATTGGGGCAAATATTTAATCGTGTGAATTATAAGGAGAACACGGGGTCTCGCATCACCATCTAATCCGTTTTCCCCACTTTTTGAAGTGTAGTATGTTTACTAAAACCATTTCATAATATCTCTACTTGTTTTATTTCACTCGTATAGGATATCACACGTTCAAAACATCATACGCACCATTTCACACCAAGTTATATTATGATTATGCGCACACTAAACCTCTTGACATGTTTGACAATTCACCACACGACATCTACTCACTAGTTACACGTTAAGAACAGTTGAACACACTTAACATAACCCATAGGAACCTCTCGTACCCAATTATTTCATACGTAAACACTAATGGGCCTGAAGCCCAATACGTAAGCCCACGAAGCCCAAACAAGGTCCAACGAGAGTCCAACCCGGCCCAATGAGTTAGTAATAAGCCAATAAGCACTAAGTATAAGATTGAAATAGGTTGAAATCATTTTTGCAAAGTTTTCGTATATAAAAACATATTTCGGACCAAAAATGCAAATCTTGTTATCCTTGGGTTAAAATTTGAACAGTTTATAAAGTAAAAGGTTATGTTTTTATGTAAATAAACCTGCATGAAAAGTCTAAGGACCAATAGTGCACTATTTTAAAAATAAAAGGTGTATTATACGTGTGCATGAATACGCATGGAAACCACAAGGACCGGATATGTAATAAGCTCAAACTAGTTAAAATATAAGTTTTGGGCTAAAAGTGTAAAATAGGAAAAATGAAGGTTTAAAGTGAATAAGTGAAACTTAAGGGACTGTTTTTGTAAATTCAGTTTTACCAAATGGTTAAAAGGTCATTTTTGAAAGTTTTGATATAAAATATATTTTGGGTAGAAAGTGTAAACTTCTCAAACTAGAGGGATTAAACTCGTAGTTTTTATAACTTGAGGGTAAAAAGTGTAAATTCGGGAAAAGTTTAGAAAAACTTATAATCTTATCATAACTTCGTAAAAACGAGTATTTTGATCAAATGAATGTATTTTCGGATATTGAAGAACTTATTTCATATATGGAAATATATATATATATATATATATTATTAGAAAATAATTATATATATACTTAATCCGATAAAACACACGGGGAGTCTAAACACGATAAATTACTCAACAAATCTATTAAGATCACAACAGGGGAAAACATTTCACTTATGCATAAGTGAGGATCATTAATTAAGGCAATGTAGCACGTAAATTAACTTAAAACGTTAAACACGAACGCACACTATTGGATTGGACAATCCAATGATCTATTGAATAAGAATATTCAATGCTCTATTATTTTGGTCGTGAACTAAAATGCTCATTTTACTGAGACTCGCCATCTCATTATTTTTAGGTTTCGGTTTGGAACCTCCGCTACATTGTGCATGATCTATTTGTGCGTGATCATTTTCATCAAGGTGAGTTCATAGCCTCGCTTTTACTTTATTTTGGAAACCCAGCGAGGGAGATACATGCTCTAAACTAGAACACAAGGTTTTTTATAAATGCTCTATCTTCTTGATTATTGGTATTGCCTAAGTATTTAGCCACAAGTCCCCTGATCATGAACCATTAGTCACCGTGAGTGAACGTAGATATCGTGAATAGTACTATAGGGATTAACGACCCCGTTTCGGTTATAGAGAAATAACCGGGGCGCACCATATTGAATTTCTTTAGGTAATTGGCTATTACCTCCTTTGGGGCATACTTACGTACACTGGTAATTCGGTGTACGCAGTTGGGTTTTGGTTTCATAAGCTTAGAGCATAATAATCTATGATTTGTCTTATGATATTGTTAGTTTACAATGATCAAGATCTTATACTTGTGTTCAACCTATTTTAAACCTATGGATTTCACTCAACATTTTTTTGACCTTTTTAAGCATGTTATCTCAGGTAATCAGTGAAGATTATGACCAAGGAGCGAAATGGGGCATGGCAAGGCTTATCTGGTGGTGTAAACATAAAAGTTGTCATTTCTTTCAAACTCGTGAATCTTTCTTTTGGGAAAAACACTTGATATATTTACAAAGTTTTGTAACAAATCGTATGCGGTGAGAGTTGCACGTACGGTAACGAGGGGGTCCACGTCTATACGTGTAGTGTGGTGGTTGGGCCTACCCACCCTATTTTACAGATTGGCATCAGAGCCAAGGTTATAGAGAACCAAAGAGTTTTTCAAAAACATTTTGGACTATAACCGCACTTTTAAAACGGGACTATTTTACACCACTGCCTTACGGCCTTCCGATACCACTCTATGCATTAGGATTGATGCATCACTAGATCATAAGTAAATTGCATTCATTTTAGTTAGGCACGGAGATTTTCTTGGCAAATATGCGTAGCTAACTAAAATCTTGTTAAATTTATTATTTGGCATTTTACTTACATTAATTTATGGGTTGTTACCATGTCTGCATCCCACCCGGTTGTTCTGTCCTCAGACACTGAGATGGAAGACGCTATGTCCTCTATGACTGTCAATATGCCAGCTCATCCTAGTCCAGTCATACCAGCTACTGTTTCGGACGAGACTGAACCTTTTGGGGAAGGTGAAGTTGCCCGAACTCCTACTCTTCCAGCTATGATTGCTCGCTCTCAAGAGCACAATGTTTTTGCTTCTATGACCCTAGATCAGTACTACGAGTCGCAACAATGGCTACCTGCTTCATATGTCGTTGTGGATGATGGATCATCCAAGTCATCCGAGAGCACCGACTCTGCTTCATCAGACTCTTCTGGATCATCTTCCCTACCGATCCGTCGTCGTCGACGTAGGATCCGTGTTCTTAAGCCTTATGAGCCTGAGCCATTTGGAATGCCTTATAGACTGCATCCTAAGGGTACGATCTTCAAACACACCGCTAGGAAGCGTGTGCGATCCATCACTATGACTCATGTGATACCACCAGCTCAGTCACCATCAGCTCAGTCACCACCTACTCAGTCATCACCAGTTTCACCTACTGTTCCACCTACTGCTTCACCACCACCTCCACCTACTATGTTCTACCATCAAACTACCACTGTTCCTGTTTCATCACCGCCTACAACATCACCTCCACTGGACACTTTTAGTGAGCCACTTTTACCGCTTTGCATCAAGTGCTATTCACCATCACCATCTGATCCGTACTTGCCTACTCAAGTGGATAATGAGACCGGGCCAAGGAAAAAGGCCAGTGCTAGGCGATGGTCATTTTTGTTGCCACTACTTCGTCGTTGGAGAGAAGAGGAGGGAGGACCTAGTTTATTCGAGCTTGGAGAGAGCTCAACCACTACACCAGCTCCAGTTCTACCTGTTACCGGTGAGCCTGTACACCACACCATTCCTCTGTTGGCTACGAGACTCTTTAGACACGAAGACTAGTTGAGTGAGCTCCTGGCGCATTATGACGAGATTCCACTAGTTAGGATAGAGAGTTTAGAGGATGAGGTCAAGAACATCGTGATAGGTCGCTACTCCATTGAGATTGTGTTTGATATGATGAGTACTCAAAATGTAAAGACAAGGGAGGCCGTGAACCGATTGACTCAGAGGTTGGAGACTACAGTTCGAGATGCTAGTACGTTGAGAGACACTGACTTAGGTCGAGGAAGAGCCTTGCATCACGAGCTTGCATCACTCATGCTTACACCGCCATCTTGGATGAGAGGATTGATGACCTCGAGGAGAGAGATCGAGCACGTGAGCAGCAGATCCAAGATTTGACAGCCATGGTTGAGGAGATTCGCCGTCGTCATGATGACGCATAGGGAGATGCGTAGATCTTAGTCATCTTTATCTTAGTATGTATCATAAAGCCGCCATATGAGGCATTAAGGCTTGTATCCTTTTGGTTTGTAACTTTGGAACAAGAATTATGATGTTGTAACCTATGGTTGTGAGCAATACTATGTAACGATGTATTCTATGGTTGTATTTCTTATATCCTTGTGTTGTAATATTATTCATCGGTGACATATGCCGAACCGATCCTTATGTTATGATTTTGTTAAGAAAAACCATGATTACAAAGAGTTCATGAACTGCAAGCCGACATTCTTCAGGGGCACTGAAGGTGCTATTGGTTTACTTCATTGGTTTGAGAGAATCGAGACTGTATTTCTGCTAAGTGACTGCACAGATGATTGCAAAGTCAAGTTCGCAACTGGAACTTTGCTAGAAGATGCGTTATCTTGGTGGAAAGCCCATGCTCAACCAATTGGAATAGAAGAAGCTTGTAAGATTTCCTGGTCAGATCTGAAACAACTGTTGATGAAATAGTATTGCCCGAGAACTGAGATCAAGAAGCTCGAAGATGAGTATTACCACCTAGCTGCTAAAGGTAATGATCTCAAGTCATACTTCAAGAGATTCCATGAGCTGAGAGCTCTATGTCCTCGTCTGTTTCCCACCAATGAAAAGCGTTTGGAAGCTTTGATCGGAGGTTTACCTTGAAACATCGAAGGAGATGTCATCACTTCAAATCCAAAGGCTGTTGAAGAAGTTGTCATTGTATCCCACCGCCTTATGGAAACGATATTGAAGCTTGCAAATGCACAAGACTCAAGTGACAACAAAAGAAAGCTTGATGAGCGGAAAATCTCAAAATCCAACCAACATCAATCCAACAACAACAATCGAAACAACAACCAGTATCACCGCAACAGAAACCATCATCACAATAGGCAAAACCGAAGGCAAGAAGCCGCAAAGGCATATGCTGCACCCACTGCTGGAAAAGGGTATGTAGGACCACATCCCCAGTGTAACAGATGTTTGATGCACCATTCTGGACCTTTTACTGTGAAATGTGACAAGTGCAACAAGGTAGGTCATCAAGGAAAGCATTGCCGAAACCCTGGATGGGGAAACACTGTGGCAAACATGAATTGTTATGGATGTGGAGAAAAAGGTCATTTCAAGAGACAATGCCCAAAGTTGAATGCAACTCAACCCAATAATGCGCGTGCAAGAGCGTACGTGCTAGGAGATGGAGATAAGAAGTTGAACCCTGATGTTGTGATGAGTACGTAATCTCTTAACAATCATTCTGCAAAAATCTTATTTGACTGAGCCGATAGGAGTTTTGTATCTACTACTTTTGCACCATTACTTGAAATATCCCCGGTTGCCTTAGACACAACTTATGAGATAGAGCTTGCCGATGGAAAGATAATAGGAACCAACACCGTAATCCGTAATTGCCCTATTCTTTTACAAGACTAATCGTTCCTTATAGATATCTTGCCAATCAAACTTGGAAGTTTTGATGTCGTAATTGGCATGGATTGGTCGTCCAAACACCGTGCTAGGATTTTTTGCGACGAGAAAACCGTTCATATCCCGATCAACGGTGAGACTTTGGTCATCCAAGGAGATCAAAGTAGAAAGTACTTAAGTATCATATCCTGTGCGAAATCAATAAAGTACATGGAAAAAGGATGTTATGCCTTCTTAGCTCAAGTAACGGAAAAGAAGTTGGAAGAGAAACGACTAGAGGATGTACTGTAGTCAAATAATTTCCGGAAGTGTTTCTAGAAGAGTTGCCTGGACTCCCACCTGCTCGACAAGTCGAATTACAAATCGATCTCATTCCTGGAGCTACTCCCGTAGCACGAGCACCATACCGTTTAGTGCCCTCAGAAATGCAAGAATTGTCCAAGCAACTAGAAGAGCTATATGAAAAGGGATTTATTAGACCAAGTTCCTCACCCTGGGGAGCACCGGTTTTATTCGTTAAGAAGAAAGATGGATCATTTCGGATGTGTATCAATTATAGAGAATTGAACAAGCTCACAATCAAGAACCGCTATCCCTTACCAAGAATCGATGATCTGTTTAATCAGTTACAAGGCTCGAGTGTGTACTCAAAGATTGATTTAAGATCTGGATATCATCAGTTAAGGGTAAAAGAAGAAGATATACCCAAGACCGCGTTTAGAACTCGATATGGCCATTATGAATTCAAAGTAATGCCATTCGGTTTAACTAATGCACCTGTTGTATTCATGGACCTTGTGTTTAGATACGAGGTACTCCACCGAATGTCTACACCTTATGAACCACAAACCAATGGGCAAATTGAAAACAACAATAGGGCACTCAAACAGATTTTAGAGAAATCAGTCAGCAGTAACAAAAAAGATTGGTCCGACAAACTCGATGAGGCATTATGGGCATTCAGAACGGCCTTCAAAACTCCTATTGGAAGCACCTCTTTTAAGATTGTTTACGGAAAAGCATGTCATCTTCCCATAGAGTTGGAACATAAAGCATATTGGGCTCTCAAAAATGCCAACTTGGAGGCTGATATAATTAAGGAGCACATATTTTCCCAAATAAACCGTTTAGCTAAATTACGAGATGAAGCATATGATCATGCCAGAGCATACAAAGACAGGACCAAAAGATGGCACGATAAGCGAATCAAGGATAAAAGATTCGAGGTAGGACAGGAAGTTCTCATTTTTAACTCAAGACTCAAATTATTCCCTGGAAAAATGAGATCTCGTTGAGTTGGCCCATACACAGTAAGTAAGGTATTCCCTTACGGGACTATTGAAGTACATAACAAGGAAGGAGTATATTTTAAGGTAAACGGACACCGCGCAAAGATTTATTATGGGCAGGATGTTAGCAAGCTATCTGGTGATGAATTCTTCGCACCGGTCTAGTAGCCCCGCGGCTCTGAGTCTAACTTAAAGACTCGTTAATAAAGAATAGTGCTTTTTCGGGAGACAACCCGAATTATTCCTTTCTTTTGTTTTATTTCATTTCTGTTGGGTTTTGTGTTTTCTAACCATTTTTTAAGGAGACAAAGAAGTAATTACTGCTGCAGTTGCCTATCTGAACAGAGTTATGGCGTAACTCATCTTAGTGATTACGCCGTAACCAAAATTTTAGCAGCAGAATTCTTGACGCATTGCCAATTACGGCGTAATACCATCTCAGTGGTTACGTCGTAACTATTCGCTTCATAGCTCATACCAGGTTTTGCCAGTTACGGCGTAACTCCCTAATAGGAGTTACGACGTAACTCTCATCTGATTTAATTTTTTCATTTTAAAACACAGTAACCTTGTATTAGTTTTTAAATGAACTTTGTGGGTGTGTTCCCTGTAAACCCTTACGAGACTTCACTCGTCCACTTGGGACACCAAGTGGTTTAAAAGGCTTCTTGTATTCACTAAATGCAACCGTAATTCCTACGCAAGTGAGTTAGGTTTGTTTTTCATTTTATTTTTTCTTTTTAGAATTATGCTTGTCGGTATTGTGATTTCAGGGATTGAAGTTTGTTCATGACGCTTAAACGAAGGCACGGTTCTTTCTCGTAGGCCTTCTTCTTTTTGGAGCAAATTTCAGGGAAGTTCTCGCTCTAATTCTACCTTTCTCTCCACCTTTATTTTAATGCCTAGTACAAAAGGGACTTTGTACAATTCAAGTGGGGGGACGGGAGTAGAATTATATCTTGAACTTTATTTCGCCCTCATTTTTCTAGTTTATTTTGAATAATTATGCCATTTTGAAAATTTTGACATGTTTTTCCGAACCTAACCAGATTAGACCTTAGCCGAGCACATACAACCCTTGACATTACATGGTGAGATTATCCTTATCCGTTTCCAATATTTTACCCCAAATCCACCAAATAATGAGTGTGCCGGTAGCTTGTAAACTTTAGAACTTGGGCTTTGCATCATTTCGAGACCATAGACGAGGTATGTTGAGTTAGCTTGATGTATTTGGACTTTTCAGTTTTAGAAGGCTGTATTATAGGATTATCAACCAAACAGCCTACCATTGTGAGTCTATCGATTAGTCACCTCGACTTTTCGACCCCCATGTGAAACCCTTTTGTTGTACTCACCTTTAGTGCAAGATACCCCTAGATACACCCTTCTGAGCCATTCCTTTCATTTTGTCAACACATTATATTGTTTCGTTACACCCTTACACCTTAGCCTACCCTGTAGTCTTTATTTGTAATTGGGAAGTCATCATTTGCCTAAGTTCAAGGTTCGAGTGGAAAGGTTTGGAAATCACGCTTTCATCGACAACAATTATGAAGATCATTGAAGACCCCCCGAATTCCCATTGTTCATCTCAAGTGGGGGGATGTTATGTTATATTGTTATGATTCAAAAAAAAAAATCGAAAAGAAAGAAAAAAAAGAGAAGTTGATTGAGTTATGATATTGTAAAGTGCGATGTTATAAGCACTATAATATGAGCTTTATTGATTAGTATCGAGGAGGCCACCTCGGTCACATTTGAAGAATGGAGTTGGTGGTTTTGCCAACAGGAGAAGAAAAGGTAGTGTGCCCATCACGACGTCCTCTAATGACACATCTAGCTTGCATTTCATGATCCGGTCTCTAGACTTCTAAGCTTGAACTTTGGGCGGACGGTAAGTGGTGATGACTTAGTTGTAGATTTAGACTACCTGCTTGTTTTTCATTTTACACCAATTATATATCCCATGTCTTATCCTACCCTTTAGTCATGAAGCGTGTCTAGGAGATCCAGCGAGCAATCTTTGGTGTCTTGGCCATGGATTTGGTCATGTATTATTGATTTTGTCCACTTTGCCGTGACATGTTAGTAATGACGAGTCACCCCTTAACCTTTGTCGTGTCTACCCATATTGCCTTCGAGAATTGTTTAGCCCTTAAATCTAGTGGTGGAGATTTGTGTAACTGCCAAGCTTATGATAGAATACATGCTATGACTGTGCGATTGAGTGATCACCCTGAAATTGACACTTAGAATAGTTGAGAGATTTGAGTGTTTGTTCCCCTTTCGTGAGGTGTTCGGCTTTGTTTATTCTAGCATAAGGGATTTGTAAACTCATATTTTCCAGGTTTTGGGAGATATCTTTTTAGGAATCTATCTAATAAAGTCTACTTGAGGGCAAGTAGAGTTCAAGTGGGGGGACATTTGATAACATCAAATAGTCCTGAATATTAAGTGTTAATTTCCCCCGATAATGCTCGTTATTTATATCATTTATATGGATTTACGCTTGTTTTCCATTGTTTTCCACTTTCAGGTAAATTACGAGCATTGGAGCTAAAGAGACGCGGAAATGGAAACATTACTAAAGATTTATCACAATATGCTTATTTGGAAGAAGTTACGGCGTAACTCGTCTCGCACCTTACGCCGTAACTATTGCGTGACCCAGAAGTCCAACTTATGAAGAGGTTACGGCGTAACTCTTCCCAAAGGTTACGACGTAACTCCATTAGGTCAAAAGAGGTTCCATGCCACTGATACTTACGCCGTAACTACTGCTTCACTTATGACGTAAGCGAGTTTAGTGAAGACTACGACGTAACCACTTATATGGTTATGCCGTAACTAGCAGATCTAGTACATTTACGAAGAAATAGAAGGTTACGGCGTAACTCCTCTATGGGTTATGCCGTAACCCAGACCTGGCCTCTAAATACCCCACGAATTCCAGCATTTGAAAGCATCCCATTCCACACACAACACTCTGAGAACGTGGGAAAAAGCTCAAGGGAGGTCTAGGGAAGCATACGGAGCTGTTTCCAAGGGAGAAGTCACACCATTACGATAAGCTTTAGCGTTTATTATTTATTTTACTTTCAATTCATGTATTTCGTACCTTTAAATATTGAATTGATTTGCATGATTAATATGAGTGGCTAAGCACCCTTTGGTGCTAGCCTAGTTATGATTCCTTAATTGTTTTGTTTGCGTTTACTTCCGTACAATTATTTCTAAGTGTATGCATGCATAGTTCTTTGGTAGTCACCCTTGGTTCGGTACTTTTGAATAGCGATAGAGGCCAATTGCCTAGGAGATATGACCAACTGACCCTAGGTGAGCGGACTGAGACTGGAAGGGTAAGATATGACCAACTGACGACCCTTTCTACTTGTGCGATTTGACCAACTGATCACCTATCGTTTGGATGAACTTAAGAATTGGGGGGTGTAGTGTCTAAGTTCCGAACGGCTGGGCACTCACTATTTAGAATCTAGCATGTAGCGGTACTTAATGACTCGGCTTAGGGGACCAGGAACAACAGGACTTATGACGGTGCGCCTGATTTCTCCTGTGGTGGCATCTTTGCTTATAGGTTAGGGCGAATTGACCAAATGCTGTCCTCTCGAATTTGAACCCACCTGAAGTAATTGGAAGTAAGTAGACGTAGACATAACTAGCTAAGAGGATTGACTAGGTTAGCACCACTATTCCTCTATTGATTTCCCTTTACCATTTATTTGCTTTTATTTTATATTCTGCATTAGTAGTTTAATTAATTAAATACCTATCAAAACCATTATTATTCTGTGACAATTAGACTTAGTAATAATCCAACACACATAGCTCTTGGGACGACCTCGGCTTTACCATTTACTACACTACACACGAACGGGTACACTGCCCGTTAGTGCATTAGGGTAGACCATAGGTATAGCGAGACACTATAAATATTAAGACGTGGTAAGTAAAACCTGCATCAATGAGCATCCAGCAGAACACCTAGAACCACCAGAACAACAATGAAGACCAGAATTCCATCAGCAAGCATCCTAGATCAGCAGCATCAGGAACCACCAACAGCATCAGTAACCTGAGTAGATTTGATGAGCCTTTACCAAGTAGCTACTCACTCTTGGGCTAGCTAGTTCTTGAGTGGAATCATGGCATCACCCTGGTGAACTAGTAACAAGTCCAACACTTAGAACATGAATCAATGGTGTGTTGGAGTACCCTAATCGTTTTTCGCAAACCATCACAGCCATCAAAGGATTTGACTTGTCTTTACCTGAAGCCGTTTAACTCAGGACTAGTCATGGTGTCCCACTGCCTTTACCACAAGCCATGAACTTGTGGGCTAGCCAACTCTTCATCTATGAGGACATGGTGAGTTGAGCACCATAAAACTTATTGGCAAGTTGTCAACCATCCAACGGATTTGACATTCTTTACCAGATCCGTTTGCTCATGGAGTAGCCAATGTTTGGTGTGTGAGACCAGGGTACATTAATAACCCTCTAATTTTTAGTAAATCAGCAACTATCAACAGATTTGAGAATACTTACTAGAGCTGTACCCCTGAATAAGTTAACCCTTTGTCACTAAGGACATGGTGAGTTAAAAACCATATATGAAACCCAAAGGTACAACATGATCCTCAAAGATGAAAGTTAGAAAACATACAAGATATACACAAGGTTATTTATTTATTTATTTATTTATTTTTTTATTTTTTATAACACCAAAAAAAATGAGAAATAAAGAATAGAAAATAACAGAAATATATACAAGAACAACATATACATAAAGATACAACTTAAAGCCTCCCCTTAAACCAGAATCCTCCCCTCAGGCACAATCCTCCCCTCAAACATAACAATCAGGGGTTGATCATGCCTATATGGACAACCAAATATTGAAATCTTAGACCATCAAAAGCCTTTGTTAATAAATTTGCAACATTTTCATCTGTATGAATTTTAACCACTTGAATAAGGTGTTTTTCATTCGCATCTCTGATAAAGTGGTGTCTAATTTCTATGTGCTTTGTTCTTTGATGAAAAAAAAGATTTTTAACAATGCATATTGTACTTTGGTTGTCTATAAAGATTTTAGTGTTCATAAAATTGAACCCATAATCCAATAATTGGTTTTGAATCCAAAGTACCTGACCACAACAACTAGCAGCAGCAACATATTCAGCTTCAGTAGAAGATGTAGCCACTATGGTCTGCTTCTTGCATTGCCATGAAATTAATCTCCTTCCCAAGAACTGACAACCCCCAGTAGTAGATTTTTGATCAAAGTTGGCACCAGCATAATCACTGTCACTATAAGCTTCCAACTCAAATGGAGATTCTCAAGGATACCAAAGACCCAATTTAGGTTGGCCTTTAAGATACTTGAAAATCTTCTTGACTGCAGTCAAATGGGAAGTCAAAGGAGTGACTTGATGCCTAGAACAAGCACTGATTGCAAACATTATGTCAGGCCTTGAGGCAGTCAAATACATGAGGGAACCAATCATTGATCTATAGAGATGGACATTAACAGCAGGATCTGGTTCATTATTTGACTTAGCCTTAGGAGCCTCATAGGGTGTAGTGGCAGTCCTAACTAGTTCCATATCAAACTTCTTGAGGATGTCATGCACATACTTCTCTTGATGAATGAAAATGCCATCTGATTTCTGCTGCACTTGAAGGCCCAAAAAGAATGTAAGCTCACCCATTGCACTCATCTCAAACTCACTTTTCATCAACTCCTCAAATTCCCTGCACCAAGCTTCTTTGGTAGAACCAAAGATAATGTCATCCACATATACTTGCACAAGAACGATATCCCTGGAGCTCTTTTTGATAAAGAGAGTCTTATCAATATCACCTCTCCTGTATCCATGTTTCAGCAGGAATGAAGAGAGCCTAGCATACCAAGCTCTAGGTGCCTGATGAAGTCCATAGAGTGCTTTAACCACTTTGTAGACCATATTTGGATTGTAAGGATCTACAAATCCATTTGGTTGAGTGACATACACTTCTTCCTCAATTTCACCATATAAAAATGCACTTTTCACATCCATCTGATAGACCATGAAGCCCATGTAGGTGGCAAATGCCAAGAAGAGTCTGATGGCCTCTACTCTTGCAACAGGAGCAAAAACCTCATCATAATCAATACCCTCTTCTTGTCTGTGACCTTGAGAAACCAACCTAGCCTTATTTCTAACCACAATGCCCCTTGCATTCCTTTTACATTTTAGAATCCACTTAGTTCCAATAGCATACTTACCAGGAGGCAACTGAACAAGCTCCCACACATTTTGATTCAAAAATTGTTGCATCTCCTCTTGCATAGCAGCAACCCAATCATCATCTGCCAGTGCCTGTGCAACACTGGTAGGTTCTACTTGAGATAGGAAATAAGAAAATAGACAATAATGATAGTCTATATGATTGTTCCTATGTTGATCTTGAATGTAGCTGAGAAAAGCAGATTCACCAAAATTTTCTTCTTGACCCTGCTTCTAGTTTGCACAGTGGAAGTAGGATCACCAATGATTAGGGATTGTGGATGAACTGTGTTAATCCTCTTAGTGGCATTTGGACTAAAATCAACTGATGTGGCCAGATTAGTAAGAGTGGGACCAAAGTCATCATCATAAGAAGAAGAGTCAAGAATGCATGTTCTTGACATATGATGAATGCCATCCAATTCAGAGCTGGAATGTTGTGAATTGGCTAAGTCAGATGGACTTGGAAATCTGGTAGGGGTGTCTACAAAATCCAAACAGTCAGCAGATGGAGTATTTGAGGTAACAACAGGAACAACATCACTAGCAGAAGGAACAGGAACACGACTAGCAGTATCAACATCAGCAGCAACTGACCCATTATAAGAAGGATCAGCCACATTACCAGCAGGAATAGGTTCACTACCAGCAGCATCAAAGTTCCTGCGAGCTTCAATAGTAGCCTGCCTTAAGAGTTCCTCTGTATCTTTGGAGAATTCATAACCAAACTTTTAAGTATCATCCTTTGCTGCATGCTCTTGGCGTTGAAGCTTCACCAGCTCTTCTGCATATCCTAGATCACTTGAAGTAACATCAGAAGCAGCTGAGTCCTTGGTACCTGAAAAGTGGTTAGAAGGAAAGGATGGAACAAGTATAATTTGTTCATCACACTCTGGATCTGACTCATCATCTGAGGAACCTGCAATGTTAGATTGATCATCTTGTGGTTCTGTAGAAAGGTTAGATTTATAACGAGTATAACCTAAATGATCATTTAAATAGTCAAGATCAAAGTACCATTCTTGACCTGCTGTGACAACTCGTAATTTCAGGTCATTTCTCAAACTTTGAAAAGTTCACTATTCATCTCGGGAATTTACTATTCACTAGTTACTATTCATCATTTTACTATTCATCGTTTTTGAAGTCGATTTGATATTTTGAAAGGGTATTTTAAAATTTTACTATTCACGAAACACTATTCATTCCCGGAGAAAAATCACTATTTATGATAAACTATTCATCATTTTTCGCAAACTAAGTTTTCGAGTATCAAATACGCGTAACCTTGAGGGTTTAGCTGCGTATTCATGAAAAATCATCGAGGACACTTCATATAGACTAGAATTAGTCTACATATCATCAGTAATATCATCATCATATTAGTTCATGCGTGAGTTTGCATTTTTCATTTACGTATATTTTCCTATTAAATAAACGCTATCGCTTAATCATTCATTTTGAATAATTGATCCCAAAACTTATGAGAATCATCCAAATATATTTTTATACTCACTTTAAGAATATAAAAATTATATTATTAGTTTACCCGATGTTTTGAAATTATTTTGTATATATTGTTATATATATATATTTACGACGGTTTTCGTAAATTCAATTCGATAAATATTTATTCACTCAATACTTGCGAGAAATGCATTTTTATTGTTTGCCTGTCTGTCTTTTGCCTGCCTGTGCTTTTTGTTGTCTGCCTTCCGCTTTCTCTCTTCTTCTTTCTCACCCGCACACTCGCACTTGCCGGAGGTCTCGTTGGAAGCTGTCTCTCTACTCCCTGGGGTAGGGGGTAGGATCTGTCTACATTTCTACCTCCCCCTTACCCCGCTCCGGCGGGATTGGGTTTGTTGTTGTTGTTGTTGCGTTAAAATCGATATCTAGTTAACGCTACACAAAATAATTAATTATATGTACAAACCATACATTATACTAAACATAAAATGCAATTAATAAACAAAAATACACAAAATTCTTCCACCCCTCCCCTTTTGCCGACCTCCCCATCCTTGACACCACTTTATGATATTTTTTTATGACTAAGCTTACACCTATACATTTTGATTCATAAATATCTCATATATGCATCTTTTTTTTTTCTTAATTAGAACACAAAAAAACACATACTTTTAAGGTGAAATAGCAAGAAACTCTCTCCCTCATTTCTTGAGGTTCGGCCAACATTGATCAAGAAGAGAAACCATAAAATTTTCAAGGTTAAAGTGTTTTTCAAGTCCTAGTAGTAATCTAGTTTAGGTTTTGAAATAAAAACCTCACGATTAATTAGGTATATTTGCAACAAAACTCTTCAATCAATCAAGTAAGTGTTCTTAATAATTTTCCTAATCTTTCATACTATTACTTGATTTATTTTTATAACTTAGTAAGAAAATCATGCAAATAAACTATGATCCATACCACCTTTACTTATTTTTAGTATTTAATATAAGTCAAATTATCCTATTAGTATTCCTTTGAACCCTATCATTTTTGGTGAATTTTAGGAACTCATGACAACTTAAGAAGGTGTATGGTAGGTTTAGGATATATTTGGTGTTGATTTGAAGTGATTGAAACAAGTATTACGCAAGAAAAATCAAGTTAGACGATAATAAAATAGTTGCTGTCTATTTTTGCAAAATCTGGAAATTTCGACAGGTCATGGACTATTTTGGTTTATATTTTCAGAAAATATACTTTAAAACGAAACCGTGGTCGCTTGAACGGGTTAAAACGGATTTATAATGAAGGAGATACGCTATTTTCAGGCAAAAACTAATTTTCTGAAAAATAGTAAGCTGTTAAGGGTTATTTGAAGGGCAAAAATGAGTTTTAAACATTGTCTAAATGATGTGATTTATCAAAAATATATTAGTATACATTAACACGAAACCAGGGATATATAAAACGTAGAAAACGGACTTATAACGACTAAATTACACGAGTTTTAAATAAGGATATCGTAACTATTCTATACAAGTAATAACACTTATATATTTTCTAATAGACCAAAATTGTTGTCGCAAGTGACCATGTTTGGAGTCGTTTTTCACATAGATAGAATGCTTTTGAGAAAACGATGTCTTCTAGTAAAAGTGAGTTCACCTAGCCTATTTTCCAAAATGCTCAACCGTTCATCAAACGAAGTTGTAACAAATAAAATACGGTCACTCAAACTTTGCCGAAAACTAACCTTAAACAATGTTTTTAGTCCGACTACCCTACTTCATCTATATTTTTCTCCATGATCGAGACCTCTATGATCAAAAGTTAAATGCTAAGACTTTTAGATAACGTTACACGCATTCCAAAACCACTGAGTTTGTTTCCTAACACTCGACATTCACTATTTTACGACTTGCTTTTCGAGGCCATTTAGTCACTTTCGAGAATTGTCAAATTATATTGTTTTACGATGAAAAACTATAATTTCATAATAAATCACTAAATGACTATCGTAGGAGAACTACACTATCAGTAGAAACATAAAGTCTATCAGCAGGAACCATATCAGTAGGAACCCACTTTTACAAAATTCCTAACAGTCCTAATAACACTCGTGCATTCACAAGACTCCCCGAACAAGCTTCCGTTGACTATGCATCCTCACGTACCAATGGAACGGGATGAAGATTCCCTACAACACTCGTACCTAGGACTTTTAATGACGCCCGGGAAGCATGGAAGGGCAAGCCCGACTTTTATTGGGGATGATTCGTCAAAAAACCAATTATGAGAATTTTGTAGTATTTGGGTAACTCAAACGAGTTAGGTTTGAGCACCGAGATCGTTCCGAACGAGGGTTGAATGGAATTTTCAACTCACGTCGCGATTATCGGGATTTGAATGTGTTAAAAGAGATTTTTGGGATTTCTACATTACGGGGAAAGGGAAAGTAAAGGGAAGCATATAAAAGTTCTAAATCTATAATGCAAATGACAAATTACGCAAATTAAATCTAAAATATAAAATACGAACTTAAATGAAACGCGAATTAAATGCAATTACGTGTAAATTAAGTCCTAAAAATGATCTAAAATTATTTTTAAACTAAAAATGCAATTTGAAAACTATTTAAGAATTAAAACTAATTTTTATGATTTTTCTTGAATTTATTTGATTTAAAAACTAATTTCTAAATTTAAAAATAGAACTAAATAACTAAAAACAAGTGGGAAAATTATCAAACTATTTTTCAAAAATCTAAAATAACTGAAAAGAATTTTAAAAACTAATTTTGTATTTTTCTGAACTTTTTTCTAATTTCTATGAATTAAAAACTATTTTAAACTAGTTAAATGTCTAAATATTACTATTTAAACTAGGAAAAATGAGGAAAAATAGTTTTTATGTCTTTTTGATTTTTCTTAATCTTTGAAAATTGAAATTATATTTTTTTGAGCTTTTTCTAATTTATTTGCAATAAAAACTATTTAAAAAGTATTAAAAACTAGTTTAAAACCAGAAAAATAGTAAACAGTATTGGAAAATTATGAAAATTTCAGGAACATTCCTAAATATTATTAAGATGCTATGAAAATTGTTAAATGTAAGTTTTGAATGCAGGAAAAGCTAAATGTAAGCAAACTGATTTAATAAGCTAATGGAATAATAAGCTAAAAGCATAGATAAGCTACCAGATTATGCAAGAAGCTAGATTAATACTAAACTACCTTAAAAATACTATTGAAAACTATCTATGATCACTTAATCCCAGTTCACAAGTAATTAAGCAAAATCCAGATTCAAGTCAAAAATCAGTTAAACCTCCTACTTGCAGCTTAAAAATAAGCTGCACAATCAGCTCTAATGGGAAATCCAGCAATTGGAATCTAGAGATCACCTAGTGAAGTACCTATAGACCAATTTTCAGCTTATAGTGTTGAGATATGAGCTTATCAGAAGCTTATCAAAAAGCTGCTTCAGACTCAGTGAATGCTGAGTTTGATGAACAGGGCAGAATTGACTGATTTAAAGCACTGAAAAAATAGTTTTAGAAAATTTGTAAAAATTAACCAAAATAATTTTCTTAAACTCAACCAACCAAACTTCTTAAATCCCAAATTTCAACTGATTTCATCCAAAACTCATTGAATTAAAATTCTATAAAGACCAGCTGACAGAAATGCACACAAGATTTTTGGATTTCTATCAGATTTGGAAGTTGACTTTATGAACTTTGATCTACTGCAACAGATTGATTATGATATTTTATGAAGAAATGAATCTATATTAAACTATATTATCTATATCCTAACCTATTGGCAAGATCTAAGCAACTGATTCAAACAGTAATGAGCACTAGATCAGATTACATGCAATTTTAACTTTTACAAGTCTAGTGTGCAACTAAATGACTGATTATGACTTAATGATGCTAAATAAACTTGAAACAACCTATCCTTATTACTCCACAGTCCTCTAACTCAGAATTGGTGTTAAATCCAAACACTACTTCTAGAGACTTAGATGAAGCAATCCCTATAACTAATCCACTAACCAGATTCAGAATACTAGAATGAACCTTGATGAAGCTAAATTGACAATAATTATACACTAAAATAGACGTGATCTTAGTTATGCTGATTCAAGCAGAAAATGTGCAGATCTGAATTAAAGCTACTACTAAGATAAACTATGATCAAGTAAGCTAATAACAACTAAATTAAACACAATAGAAGCAAATTTAACTACTCTAAATATAGATTCAAGTATAAAGCAGAATTTGGACTTACAAGTGTCCAACCACAATGGTTTGCTCAATGAAATCAATAAGCCACTATCCTAAACTAAGATCAACCCAAATTAGTCTATATCAAACCCAAATCCAAGCTCAAATCAGCAGTGTAGCCCTATTCAATCAACATGAGCAGATGTTGACTTATTTAGACCAAATGATGTTTTGATGGTAGAATCTGAGTAAAAAGCTTAACAATCACTTTATAAGCTATAAAGGAACTTATAAGAGCCTGTGAAATCACAAATAACTACTGAGATTAAAATTAAAATAGATTCACTATATTTTTTATTTTTCTAGGATTTTTCTATTTTTTTTAAAGATTTTTGTTTAGGAAAAACTTATAAGCTAGATTATAACTGTAAATGAGTAAAAGAGAATAAGCTAAAGTGATTACTGAATCAATAGTAAGCAAATGAAAACTTTAAAACAGAGATTAACAGTATATTAAAACTAAAACTGAAATGATTTTATTAATGAGAACTTGATTACAAACTGAGATTCAAATACAGAAATTAAAATAAAACATGAGAAAACAATTTAAAATCTAAGCTGAAACTCAGAAAACTACTTGATTGCAAGTGAGAAAAGAGGTGCTATTTATAGTCAAGCTCAAGCTAAAGAAGAGTCTAGAATGAAGCCAATATGTGCTTTCTCTTGTGATATCTCAGCCCTTGGATCATCTTACACGTCCATCAATCATTTTTCAACCTTGGATCATAAGTGCCACGTTTCTTCGACCAATCAGAGGTGAGTGTTTGAAGGGAATGACACACGGATTGCCAAGCTGGCACTCCATGTGTCAGATGAGTGTCAAAAAGTATGAATGTACCCTTTGATTGAAGTGATTGAGCTAATTGAAGCTAAGGGCAATTTAGGGTTCTTAGGGAATCAGGGTAAAACGATTTGGGGAAAAAAGTTTAGGCGCGTAAGATTTAATATTTTTTTACTGAATTTGACTTTGTATTTGACCGGGTAAAATAGATAAATGGGGTGGATATAGGGCTCTAACCGGTTGTATCACTGGATTTAGGTTGGGCCTAAACTATTCTTTGGGCCAAGGGTAGTATATTATGGACTTGGACTATTAAATGGATTCGTGTATTATTTCAAGGACCATTAGTGTACAATCTGAAAATCAGGGACCAAAGCTATAATTTTTGAAATTGTAATCCAAGGGTTAATCTTGACAATATACAATACTCCAAGGACCACTTTTGAAAATTTTGAATCTCAAGGGTATTTTCTGCCAAATGCTAAAACTTGAGGGACTGATTTTACCAATTCTTTAAACTTGATCAAATCTTTCATAAATCTTCTTCTCACCGTAGAAATCTTCACAAATGCTCAATTCTGACCTTCCGGCTCAGCTTTAGCACTCTTTATCTCTCGTGCTCGGGTTTTTGTATGATTTAGCTATCTTTTGCGTGTTTTATCATATCCGTACTTGCACAAGCATAAACTCAATAAACCAATAGATATTAGCAATAAACGGCTCTTTCTTGTTATTTTGGGCCTGATTTAGTAAAGAAAATATATGTGTTTTAGCACATATCAAAATACCCCAGACTAGACGATTGTCGTGTCCCCACGCAATGCAATCAACTCACGCTTCTAAAACCAAGGATTTCAATCTCTTTCTGCTAAACCTATGAAAAGTAGCAAAGATTCCTAAAAAGAGATTAAGGACCCTTAATTCTAAAAACGCCCCATTTACCTTTTTTTATTTCACATATAGATATTACGATTCATCACTTATTCATTATGAGTGACGGTTTGTTAAACTTTCATGTCGATCAATAGCTCCAACATTTTTCAAACGACATTTTTAGGATCACGGAGTAGGAAACACAACCCAGCGTGAAGTGACCATACGGATAGAATACATCGTCCCTGATTTTTCACAAGTCCCCAAACTAAGCGTAAAATCAAAATCATTGTTAAATATGACTCTAGATGCTAACACTACCCATGGAAGTTACTTGTGTAATTACTT
Organism: Chrysanthemum seticuspe; assembly: GCA_019973895.1. Classification (NCBI taxonomy): domain Eukaryota; kingdom Viridiplantae; phylum Streptophyta; class Magnoliopsida; order Asterales; family Asteraceae; genus Chrysanthemum; species Chrysanthemum seticuspe. The sequence continues at coordinate 360,122,846 of BPTQ01000005.1, read as the reverse complement.
TTTGCTCCCATTTTCTTATTTTCCTCTATTTATTTTATTTTTGGTGAGAGCTAAATTTCTTCAAGTTTCTCGTTTCGATAATTTTTATTCCAATAAAGATATGAAGCTAAGTCGCTAATTAGTTATCCATCTTCCTTCGAAAACCGTTGCACACAAGAATGAGGTTCACGTCAAGGTCCTAATTTAACACAATTTAGGGAAATATCCTTTTTATTACGACCGAAACAACTCATCTACGAGTCCAGAGACAGAGGATTTTATTTAGATATCTCCCGGATTCAAAGTTTGGCTCAACACTATTTCAGCACATTTGCATTTTTGCAATTTAGGCCCTTGGTCTTTTCAACCACTAATTCAACGGGATTGCCGTTTTATCAGAAGTCTTATTATGACTTTGGATATTCCTCCACCTTTTTGAAGTCCATGACAACGGGGGTACCGTCGGACATAGAAAACTTTTATGGCTTTGTATTTTTCACTTGAACACATTTGGGCTTTATTTCATGTTAATTTTTGTGCCAAACTCCGAATCATAAGGCTTTATACCGCAACACTGACAGTACCTCGATGTGTACTCAACTCTCATGGGCAAGGATTCTCTAAAGAAGATAGAGAACTAACTATCGTCAAAAACTCAACATCTCTAATTATTATTTGACAGATATGGGATGAAACAATTTTGTGGGAGCAAAAAGCCACAAGTACCTTCGATGAGCTCTAAAGAGAACCATCTACTCCACGCTTAGCATCTAAACTCATAAGTAACTCTATCATTCCTCGATCTCCGCAAATTTAAAATCTCAAATAATGAGATCCGCGGATGCTTAGCCGATAATTTAATTATCTATGGTTAAGGGAACAAGCTAGGGCTCAACACGCCCGGTCAAGTCAGAATTCCATTCCTACTCTCACCAGCGGAAAGTCAACAAGGTGTCAAAACATATATTAACTTAGCAAATGCTTCGTAAAATAATCTCAAGTCTCGCATTTTTAAAGTCACTTATTAGAAACTAGCAAATCTTTCAAAGCTTCGCATATTTAAAATCACTTAGGGAGACTTGCAAATTCTTGGCATTGTGAGCTAGAGTCGCATTTTATAGCCTCTTGTCTAAGCAATTAGCAAAAGGCTTTTTCAAGAAAACGCATATTTAAAGTAACTTTTAAGAGACTAGCAAGAACTTTTTGATCATAAAACTAGCAAAAGCTTACAAAATTTTTTAAATTTTCTCATTTTTGCACAATTTTTCATTTTCTAAGGAAAAACGGGGTTGCGAGAGTACACGACAAAAATAAGCATGTGCGGTCAAATTTAAATCGAAGATTACCTACCCCAGACTAAAACGAAACATTGTCCTCAATGTTTAAAGGTAAGGGTATCAACGAAAATCTAAAAGCCGTTTATTAAGTATGCTCAAAGATAAACGTTATGTTGGGATATAAAGTCAAAGTGCTGCTGAAAGTCAAAGTACTGCTTAATGAAGAAAGGCAAAGTACTGCTCGTCAAAGTACTGATATGCTAAAGGACTGCTATGCAAATCGTTTAAGAATTATTATGTAATTCTAGAATATTCTTAGATTAGAATTAGTTTACTTGTCATACAAGGATTGTAAACCGACTAGGGTATTTCTTATGCCTATAAAAGGACCCCTAGATTGGCATTAGAGATAGGCGACTTAGATACGAATAAACTTACATGCAAGTACGATATTAGAGTTGTTTAGTGATTAGGTTTGTTAGTGAATCTGTATAACAAGCAGGTTCAAAGTTTGGTTTTAATATAATCGTTGAAGTTTAAAGTTATTCTTCTTAGCTTTGTTAAAGTAGATTCCACATACTTAATAGAGTTATATCAGTATTTCATTGTTAGTAATTTTGGATTTATCCAAGGTTGCTAAACCCTTACAAGCTACATAGTTAGTTTGGTCAGAGTATATCGATCCAACAAGTAGTATCAGAGCTTGTGTGGAAACTCTGATTAAGAAGAAACTCTTAAAACCGATTTAACTACAAACCCTAAAAGATGTCGACTGAAGCTGCACCACTCCCATCCATCACCTCACTCAGAATTCCTATCATCAAGAAGGGAGAATATGATCTCTGGAGCATGAAGATGAGGCAGTACATTGCTATTATAGACCATGCACTGTGGGATGTGATTGTCAATGGTAATGTCGTTCTTGAAGAACCTGTAGAAGTTCCTGGACAACCTAAACCACCTCAGCCTACCTTGCCAGCAGCTACAACAAGAATTCAAGAAAAGGCTCTCAACATACTGTTGTCTGCTATTCCTGATGGTCACCTACTAAAGTTTCATGATGCCAAGGATGCAAAAAAATTATGGGCTGCTATCAAGACAAGATTTGGAGGTAATGATGCTTCCAAGAATATGCACAGAATTCTATTGAAGCAACAGTTTGAAACATTCACTGTTGGTGAAAGAGAAGGTCTTGATGCTGCCTATGACAGATTCCAAAATCTCCTTAGTATGCTAGAGTTATATGGTGCAAAGGTATATGTTGAAGATGCAAACCTGAAGTTCTTAAGAAGTTTGCCATCCGTATGGCATGTGGTTGCTACTATGATTAGAGGACAATCTGGTTTGGATACTATGGACTTTGATGATCTCTACAATAATTTAAAGGTGTATGAGCATGAGATGAATGGTCAAACAAATTCAAAATCTCACAGCATTGCTTTTGTGTCTTCTGAAAACAGAGGCAGTACTTCCACTAAAAGTACTGCTTATCCTGTTCAAAGTACTGTCGGTGATAAACAACATATTTGCACAACCATGACTACTACCACCTCATCACTATCAAACACCATCAACTCCGATGATGTTGTATGTTCCTTCTTTGCTCAACAAGCCACTTTACCTGTTACTTATGAAGAAGATTTGTTGCAAATTGATGAGGATGATCTAGAAGAAATTGACATAAGATGTCAAGTTGCCATGATCACTGCTAGGATCAAGAAGTTCATGAAGAAAACAGGAAGAGGCATTGATTTCAAACCCAAACAGGGTATAACTTTTGACAAGTCCAAGATTGAATGCTTTAATTGTCAAAGAACTGGACACTTTGCAAGAGAATGCAAGTTTGCTAAATATCAGGCAAGCAGAATGATTGAGAAACCCAAGCTTGAAATAAAGGAAGTTCCTATTACTGAACCAAAACCAAAAGCTTTGGTTGCTCAAGAAAATCTATCAGAGGTTGACTGGAGTGCTGAATTTAATGAGGAACCTGTAACCTACTCTATGGTTGCAATGGGAGATTTTTATTGGAGCACAGCTTTTGATGAGGAACCAGGATTCGCTGCTTTGGAATCAAGAGATGGTCTTGGAAGCTTTGATTGGAGCATGGTAAGTGAAGAAGAACCTATTCTGCTTGCTATGGTAGCTACTTCACCAAGTTCATCCACTATCTCTGAGGTATGTTCTAAATGTAATGATTGTTATCAAAAAGTGCTTAAAGATTATGTGACTCAAAGAGATAATTGTAAAAGGGCTAGGTCTGAGGTAGCTGGTTATCAATTGACTTTAGAGTCAATGGAAGCCAAAATAATCACTCATGATAATAATGAAATGCCTTGGGCAGAAAAATATGAGCAACAAGATTATCAATTAAAATTGAGTGAATGGAAGTTAGGATGTGATAACGCTACACGCGTCGTTCGGGGTCAAAGGAACTTCCATTTCTTTGAGCAAGTTTTATAACACCCTAGGCAGTGAACCTAATCGTTGTAGTGTAGTATTAGGGTAAGCCACGGGTATTGATATCGTTCTCTAGGGGAATAGGAATGCTAGTGAGAAGTTACTACGCTAAGGTTAGGGTTGAGGAAGATTATTTTTTTTATCCTTTTTATGTTTTTTTAGGAAATGGAAAGGTACGAATCTCGGGGTTTGGATTTGGGGGTTGGTATTTCTACCGATTACTCTACTTATATAATTATCTAATCTAAGGTGTATGTAGTCTATGTCTAATTATTGTGTGCTCGTATGATAGTTTAAAGATGTGTTCACTTAGGTTTTATTACTCCTTAATTATCTCCTATTGATGGTTGAATTGTCACGTGCTTATTCTTAATCGCGTTGTGTGTCTAAAGTCGTAGGGTATGCGTTTATCCCTAACTCTTTGAACTTACCAAAGGGTCTCGTCTACAAAACCCTCTAGGGATTATAAACTCTAACTCTAAGGCCCTCTTTAGATGGTTTAGCCTACAACCGCTCTAAGTGCTATAGTCTAAGGTTCACAAAGATTAATCAAGCATTAATTACACAACGAATGACCTATCGCATTACTAGATCATTAACAATTAAGATAAGAGACAACCAATCAATATTCAATAATTAAGTTTCATATTCCCTAAGCAAACACACAAGTAAATTAGCCGGACATGGAGAACATGCAAGCATACACACAAATAATCAAAGACATAATTGAATTAATGAAGTAAAACACTTATCTTGATGTAAGATAGGGTTTGGAACCCTAAAATACTGTACAAGACAGCCTTGGTTCAGTTTAGGTTTTTACTCCAAAAGACTACACACTAAAACTGAAAAATTCGGATTCTATATATAAGATTACAAGTGCGACGGCGTCACCTTATGTTTTATGACGCCTTCGGGTCGCCGTCATTAGGGTTTCGTCTTGGCCACGTTAGTCTTGTGACGGCATCACCTTGTGCTTGTGACGCCGTCCTCTTCAGCTTCAGACGCCGTCTGGATCGAATCTAGGCCATCTGAGTTGCGACGGCCTACTCTTTTAAAGCCTGACACCGTCACTTGAAAATAAGAAATTTGGCTTCTGGGCCGTCACAAAATGCTCCGACGGCGTCGCATTTAAGCAGTGACGCCGTCACCTTGTATTTCAGCAGCTTGAGTGTCTCGATTCTTGACTTTGGCCATTTTCTTCGTATATCCGCGCCTTTTCGTCCAAATATGTGCCATTACAGCAATTTGCCTTCAAGAGATCTAAAAAGTGAAAAGGAACGATATTAAGTAATAACGGATACAAAAGTGATCAAATAAGAGCTTAAACGACCCCTCAAAAAGGTACATTTTAAAGCCTTATCAAATATCCCTACGCTTGGTATTTGCTTGTCCTCAAGCAAATGTGCTTTTAGCCAATTAATTTATAAGTTAGGGGTCATGAAGCATTGGTTTAAAACAGTCCACAACACATATAAGCCCCGCAATAGTCATAACAAGCACGGAAATTACATACTAGCACCTCACATGGGGTGTTTGGATACTCACATCTCTCTCGGGTGCATATGAAATATAACAAGTTGGAAATGGAAGATAAACACTCATTAACCGGTCCTAGTACATAGATTACCATAGGCTTGAGAATAGATCAAACCTCCATCGCTTTGGTGTAAGCACCTAGGAAAGACTATCAAAGAGGTCTTTAAAGGGTTGTAATGTTAGGCTTACGGTAGGGAAACAAAGGGTTTGGTGGGATAGGCTATTTAGTGGTGGCAAGTCAAAAATCTTTTATGTTACAAGCATACGAAGAATGGCGTTGCTAAGCCAAGACTCGACACTCTAAACTCTAGATAACTGAAACAAAGAAACATAAATTTAAAAGATAGATGTAGGATGGTAGCCCGTATGGTTTTTTTTTTTTTTTTTTTTTTTTTTTTTTTTTTTTTTTTCATACACTTTTACTCTACCATCCTCTACGGTAACATCAAAATGATAGGGATTTATAGGCACACCCCTACACTTGAGCTTTTATTACTCTAACACTAATTTGACCCGAATTGAAAAGATCAAAACACTTGGGGTATGTTATTACATAAATAAGGGAATTTAACGTTCCCTTCCAATAATTTCATAAACTTTAACTTTTTTCCCATGAGTCCCAATCGTCCCAAAACTGTGTACAAAGGATATGACTCGACTTTGCAACTCATGCAAGCAACTAGATAATTGAACTAAGGGTTTAGGGTGATAACAACAATGCACTAAAAGTGAGTGCATACATGGTAGGCTAAGGCGATTTGGGTGTATATTTGGGGGTGGGGTGTAAACAATGCTCTTCATTGATATTCCGGAAAAAATTGAAACAACACGAGAACCGCGAAAAGGATAGGCTCTGAGGGGTTAACTAGGGGTATCGTATACTAAAGATGAGTACAACGCAAAGGGTGTGGGGGAATTACTCAACCAATGTGGAAGAAGTAATTATATTACGGGCATCAAACAAGGGTTATCCTAATGCCTCTTATCATTTAGTTATTCCTAACTACACAAGTGTAGTCTTACTAGCGATCTCAGAATGCATCACAAAACAAGTTCTAGAATCTAATATACTACCGGTTCACACTCTAAGCACTAAAGATGAATGCTTTAATTCCTACTAATCTAAGGGCGATCCTCACATTTTGGGTGGAATTTAGGTGGTAAAGGGTTTTTGTGCTAGTCATGCAACTTCCTATCCGTGAGACGCTTTTGTCAAGACTAATGACCCACTCCTATATGTCATGAAAAATTTTAAATTTGGTGCCAAAATTACCCTAACCGACATTTTCTCATGGTTTATTACACAAATAGCATAGTTTCAAAGTTCCCGTTTTATTTTCCCTCCCTACACTTAAACTGAACATTGTCCCCAAGGTTCCTCGAAAGTATCAAAGTTATGATAATGGAAGGTAATTAAAAACGAAATAAACTATTACTCCCCTGATTAGCTCGGTAGGATCCGCGTGTGAAGTAGGGGTTAAATCCTTTCCAAGAAGAATGTGTGCGTGAAAAGCTCCTTCCAATCTTTTGTTTCTTCTTCTTGATAAATAAAACCTGCACACTTGAAGAAAACAAACGAAACCTTCACGTAAAATCAGCGGTAATAATATCTATAAGACTCTACTAAACTAAGATATAATGCTTGTGGAATGGATGTTTACAGAATTCCTGGAAAATTAAGACCTGGAACATTCCAAAATTTTATAAGTAGCTCAGAAAACGAGAAAAAAGTAATCTGTTGTTTTTACTCCTTCCTGACGCCGTCAGGTTGCGATCCTGACGCCGTCAGGTTATCCTGACAAAAACTGGTCTGCGATTTTCTGGAAAAAATTCTGGAAAATTTACATTTTTAGAATCTGGAAAAATTTCTGCAAAACATCCATTATGACTCGATACAAGCATTTGACTCGAACAAACACACATATATATCTTTTAATGAATTTCTATTCTCATGATTACGTTTCTTTTGAAAACGTGTGTAATCCTCCCTACACTTATCATTTATGTAAAATACCTTTATATGCAATTAAGACGAGGTTAAAAACAAAATAAAGCATTTTTACCAATTTAAACATGAGAACAAGCAATCAATAAAAGATATATGACACTAACAAGCAAACAATTAAGCATGGGTTGCCTCCCACGAAGCGCTTTTCTTTATTTAAGAGTCTTGTAGCTAGACTCGTAGTCGTGCCCTTACGTGACTTCATTACCGCCATCTTCTTTCTCATGACGGTCTCTATTGGGGGATTCCATGTTGTAGAAGTGCCCTATGATGCACCTCTCTAAGAGTTCGTCCTCTCCCCACTCGGTCCTAGGTTCAAGCAATCCTTATAGAATCCGAAAATCTTAGCCATAACATAATCTGCTCCTTTTTCTTTATCCTCCTCATTCCTATAATAGACCGATAGTTTAAGTTCCTTTTCATCATTAGAGAGTGATGAAAACTTCTCAATCTTAAACGGCATTTGGTAAGCTATGTTATCGGTCTCATCTTTGAATCGCACTATTCCTAACGAGGGGTCATAGGTCATCCCGGTGCTTTCTATGAAAGGTTTTCCTAGAATAACGTGGGACAAGCTAGGATCTATGGTCGTACTAATATCATTCACGATTATGAAGTCCGTAGGAAACGTGAAACTACCTACATAAACGGGCAATCCCTTAACTCTACCAAGAAAATTGCACCTAACCCTAGGATTATCGGGGTCTTGCCTAGTTAGAATAGGCTTCTTCATTACCCAATTGTAGTAGGTGCTAGTCATTATGTTGATTGGGGATTTGCGATTAATGTAGGCCTTTGCCACGAAAAGGTGTCCTATGCAACATGGTATGTTAAGATTCCAAGGGTTCCCAAACTTGATTCTAGGGCTTTTCCTAACATACATGTGACGGAGGTCACGCACTAAGTGAGGGTGGCGAGATAGCTCTTCTTCCATCGGAAACTTATTGAAATAGTTATTGTCTACTTCATCTACTTCCTCGGTTGTTTCATTATTCTCAAGTGTATGGTCCTCGTCGTCATTTGTTCCACTGGGTTTTACTAAGGTGATGGTATTGATGAATTGGACGTGTTTAGCTAACTTGCTTGGGTCCTTAATCTCTACACCAGAGGGCTCGGGAGTTGAGATAGCACTAACCTTCCTATCACTATTGGTCATGGCTTTCAAGAAGTTATCTATCTTTCTATCCATCTCGGCTTGTTGTTGGTTAAAATGATCCGAGAGCTTAGCTATTTGAGCTTCTTGGGATGCGACTAGGTGTTGCAACATCCCTTCAATGTTTTTTTGGTTAGGACCATGGGATGGGGGCCATGAAAAATCATTGGAAGTGAATTCTTTGGTTTGTCCCCAATAGAAGTTGGGCTTTCCCTTCCATGCTTCTCGGGTTTCATTGAAATTCCTAGGTCCGGGTATTGTAGGGAATCTTCCTACCGTTCCATTAATACGCGAGGATGCGTAGTCAATGGAAGCATGTTCCGGGGATCGGGTGCAAGTGCGCATGTTATGAGGATCACAAAATGGCTCACACGAGGAAGAAACTTTGTTCACATGGCGTGAAGACTTAGGATTTTCGTAGGAACTCATTAGGAATTTAACTTGTTCTTCAAGTTCGATCATCCTACGATCGGAAGATTTTGAGTCAATGGGAGGCAAGGAGATTGTCTTAACGGTTTTGGGCATCTCACGGGGGTCATTCCAACTTTCGTTGTCATAGAGAGCAAGGTCCTCTATTATACCCCATGATTCTTTCGCGGTGAGATCACTAAGTTTACCACCGGCCGCTTGGTCAATGGATCGCTTTGTGGGGAAGTTGACGTGATTATAAAAGATTTGGACTTGAAGCCAAAGATCAATGCCGTGATGAGGGACTTTATGAAGTAAGTCCTTGAATCGAGCCCATGCTTCGTAGAGGGATTCACCTTGACGTTGTTGGAACATCAAGATGTCATTCCTAAGTTTAGTGGTTCTCCCCGGTGGGAAAAATTGAGCAAGAAAGCGAGAGGTGAGATCATCCCAACTTGAAATGGAGCCGGCGGGAAGTCGCTCAAGCCAATTACTAGCTTGGTCCCGTAGAGAGAATTGGAAGAGACGCAGGTGCGTGGTCTCCCGATTAGTAGCATCAAGGTCGATGGAATCAACAATTTTAAGGAAATCCCTTAGATGCTGATTTGGATCTTCGGAACGAAGTCCATGGAATGCACATCCGTTTTGCACCAACCAGATGGTGTCGGATAGCAGGGCCGTAGTTTGGGCTTGGTCGGGAAGCTCAATGGTGTTCCTATAGCCTAGGTGGCTTGGTTTCGAGTATTCACCAAGAGTACGGCCTCTTGGCGGGTCATTTGGTGGTAGGTTCGTGAATGGTGGTTGGTTATCACCTTCCATGATGAAAAGTGATGGGGTTACGAACAAAGGTCACGAAGAAGGGGGATAGACTAAGAGGAAGCTAAATAATGAGAAAAAATTTACTTGATAGGAATCAAGCAAAGAAACCTAAACAAGGTGGACTCCTAACTAGCTATTCTATTCCTCGGCAGCGGCGCCAAAAATTTGATAACGCTACACGCGTCGTTCGAGGTCAAAGGAATTTCTTTTTCTTTGAGAAAGTTTTATAACACCCTAGGCAGTGAACCTAATCGTTGTAGTGTAGTATTAGGGTAAGCCACGGGTATTGATATCGTTCTCTAGGGGAATAGGAATGCTAGTGAGAAGTTACTACGCTAAGGTTGGGGTTGAGGAAGATTATTTTTTTTTATCTTTTTTATGTTTTTTTAGGAATTGGAAAGGTACGAATCTCGGGGTTTGGATTTGGGGGTTGGTATTTCTACCGATTACTCTACTTATCTAATTATCTAATCTAAGGTGTATGTAGTCTATGTCTAATTATTGTGTGCTCGTATGATAGTTTAAAGATGTGTTCACTTAGGTTTTATTACTCCTTAATTATCTCCTATTGATGGTTGAATTGTCACGTCCTTATTCTTAATCGCGTTGTGTGTCTAAAGTCGTAGGGTATGCGTTTATCCCTAACTCTTTGAACTTACCAAAAGGTCTCGTCTATAAAACCCTCTAGGGATTATAAACTCTAACTCTAAGGCCCTCTTAGGATGGTTTAGCCTACAACCACTCTAAGTGCTATAGTCTAAGGTTCACAAAGATTAATCAAGCATTAATTACACAACGAATGACCTATCGCATTACTAGATCATTAACAACTAAGATAAGAGATAACCAATCAATATTCAATAATTAAGTTTCATATTCCCTAAGCAAACACACAAGTAAATTAGCCGGACATGGAGAACATGCAAGCATACACACAAATAATCAAAGACATAATTGAATTAACAAAGTAAAACACTTATCTTGATGTAAGATAGGGTTTGGAACCCTAAAATACTGTACAAGACAGCCTTGGTTCGGTTTAGGTTTTTACTCCAAAAGACTACACACTAAAACTGAAAAATTCGGATTCTAAATATAAGATTACAAGTACGACGGCGTCACCTTATGTTTTGTGACGCCGTCGGGACGCCGTCATTAGGGTTTCATCTTGGCCACCTTAGGCTTGCGATGGCGTCACCTTGTGCTTGTGACGCCGTCTGGATCGAATCTTGGCCATCTGAGTTGCGACGGCCTACTCTTTTAAAGCCTGACACCGTCACTTGAAAATAAGAAATTTGGCTTCTGGGCCGTCACAAAATGCTCCGACGGCGTCGCAGTTAAGCAGTGACGCCGTCACCTTGTATTTCAGCAGCTTGAGTGTCTCGATTCTTGACTTTGGCCATTTTCTTCGTATATCCGCGCCTTTTCGTCCAAATAAGTGCCATTACAGCAATTTGCCTTCAAGAGACCTAAAAAGTGAAAAGGAACGATATTAAGTAATAAGGGATACAAAAGTGATCAAATAAGGGCTTAAACGACCCCTCAAAAAGGTACATTTTAAAACCTTATCAGGATGTAAGGTTTCTGAACTTGAAAAGATGAATAAACAAAGGGATGAATTGTTAGAAAAACTTGCTAGTTGGAAAGAAGCTGGTCTTTCAAATGTTAGTTTTGTTATAAAACAAAGAAAAACACACATTAAAACTGGCCTAGGTTTTGGTGTTGAGTATAGCAATACAGAAGAGAACCCAGCTAGTGATAAGGAACAAGTTGATTTAGAGGAGATAACAACTAGTGATGATGAACTCATTAGCTCAGAAGAAAACACGTCTAGTAATGTGGAATCAATTATTCAAACACCTCCTGAATTTAAGAAAGACAAGGGTTATAATGAAGTTCCTCCACCCACCGGTAGTTTTCAACCACCTAGGACAAATGTTTCTTGTTTTGGAGTAGATAATTTAGAGTTTAGGAAAAAGCTTACTAGTCAATCTAATTCAAGTCCATCTAGTTCTGAATCCCCAAAAGAAATAGTTGAGAACCCTAAGGTTTATAATGTTAAGAGTTCAGGGTGTGTTAACAATGATAAAAGGTTTCCTAAAGCTTTTTCAAATCTAGAAGTACCTTCAAAATCTTCTCAAAGTACTGCTAGACATTCAGCAACACCTTCTAGAAAAATTTTCAAAATACTGCTAAATCTTTTTCGGATAGTTTTGGTCATTCACCAAAAAGTCAGGATATTTTTGGTCATAGAAATTTTGGGATTATGGGTCAAAAATTATGCTTTGTGTGTTATAGTCCTGATCATTTGATTAAGGACTGTGACTTTCACTCAGACTATTTAAGTCAATTCCCAAAGACCACATCTACCAACCATAAGCCAAAGGAAAATAAACCAGTTTGGAATCATTCACATAGGGTTAACCATAGTAATTTCTCAATAGACTATAGGTACCCTCACCAGAAAAGACCTTTTTCCAAACCACCAGTACCCTCAAGCACTTTTCAAGGTACTGGTAAGTCAAAAGTTTCTCAGGCAATACATTCTCAAAGTACTGCTAGGTTTTCACCCAATCAAGGTACTGCTAGCACTTTTTCAAATGGAAGACCAAGGAGATCCAATTACTCTCAACCTAGAAGGCATTCCACTTCAAATAGAGTACCTAGATCAAAGAAATCAACACAAAGTGTTAAAACCTACCGGGTTAAAAAAGAAAGTACTGATGGGGAACAAACATTACTTTTAGCAAGTTTTGTTGAAAAAGAAAAAGAAAATTTTGTTGAAAAAGAAAGTTTTGTTGAAAAACCAACACAAGTTTTGGAACAAAGAAAATAATTGATCATGTTTTAAAAAACAGTGGAGATTACATACTTAGAGAATTTAAGTATGTCACTCCACAAGGGGAACACAAGTCAGTAATGGCTTGGGTTCCTAAAAGAAACTAACTCTTTCATCTTTGTGCAGGGCAACCCAGAAGAGGAGCTTAAAGATCATTTGATTGTTGATAGTGGTTGCTCTGGAAGCATGACAGGAGACAAAGAGATTCTGTCAGATTTTAAGGCGTATTTTGGAGGAAGAGTTGCATTTGGGAATGATCCTAATGGAGGTAGAATTACTGGGAAAGGAACCATCAAAGCAGGACGCATTGATTTTGAGAATGTTCGTTATGTGAAGGAGCTCAAGTTCAACCTATTGTCAGTATCTCAGATCTGTGACAAGAAGCACCCTGTGTTATTCACTGACACAGAATGTCTTATTCTTTCCCCTGAGTTCAAGCTTGTTGATGATCACTTGGTAACACTGAGAGTACCAAGAACCAATGATGTGTACAGTCTAGATTTGAAGAATATTAACTCTTCTAAAAGAGCAACATGTTTAGTAGCAAGGGCAACACTTGAAGAAGCACATCTATGGCATAGAAGATTAGGACATGTGAATTTCAAGAATATCAACAAGATGGTTAAAGGCAATTTAGTTAGAGGTTTACCATCTAAAACATACAAGAATGATCATTCATGTTTAGCGTGCAAGAAGGGTAAACACCACAAAGCTTCACGCAAAAAGATTGAGGAAATAACTATTAGAGAACCTTTAGAGTTGTTGCACATGGATCTGTTTGGACCTGTTTCTGTTGCAAGCTTAAACAAGAAGAAATACTACTTAGTTGTAACAGATGATTGCAGTAGATTTAGTTGGGTCTTTTTCTTGGGATTTAAAGATGAAACATTTGATACTATTCATGATCTTATAATTGCCCTTGAAAATCAATTGAGACTCAAAGTAAGATCTATTAGATGTGATAATGGGACTGAATTCAAAAACAAGTTTATGGATGAATTTTGTGCCAAGAAAGGGATTAAGAGGGAGTTTAGCATTGCTAGAACTCCACAACAAAATGGTGTTGCAGAAAGGAAGAACAGAACATTGATAGAAGCAGCCAGAACAATGCTTGCAGATTCTTTATTACCTATTCAATTTTGGGCTGAAGCTGTAAGTACTGCTTGTTATTTGTTAAATAGAGTATCAGTCACTAAACCTCAGATGAATACACCTTATGAGTTACTTATGGGAAACAAACCCAATATTCATTTTATGAAACCTTTTGGCTATCCTCTGATTATTCTCAATACTATTGACACTCTGGGAAAATTTGATGGCAAGTCAGATGAAGGATACTTATTGGGTTACTGTACCAATAGCAAAGGATTTAGAGTGTACAACAAGGTTACCAAAAAGGTTCAAGATTGTCTTCATGTTGATTTTCTAGAAGATCAAGAAAATCAAAAAGGTAAAGGTCCTGATTGCCTGTTTGATCTTGATGTTTTGACTCCTTCTATGAACTATGTTCCTGTCAGAGAAGAAAATTAAGTTGTTCACAAAGAAGAAGATTTACAGTACATTGTTCATGGAGTCAATATTAGACCTGATGTTGTTCCTGATGAATAACCTATAACTATTGAGAAGGAGAAAAGTACTGTTGCACCAAAATCCGTATTGTCTGATGAAGATCAAGCTATTCAAGATGGGCTTAATAGGATGCTTTTTCAAGAAACAATAGCAAAATTTTATGAAGATGATCAAAGAAGAGCTTATGAAGCAGCAAAGAAAAAGGGTAATAAAACAACCCGCATTTTTAGGTTACTTTTCATTTTTTGAAAAGTTACTATTCACTTTTACTATTTAATTTCACTATTCATCTCGTAAAATTTTTATTTCACATTCTCGTAAGTTAATTTATTTTAGTAATAACCTGAGAGTTTGACAATCGTTAGATCATCTTCGCAAAAGTTATTAAGAAACCATTGTCTTAAAGTTTCGTTTTGGTCGGAACACCATTTAAACAACACGCGCATAACGAAAATCAACTCTGACAATTTTCCTCACATCAGATTAATTTTTAGATCACTCATAATCAATTAGAGAATTTTTAAGATTTCATTTAAATATTACCAAATAAACCATGAGCCGTACGAGACTAAACTTATGTTTTAAACAATTCTACGTGACCCAGACTTAACCATTCCTGCACTGTATTTTCTAAGATGTTTAGACACTTTTACATTTTTGGAAAATTCAAACATATTTCCCTCCTCCTTTGACCATAAAGAAATTAACCCTGTACGTTCTACAATTTTTGCTTAAATCGCGTAACTTTTAGACTTCACGTATAACTGTTAAGTTATCCCACGTATAACAAAAACCACATTTTGACATCTCATATCACTTATAGACTAATTTTAGTCTACTTTAAATAAATTCACGGTCATTTCCCTGAAATCTCGTTCTTTTCTGATAAATTGCATTTTACGCGTTTTTGACTCGTGTTTCCAACTTTCGGCAGCGTTTTTGCACCCAATGAGACTTATCACTCATTTTACATTTTTAGATGGATTATAGTGATGAGTTTCATCATTCCTACAAGTTTCTTATTTTTACGATACCCGGTTTTACGTTTTATGGCTTAACAACTTACGGTTGGCATTTCATGGAACCAAATCATGCTCTAAACTCAAGATAATACCAATACTATCCACCTAAGTCATCTTATCTTCATATGGCCAACTTTAGGGAGGGGAGTCATTATTTTGGTGGCATGATCCTAACCATGCTTCATTTAGATCATTACTGGTGTCCTAACTTAACCATGGTTAACATTTAACCCAACATATGGTTAACCAAACTTACCCTCCTATAAATAGCAAGTGAAAGACATCCTAAAAACCCGCATACTCTTTTCTTGGTCGTTCATAGCATAAATCAAACATATCTTCCATAATTTGTTCTTTAACTCCAAGTTTATGCAAAGAAGTTTCAAATATCAAGTTACTACATCAAATCTCTAGCAAGTTTAAGTGATCTTCTTGAGATTAGATCCACTCAAGTCACTTAGTACTTCATCACCAACTCTTCAAGATTACAAGGTTGCCAAGGTGTAGAAAGCTAGCTCAATCCAAGGTCCTAAGTGTTCAATCAAAGTCCTATCCTTACTAGTTACTCCTTTCTTAATTGAAAGCCAAAAGTTGTAAGCAACTAATCACCACCATCATCTCAGGTTTTATTATTCATAATCTTGACAATTTCATGCTATATATATAGTTACTATGTTGATTCATGATGTACATATACTCAATCACATGTTTTAATTCACATATTGTCGTAAAAGTAACAAACTAGTAAAGTAGTCATATTCTACACATTTGAGACCATTAAAACCAGTCACATATGGAATTTATAACTTACATACTATGGTAGACAAGATAAAAAGGTAAACATAGAAACTTGAATCACCCAAAATGGACAAACGAGTCAAAAGTTATAGTCAAAAGAAGTTAGCGAAAACCTAGAAACGCCAAATAGCTTACTGTGGGGTCTGTCCGAAAATAAGTGGTACTTCTGGTCCGAATAATCAAAAAGTTAAAACATAAAAGTTGTCTTGAACGATGTTTTCCTTTAATAGTAAAGAAGTTCGAACCTTGAAAACGCTTAAATAGGTCATTATCTTTCAAAAACTGAAACTGCCCTATATATAGTCTCACGACTATACTTTTGTCACAACTAAAAGCAAACCAAGAGGCCTAATGGCCATAAGCCAAGACCACGGCTACGGCTAAGGTCAAAGCTGAGTCTCAAGACCATGGTGATAGGTCACTAGTTTTACAAACACAAGTAATATAGAAAGAGATAAGGCGATTGAACAAGTAAATCACACACACACACACACACGATATGAAAGACGGTTTAGGCGTAGAGTATGTGAAAGGAAATAACTTGAACAACCAACCCTCAAGTGAGGGTTATTACAATGTATTTATAGGCAAGGAGCTAGGGCAACACTCCCTATCCTTCCCTTTTCCTTATTGGACATGAGCCTAAGCTCATGGGCCTTCTACATAAGCTTAAGGCTAAAACAAATATAAAGGCCATAATTAAGCTAACTATTACATATTAATTACTAACACTTAATTATGGTTTAGGAGTGATTCCAACAATCTCCCCCTAAGTGTTAGTGATGAAAACGGTGAAGGCGTTGATGTAATAGTAGCTTTGACGTCTTCTGACATTCTTCTTTCTTGTGAGAAGAGATGCCTCGATTCGAACAATTTCCCCAGTGTAGAGAAACTGTTTTCTATAAACGGTTCTGCTTTGACGTCATCTTTAACTCTGTTCTTTGATCGTTGTTCTTTGTGATGAAAGTGATAGTATGTTGTTGTCTGCATCAAATCTGCATCAGGTCTGCTTCGTTGCTCCAGTGTCTCCACGTCGTTCTTCAACATGCCCACACGCTTTTTGACGTTGGTTTTCAATACTGATGAAGTTCTTTAAGTCTTTAACTTTGTAGATTCTTTGGTTTGACGAAGAATCATTCTGACTGTTGTGTTGCTTTAAGATAGAACTTCCATTAGTGATGATGTTGGCGTGAACATGTGAAGAATCTGCACGATCATTCCGCTCCAGTGCTTCCATAAGAAGTAAACATAAAAACGGTTAGTAATAAGCGGATTCCAGTACTTACAAGTTTGAACTTCGAGAGAGTTAACAACATAGTGTGAAAACTCAACTCTAATTCTTACAAAGGCCGTTCCTGAACCGGAGTCCCACAAGTGAGATAACACGATGTACCGAAGTACACCTACGGTTCAGATGAGTCGCTGAGGTACACCGAAGCGTCACCTCACGACTGTAGACCGTTTGAGACACACTAAGCGTAATCCACGGGGAGTTACCGAAGTGACCTGCTGTCAGGGCTGTTTGATGTTGACCCTGGCAGGAGTTTCCATTTAATCACTGAGGATCACAGATGTGAACCTCTCATAAATGTTCTCGACAGATTGCTAAGATTTGTGAAGGACTCGATATGAACCACTGAACCACTGATGATCTTATTTGTTGATCAACCAGTGATGAAATGTCAAGTGTTCCTAAGAGATCTTTTGATGAATCTCGTGGCTCTAGACTCAATTGTGCATTTTGGTTTTCCTGAGCGGAGACTAGGGAGAGGGTCTCCTTCTTCAATATCAGCAACCTGTAAGAGAAAGCCGATAGATTATGTAGGGTTCCCTGTGAGAATGAAACGAGCTTCTGTTGAGAGAAACTTGAGTGGCAAAGAAGGTTTAGTGCATGCGTCACTGGGTCCATGACGACTTTTAACCTTCAATACCGGTGTCATCAAGTGACAATCAGTAGCATATGAATTGAACCCGGTGTCTGCCCTAAGTTGAATAATCTGGATGGCTATTTCTTTTCACCCTTTACTTTACATTTCTTTTTGATTCTTCAACTCCTTCTTTCTCCGATTCTCATTTTCTCCTTTTTACAATCATACCTAAGGACTTCTAAGTTCTAACTATTTGTGGTGTCCTTGGGTCATCCGGCTCTGGCGGATCATAGGACGGTTATTCCTAACCTTAGTCACCTTATAACTCCATGAATAACCTATGTTGCCATAAAACCATTTTCATGAAAGATCTCACACAGTGAATATGAATGAAAACGTTTTGTACCACTATTGAAATAATAATTTTGCATAAATACTCCCCCTCCACATGTGCTTAAGAGTTTTAATAGTTAAATGCACAGTGAGGAAAGAGTGCGCACTTTTTGAATTGATCAACTCAAGATAGACAATCCCCCGCGAGACACGATTACGTTGCATAATTAAAGAGTTGCATTGTCAGCTTTTAGGTGACAACTAGCTCTAATAACTATCTTGAAGGTGTAGACAAACCTCGAAAGGTTGTCAAACCCGTCAAAGTTCATGTCTACCAAGAGTTTCTCGAATGGTACATTCTACTCGGACAAGTCCTTTGCGAGACACGTTTACATCACTAGCGAACTAGTTTGAAATTATTACTCGTCCCGGACAAGTCTTTTCGAGTTACTAACAGTTAAGGATTTCGTCAATTCGTTGGTTAAGTCTATTCACACGAGAAATCAACAAACATATTTCTTATCACATATTTTCTCCCCCTCAAAAATGACATATAAAATGTTATTTTTGAAACGTTTGAGAATAAATATGACCATTTCGAGTGTTGCGGGAAGAGTGACACAAAGAACATTCTGTTTGAACAAAGTTTTAATTCAAATACTCCCCCTCAACAAGTGATATAAACGGTTGAGGTTTTGAAAAATCGTAAGGGGAAGTACTTGTTCTTTTCAGCAAAACCTTGAAAAGTGAAAGGTTTGATAGGTTTAACTCAAAAGTAAGAAGCTTTCGCTCCTTTTATAAGGATTGTGGCACTGAAGCGTACCACAGGGTCCTTTCTTTACAATTACGGGTTGTACACTGTAATGTGTGCACAAGCCATTGACATAAGAAATCACACATCCAAAATTATAATGAGAGAAATAGTTTAAGGGGTACCAGGAAGTCCAGTGATGTTGCTAGAAATACGCACAGGGCATTGATAGCCGGTGATGGTGATCCTGGGTCGACCACCAACAAAGCTTTCCAATCTTCTGAACTGATCCCTTCGAAACAACCTTTCATCAATCATCTTGATGATCCTCTTCACGTCCTTTCGATCCTGAGAATTCCATCGCTTAGGGTTCCCAATGTTTTCACGTATATCCTTCAATCGATAAGCTAATCCGTCCCTAACCATATTCAAGGTGTGATCTCCAAACTTATGAAGTTCATTACACGCCATCAAGCAGTTGCGTTGAAGTTCACTGCGATAAGCGACACCGAATGGTTTGCTGATGAGCGTATATTGTGGAAGCTGGTTGATGTCGGGAAGATCGAGCTGTGGTGGAGTGAAGTTAACACGTGTCTGATATGATTCAACGGCGAGCTTGATCTCGATCGTTGTGTATGTGTGAAAATAAACACAATATCAAAATATCAAATTAACCGTGAAACCCGACAAATTAACCTTTTAGGAAAAGGGTTAACGTGCTAAATCTCACGGGTGTGATAAAAGTGATACCGGAAAAGTGATTTCCCGGGTCGTGTCCCAACGAGGTGTGAAATTGACGGTGTCGTTGATTTTCGTGATTAGGACTTGAATTAGTTAAACGAATTTGGGATTTTGGATTACGTTAATCTACAAACTAAAGAACGGGAATGAAAATAAAGCAAGTAAAATAATGTAAACGCTAAATAAACTACTACTAAACCTAAGAAACAATAAAACGACACTAAATTACATCCTAGGGTGCTAAAATGCAAAAACGCTAAAAACAGAGAACACACCGAGCCCCCGAAAGTGAAAATTATGCAATTTAAGTCCTACGTGTGCAAAACTAATTTTCCTACATTCTAAATGACTAAAAATAATTTTAGAAAAAAGCCGGGTATTTTTTTGATTTCAAATTATTTATTACGAATTAAAAACTATTTTAATCTAATTAAATAATAAAAAATTCTAAACTATCATAAAAAAAAAATCTGAAAAAAAATCACAAAAGTTACTTTGCATTACACTAAACTTAAGAAAAATAAAAACTCTTGTGGTTGCTTTAGAAATAAGCCACGAAATAAGCTAAAATGGCTTAAAATCAAAACTGCCTGAACTACTTCAAATATTTAAAATGCAAAACAATAGCAACAAACACCTAGTAGCAGAGATGGTAAAGGAGTGCTTGTGGTGTCCAGCAGACCTGCAGGTCCAGGGTTCGAATCCCTGTACCAGCTTTTTTTTTTTTTTTTTTTTCCAACCCATTTTTTGTTTGTTTCTTTCTTTTGCAACTGAACCGGAGACCAGAGTTAAACTTTTTATGATAACACTCAAGTTGAGAAGTGTTATACTGATTGTGTGTTCTTTTTTATTTAAAACAACAATCAAAAATCTTTTTGTATTCTTATCTTTTACATATATACAAAGAAAAGAAAAATATTTTTGTACTTTTGTATTTTTATGAAAAACAATAACTTCACGAGGAAGGTTCTTCAAGTCACTAATCGCAAAAACTTCACGATATTGTCGCAACACACCTTAATTGTTTACGGACCCCTTTCAAACATGCATTGACGTATTACAGATAAATAAATATTATGACACCTAGATCCGCAAATGTAGTTTTCAAAAGAATTAGTTTTGTAATCCAAAAAGAGCTAGCGGCGCATCTTGTTGCCCGTTTGCCTTCCACCTCTATATAAATCCATAATTTTAATATTTACACAAACCAAACTAGTTTACGATAAATATCATCACTTTATCAGTTTGTAAAAGACGAGCCCTGGCCAATGTCGTTAGGTTAATTTTGTGCATATTTTATCAAAACACTAATAATTGTTAAAAGTAATGAAAAAAGATGCATGTATATGTTTATTCAGGCATTTAGAATCCTTAATTATGCGATGATTTACGATCATTCAAGTTATGCAAACCACTAATTGGGTTGGCGTTACTGGAACCAAGTTTGTTATAGGAAAGACATGTTAGCTAGTTATGTAAAAACCCTTACACGCCCTTGGATTTTTCATTGGAGCGAAAACAATAAACCTATTTGGTTCGAGTGGATTGTGAATCCAACGTTTGCATGTAAGATTCATTGTAATTTGGTTTGTGTTAAGAATTATAAATGAATATAACAGTAGCCTAGTTTAGTTACTCTTGTAATAGATTATGTACTAGTGATTAAAAGTATAAGGTTAGTCTATTGTCAACAATGAGGAAGAGTATAAAAACCCCAATCATTGGATGTCAACGACAACTCTTTCCACATTTTTAATTTGTGGTAAAGTTGACATAATATATACATTTCTCGATTCCCAATTGTTTTTCTCTCTAACCGGTACTAACATTTGGTATCGAGTGTTTTAATAACTTATGGAACGTTGTTCTGGATCATTAGGAGATGGGGTGGTGGTCGACTGCGAGGTTGTTCTCTTTGAACATTTGCTATGGATGCTTGATAATGCCGACCCTCAACCGGACTCTAACTTAGAGGATATTGTCGACTTGTATGCTTGCTGAGATTAATTAATCCATACCATTAAGCCAAAGGGGTGCTATGGGCTCCCTAGCTACAGATTAATTAGCTTAAAGCTGTATTTAATTACGTAATCAACTAATTAACTATCTCTATGATGTTTCCACACTACACCATTTTGGACTTTTTGCGACGAATTTTTTTTAGTGACAACACTTGTTGTCACGACAAGTCCACTAAACGACAAAAATTTAACATTTTGGGTCCCAAGTTTGACCAAACTTTTTTGTGACAACATACTTTCTTATTGTGACAACATGTTGTCACAAAAGAATCACTACACGACAAAATAGCGGCATTCTGTGTTCAGAATTTTGACCAGATTTTTTTGTGACAACATTTGTGATTTATAGCGACAACTGTGTTGTCACTAAAGAAATACTAATCTTTGACTTTGACTTTTTTTTTTGTTGTGACAATATAATTGTCGCTATAGATGCATGACGAAAATTTTTTAGGAGGGAAAAATACCGCCAAAACTGTTGTGACAACATTTGTTGTCCCTATAAGTTTTGTGACAAATAATTTCAGTCAAAGTCAGCAAAAAGATTTGATGGTTGGAGGGAAATTTCCCGCCGTTCTTCTAGGGACAACATGTTGTCACTAAAAGTGTTGTCACTAGAGAATTAGATATTAAAAAAATAATTATTATAAATTCTTTTAAAATGATTGAAAACACAAATTGCATTTAAATAATTATTTTTATAAACAATTTAAAAATGATTGAAATTTATATAAATTCATTTAAAATTTGCAATTTAAAATAATTTTTATAACCCGAAAATTCTTCAAAGTGTAACTCAGATATTGAAAACACAAATTGCAATAAGAAAGAGAACCATGAAGATTCTTCAAAGTGTAACTCAGATATTGAAAACCCGAAAATTCTTCAAAGTGTAACTCAGATATTGAAAACACAAATTGCAATAAGAAAGAGAACCATGAAGATTCTTCAAAGTGTAACTCAGATATTGAAAACCCGAAGATTCTTCAAAGTGTAACTCAGATATTGAAAACACAAATTGTTGTCACAACAAAAATATGAGTCAACAAGTCAACCTTTTGGTCAAACCTGTTGTCACAAAAGGTCGTAAAAGTTGTCACAATAACTTGTAGCGACGCGCTTTTAGAGACAACGCTTGTTGTGACAACATGTTGTCACAAATATACTTGCAGTGACAACTTTCGGACTTGTAGTGACAACAAACCGTTGTCGCTACATTCACTGAATGGTGTAGTGCCAGCTAATGTGTGGATGGTTGATTATAAAACAAAATAATGTATATGTATATATGGATACTTACACTCCTCACCTTTATTAATGTAACCACTTTTTCTTCTAATTATTTCTTAATTTCAATACAAATTTGCAATGTGTTGCCTATATCAGTAGCTATCAAGTATTGTTACAACTTAGCCTTGCGCAATGGCATTTTGTAGCCATCATTGGAACAGCTTGCAAATAAATTGTTTTTAGTGGACGTGTATCCACAATCCACTCCACTCCAAATAGCTTATTTTTGGCAAGCTCTACATACGTATCGACTGAATTGAAACACGCACATATACACTAGTACGGTATCAGCACAAAACGTAGATGCACGAATAGTCAGAGTTTACAGGTTTTTCATTTTTGGCGGTTTTCGGCAATGATCTGAAGTTTTAAGTTTTAACACACACCAAAAACCGCTTACCTAAAAGTTTTTCTCTTTTGAAAAACGATACCTAGCGCTCTTATAGGTTGTCTCGTTTGCTAACAACGTGTTAGTAGACACTAATATTTTATCGACCCACAGATTGCAAACACTTCTGTGGGTATTATGGACACTAAGATTTGACATTAAATTAAGTGGCGACCCATATTGTCAATTGATTGTCGTTGCATATATAACGCGAATACAATTATAGTTATAGTAAACAAGTAGTGAAAACCAGTTGCATGCATCCATCAATGATACATACAGTAATCTTTACAACAAACTGACTACACAGTGGTTCATTTATGTTTGACAAAAACAAATACATGTTGTGGTGTCTTGGTCACATCGATGTTTGACAGGTTAATTGAAAGTGCATGCGGCAGCTCGAGCAGTGAGCGAGGGGACCATTCAATCTTCGGATCCAAGCTAGCATTCTCTCGATCATTTGATGCATTACAGCTAATACCAATGTCGTATTCACTCAACTACAGTTAAAACAATGTCTCTAGATGTCGACTATTGAGAAATGAGAGATATGGTGAAAATGATTTCATTTCACTCGTAATGAAACTGATTACATGATGAACTATTTATACAAGAACTAGTCAAACTAAGAAAGTCAAGTAAGTTAATCAGTTAATACAACTTACACAACTAGTAAGACTAGTAAAACTACATTCTATTACAGCATGTTAAGCTACTATTGTGAAGAACTTTCATCTTGGGAGGACTTGTAACTCTGCAAACACTCTGCAGAGTGTTTGATTGTGTAGAAGGAGTGTTTCGATTGGCACTTATATCCACTTCCCCTCACCCTCCCCCTCCCCCCCCCCCCCCCCCCCCCCCCACACACACACACATACACACATATAAGAGTCACAAATGCCCAACTTGGATAGACAATTGAAGTGGAGATATGTGCATTGTTTCACAGGGTAATGGCCAACCAATCTATGTTTCAAAGTGTGTTTCATGAATGTGAATTTTGTGTGTATATGAGTATGCAATAAAACAGTAAAACAAGAACAAAGTTTATGCAGTAAAATTGATATATTGGATAGTGAATCAACATGTTACAACGTACTGCAAATCTCCTATTTATAATGTACTAAACGACATGATATTTGGCAGTTGCAGTTACATCAACCATTGTAACGTTTGGTGTGTAACTGTCAACCATATTAACCGCCAATTAACCTAACCTTAACTATATTAACTAACTGCATGGGTTCCTACTTTGACCCATGTCAGCAACTACAATTCGACCCAATACATAAACTAAGGTACATATTACATAATTAAATATTGTTCCAACATAAGTAAACTTTTAAACTTTGATCTAAATAAATTAGAGGCTAACATTCTCCCCCCTAATTATTTAGCATCAAAACCTTCTAAGTGATTCTTCTTTTTAGGATATGGTGAGCTGAATACCATACAATTTCGGGCAAATTGCAAGCCGTCAACGGATTTGAGATATCTTTACCAAGAGCCGTTTGCTCCTGGATTAGCCAATCCTTTAGTTTATTAGACAAGGCGGACTGATAACCAATTGAGTAAGTGTAGAACACTTACTCTAAAAAAAAATTTTGGCCAAAAATGGGGGAATTAGGTGGTATAATTATATGATAAAATTCGTGAGAATCCCCCCCCCCCCCCCCCCCCCCACACTTAGAAATGAATATTGCCCTCAATATTCAAAGTACCGGCTGTTATGCCGAAACAAAGAACGTAAAAGGGAAATACTACGGCCATTATTTTGAGAGAGTTTTTTGTTTTTTTTTTTTTTTTTTTTTTTTTTTTTTTGAAAACTTATATATATATAACATGTGGGGCAACTCCCCCACACTAGGGTGGAACACATGGGTGAAAACCCATGTTTAGCTACTGTTTTTGATTACCGAGTCGCTAGCTTGACTCGACCCCGAATTCATTGGTTCATGGGGAAGCAAAGTGGAAGAAACAATCTCCATCGGACTTTCATTCAAGATGTTTGGACAAACATTTGAAGCACGTGAAAGTTCCACACCGACGAGATATACATAGAACCGGCTCAAAAATGATAAATGAAAATGCCGGGGTCAAAGATAGTGTATTCATTCCCGAAGGAGTGAAGATGAAGAGAAATCACAAGATATTTGAGGAAAGGAAGAAAGATTTTGATAACAATCAAGATCCATTCTTCATCCTCAAATGTAGACGTATCGGGAGGAAGGGTGAGGGTAGTATCATCAATAAGCAAACTCATACGATAGAGTACACCTTCCTCCGAGCCAATATCATCCTCAAGATCAAAATAGAAATGATCATGTTCCGGAGGAGATATGTCATGAGAGAGTTCACCGGAGAACTCTTCATGAAGAGAATCATTCACATGAAGTGATGTTGTGAACTCTTGTTCCATTGTGGGCTCATCACAATCCTCGGTCTAAGTATCAAAGAGTGGATTCTCAGAAATTGAAGCGAATTCAGAGTCGAATTCAAATAGAGGATTAGTGAGAGTAGCTTTGAATGTTTCGGGAACAAAGTGATCAACATTCTCTATTGGACTGTTAGGGTAAGAAGTGAGTGAACGATCATTATCAAGGAGACTTTCAGTTTCTCCCAGATCGGCTTCGAAATCAAAGAGATCATCGTTACTTTCTGATGAAAGTGGATTGATGTGAGTGAGTTCACCGGAGAACTCCTCAAGAAGATGATCAGCATCAGATTGTGGAAGTGATGCATCAACGTACTCGATGTTTCCATAGGAAGCACAATCTTCGCTACAATTGGAGAAAGTTTCAAAATGATCTTTTGAACACTCAAGAGGGGAAAGAGAATCACACATATGATCAGAAGTTCCCTGTGACTCTCTCGGGATTGGGACAAGGTTCTCAACACTAGACTTTATGAATTCGTCCGATTCCTTTTCAGGAATAGTGTCAAGATGCTCGTCCCCCATGTTCAGAGAGTGAGTGGGAGCTTGGGGTGTGATAGCAGTTGTTTGAGATGGAATCTCAACTGCTGGGATATCAACTGACTGAGGGAGTTGAGAAATAATATTAAAAGGATAAAAACTCTCCTCGTCATCATCATATAGAGCTGCCTTAAGAAATTGGGAACGCCTTAGAGCTGCTTGCTCTAGGACTAATAATTCTTCCCTAGATTGGCGGGCCTCTTGTTCTTCGGCTAGCAATTATCCCATGGTCTTTTCACCACTCACTTGATTCTTAAAGTTACTAATCAT
Source organism: Chrysanthemum seticuspe (assembly GCA_019973895.1). Lineage (NCBI taxonomy): Eukaryota > Viridiplantae > Streptophyta > Magnoliopsida > Asterales > Asteraceae > Chrysanthemum > Chrysanthemum seticuspe. The sequence continues at coordinate 360,096,342 of BPTQ01000005.1, read as the reverse complement.
ATCATCAAGTGTTTTCATTGCGGTTTCAAAATTTTGGGAGAGTTCTTGAGACAACAGCTCAGGTGGAGTTTGAACCGTATGGTGCTGTGGAGGTTGGAAATTGTCAAACATGTGAGAGTCATGATTGTTACAAGGAAATGGATTCCCTATTTGACAATCAGAGCTGAAATGGGGACCTCCATAGTACTCACAACAGTAAAACTGTTGAGTCTGGACTGGTGAATTATATGGATATTGGTCATAACCAAAGTTCTGAGTATCACTGGAAAACTGTTCATAGACAAACGTGTTTCCGGATTGACACTAAAATCCTAGGTGAGGACCTCCACAAAATTCACAGTAGTTATGTTGATTATATGAAGATAAGTCGGGCTGTGGTGGGTAATTGGAAAAGTTTGAGGGGTCGTTAAATGAGTTCTGATTAGGATCATAATCAAATGAATTCCTCGAACCACAAAACAAACAACTCCCGTTCCGAATATCATTACCACACTGTATACACGTACACCAGCGACATGGTGAACCAAAAAGAGGCTCACCACAACCGACACAAGGAATAAACGATTCCATGAGAATAGAAGAAGTTAGAATCAAATGGATAGAGGGTAAAGGGATAAAGAATCAAAAAGGTAAGAGGGTAAAGATGAATATTTTTGGGTTTTGATAAACATTTTGTAAATATAAGAAAGAAAATCTTTTTGGGTTTTTATGTTTGTTGAAAACTGATTTTAAAATGTTTCCGGGAACTGTTTTGTTTTTATATGATAATAATAAGAAAATATGAACAAGGATGGTAAATATACAATGGATGTATATTCAACAACACTGATGCTTCAAATTCGTAGAACGCAGCACACCTCCCCGGCAGCGGCGCCAAAATTTTTGATGCGTGCTGAACCGTCAAGTTTTCTCACGCAAGCTGACCACTTGTGAATGGCCAACTGTAAGAAACTTAAAACAGCTTAAGCACGAATGCAATGAAGATCTGAGGAGTTTAGGATTTCCCCGGGTCGTTATGTCCCAGCGAGCTATGCAATGGATTACCAAACGTAAAGTGATCGAGGAATTTGAACAAAAAAAAAAGATCTGAATTGATTATAACTACAGAAAAAGCCAACAAATTACAACAGCTTAAATGCAAATTAAAGAAAATTAAAAAGATAAAAAAAAAATATATATTAAATAAACGCTATCACTATTTGCAAAATGATGTTTTTGTTTTTATGTTTTTATAAAACTTGAATTAAACACTATGTAACGTACAAATGAAAAAGTGAAACTTACACAATATTAATCCTAAGAATATGAAAATGATATTTTTACAAACCTAATGATAAAATATAATTTTTAGAAAAAGAAAATTATTTTTATAACTATTTAATTAATTATTATTAATTAAAAACTAATTTTAACTATTAAATAATTACCTAAAATACAAGAAAATAGGAAATAAAGCTAAAAGAATAAAATTATGACTTGGAAAAATCTAAAATAACAAAATAGAATTTTAAAAATTATTTTTATATTTTTCTGAATATTTTTCTATTTTCTATGAATTAAAATCTATTTAAAATTACTTAAATTACTTAAAAATACAAATTTAACTAAGAAAAATATTTTTTTGGCTTTTTATATTTATCTAAACTTAAGAAAAATGAAAAATTATTTTTTTGAACCTCTTCTTAATTATTTGTATTTAAAGCTAATTAAAAAGTGCTAAAAAGTAATTTAAATCAAGAAAAATACCAAACAGGCTTGGAAAAATCTGAAAAATTCAAGATAACTCTAAAATATTATGAGGAATCTAGTAAAAATAGAAAAACAGGGGGTTGTGTGGAGGAATTTGAAACTGCTCTTGCAAGTGCTTGTGAATAAGCACTTGAATAAGCCAAAGAGACACAACAAGCCACCAACTGAAAACAGAAACTACACTATGTTAAAAATGACCAAATGCAACAATTCTCAACTGCTTATAACCTCTGGAATGCAAGATACCAAGATTTGATGAATATGAGCTAATGCACTGAAAACAGTTTGAGGTGCCTACTTTGGACATGGAAATAAGCACTCAAATAAGCTGGAAACAGAAAATCAACAAATGGAACTTGAACTAGACCTGGCTGAGAATGTCTAAACCAAAAATCAGACCTAGATAAGCTAAACTAAGCCCTGTGCAAGGGCTGCAAAAACTGCATAATCCCTGTGCAGCTCAGTGCTCTGCACAGGGCACATAAGCTTGTTTTGACAAGCTCATTTGGGGCTTAAACAAAATTCACAAAAATATACTAAAATAGACATAAGAAAATAGACCAGTAGGATTTTTTAAAACCACAAATTTCATTGAATTTGACTCAAAAACGAGCCCATGAAAAATCCTTTCAGTTGAGCAAAAACTGAGAATTTCAATATTTTGACTTTTTCACAAAACTGAAATGTTGACTAATTTGAGGTTTGGATCAAATTCAAGGACTGAATATGATGTTTATTGATGAAATAGATCTAATGCAAGCTTTATCTAAGTATATGAAACACAAAACAAGCTTTTGCTTGTTCAAATCCACAACAGCTTAACAGATTAAGACAGCTATGATGAAATTTGACTTTTAAGCTTTGCAGGTGCAATAATAAGACAGATAGAAGTATAATAGGACTTAACAAATATGAAATAACTGGCCTAAACCACTACTCTAACCCAAATCACAAATAAATCAGCAATTCCAAACACCCTTTATACCAACTGATTGCATATTTAAATAAGCTAATATCTAATCCAACTTGTTCCAAAGATCAAACTGAGTTTACATGACCATAAGATAACTATATTAACAGGTTAGAACTACCATTGATCACAGATACAAGTATAAGCATAAAATGCAAAATGACTTGAAATTGTAAAATGAAATACCAACTCACATGGGTCCAGCTGTGTTGCAGGCCAAACCAAAACTATAACTAATCTAATCTACTCTAATCCATCCCATATCCATGCTCTGCATCATCCATACCATGACCTAATCCAATTAAGCATCAACATTTGACTTTTGTTGACCATGAATGAAAATGGCTTGAAAAGTAAATGTAAGCTTTTCAAAGGCTATATAGAGCTTAAGTGAGCTGAGTTGAATGGTAAAATAAGCTTTTGAAAGCTTAAATATAAGAACATTAGTTTGAAAATCTCAACAGTAAACACAAGATCAATAATTTTAACCAAACCTTGAAATTAATTCTTAAAAACAGATTACAATGGTAAATTAACTTAAGTTTGAATCATAGAAACACAAGATTACAGATTTTAAGCTAAATTAAGACATTGAATAAAAAAAACGACATTAAGGAAATTTAAAACTACATTCTACTACTCTTTCTTCTTTCTTCTTGCTCTTTTTATACTCCAATCATCTCCCCACTTGTCTCTGACTTGATCCCACCATCATTTTGGACCATTGGATGACTAGAGAAATTTTTAGCCGTTTGATTGGTTTTTGGCGCCAAATGGTATTTTGACAGTTGTGGGTTGAGTGTGAAGAGGGGGGAGGTAATTAATGATTCTTGGAGTGTAGGAGAGGTGGGGGGACAAGTTAGTGTAAAGGTGAGGAGGGGGGATGGGTTTGCCTGGTGTGTTGCAGGGTTAGCAGGTGGGGAAGACAGGGAAAGCGCGGGTAAAGGGGGGTTTGTTTGACTTATCATTTGACCAGGGGTTTAATAATAAAAGGGGGTCAAAAGTGTATTTGACAGGGGGTCCAATTGGATAGGCAGGGGTCACTTGGTTTGACAAGTCCAAAAAGGGTGTAAAGGCTTATAATAAAAAGGACTTGTTATGCAATTTTCTGAAAATCAAGGACCAATCCTGTCAATTATGCAAAGTTATCCCAAGGGACTAAAAGTGACAAGTTTTAATAATATACGGACCAAACTTTCCATTTTCCAATTTTCCAGGGGCCATTTTTGCCAAATTTGAAACTTGGAGGACCAAACTTGTAATTTTCTCAAACTTTTGATATTTTTCACCAAAGGACTAATTATGAAAAGTTATGATTTAAAAAGGACCTTTGGTGATTTTTCTTTTGAAATTAGGACTCAGGGACTATTTTTGACAATTTTAGAAACTTGGGGGACTGAAACTGCCAATTATGCAAACTTTGCTCATTTTTCATCTGATTTTAAACATTTTGCATCTGAAACATATAAAATGCAATTTTGGAATATTTTCAGTATTTTGATGCATTTCTGAGCATTTTTAAACGTTTTGCAGTTCAGATTGACTCAAAAATGATGAGTATTTACACACTCATCAATCCCCCACACTAAACTATTGCTAGTCCCTAGCAATCTTTTGAGAAAAACTTAATGGATTTGAATCTCTTTACCAAAAGCCATTACTTCTGGAGTAGCCAAATGTTTCAGTTCAAGTAAGAACCATGGTACACCGATAACCATGTGATTTTGAGCAAACCACCAGCTTTCAACGGATTTGGTTTGTCTTTACCAGAAGCCGTTTGCTCTGGACTAGCAACCTCTTAGATAAATTATCAATATTATCTTTGGTGAGCTGATTACCAATTATGGTTTTTCCATTGGCTTCTTGCCTTTGCCCACATAGTCATGCTTGTTTCTATGTGTCCTCTTCCTTTTGTTCTCAAAAGTGGATTGCATTCTTGGACATGGAAGACCAAGAACTTGTGGAGGAGGCTTTGGTAGCATTGCAGGATTTGTTGGGATGGATATCTGCTTCATATTAGAGATAGCTGTTTCCAGTGCTATTGAAAGAGCTTTTGGCAAATCTTTGGCCATGGAATAGGTTTCATCATTCTCCTCGTCATCATCTGATGAGCTGGAGTAGAACTCAAGTGATTTTGCAGGTTTAGCTGCAGGCACACGCTTAGCAGTTTCTTTGGTATACTTTTTGGAAGAAGTGCCAGCCCCTGGTGGAAAGTATCCAAACCATCCTGATGCCTCTGAGGATGTCTCTGACTCGATTACATATTCTTCTTCTGAATCAGAAGAGATGTCGATGGTGTTGGAAGGATTGCTCATGACTAGTTTTAGGGATATTGTGTTTGAATGTGATTTGATGAAGATTACATAAAGTCAAGCCTCCTTATATAGACAAAGTCGGTTGAAAGAGTTAATTAATGAGTATATTTACTTTTTCCTATTTTGGTAGGTTAAGGAGTAAATATAGATATTATTGGGTTGACTTTGGAAGATATTTTACTTGGATAATGGTTTGGTTAAAGGTAACTTTGGTAAATATCAAGTTGGTTATTCCTATCTCTTATAGATACATAATCAAGTTTTGATGGAAGTTGAATTTAAAAGGTGTATATCTGAGATACACAAAAAATGGTTATTGATTCACCATGTCTTACCCACATAAGAATCAACTAGTCCAGAGCAAACGACTACTGGTAAAGACTTGACAAATCCGTTAATGGTTGATAGTTTACCAAAACCTATATGGTTATCAACTCACCATATTCTTTATGATTAAGAGTTGGCTTGTCCATAGCAAACGGCTCATGGTAAAGACATATCAAATCCGTTGATAGCTGGTAGTTTACTAAAAACTATGATAAGAGCAGTCTTGTTATCACATGATTTTATTTAACACTGCTCTTTGAAATTTTTGTGAAAAATTACCACTGCTAGTTCACAGTTTCCACTGACAGTGTTATTTTACCACTGTTGTTCTAGCCGTTACAACTGATTGTGTCAGTAACTAATTTTTACTAGCCGTTGAAAGTAACCACTAATTGTCATATATATAGGGTTAAAATTTTAAGTAAATTATCTTCTTTCCATATTATGATAACTACTTTCTAAAGATAATTTTACTTGCGCAATAATTCTAAACCCTAACCCTATATATCTTTCTCTCTCAATTGGCTAGTTATTCTTTTGATTCTTACTGACCCAATATCGTTTTTCATCAAAAGTTTCTATGGCACCTTTAAACTTTGCAGATGAGCACAACCTAGTGGCCTACCTACAAAAGTCTAACGAGAAGAGTGGCCGTGTTTATCATCAAATTGTGGACTTTCTCCATACCACACATATAAGGTATGCTTTGCTTTTAAAACCCATAATTTATATCTCTCAAATCAAACAGTTTTGGACTTCTGCTCAGTCCATCACACTTGAGATTGGAGATACACATGAAACAGTGGATGCTCTAAGAGCCACTGTGGATGGGGTAACTATTGATGTTACTGAGGCATCCTTGAGGAGAGTACTCCAATTGGGTGATCTCAATGGTCTCATCACATTACCTATGCCCAAAATTTATGATACTTTATCATCCATGGGGTATGATATCACTGACAAAAAGGCTACTTTTAAAAAGTGTGGTTTTTGTCTCCAATAGAGATTTTTGATTCATACTCTGTTACATTGTCTTAGTCCAAAGAAAACATCTTATGAGCAATTTAGTTCAACCATGGCTTACCCTTTGGTTTGTCTAGTCACTGATAAGATCTTCAACTGGTCGAATTATATTTTTACAAGTATGAAAGGCAATGTACAGAGTAAAACAAAATTTTTAATGTATCCAAGGTTTGTGCAAGCAGTGCTAAATGAGTTTCAACTGCAACCCCATACTAATGTTTATCAAATCAGTTGCCTAAAGCCTAAAGTTTTTTAAAATTTAAACAAAGATGAAAATATGATTTTTACACCTTTACTTCCCCAAATGCTTGCTAAGATTACGCCTGAACAAAACACACCTATAATTAATGTTCCAAACATTGATTATATTCCACCAGTTTCAAACACCTATGAGAGAAGGTCTAAACAGTCAACTCCTCTCATGACAACACAACAAGTTTCTGAACATTTTGGTCTAGGAACAAGCAGTGGTGGTTCTAGACTCCCACCTAGTCCAACTAGGGAGGACTCTGAACCTTTACCCCATGATTCACCTCTCCCAACAGGTAACACAGTTAGAAGTGATGAGGGCAGTGGGAACCAATTGGAATTGATGGGTTTGTGTACAAAGTTAGCCAAGCAGGTTGAATCTCTACAGAAGGATTTGACAAATGTCAAGAAGCTGCATGCCAAGGATGTTAAACATTTAAAGGAAGAGATTCATACCTTAAAGGAGGAGTTGCAGGGGTTGAAAAAGCACAAGAAGACTGGAAAGTTGGTTATTTCATCTTCATCCTCACCTACTGATGGTGATTCAGCTGATCATGATTTGGGAATTTCTCCCAAACAGGGGAGGAAAACAGGTTCTGACACTGAGGGGAGGAAAATTGTTTTTGAAGATGAAGGAGTTACAACTAAAGGAGCAAAGGAAGCTGATACTCATGGAGAGCAACTTGATGATCAAGACATTTTCTGTACTGCAACTGATTTTACCACTGATTCTATTTCCACTGCAGAGCCAATTATTTTCACTGCAAGTGAAGAATTTGATAAACTGAAGGATGGCAAAGGTAAAGCAGTTATAGAAAATGTAGAGCAAACTGGAAGAAAGATTTCAAAGAAAAGACAAGAACAAATTGTTCTTGATAGAGAAATTGCTGAAAAGATCTCTGAAGAACAAATGACTGAGAAAATGCTTGAAGAATTGGAAGTTGCAAGCTTTATGGAAGCTAAAAGATTGGATAGAATGGAAGAAGATCCACTGCTCAATATTCAACCAACAATTCTTAGAGAAAAGATTCCAGAGTTTAGCTATGTTCCTACTGAAAAAGATATTGAGTTCTTGATTGCTAATAATCAAATAATCAAGAAAAAGGCAATTGACCTGGTAGCTGATGCATCCTTAACTGAAGAACAAAGAACTGCTCAGTTGAAGGACTTCATTCAAATGAAGAACAATCAAGCACTTGAAGATGTGATTAGTACAGTCAGAAAAGGTCAGAAGAAACAAAGACAACCAACCAAGGCACAAATTCTTTCATATATGAAGACTTATTGTTGTCATGTTGGTGGTTAGAAGAAGCATCAATTCAAAGGAATGTCTGACGATCAAATTGAAAGAGCTTACTACAGAGTTCAAAAACATGATCAATATTTTATTGCAATGGGCTTTGAAGAAGAAGCAAGAAGATTTCCTGGATTGAAGAGAAAGGCCAAAGAAAGTGATTCTCAAACTGTTAAGAAGACTAAGGTTGCTGAAGAACAAGAAATTCCTACTGAGAAATTCACTGAAGAACAACTGACTGGAATGATTGTGATTGAAGAAGAAGATTTTTATCCAGAACCACTGCAAGTTCGACATCCTATCATTGATTGGGAGGTTTACACTGCTAGCAATTTTGCTCCAACATGGAAGATCACAAGGCTAGGTGGTGAAACTTCATCATTCATTCAATTTGAAGATCTTATAAAAGCTTTTGACAGAGATGACCTTGATACACTATGGAGGTTAGTTCAAGAAAGGTTTAATGCTCAAGATCTCAAAGATACAAAGGAGATGCAGTTGTGGGTTAATCTTAGAAGGCTATATGAACCTGATGTTAATGATGATTTCTGGAAATCCTTATTCACATGTTTTGGTACTAAATGGTTCTACTATGATTCATGTGAAGTTCATCATGTCTCTACAGCAAATGGAGAAGATGTTTTCATGCTTGCTGAGAAAGAATATCCACTCAGAGCTGGAGCTCTTACAGTGATGTTAAGCTTAACAATAAGAGTTCATGAAGACAATGAGAAGGTCAGAGCATTGTTACAAAGGCTTCAAGATCAATGTTCAAGAGCCATACAGAAGTTAAGGAAGAAGTGAAGTGTTTGGTTGAATTCCCCAAATCCTTGAAGATAATGAAGACTGAAGAAACTTATTGATTTACAGAGAAATCATAAGTTTAGGGGAGGATTGTTGGGAATAATCCGTTACCACGGATAGTTGTGGTTTACACTGCTCGGATTAACACTAGCAGTGGAAACGTATTCCCACTGCCAGTACATTGTTACCACTGCTATTAGATAATGTTTAGTTAAACGCGTCTAGATAAGTATAGAATAGATCTTGTGTATATTCTATAATGATAGCTTTATACTTATCTTGTAAAGGACTCCTTGTTGTATAAAAGGAGGTCCTAGGTCATTGTCTTAGGTACTTGTCAATTTACCTACGTATTACTCACAAAGGCTTCAAGGTGTAACCCTAGTGATAAGCTAAGATCACTCGTATTATTCATCAATAATATTGGAGCTTAAGTTTTGTGTTTAATCTATGTTTACATACAATACATCATATAATCCATCTTCTAAGTATTACTAAGTAAATTCCGCGTGCTTAACAATATCATACAAAATATTATTGACACAAGAAGTGTGTCTAGATCCATCAGGGAAGTAACTCAAAGATCCAACAATAAGCATCTTAACCATGAAATTTCACATGCACAAGACAACAGTTTGTTTATTGAATTACCATGAAATGAGTCTATGACTTGGAAATATTGCATATCCTGAAACTGGATAGTAAGTGATAGATACCATAGACGAGATGACATACAAAATAAATTGTTGTAAAAAGCTTTAAATGCTGTGACAAAAAATAAATAAATAAACAACAATAATAATAATAATAAAACAAATCCATATTGGCATGCATGTTTTGAGTTGTGAATAAATGTCCAGTGGCTCACGTCTCGATGTTGGTCACATTCATGCATATTTGATTGACCAGTTAATTAGAAGTACGTGCATGTTGCAAGAACGGGGAGGGCCGATCAATCGAATCCAAATGGACCAAAATAGAATAGTACCCGACCATAACTGATGATCATCTTATGGACTACATTGTTTACGGACCCCTTTCAAACATGCATTGACATATTACAAATAAATAAATATTATATGTTTCTAGTTAGAAGACTAGCCATGGACCAATGTTGTTTTTTACTCAACTACTGCTACTACTTGATCGTGTACAATAACTATGGCCGTAGCTAGCCTCCGAGCAATACACAGATAGCGCTCAACGTGATCATTGACGTAAAGCCTGCTAGACTACCGTAAAAGAATCCATAAATACACAAAGGTAAATACATCAGGAGCCTTACCCCCCGAGGAGCTTTAGCCTCCGGAGGGACTTAGGCTCCGAACTATAAGACAAACATAGAATATTGCGTGAACCCTACTATAGGTGATGGGTTTCCTATATTCCCGTATCCGTGACAATTGCATATGGGCACATTTTCGGAAAACAAGTGAAGGACACCGCAACCTACACTCGAAGCCTTCCTATTCGCCAGCGGGAATGTGCTCCCCTCTAACCAATCCGGCTAAGACATGTAACATGGCCTAAAACGTTTTTACATTACCTATAAATACCAACATCATATTCATTTATCAGGTATGTTCTTTCTCATACTCTATTTATCTCTCCAAACATATTCAATCCATAATCCGATGACTTATTCTCACATTGGAGCCGGTTCGCAAGGTCTACCTCCACGCTCCGACTAATGTAATGTGTTTATTTGTCTTATCTCAGGTCATAGCAAGCTTTTAGAAGTATCCAATCTACGAATCATCTAGATTCTGATAATAAGGTGCATCCGTTGTACGATCATTGCTAAAAGAATATTGTTAGGTCTTGTGCATATTTTATTAAAGTACTAAAAAATTGTTTAAAGAAATGAAAAAGATGCATGTATATGTTAATTTAGGCATTTAGAATCCTTATATTATGCGATGGTTTACAACTATTTATAAACCAATCCTTACATTATGTGTAAGGGTTATATGGCGTTATAGGAACCAAGTTTGTTTCAAAATGAAACTTTCTAGGAATGACATGTTAGCTAGTGATGTAAAAACCCTTACACACTCTTTGATTGTTTATAGGCGCAAAAACATTAAACCAATTTGGTTCAACTCGATTGTGAATCCAACATTTGCTTGTAAAAATTCATTGTAATCTTGGTTTGCTTCTAGAGTGTTTTTAATAAAACTGAAGTTGTTAAAATAAGATCTTTTATTTTATTTGTTGAGCTTAATCATTCAAGTTGATTATGATATTTCGTGGAGCGATTCGGTCAACCTAAATCATATTAAATCATATTGCTTCGACATTGTTATCCAATCTACTAAGAGCATCCGCAATGGGTAAACTAGATAATAGTTTTTTACTATTTCAAAAAGCTATTTGAAGTGGTTTTTAGCGTTTTTTTTGGGTAAAAGGGATTTTTCACCTTGGTAAAATTCATTACGCCAAAAAATATTGAAGTACAATTGACATGGGTGAATCCCATGCCCACAGCCCATAACATAGGCGACATCTATTGCAAAATGCAGAATACAAACAAAGCTAAACGCTGGACCTAACAATTACATTTAAAAAGCAATCCAAATGTAATAAAACAAGGTTCCAAGAACCATAACCATAGTGAGCGACTCTATCTTCAGTAATCTTCATTGCATAAACAGGGAGTGCACCACCAACTACCACACAATAACCAAATATTGATAAACAATGTAACAATGAGTCACAAGAAAGTAGGACCTCACTACACCGTTTGCCAAACGCACACATTCAGACCCACTGCAACCTCTATTATTATTATTACATATGAATCGAATAATAATAACCAATATATGAATGATACTCAATGCAAACCGGGTCTGAACAATAAAACATAGGGTTATGAACCGTGACTTCCATATAAATGACCAAACCCTTGAACTAGTCTCCAAACGGCAGATTGAATATAGCAAAAATACGAATCATGGAGACACCCGAGGACCCAAGTCAAACACCCAATCTCAGCCACCACGCTAGAAAAATACCCGTATTAGCAGGTGTAAAGATAGTCTCCAACAGCTTCAACTTTTAATGTGTATAGTACTAACGAAAACCACAAAACACAACCTGTCCAACACCAAATCCGAGCCATAAAACAAATGGCATAATCAATACATAGGGAATACAAACCCTAACAAACACAAGACTAGAATAATCTGAACCTTGACTTCCCGCTCTCTTAAACCCACGTACACAGCCATAGATCTGATATGTGCAGATCCGATTAAACAACCAAAAAGATATAACAATAATCGAATAACCCATCAAATCGTACCAGATAAAAAGGGACGGTTTGAAGATCAAACCGCCATTAGAGTTATCCCATAAACTGGAAACCAATCAGCATAACACAAGCAAGCCAAACCCTAAAAAGTATTAAAACGATAATCCTAAAGAAAGATAGGAAATCGATTAAAATATGGTTTAGGGTTCCAGCCGCGATGTAAGAATAGATGATTTCACAAGATAGGTTTTTAAAGAATAGCACGCTGCCTATACGGATAGACACCTAAGAATCGATTGCATACCTACAAAGAGGTAGAGAGGCGATTCGAGTGGTGGATTTGGCCGGAAAAATAGGTATAGGCGGCGGCCGGAAATCACCTATTAGTGGTTTTTAGCGTTGCATACAAGACTTTTTGAAAAAGCTTTTAACAAAGACTTGATAAACTTCAAGCTTTTCCTAAAAGTTCTAGTCATTAAATACGCTATGCATTAAATGCATCAAGTCTTTAATGACTTGATGCATTGTGAATGCTCTAAGTGGTGCATTTGGAAGTATCGAAATGGTGTGTGTTTTGATTTAAAACCTCCTCGCAAAGACACCATCCCGGAAGACATTAAAATTGACTGGATTGAAAAGGATTAGGTATTCAATCCAATTTGGATTGACTTGTATTTGATCCGACCAAGGTATGTTCTAATCCTCTTCTTCTAGTTCCTTGCTATAATTTGATCTTAATAAAAGTTTTCTGCTATTAAAAAAAATAATTTATGTAACAGTTTTGGAAATGAATAAAAAGTAAAATAAACATAAGCTAAGTGAGTAGTGACACGTACTCGGCCCAATAGTCGACAAGAATTTTCTGCAAGTTAATTACATTCCCTCTAGCTAGCTAGGTTTATGGAATATTCTCATGACAAGTGTATTGTGAAAATTTGTGTAAGAAAAAAAAAAAAAAGTTGGTTGGTAAATTTATTACTGTAAATTGGCATGCGGTGGAGATGGTATCCACGTGAAGGATGAGATATATGTTTTTGTCCTCACAACATCTATCTATCTATCACTTGAGTTGAGTTCTAGTGCTTCAGCTTGGAATAATAACAATCAACAATCTAGGGGGGCAATGGCTTGTTTTGCTCAGCAGATAATTACTACTAGCAGTGCTACTGTTGGTTGTTTGTTGCCACCTTGTTCTTCAAGCTTCACTACTAGCAGCCAATTATCATCACCTCAACTCAAATCCCAATTCCATGGCCTCAAACTCTCTCTCAATTCTTCTTCTTCTTTTACTCATTTCAGCAAGACCCCTCTCCGTGTAGTTGCTGCTAAGGTACATTTCAATTCTTTATCAAGTGTATTTATATACTTATACATAGTAACAAGCTAAATATGTGTGTTTAACTTGTAGGTGAACAAAGGGTCAGTACCACCATCTTTCACACTAAAAGATCAAGAAGGTAAAACTGTGAGCCTCTCTAAATTCAAAGGGAAGCCTCTCGTCGTCTATTTCTACCCTGCTGATGAAACCCCTGGTTGCACCAAACAGGTATATACATACATCTCCTTCTTTTCTTCTTCTTAGAGTACTAAATAGTCTTGATTATCAAATATTTATCTAGCTACTTGTGTTTCTTTCTAGGCTTGTGCTTTCCGGGACTCTTACGAAAAATTCAAGAAAGCCGGAGCCCAAGTTGTTGGCATCAGTGGCGATAGTTCTGATTCACACAAGGCTTTTGCTAAGAAATACCGACTCCCTTATACTTTGCTTAGCGACGAAGGTAACAAAGTCCGAAAAGAGTGGGGTGTTCCTTCTGACCTTTTTGGTACACTGCCCGGCCGTCAGACTTATGTTCTCGACAAGAACGGAGTCGTTCAGCTCGTCTATAACAACCAGTTCCAGCCCGAGAAGCACATTGATGAGACCTTGAAGTTGCTTGAGTCTCTTTAAAACAACAGTTTCCTTCTTCCTTTTTGTAATTTATTTACAAGAGTTATGCTACACAAATAACTAATTAACCATGTTTATTTGTAATCTTATATTTATTTCTTAAGCCACTTTGATGTGATGAAACCACACATCTTTATTACATACATTGTTGGATACATACTGTCTTCTATATGACTATGCTTCTTTGCATCCACTTATTTTAGTGATATACAAACATTTAGATAAAACATACAGGTCTCTAAAGATGGAATTATGGTTTTTCTCCCTTTAATTTATATGTTCTTTTCATAGTCTTGACTGGTGTACGGGCTAAATGCTTCGGCCAACCAGCTCTTCTTCCTCCAACAACTCCATCCCATCTCCTTGCATATCTCATCAGTGTGATTGATGCTAAAGGTAGATATGCAGCTCCTCTTGTAAAACCTTGTCGATGTTTTCATTATGTCCATCTCTGAGGTTATCTGTTCTAGCATCTTCTCTGTGGATGGTAGCTTAAACTCATCATCAAGCATCCTAGCTAACCATTTGCACCGCATCTCTGAAGTGTGAAGATTTGACACACTTTCCACATAACCGATGAAAGCCATGTTTGGAATTAGAGGGTGGATTGTTCCCCTGCATGTCAATATATACTTGTTAAAACATCTGCACAAGTTATCATTTGAGAGCAAAAACTGGCCTATGAGAATTGGTTTAGTTACCTATACAGAGGCAACATGTTTGAGGGGAATTCTAAGAAACTTCTGAAGGGTTCAGGTAGCATAGTTTTGAGCTTCTTTTTGCCATCATAACCAGTGGCAAGAAGCACCACGTCAGCTTCTAATCTTGTATTATCTTCAAACTCAACACCGCCTTCCCAAAACCACCAGTTTGATGCTCTTTTGAAATTTATGTTGCCCATGTCGGCGTGGGGAAAGAATTTGTCAGGCAAGATGGCCATTTGGCATGATGCATAGTCTTCCTCAAATGGGTGATCTGGTTTTAGTCCATGCTTGACGAGTGGAAGCGTCCACAGCAGGTAAGATTCAATGATCTTGGATGTAACTTTTCTCTGAAAGATTTTCGATAATACAAAGTTGTTAGAATCCAGTGGATTGAGGTATGATGGATAGAAAAGAAACTGGAATATAGAGTTGTAATTTACCACGGGGGAGAAGAGGTGGCAGAGGAGGTTCCTGAGAATGCCTTGATTCGGTCTTTGATGGAAGAACTGAGAGAATCTGGTTGAATAGAATAAGTAGAATGGCAGACCCCAAACGGAGTAATGTGGAACAATCCAATGCGGAGTCCTCACCACCATTGTACAGTCTTTCCCTTCTTCCCCTGGATAAATATTAAACATTAGCTAGGGAATTGAACCACTACTTTGAAAAGTAAGAAGGTAAAAAATGTATGTCATCTAAAGATGCCTCAGATGAGCACGTTAATCTATTGGCGATGAGCAAATACTCCAATTTTGTTAATAATGAAGTAGCTGGTGTGTAAAGATTGCCTGTTATTGGATCGAGTGGGTTGCAAACCCGTGTATGACCTGTACCCGTCTATTTAATTATATTTGATTTCTTGTTACATTTAGCAACTACCTAGAGTCCTTGCTGAAAACGGTCGTTAAAGAATATTGTATAGACAATGTAAAACATGTTTAAGGGACTGACATATCAAGGAAAAGAGTAATTAATTACTCTAATTAAGTAATTATGGGTTGAAAGTCTCTAAATGGAATGTTTTGCCAAAGGTGAAAAGTACAAGAGTGGACTTTCAGCTTAATATTATATTCTTCTCCTTTTCTTATGACAAAATGAAATTATCCAACTTTTCAAATTGATGAAGGATCATAACGGCACCTGTTAGAAAAACCCATGCATGAATATATATATGGTTATGTCGGTATGTATGTTTGTACCTTGATTAGCTTCAGCACATTCAACAGCAAGATCAATGGCAGATTTTTTGTAGCCCACCACGACAACCTTCTTCCCCTTGACAAGTTGAGCAGAGTCTTGCGCATTTAGTTTGCTGTATTCCTGAGAGTGCATCACCTTCCCTTTGAACACTTGTGGCCCTTTCTTCATTGGAAACTTAGGTATTATGGGAATATCCCCATATTTCCCACTACACACCACCACGAACTCAAATGCATACCACTGCAAATACAGCAAAAATATACATTCGTTAATTACCTATAAACAAAGGGAAGGAATTTAATAAAGGGACAGTTAATTAAGTTAACCTGAATGGTGTCAGACTTGGTATTATGAACAGCAACTTCCCAAACAGGTTTTCCGGACGTCAAACTTTGATAAGCCATGGTTTCCTGGCCACCTACGAAACGGATTTCAGTGACCTTTGAGTTGAAGTTAATGAACTTGAACAAGTCAAAGTGGTTAGCATACGAGTCGAGATAATCAAGTATCTCAACATAGGATGGGAAATTATCAGTAGAGTTATCATGAGTTTGTGGCCAAGGGTAATCAGAAAACTGATAGTCGCAACGAGGTGTTTGAAGTTTGGTTGTCTTAAAGGAGCAGTGCTTCCAAACACCACCGATGGAGTCAGTGGCCTCAAACACGATGGGGTTGTGTTTGGACAGCTGTTTGGCAGCAGCTAAACCACTTATGCCACCTCCGATGATGCCTATCTTGGAGTAAATCACGGCCATTATTATACGTATTGATCGATGAGGGTACTTGCAGTGCTAGCTTAGCTTGCTTTGATCAGTGGTTAAGGTAAGTGATTGGTGACAGAAGTGCAAAGAGGTGCATGGGTATTTATATACATCTGCATGCATGTTAAGTAGCATAAAAGTAGTCATGTTCATATTTAGTCAAACAAATGGTCCATGATTCAATTAAGTATCTGCATGTTGACTTTCTCCTGATATATATTATTCTAACTACTATATATGTATTTTCATTGTAAATACAAGCAATTTCTATATATCACTGTGCATAGTTCATTGACTTGAGTTCATGAATAACCAAGAAATTACCAATAGCGAAATCATATCAAACAACATGTAGTCAAAATAACACTTTAAAGGAGTAAAAGTGGTTAGTTGGTTGGTTTTTGAATGAAAAAGAGACCGAAATATTTGTTAAAATTTATGTTCCCGTCAAACTTTGCAAAGTCTTGGTGGACCAAGCTAGCTAGCAATTTAGTTCACTGTATATTTACGTATGTATAGTATATAGTTTAATGATTACTTAACCAGCAAACTATAATCATCACCTAATTTCTTTAAAAAATGAAATGTGAATACAAGACTACGATGATGCTACTGAATACTAACTACCCGATTTTCAAACTTGAAACTTAACTTACAGACTGCGGAATCTAATCATATTGCGAGTAAGTTTCCTGATTACTTAATTAGTTAGTATTAGATGAGTTATTAAGTTGGTCAGAAAAGAGTGATTTTCGTATTAACAAAGATTAGTCAAGGCATTGTGTACCATGGATGGTGTTTGGTTGCTAATTGTAGGGTAATGATGAAGTAGCTAAATGCTTTCAAAAGGCCCTGAAATTAACGCGAAATTAAGAAAGTCAACTTATTAGTTTAATGATGATCATATAGAATTAGTCCTATACAATTAGCAACCAACTAACTTATCTCAGTTGGCCACCTGAGTCCCTTCTGAAGCTTGAAGAGGGGTTTTATCTGGGTTCGAGTCTCGCTAGAGTAATGAAAATGATACGCCTGGGCCCAAGCCCATGGCCTATTAAGGTCTTAGGGTTTTACCCTACTTTGTCTTATAAATACTCTTGTAATCATTTATTATAATTAATCAAAGTTGAAGATCAATTATTCTCTAGTTCTTCTCTTCTAATTCTTAAGGAGCTAGCACACGCTTGAAGTGGTGCCTTATCCCGATAAAACCCCTAACCGGGTCGTATCAATTGGTGCTGTCATTGAGAGCTCTCGTTGAGAGGGCATACGATTAGGGTTAAAAAAAAAAAAAAAAAAAAAAAAACTATTCACGGTGTACTGTTCATCGTACCGTTCATTTGTACTATTCACTGGTACTGTTCATCCGAACTACTGTTCATCGGAGTACTGTTCATCGGAGTACTATTCATCGCGGGTACTATTCATCACTGGTACTATTCATCCGAACTACTATTCATCGGGTACTGTTCATCATAGTACTATTCATCGCGGGTACTATTCATCAAAAAAATTTTTTTTTTTGAGTTATTAATCGCTTGAATATTATTCATGGCATCAGGCGACATCGATCAGGACGCGGAATACGCACTCTCTAAGCTCTTGCAAATGGGTACGGTGACCGAATATGAGGGTGAGTTTGTGGTACTAGCAAATCGAGTAACAGGGATCTCTGAATCTTTACTTACATCGTTTTATATCTCCGGACTTAAACTGACATTACAAATAGAACTGTTGAGGGCAAGGCCTACAACTTTAGGAGAAGCCTTTTCCTTAGCCCATATAGTCGAGGCTCGTTTTGAGGCAATTGAAGAGAAAGAGAAAGAGCATATAATTGAAAAGAAATCAGATAACATTCCATTGTTACAAAGTGAATTCGCTTCACCTAAGATTAAAAGGTCGTTAGATGCTGATGAAAATATGGTTGTTGATGTGGTTAATAACGAGATAGATGGTGTTTTTGATATTGGTGAGAGTTTGGTTGTTTTTTTGAAGTGGATATATCGCGAGAAGAGCCGTGGGGCAGCAAAAGATGGAATAATGGTGTTGTGTTATGTCCAAGGCAAAGGAATACGGAAGAAGAAAAAGGCGAAGGCTGCAATTCAAAGAAGGTTATGGGATCCCGAATTACGCCAATTTTGCAGGAGGACAGGCTGCCCAAACGACTCAAGAAGTCCAAACGTATGGCATAAAGATTATGTCATATAATCTATCTTTATTTACGTGTCTTTGTTTAGGATTGTTTTCATGTTTATTTAAGAAAGTCAATTAAGAATGTTTTAAGACAACACCTTGAGGGCAAGGTGGTTTTGAAGGAGTGAGGAATGATACGCCTGGGCCCGAGCCCATGGCCTATTGAGGTCTTAGGGTTTTACCCTACTTTATCTTATAAATACTCTTGTACCCGGTTAGGGGTTGTATCGGGATAATGCACCACTTCAAGCGTGTGGGGGCTCCTTAAGAAATTAAAGAGAAGAACTAGAGAATTATTGATATTAAACTTGATTGAATGATGAACTAAAATATTACAAAGAGTATTTATAAGATAAGATAAAACCCTAATAGCTAATTGAGCCTTGGGCTCGAGCCCAGGCGTATCATTCCTCACTCTTTCAAAATCACCTTGCCCTCAAGGTGTTGTCTTCAAAAGTTTTCTCAATTCCGGGATTCCATGATCTTCTTTGAATTGCAGCCTCCATCGTTTTCTTCTTCACATAACACAACACCCTTCTTCCATCTCTTGCTGCCCTACGACTCTTCTCGCGATATATCCACTTCAAACAAAAAACCAAACTCTCGCCGGAAACATCTCTACCCTCCAACATCTTAATCACAAACTCCTAGATTAAACCCAAATTTATTTCATATATACTATCATCAGATATACCACCTCCATCCTTAAGTAGCGATATCACTATATTCGACTCATCTTCGTCAACCCTACACGCTTCACCACCACCCACAACAACATCTTCTACACTTTCTTTATTTTCTGAAAATCCGCTAAACTCACTACGAACTTTCATGCTTTCCACATTACTCTCACCAATATCAAAAAATCGTTTATAGCGCTACTAACCTCAACAACACCAGTATCTTCATTAGCATCTAAGGACTCTTTAATCACATATGGAACTTCTTCACTTGGCCATGATAGAACGATATTTATTTTCTCTTCAATGTTCAGCTTTTTCCCTTCAATTATCTCAAAACGAGCCTCCATTATACGAGCTATGGAACATGGTTCTTCTAAAGTTGTAGGCACTAACCTTAAGAGTGCACATTGTAGAAGCGGTTTAAGTCCAGAGATATAAAACGATTTAAGTAAGTTTTCAGAGATCCCCATTATTTGATTTATAAGTATCTCAAACTCATTCTGATATTCGGCCACCGTACCCATTTGCAAAAGCTTAGATAGTGCGTCCCGATCGTTGCTACCCGATGCCATGAATAGTAACTCGAAAAACAATAACTCGTGAAAAGTGAACAGTATCGATGAATAGTACCTGTGAACACCTGTGAACAGTGCCGATGAACAGTACCTGAATAGTATGATGAATAGTGCGATGAACATTACACTGTAAAATAGTGATCGATGAACAGTAACTTTTTTTTTTTTTTTTTTTTTTTTTTTTTTATTTTTATTTATATATATATATATATATATTTTAAATTGGAACCCTAATTTGGAAGCCCTCTCAATGAGGACTCTCAATGAAAGCACCAATTGATACGACCCGGTTAGGGGTTGTATCGGGATAATACACCACTTCAAGCGTGTGCGAGCTCCTTAAGAAATTAAATAGAAGAACTAGAGAATTATTGATATTAAACTTGATTGAATGATGAACTAAAATATTACAAAGAGTATTTATAAGATAAGATAAAACCCTAATAGCTAATTGAGCCTTGGGCTCGAGCCCTGGCGTATCAGAAAATCCGAATTTTCCTCTTAGTGCGAAGCCATGAGTTTCAAGATTTCCCTTCGCGGGTCTCTACTAGTGGTTCGAGTCCCGAGGCCTGCTCGTTTGAATAGTTTAACTCGAGGGTCTGATTTCAAAAGTGTTGTCGTTCTAAAAAAAAGTCCTATACAATTAGGCTAGTTAAGCAAAGCGAATACATTTAGGTACGCTTACTCCTTTAAAGTGTTATTTTGACTAAATGTTGAGCACTTACTTTTAGCTAGTTAAGCAAAGTCTAAGAAAAAGACTCGAATATGCAATGTTATTGATGAAAAAAAATAGTAATAAATGCATTTAAGACCTCATACAAGTAAAATTACACTTCAAAAGATACCAACACAATTTGCTAAAGTACCTAGAAGCACATTTGGCCAACAAAATTACAGAAGCGGGTTACAAGATTAACAGAATCGTACTTGATAAAGTGGATTTGTTACAATAATCGTAAACCTCAAAATCTTAAATAACTTGAATTAATAAAACACACACACACACATATATATATATATATATATATATACACACACATAAAACAATCAATCATCTATGTACAAGTAACTGGAATATAGGATTATGAAAATATAAGGAGATGAGAGACTATTGGAACCATTGTGCCAAGATTGAGAATGACTTTTGGTTGCCTAATTTGTAGGAGGGTCAAACAACTAGATACGAGTACTAGATTTACCATAAAAGTATCGGATTTACCCTCCTCTGCCCCAATAAAGTTCCGCCCTTGTCAGCAACTGAAAATACCCCATCTATGTTTTGCACCCACTTAATACAATCTTTTTTCATTTAGGTTTATCCTTACTTGAGTTAACATGAACAATAAATCTTGGAGTTGCGCTGATTCGGGAAGTATTGGAGGTCGAACAAACTACAAATTTCGTGAAAGTGTGCGTGCTTCATTTAAAGAATAAAAATCTTTGACCTTCCCAAAAGCATTTCTTGATAGCTTGAGCAAACAAGAAACAAGATCTTAAATGTTGATTGGCCTATCCACCAGTAATTCCAAAATGATACCTGGTTTCACACATTGGCTTCCCACTTCCAAGATCCTGAACTTAAAACCTCGATCTTATCGACTTCATTCAATGATTATTTTCCAGACAGATGATAACGTTGTATGTTTGGAAACGCAAAGTACCTTTGTAAACTTAGAACATCTTGCTATCTCAACCTTCCTTCTTGCAACCTTTCTTTAAACATCTTGCTAGGTACTTTCAAGAACAATTTCGACGTTAATATATACAAACAAAAAAAATTATGTATGCTTTTGAACATCTTGCTATGAAGGGTATTGATACACATTTTCTTGAGTGAACATAATTGATTATTTGCTTGTGACCATCTTACGCTCATTTTTTTTTCTTTCCTTTCAAAGATGTAATGATATGAATTGCAAAGATTAGTGTTGTTAAAAAAAAAAAAACTTTTAGCATACATAGCACGTACCCCTTTAGTATACATAGCAAGTACAAATTAAGTCTCACAAAATCTTGTCAAATTAAACATACATACTACTCCCACTATGAGTTAGATCAAATGAGAAGGATAATCAAAATGAGAAGTAACCACAATCACATATTTCAAATACACCTATAAAAGTGGATGCAACTTCTTTCAAATTTTTCCTCCTAATTTAAAATGTGTTGCTAGAATTATTTATCATCATTCTTATTTAAACTATTACGTATTATTCTTACTCCATCCCTTCCCTTTCCATTATAACTAAAAGGACAAGAAAAATAAACATAGTATCTATTAATTGTGCCATTTTAGTATAGTAAACCATTTCCACCCATTTTCACTTCATTATGTGTAACCTCTATCATTACGTCTGTGAGATTTGGACAACATAAAGCCTCCCTACCATCTCATACTTTCCTTCTCCAAGCTCAAGTCAAAATTTGGCTTAAAAGACAATCTTTTAGTTGTTTGGGTGAAAAGATATGGGAAACATATTTGCTAGCGAATATTAGACGATAAATATAGCTCAAGCCAGATTGTGAAACCCTAATTGACCCAAACTCGCAATCGGGATTGGGCCATATTTATCGTTTAATAGCTAAAACGAACCAATCCAGTAATCTGCTGAGATTTTGATAGAGTTCAGAATTCCCATTGCAATCTTACGGGTAAAAGATGCTTGTAAACATATATTGAAATTCTGAATTTTTGTTTAATATTGACAATGATCATCTAAGTGCTTCTACATTTAAATGAATATGAGAGATCCATTGACCCGTGTAAAGTATTAACTACGTGATGCCAAAAGGGAATATTTATCTCTTTTAAATCTCCAAACATTCTTAGGCGCCGTTCGGTTCGTAAAACACCCATACCAAACGCCTCCTTAGTCAATCACCGATGATTGAAAGGTTTCAATAGCGGACACCGAAGCTACCTTTTGATTGAGAAGCTACCACTTGGTTCCAGTTAATCCAGGTTAATTTCTTTTCACCGATACCCCACACCAAAAAGAATTGTTTCGAATAAATTCTAATCAAATCGGAGCTAGGGGCCGAGTACAGAGAGTAAAAATTTAGTGAGATGCAAGTGAGAGGTTATTTTATTAATTTAAAAAAAAAAATGTTTGGGTAAAAGGGCTACGTCACAATCATGAAACTACAACAAGATGCAGGACGCATATTTGAACCCACCAATACATCAAGGTAGTTGAATGGCACGGTTTCGTGTTAACACCCAAAATAAGAAGCTTTATGATTCACATCCAACTGACGAATTGTAACCCCAAACAATCGACCTTTATATACGTTAACTTTTAGGTCTGGCGAAAGTTGAAAACACCTCAAGATTATAACAAGATTTTTGATATTTTCTTCTGTTCACGATCCTAAACGCAATGCATCACCAGCAAAGTGGAGGTGAGATACTTCCACGTGATATGATCCCAATTTTACACCTTCGGACATGCCTTAGGTTCTAGCTTCGACATCTCCATGTGAGGACCTTCTATCGCCATTATAAACAAAAAAGTTGAGGGAAGATCACCTTGTCTTAGACATTTGCTAGCATAGAATTCATTTGTATATTCTAACTATATCTATTTTATTTTGATATAATCCTAGGTTAATTATTTTGGCATTAACCTACTTTGGTGGTGGAAGGAACAAGAAGAGTCTTTGGAGCAATGGAAAGAGGGTACATGTGACTATAATACTTATGAAGATGATTATTTTGATGATTATGGTCTCTCTGCGGCCCTATTAAAGGCTGCTGTCATCCATGACATTAGACTTGGATAAGCTGTTCTTTTTTAATTGTGCATAAAGTTTACTGCTGTCATCCATGACATTAAAGTAATATAATTTACAGGGTGAAAGGCCCTATACCAAAAAAAAAATTATTTTGGGATTGTGCTATTCTTAGCAATTAGCATACATATATTCTCATTGTTGCATAAATAGTCTCTCAGTCAATGCATGTACATGTTATATCCTCACACTAGCTTTTTTCTTAATTCGTTCTTTTAACTAAAACGATTATTTGTGTACAAACACTTTATTTTTCTACTCGTGATCTCTCATCCATATATTCTATCATGTATCACAATCTCATGACTTAAAAAGTAGTTAATTGCAGAAGTTTGTAGAACTAATTAGCATCTCTTAAAACCTCCCATGTGGAAAAGGTATATTCGTGTAACATATGAGTCGTATGTATGTAAGTAGGGCATGTATATCGATGAGCCTCATATATAACAACTTAACATCAATATATATCAGCCAATCAATAACACCAACTGTACGCCACTAGTGTCTATTTCTGATATCGGGTTTGTGGTTTAAATTTGGTTATTGAATAGTGAATACGACACAGAATACATATATGGGAAACTGATATATCTACCTAATTTGTGGAAGAAAAAAGAAAAAACAGATGCTCTTAATAATCTAAAAACGAAATAGTACGTGATAAGATTAAAAAAAAGTTTCAGATTATAAGTAGAGTCATTGTTCTAAAAGGCTCGTAAAGGCCCCACATACGCCTCGTAAAAATGTGAGGTTTGGTCATGCCGCCACGCCATGCTGTCACGCCGCTTTATGACACATGTTTTTCTAAACTCGATATATATTAATTATGATATAAATATATAAATATTTTCATACTTTGTGTCGCCTTATGCCACGCCTTATAAACGCAAAAGCTTCACTTTAGCCGCAAAAGCGTGAGGCTTGGTCATGCCGCAACGTCATGCTGTCACGCCGCCTTATATAACACATATTTTTGTAAACTCGATATATATGAATTATGATATAAATATATAAATATTTTAATACTTTGTGCCGCTTTATGTCACACATTATAAACGCAAAAGCTTCATTTTAACAGAAAAACGTGAGTTTTTGTCATGCTGCCACGTTACGTCTTACGCTATTTAGTAGAGTCATAAATATAAAGTTAGTAATAATATTGATAATAGTAAATGCATTAGTAATAAGATATGATTATGAAATAAAAAACTAATATAGAATCAAGGTGGTATATAGAAAGGATCTACCAACTAGCAATGGCATCTAGATCTTGATACTTGGCATATATCTTTAGATCCTACCAATCCTACGGTTCTCCTTCACTTATATTTTTTTTGATCATATATATACACTTGAGGTCTTCCTTTCCTTTTATCTTCACAAACCAATCCTCCCTTCACCAATCTATTTGATAGAATAAAAATGAGCATGGGAGGCGGCTTAACCGATTCCTCAATGGAGGCGGTTGCGATAATGAATTACTTGAGGGTGCAGCATGGTGCATGGGCTTGGCTAGCAGCCTTTCTTACAACCACGGCAGCTGCTATTATTAGCATCTGCCGCCTTAGCAACCGCCTCAGCCCGATTATTAATATTATTAGCATCTCCCATTCTCGCTCTTCTTTGTCGCAGCTGCCTCAACCAGCTGAGGTTATTAGTCCACACAAGGATGAGAAGGATGAGAAGGAGACACCTTGTTCTTCTTCGACTACTTGCAACACAAGCACCTCATCATCAATTTTTACCACTACCTTGTCATGTACCTTGGAGAAAACAGCAAGTGGCAAGTTCACCCTCTACTATGCTCATGATGACACCATCAATAGTAATAACATATCTACATCCTCATCCTCATCACATGACTTCATGGATTTGGATGATGATGATAGTCACATTAAGCTTACAGCGGCAGCAGCCGGTAAGAGAAGATCAATCATGGGTGGTGGTTCTTCTTCGTTTTCATCTAAACAAGCAGCTAATGAATGGGAATTGGACACATTAAAGATAAAGACAATGGACATGGGGTGGTATCGTCACCAAGATTTAAGCCTCTTAGACGGCAATGTAGTTCGCTTGTGGAACCAAATCCAATAGATAGTTCATAATAATATTATGTAACAGCTAGTCTTAATAGTCAGGATGTATCCTAGGACTCAAATATATTGTCCATATGTCCTCCTGTGGCTGTCTTCATCATTGATTGAACTTCAAGTGTATATACATGAAATCAAATATTTCAATTTTGTTTATCACTTCTTTCTTATTGTTGCTATTGTCATCAAGTGTTAATTCATCAAGTCTCCATGAATATTGAGCTACCTAGCTAGATTTGAGGTTACTTAGATTAAGGTTTTCAGACCTAACTTTAATTAATTATAATTCGATTTGGTGAGTGTCAAACTTTTCGCATCTGCCCCGCCAACTGCCTTGATTAATTAGAATGATATCTCCCCTTAATTATTCTTCACGTCAAGTATTTTTACTAATTGTCAAACCAAACCAATTAACATCACAATAATCATCAAGTATATGATTAACAAGCTAGCTAGCTAGATAGGTAACCTAAGTGTGAGCGCAAAATTTCTAAAACCACCAACCAACTAATTTATAAAAGAAACATCAATTTATAAGTATTATACCTTTCCTTGTCAACTATCCATATTTTCCTGCTAAAAAAACATGCTTTTAATGAGAGCCTCCAACTTAAAAAAATCATCCACGTTGCGTTTAAGGGTTGCAGCCTTGAATGAGGAAGGTGCATGGTAGCAAATGAACTAGGGCAGATATATGAAACTTGAATTTTATTCAATTGATGTTATTATAGGTTCGTTAGTCGTGACATCTTCACAAAAAACATAGATACTCGTTTTTTTCTTGAACGGCTGAAATATATATATATTAAAAACTACTAGAGCGCTAGGCGCAAAAAGTACATATACAGACTAGAAAGAAACACAAGAATGAGATGCTTGAAATTCTGTATTATTAACCCTAGTTTCCGATCTTTTAGACGATTAATTTACGGAATAGAGATACTATTAGTGGATAATTAGGCCTAAGCCCGGTTTGTGGGTTCTAGGAATTAGGGTTTTAACATTATAAATAATGGTCATCAATAAAGTTTTACTACAAACTAAACCCGGTATAAAAGTCCTCTCCATTCTAGAAGAAGTTGACGTGACCGCTCCATATTTGTTTGCATCAAACAAGGTATAATTTATCTAACCTGATTTGATTATAACCATTAAATTTGATAGTTTTGAACCTCTGATGGCCAAAAAATCAAAATCTTGATGTGGTACCGCGCGACTACCAGAACTTGTGTTTTTGTTTTATTTGTTTGGTGTGTCCGTGACAGACATCCACATCCACATAAACAATCCAAAAGTTTATGTTATCTTTCATTTCTGTCCATAATACATATATGTATGATAACCAGAGTAATTATCAGTGCTTCGTGGGCGGAGCTTTATACATAACATGTACGTTTGTTTCGTAACGAATGTTCATTTAACACAAATGCTATTCCCCCGCGTGTGCTTAAGTTATTTTCCTTACCAAACACTTCGAAACCACAATTTTCCTTGATAGATATAGATGCTCATTATCTTGTTTCTTACTCACCTTGTTATTCTTCAACCTCTTTAATAATTTAGAGATTCCTTAATGATCGAGAGTCCGATTGGCTAGTCCAAATATAGTGGCATGACCAATGTGGCAACTTGAACATTTTTTTTTCTGGAAATTGTATGAAGTAAATAGTATAAGCACATTTTATATACTATAGGATATGCTTAGACTCGTAACTTTGACTGAACCTAGTACAACAGATAAAATAGACGTCTGCGTGCTGTCACAAATGAAATGAGCAACAAAAAAAGCCAATTAGTCGATTAACGAGAACATTATGCATGCAATAGATAACATATTATGGCAAGGGATGATGATAATATTAGATTAAATAGAAAATTGATAACTTCTTTATGACTCATTTAGTTTTGCGTTGCTTCTCTAATATGTAGTAGTAAATAGTAATATATATTTATCCAGAAAAAATTTACAGCAGGGAGAAAAGAGCATATCGTATTTTTAATTCAACATATAGCTAGGCAGATGGATATATTTCAAGATATAGAGTGGAGATCAAGGAATTGAAGTATCTATTGTTATATATCTGCATGATCTAATATTCTAATGTGCTATCTTCCCGATTCCATAAACGGAAATGTGTTATCCGTGATCACTTGTGATAAGATCTAGGCTCATTTTGATTGTATAGTTGAGTTTAATGTTCAATGGAATTCCTTTTATCCTTTCTTTCGAACAGAAAATTGGATTAAAGACTCTAGCAAAGTGCAAGGAACCATTACAATTGAAAGAAAAGAATTTTACGTCATTAAAAAGAAGCTCCTTTCTTGGTCGTTTAGATACAAAGATCGAGTCGTTTCTAACGCACCATAGGATCCACAAGCTGGTTTGTACCACCACATCAAAGGACGTACCTTTGGTAAGACTCCAATAAAGGAACACGAAGGATGATATTATCCAGGTTCCTTGTATCGTAAAAAGAAACAAAACAGAAGAGTACACATAAGTATACTTGTGAGAGTTTTAAGTTATCTTAAAAGGATGCTATAAGCTAGTTAACTGGAATGTGAAAAATATGTATGAGCTTTTTGGTGTCACACCACACCAACCGCATAGATAACTTGACCGGGGTAAGACTGAGGTTATAATGACATTAAGCTGCATAGATTGGAAAAAATAAGTTCTTAAGCGTGTTGAATAGATGCTACAGGGAGACAGAGAAGTGGCTAATATTTTTTCTTTTCAATAGTTTAAAGAAAACCGTCATGGTTGACCTTGCTTACTACTAATCTATTATTAGTCATTAATTAATTAGTATCCTAATCCTATGAAAACATTAGTCCATACATGTGAATCCTTTACTTTACACTCTGCTGCATCCCATTTTTCACTTTAAATATTACTAAAATTTCAACTTTCAGAAGTCAAACTTATTAAAGAATTCCATACATACATACGACATATGTTAAGAAGTCAAGTGGAAGTATCAATTAACAGTTTTAGCTTTAATGTTTTAATTTAGAGTAAATTACATAAATGATTCTTTGTAGTTTGGAAATAATTGCATCTATCGTCTCCGAGAGTTTAAAGTTGCATTCTCATTCTTTATCTTTGCAAAAAATAACATCGATAGTCCAAATTATTTATTTTGACATTAAATCATCTGCACATGCCTCACACGCGAGGGTATGCATGTCTTTTCTCTTATGTTGTAGAGCCCTTTTTAATATTCATTTTCTTTCTCAATAAATCCACATACCCACCCACACTAAACACTTGCGTTTTTATATCCTTTTCATCTTTTTTCTTTCACTATTTCTTGAATAACCAATAATGGTCAATTGTTTTTGTGGTTAAAGATCAATCATTCACACATCATGGACAGGTCAAAACTCTGGTAAATGATTTTACGATTGTCCTCAGAATGTAAGTTTTTAAATCTAAACTTAAAGAGGTTTCCATGTGCAAACCTCTTGTGTTGGTCCTGAAAATAGCATGAAAATGGAGTGAATAAGACAGATAGTGGTAAGTGTGCACCAAGTTTACTAACTGAGAGTAGGTTATAGGAGAATGATAGAATGTACAGAATAGCATGTAGAGTGATATTGGCATTGATGTACACTGAATCTATTTGTCTAACTTGAGTATGTTGGCCATTTGGGAGAGTGACATAGATAGGATGTTTGCATAGTCTGATATTGTGCATTGAGGTTAGTGTTATGGAAATATGGTATGTGGCACCACTATCAACTACCCATAGATGTATCTGATTAAGCATGATAGATCCAGCTAGTCTATAAGTACTGCAAGCAATATGTGAGATTTTGAGTTTAGGTATACATGTAGAGCCAAAACCAGTTGCGTCTTTGGTGTTAGTTGCATCAGCATCATCATTTGGTTGAGCTGATTTTGTAAATGATCCATTCTGGCACTCATTGTTGCAACATTCTTGTTTGTGGCACTTGACACTTCTGCATTGACCCCTTGTGAACTTGTCATGTTCACCAATTTGCTTCCTGAGTAGTCCTGTGAAGTTTGTTTTGGTGTTTGGATTGGAGGCTTATACTTCCCATGTAGTAGATGTCCCACTGGATACCCAACAAATTGATAACATTGTTCCTTAAAGTGACCCTCCTTGTTGCAATTTCCCCAGATTACCCCTTTTCTAAAATTGCCCTTTCTTGATGCAGAATCTCTTTGATTGTGACCTCTTGCAGATGACTCACCAGGACTGTAATTTCTCCTAAACCTAGTATTGCCATTATAAGAGTTTCTTGAGTTGTTAGAGTGTGCTGAAAGTACAACTAAAGGTATAGTTTTGAGTGCATTACATTCCCTTTGTTTCTCCTATTGTCTGATCATGCTATATACCTTAGCAACAATGGCCATTGGGTTCATGATAAGGATTTGACCTCTGACATTAGCATAACATTTATCCAAACCCATTAGAAACTGAATCAACCTCTTTCTTTGATCTCTTTCACCATTGATTTTGCCATTTTCACAAGTACATGCACAAACACACAGATATGAAGCATCTAGTGAATCAAACTCATCCCAAACCTTTCAACTTGTGATACTAGATCTTAATAGCACATTTTTTTGTTTCAACTGAACTAGATCATTTGTGATTTAGTAAATCATGTGACCATGTAATTGAGAGTAGTGCTCTTGCATTTCATTCCAAAGATCATAAGCAGAATTGACAGAGTAAATTACTGATGAATTCAGATAACAACATATTATTACCATCATTTATTCTATGTATATTACTCAATTTATACTATTTTATATGAGATTTAGAACTTAATCATTTACTTTTGTAAATCTCAGTAATATTGGAGCATTTGGAGAAAGTTGTGGAAAAAGACGTGTTTTGGAGTCAAAATGATGATATTGAAGAAAGCCTAATGATCAGACACTCAATACGGCGTATCAATGCTAATTAGATACTATGTATCCATATACTTAGAAGATTTCAAGACCTTGCCTGACTTTGATGAATACGGCGCATCCATCTTTGGGAATACACTATATATGAAACTTGGTCGATCTAAAGAGCATGCTCGAAGATGCTTTAGTATTTTGGCCATAAAATCTTTATCTGGACTCCGTTTTAGTTGATTCAAGCGGCCACACGAAGAGAAAAAGGAAATCTATCTGTTCCTGAAGGAGATACGACATATAGGGTTTGTGAATATGTCGTATCAGTCGATACACCATATCATAATTCTGGATGCGCCATATCAGGTGAGTCTCAGACTTGGAGGCTACGTTTACTCATGCAAACGACGTATCATACTCTCTTGATATGACGTATCGATCTCTATTTTAGAAACAATAAATAGAAGACTCATTAACGAATTAAGGTATCATTGGGGCCCGAAGTGTCATTCCCAGACGATCAAAACCCTCTCCAAACAATAGAAGATCCATATTGAAGATCCAATCATCCTTGAAGAGCATCTCTAATCATTGTTATATTTCTTAATCATTCGGTTATCGTATTGCATTCATTATGTTTCGTACTCTATAAGCTGTGATTGTATTTATGTACCTTGCTACAGAGATTATGGGTTAACACCCTTATGTGTTAGCCAAGTTTATTCATATTTGATGTTTTGATTTGTTACTAATTCGATAGGCAGCTCAGTCTTCGTTTTAATTATATTCATTACTTCATTGATATTGTTTAACATGTTGATGTAAGCCCTAGAAGGGATAAATAATAGAATTGATAATCATTAAGCAGCTTTATGCAAATTCCAATTAATAGTGACAGGATTAGTAAGTCAAGAAGACTTAAAACGAAAATCTAGACTCTAGGAGAATTAAAGGTAGGACAGGCCGTGCCTAGCCGTGAGCACCATTGCTATAGGTATTAGACTAATCAAAACTTAATATGCAAATCTTATATGACTAAACTTGGTTAATACGTTCTTCTTATCTTTGGTGTCTTCATACTTTTATTGTTTATTTTACTTTATTAGCTTATTAAAAAAGCAAACTCATGCCAGTCTCTCAGGCTGAAACCCCTTTACATTAAGTAAAATACCTTTAGAATTAGTATATTAGAAATACACTTTTAGTGATCGACACCCTACTTACCAACTAACCTACCATCGACCGGGTAAATGCTCATTAGTGTTTGTTTTAGGTAAAGTCGACATAAATAAATTCAAAGCTTGTTAACAATAATTACCTATACTAAACGATACATCAATTACTTATTTGTTCATCAATTGTGTTCAAGATCCATGATATGATCATGTCATTAGTTCTTTCCCAAAGTGCCTTTAGATTTGAGTTAATTCCAAGTTCTTCAAACTCACCAGTGACAATCTTAAGCTTGTTCTTTGCATTTAGGGCTATCATCATGGATATTTTCCAAGAACCATAGTTATTTGATCCTGTGAGCTTCTTTAATATGAGGATTAGACCTGGATGGTCATTTTAATGTAAGAATAAAGGATGATTTGAGTTGATTTCATCATTTTGAGAGGTTTTTGAGTTTCCTGCCATTTATTTTTTGAGATTTAAAGTTTTTTTGTGTTTTGGGATGAATTGAGTTGATATATGTATTCTTGATGTTGTTGTGATAAGAAATATGTTGGTTTTTATTGAATTTAGTGATGAAAATTGATGGTTTATGACAGATTGTAATGATTAAAAGTTGTTATGGTAGTCGGATTTTGTTACAGATGTGAAAAGTTTGTTATTGATGATGGAATAAGGTGGTGGTGGTGGTGGTTGGGCAGGGTGGTTTCTGCTCTGATACCATATTGAGATTGAGAGGAAATGAAAACGGAATTGTTATTGAAGTGAAAAACTTATAATCAAATGACCATAGACAAAGTATTTATGTAGGGTACAATTGGCGGCATAGTTAGTTATTCAAGTAACTAAACTTTGACCTGCATTGACCAAACATCTAAGCTACTAATAAGCTAAAGCTAAACATTACAAGCTACATTACAAGCTTAAACTGGACATAAAGCTGCTATACTAAGCTGCTACATCATACTGCAATCATTTAAACACTTTGTATGGTGAAGATTTTTTGTAGACATTGTTTTGATGACTTAATTGATCATCTGTCCATTATTGTGAGATCAAGACAAAGGAAAGAAAACGATAAAGAGATTTGTCTAGCAAGGGTTGGGCGGAAGTTTTGTGATAAAGACTCATGAACCTTAAACGATGTAGTTCAAAGAAAAGCCAACCTAAAACGACGTAATTTGTTCCGTTATGGTATAAAAGGGTAATACTTGCATGTTTTCTTTTTCCATCACAAGCTTTTAAACCGTCTTTTTTTTTTTCATACGCAAGCCCACATGTTAGGCTTTAAATCTTTTTCTACACAAGCCACAAGTTATTAAACCGTCCTTCAGAACATTAATTTGTTTTTTTAAATCATAGCCTACATGCTAGACACCGTCATAATTTATGAAAGTGCAAATTTTAAACAAACAACTTTCTATACAAGTCATGATTTAAAAAACTTGCCCTAACAATGTTCTCACATTAAATTTAAAAAAATATCGTATGATACAATTTTTTTCAACTACATGTTGATTATTTTACTTTTTTTATAGATATTACACGAAATACTTAACTACTACATCAAAACTATAACTGTTTGCTTCTAAAAAAATCTCAATCTCTATGCACGAAGACTCTCCTAATATCACACTAATACAAGCATGTGCTGTGAAAAAGTGACTATGTCGACAATAATGTACAAAAGATATGTCAACACCAAAGGTGGGGTGGATAGTGACATGGAAAATAAGTGCATAAATATACTGTAATTAATAAAAGAAATCTAGAACAAGTGAAATAAGGCACGTGAAGCATGTAAGGGTTACTAGGGGCCGCGTTAATTAGTACCCTTTTGGAGATCTTTAAGAATTTCGTTTTAAAGAAACTATATAAGAGTCAACGCGTCATGTTGACCTTCAACTCACTTGGATCACTACTACTTACTATATATATGAAGCCGCCAATTTCACTTCCCTCAACAACAAAACAACATCAATTTTATCATATCATAATATGGTTAAACAAGGTTCCTCATCGTCATTGTCATCGGGTGGTAGTCGAGATAGAACTAGTAATAGTAGTAGTACTGATCAGAGTGAGAGGGCTAATAAGTACACGGGTGTACGAAAGAGGAAATGGGGAAAGTTCGTTTCGGAAATAAGGCTACCAAAGAGCCGAGACAGGATTTGGTTAGGCTCCTACGACACTCCTGAAAAGGCCGCTAGAGCCTTTGATGCCGCTCTTTTTTGTCTTCGTGGTAGCACTGCTAACTTCAACTTTCCACACCAACCTCCTCATATTCGAATTCCTGGTGATAAATTGCTCTCACGCTCTGAGATACAAGCTGTCGCAGCCACTTACGCTTCTGCTTCTTCTACGGACTGCATCACCACACACGATCTTTTGTCATCTTCCACCTCAACCTCATCTTCGGAAGACGAAGAGTCTCCTTCACCTTCGTACGTCTCTCAGCTCCAAACGGATCAGAGTGACCCTTGGACTTCCCCTCTAACAAATCTGGATGATGACTTTAATAGCTATATCAATTCCCTTGGTGATCATACCATCATCAGTAGTAGCACAACCAGTGTCCCAGATTTCGGGATATATCCCGGATTTGATGATTACTTCATGCCAATGCCACCAATGCCATCTTCCAATAATGACGAGTACGTGGAAAGTGACGGGATCTACTTGCAAGGCTCATCCTTGCTCTGGAACTTTTAACTGATTCAACAATACTTGTTATACGTACCTAGAGAGAAATCTAGGCATATGAGGCGCGGTAAAGTATCGAAATTCTGGAAAGTTTTAGTTGCCGGAGTTTCTGAGTTAATGATAAAATAAATTGTATATGTATATATGTAGCTCAATTTAGGTATGGAGTTACAGATACAATTGATAAAGGAGATGGACCACCTTTTATTTGTTGGACCAGAATCAATTCTTTAGCTTTGATTACAATACTTGTATAAGTCCACTATATACCCAAAATATTTATCTTCTATACATTACAAAAGTACTAGCATATATCATACTTTCATTTATCATAAGTCTCTTGAAACATTGTATAAATTAAACAAACCAAATTATTTGCTTAACTAATTGGTAACACCTGTGACCAGTTTGGTGTGTTCATTACAATGTCATCATACAACCGAATTATACATTGTAGCGATTAGTGCATCAAAACAGTGTAGCAGCTTTCTTCAAAAGACATATAAAAACTCACCGCTTACATGCTTGCGCTTTTCATGTATGTACGAGGCTTGTTACTTTTTTGTGACTATCGTTTGGTTAAGGGTGCCAGTTACTGGTCTAATCATAAGGATACGATTTAGCGATGGTATTTCTCAGTCCAGAATGGAAAAAACTGTGCGTCAGGTAGCAAGGAGTTATAGGTTGGCTTCTAAAAAGCATAAAGACGGAAATTTAAACCTCTTGAGGTTAACAAACAGCTTCGCAACAAGTCTTTGTTTAGGCCTTGACTGTTTATATGG
This sequence comes from Chrysanthemum seticuspe, assembly GCA_019973895.1. Lineage (NCBI taxonomy): Eukaryota > Viridiplantae > Streptophyta > Magnoliopsida > Asterales > Asteraceae > Chrysanthemum > Chrysanthemum seticuspe. Next base: position 360,060,872 of record BPTQ01000005.1, on the reverse strand, counting down.
ATCCAAACACGGCTTCATCTGCTAAAATCACACATCTCTTCTTCCCAATGCATTACTACGCATAAGTTTGTTTCTATTCATGGCATTTTCTATACATGGTTGGTTTCTTTATAATGTCCAAGGCATCATTTTTCTCTTGGCAATCTCCATTCTGAAACGAACCACAAGTCCCTTGGACGTCTCCCTAAGAAGTAAACCGGATCTCTCAGATGGTCCTGCCTCTTAAGCATGATTTTTGTGTTGTCGTATTTGCCATGGCAATCACAAGCCTTATCCAAGCAATTACTATCGAGTGCAGTGTTGCTTGGCCATTATCTGCTTAGGCTCTTCCCATTCACCCATGCTTGTCCTTTACCAAATCCTTCAAGATCCATGGACACTGGATCCCTTCCTAACAGAGCCTTGAATTTAGTCTATATCCAACAACAAAATGTTAATCACTTGATGTACGTACATCAATCATAATATCAATTCTAGTGAATGCTAATCAATACGTGAAACACCAAGTCATCTTTCGTTGTGTGGGAAGATGACAAGATCGCCACACAGAGGACTTGGCGTGAAGGAGTTTATTTTGGTGATCATTGCTGTTAAATCCAACCTCGTAAGACCATTTGTGGGACGACAGATCTTTAATCACCTATCTTTCCAATGATCTCTACTGGACCAGACCAGACACACCATTTGCAATCGCATCCAATTTTGCTCCATGATTAATGCTGCCCATTCAATATACTACGTATATATCATCAGCTGCATACATGCCTAGATAGTCACTCTAGTTGGTGCCCCACTAGGCCAGGAGAGATGCCGGAGCTATTCCTTGTGGGGTGGACAATGGCTGTTGCCAAAAGGCACCCGGGGTCAGGGTGTTCCCGCCAATCTACACCTTTTTGTGGAATTGTACATTGGATTACCATCCAGTCCAGTTTTCGGTCCATATTTTTGGGATGTTTTTGGAAACAATCTATCTATTGATAAAAATAAGGAAGAAACCTCCAATCAGGGTGGAATTGTCCTAGCAAGTTACCATGGGTTGCGGAGCATTATCCTGTTGACACGTGATCCACGGGACGCCAATATCAAGTGAAACAGCCATCCTAGCTAGCTTGCACCAGTCAATATATACTTTCGCCGCAGCTCCATAAGATATCATTACATTCCCATACTCACTCTCAACCTACACTTTATCATCATTTATAGAAATATCAATCCATTCAATCTAATCTAAACACACACATAACTAAATTGATCAAGGTTAACTTGGATTTACATACCATGTCAACTATAAACGCGGTTACACTTATATGCTAGCTACGAGCGATTCGGCAATTAGTTAGTTGCATACCACAGATTACCATGTACACTGTATAGTATTAGGTGTTAGAAGAATATCAATCCCACGCATAAGGGCCAATACGGAGTATAGCATATAGCCCATGATCTTGAATTGTTTTTATAAACCTTATGAAATCAAAATCCCCCGAAAATTCATATAGACGATGAAAAGGCTAATGAGCGTTCCAATTAAAGTACGTAACTTTCAATTGCATCAACACCACCTTCTTTTGCTTTCTTAATTAATCAAATCTGGCCACATCTAATACAAACATTTTAAAACATACTACATTAATTCAAGGCATCCAAGAGTGGGAGTGAAATCGGGTGAAATAGCCTATACGAGCATTGGAAAGATGATAACCCGTATCATGATGATAACTGCGAAGATTCAACTGAAGAGCAATTAGCTTTTTGTGACACTTATGATATAAAGGTTTGTTGTCATACTAGAAGTTTTTATAAAGCCGTTTTTCATAAGTTTTATTTGTCAATTTTATGATAGGTTCTCATTAAAGCACAAATGGTGTGTTTGTTTTCCCGACTATGTAACAGACTAAGATATTGGATTTACTCACATCTTATGTACTTAAATGTATTTTGAGTAATAAAATTTACCGGGTGTTTAAACACCTTTTACCAAAAAAAAAAAAAAACATACAACATTAATTCACTAGCTCGTACATATTCAATAAAAAAGAGTAAATTGCAAAAATCGTTCTCGTGGTTTGACCAAATTGCAGGTTTTATCTCTAACCTTTTGAAAGTGTATGCACTGTCCATGTGCGGAACTTTGGGTTGCAGTTTTCGTCCCTGGGTTTCAGTTTTTTACAAGGGCAATATAGTTATTTTACTTTGCTTATGGACGAAAAAAGCAACGAAAAATTCCCCGCAAGAACGATTCCTACACTTTTGAAAGGTTAGGGAAGAAACCCGCAATTTGACCAAACCACAAGAACAATTTTTTCAATTTACTCCACACGTCGTAGGTAATAACCTCAGGCGTGCTACATGGATAATGAATGACGACGGAGATGAGAAGTCGACATCGGCCATCAATTGTGATAGCCCTACCTTGATAAGAAACTTTGGTTGTATTACATGACTTGATCATAAATATATGAATTAGTAATATGAAAATAGTAAATTTTGAGCACGACATTATTGTATGTGATTGATGTATATATATATTTGGCCAACGCATGCTTAGAAAACTGAAAACATTTTTCTTAAATTAAAAACTTAAAAAATGAGCAATGTTATTAGACAAAACTACCTTTTTACTTATAAAAGTCAACGCAATCTATTAAATATTTAATTAAATACTTAATTACAATTTAAACACTAACATTTTTTACTATCAGTTACTCCACACTCTTATATGCATAAAAACAAATCGCACACGCAAATTAACGCTATTACACATTGTCATCATTATGTGCAGGTAATCATTTGGTTTATCCGAAGGACGTAAGTTTTGGAGCATTTCCAAGCTCATCAAAATTCGGTGTTTGAACAGTTTAAGTATAAATCTATTCCAAATCTGTGTTCGGTTACAAAACAAAAATTATTTAATTTAAAATAATTGATGTCTTTGATAAAATAATAAATTAATTGGGTTATAACTTTGATTTAGAGAGTGTTTGACATTGCGTTATGAAGCCAATTATTCCATTTGTTCTAAAATAAGTGTTTAGTTTGATTTTTTGGAGTTTTTTTGTTCAACTTTATATTTAAATATTTTTATTTGTGTTATATAATAATTGATGAAAATTATACCAATAAAATTACATTTAAAACTCAATTCATTCATATATTTAGCATCAGGTATTATATAACACAAATAAAAGTATTGAATATCAAAGTTGAACAAGAAAGACTAAAAAAAGTTAAACATAACACTTATTTTAAAACGGAGATAGTACCAGATTATCACGATTTGATAACGTGAATAGTCTACTTTTGGTGTTTGGCAAACAAAATGTGATAAGTGATTATTCATGGTATCAAGAGCTTAAAGCGTGGTTTTCAAAAATCACACTTAAAAAATGCCCCTTTTTCGTAATTCTACATGATAAGTCATTAAATAATCCGATTTGTCAAACACTCAAAAAACTAAGTATCTGGTTATTACGATATCAAACAGGATAACTAAATCCAAATACTATATTTCAAAATCACGTTTTACAATTGATCACGTATAGTATCCCTGAACCCAAAAGACTAGGTCGGGCACAATCAAAGAAAAATAACTCAGACCCAGGGGTAGTCCATATTACACCAACATCGGCCCCGTCAAAGCAGGGCCAGTTGGTACGCTTTACTACAAGTGATCGCGGCTTAACATCGTCGCCGCGGAAGAATACCAAGACAGAACGAACCCAGGGATCTAAACCACGGATCACCAAAAAGAGTAAGGAATATTATCTCGACTGACTTTTGCAAACTCCAGAAAAGGAAACACCGCAGTTGCCGCTCAAAAGCATCGTTGTCGTGGTAATAAGACAATCAAAGGGTTTGACCTTAAGGAGTTTGCCGCCCAAAAACGTCGATATCGTGACCCGTAACCACAAGGTACCGACAAGAAAGTCCGCCTATAAAAAAAGGACGATTACCATTCTCATGGGTATGATTTCTCTCACTAGAACACATATATCCTCTCTCACTATATATTTACTCTCACATCAGAGGTTGACCACGAGACCCCCTCTGGTGGTGAGGCTAACTGTGATACTTTTTCTTAACAGCATTTCAAGACATTCACTTAGTTAAAAGTTTAGAAGACTTCCACGGAACCCCGTTCCAAGACAAGTCCCCGAATTTTGTACTAACAACAAAAATTGATTATTTGATTATCCATTTTAAAAACACGTACATATTTTATTTTGAATAAGCAATCTCAAACACCCCTTTATTCTGAATCTGATAATGGCTTGAAATAGCTTTTTGTGTTTACGCAAACAAAACTACTGTTATTTCGAAAAATATCTAATTACCTTTTATAAAAAAGGACATCTGAAAGAAGAAATAAAAAAACTTGGGCCAAAAAATATTCTTCAATATACTTCGTTTTCAGAAAAATAATGCAAATGAATATTTTTGGTCTAGTCTTTTTCACAAAATAATGCAGGTAGGGCCTACATTTTTATAAATAATTGAAAACATACAGTACAGGTGTCCCGTCATGAGAACCTTCCCTACACTCCACTAAAATATTCACCAAATGACCCACCACTCCAAATTCATTTATGACATCGATCAATAATTCTTGAATTATTAGTATTATTTAAGGCTTAATATTTATTCGATAACGTCCACGTCTCTCTTTTAATATTGATATCTAATCCTAGTTGTTAAGACCTATAGGCAAGGGCGGAGCTTAGTGAGGACCGTGAAGTGTCCCGCCCCCCTAGGCCTAAGTCCGTTAGTTTATTTTTTCGCGATTTTATATGTTAAAAAAAAAATTCTTCATCTTGGCCCTCCCATCTAATGTTTTTCCGGAAAATTTTTTGTTTCGGCACTTCCACAAAATTTTTTCTAGCTCCGCCACTGCCTATAGGTATCAAGAGATAATTTACTCAAGTCTTGGAACCCAATGTATGTAAATAAAACTGACTTTACTAAGCAAGTACAGTACGTTAGAGGCATTGGTAACAAATTTCTGACTTTTTTTTAACAGTAAATTACACCTTTCGTTCTTGTGGTTTGCGTTGACCGCAGGGTTTTGTTCTTTAACCAAAAAAGTTGCACCGTCCGTCTTTAAGTGTGAAACGTTATGCACCGTTCGTCCCTCCATCCAATTGGGCCCACCAACTCCCACTAACATCCGTTAACTGAGGTTTTTAAAAGGATATATCCGTCATTTCCCTAGCAACTAGCATTTATACCAATTTTTAAAGTAAAAATTACATAAATCGTCCAAAGTGGTATATCACCACTTACCCCACACACACAAATATAAAACACACATCATCATCATCACCATTTCTCTCTCTCTTTAACCTAGCCGCCGACCACCTTAAACCACCACCATCGCCACACCGCCGCCTACCACACTACACCACCCACCTCAAAACACTCCCCACTCTCCCCTCTTTCCGATCCACTAGGTCACGCGCCTAAAAACCTTCCCCCGCCTCTTGGTATACACTCACGTGCCGCCACCACCTCACCACAACGCCACCACCACCGTCAAAAAGAGAACCGCTGGTGGCGTTGTGGTGAGGTGGTGGTGGCACGTGAGTGTATACCAAGAGGTGGGGGAGGGTTTTTAGGCGCGTGACCTAGTGGATCGGAAAGAGGGGAGAGTGATATATGGAGATGAAGACGGTGGTGCGGAGTGGCTGTGGTGACAATTACCCGAACCAGAGCAACCTATTCACAAATCTAACGCGACCCTTATTAAGACCGTCACACCCTCTTGTCTTGGTGATGATGATGATGGTTGTTGTACTCGATGGTGGTGGCGGTGAAAGAGAAAGTGAGGGAAAAAGGAGAGGCAGTGAGGGAGATAGATGAAATTAGATAGATTTAGGATTTATCTGTTTTTTTTTTTTTCCTTTTTAAAGAGGTGGTGGTGGTTTAAGGCATCCTTTCTTCACAAGAGATATTAGACGTTACGGGTACCCTTTGTAATTGGAAAATTCGACCCACCCTTCTATTGAGGGTAGCGAGTCTCTTCTATGCTAAGGAAAAAAAGTTAATATAAAAGTTGTCATATTTTCTCTACAAATCGAGTCTTTTGATGTTGGTTTCTGTTACACAACAAATTTATTTGGTTTTTGCCTTGTGTTTGCTTGTTTGAAATCATGGTTTGAAGTCTTTTCGTATAAAGGGTTGTCTTTATAATTTAATGATTTTTATTGCTTCTAGTAGTGTAAGACTGTAAGTTGTAACTAGGGTTTTATTAAGAAAAGATCAGGCTCAAAGTAGAGACAAGTTGAAACAAGGAACAGACCAGATGGTTTTATTTAAAAAGATCTGAGTAACGATGATCAAACTGGAAATACAATAAGAAAATAAAAATGATAAATTTAAAATTAATAGTTGATTAGAAAATGATCTGGGAGAAAAATAGGTGAATGGTTGGAGTGATTGGGTGGTGGTGGATGAAGATTGGTGGTGGTTGGGCAAATATGAATACTTTAATATTAAATGTTAGACTATTAGCTGTAGTGGGTCATAAGGGTAAAATGACCACTTAACCCTCACTTGCAGACTTAAAAAGACATAAATACCCTCATGTGGAGTGACTTAACGAGCGTTATAGAGAGGAACGAACGGTGCATAACGTTTCACACTTAAGGACGAACGGTGCAACTTTTTTGGTCAAAGGACGTAACCCTGCGGTCAACGCAAACCACAAGGACAAACGGTGCAATTTACTCTTTTTTTAAAGAACTGGATATGAAGCATTGGTAATAATTAGGTGAACTCAGGCTTTAAAAAAGACCAGGTGCATACAAAATTTTAACTGTAATATAAGAACATATATTTTTTGATTTTTTTGACCTGATGCAATTAGGAAAAATCATAAATTTTTAAATACTAACACTACAAAATATAATTTCATTGGGATCTCATGACATCGCGAGACATCCCCTAGTTCCTGTCACTAGGGAAACCGTTAGCTCATTCAAGATGATTCCCTTGTAAACCTAATAGGTGTGATATGTCCCCGTAACCATGTGTTTAGGGCCAAGCCTCAAGTGACTAGCTACGAGTTCTTAAATCCATCAGGCCGAGATGCAACACAGATTCATATAAGGCTGCATGCAGTAGTGCTAATCGTCACTCGATCAAGGGCTCCAAGCGATCGATTCATGTCGATCTTGCTGCTGTGGAGTTACTCAATCGCCCAAGATTAGAAGCTCACTTGGTCGTCTGGTCGATCGAATCCACAAAGCTTTTATTTCAAAAATATTATCGTTTAATGCAACGGTTTTAAAATAAAAATAAAAAAATTAACCTTTATAAATACACAATACAAACACACTTCAATTCACAAATTTATTTCACACAATTCAAACTCAAAATACTTCTCAACACAAGATTTAATATGGCTTGCCGTTTCCCCCATTCCGTTGAAGATATGCAAGTATACGTTCAAAATCAATGCAATAACGACGATGATGCTCGAAAAAACGCTATTATAAGCGTCATCGAACTGTTTGACCAGGCGAAGGCGGAGAAGGAACAGATGAGAGAAAACTATAAGAGTTGCAACGACATTACGCCTGAACGAAAAGCTGTGATCGAAATTTTTTTGAAAGATCAAGCCCGCAAAGATCGCGAGGTTGCTAACAAGTTGTGGTGGTGTGTTCAGAAGATAACGGACAACGTCAGCACCAAAATCAATTGGAGCTATCGGGAGAACAAAAACGATGGTGTAGGTGCATCAACTTCGACTACCAACTTCGAGCTACTGGGGGAACCTCTGCTAGACGAGGAAGATTTGGCTCGCTTCGAGGGATTTGCCGGTTCTCGGGGAGCATTCAGATTAGATTTATGATTTATGTATTTCGTATCGTTTTAATATTGAATATATTATTGTTTTTATTTCTTATCGTTTTTATTTATGTAACGTTTTAATTATTTAATGAAAATTTATTTTGTGTTAAAAATGTTTTTTTCTTTAAAAAAAATAAAAAAATAAAAATGAACTTGGTCGTCCTTACTGGGACAACTAATCGCCTGAAGATCGCTGGAGAGAGAAAGCTGACGTGCCAAGAAAAATTAAGGAGATTGGGGCTCCTTAGTGGGGCAGCCTAAAAACTTTGTTGTGACCAGTTTAAAATGTAAGGACAATTATATATAGCTAGACATAATATGTGCATTTGTAAAATGTAAGAATCTTTTGGACTAAAGTGCCATGCATGCATCATCATTTAAGACGAATAACATTAATATATACCCAAAATTAGAATAATGTATTTAAAAACAGGCAGAAAGTCATGGCGAGTGAATAATTTGAAAGCGAAAACCATGGATGGTAGGCCATGTAAAACAACCACCTCACCATCAATCATACGTACTGCCATTAATTTATTTTATGTGTTTTTTTCTCTATAAAGAGTTTCCCAAAACTTGTTCCATACACACACTTAATATTGATATATTTACCTAGCTAGCGATGGCGATGAGAGGAGCGGTGATCGAAAAGTTGCTAACTAGCGGTGCGGGGTGGTTTGAGGGAAGTAGTACTAGTAGTTGCAACAGCCCAACAAGTCCTTTGGATTTGAAACTAGTCATGTCACCTAGAAGAGTCCTTAATTCATCATGTGATGAAGTGGTGTCGGGTCGTGGGATTGGACTTGGTATCATAGTTAACATGGACAAATCCCGCGACCCGACACCAATCCTCCTCCGTCCATCCCATCATATTAATGCTAATATTAATCCATATTCAAGAAAACAACTAGTATATGATCATAATTGTGGTGATGAGAAGCAAAGGTCCCTTTTCGACATATCTCCTACACCGGCAAGAGTTGATGATATAAAAACAGGTGCTCACTTTCTGAGTACTTGTCATGAGTGCAATAAACAACTGCATGGGAAAGACATATACATGTACAGGTAACTAATCTAGCTAATATATCAACTATATAAAAAAAAAAGTAGATATTTGTTTTCTTTGGATCCTAGTATGTTTAGAAGTATATAGAAAAAAAGCTATAAATTCATAATGTACTTTACAAGAAAAACTCATTATGCTCTATCTACTTCACTTATTGTCATAATACATAACCGTTTTCATTTTATTCGGTTATTTTCTGTCCGTTTTTATCCGTTTTGACGTGGATAATACAAACGGTTTTTATCCGGACAGATTAAAATGAAAACAGATAAAAATGGATGATTTACGAAAACGGATAAAAACGGACAGAAAATAACCGAATAAAATGAAAACGGTTACTTATTATGACAATAAGTGAAGTAGATAGAGCATAATGAGTTTTTTTGTAAAGTACGTTATGAATTGATAACTTTTTTCCTAGTATATAATATATATTACTGTAGTATATTTAAGAAAAGAAAAGAATTGAGATTGAATATATGGATGCAGGGGAGAGAAAGCATTTTGTAGCATAGAGTGTAGATCTATGGAGATTGCAAAAATGGAAGAAGAAGAAGAAAGTATGAAGAAGAAGATGATGATGAGAAATAAACATGATTGCGGTAATAGTAGTACTAGGAACTCTCCTCAACAAGTACCCGTTTCGCGCTCTAGTGGTCATGGTCAAGGCCAGACGATGTCCACCGGGATCTTCGCAATTTAACCAAAACTTATATCTTGTTATACTTGGACAACATGGATGGATGTAAATCCTATTCTTGTTCCCAATTTTGTTAGATAGTAATGATTATAATCCATATTTTAACATGCCTTTCTTCCTTTCTTTCTTGTGCAAACACTGGATTTAGTACTAAAATGCTTAACCTTGGTCATGTTGTGACAAGCAATGAGTCCTATAATAATGTTCAACCAAATAATTTTAAAACAATTTTCATTTCCGGTTGTTATAAGAATTAGAAAATGAGGATCGCCAATTGAGGTGAAAATGCAACTGGACTCCAATCTCGACTAACGTCCAAGTTCTTAATAAACTGTTTCCCTTGAATTCTTATACAATGGCATGCTCTTAAAGAACAAGGTAGCATAAATGAGCTAAGACCTTACAAAGCTATGGGAAACCATGCATAACAAACAGGGACATAAACACTAATGCCCATAATATAATCAATTAACTAATATAATTAGTCGAGTGATATGTTTTAATGATAGATGATGTTGCCACTAATTGTTCTATGTGAGATGCTATACCCCTTTAAAGCAATGTTTATGCTTTTGTCTAATCTAAATTCACACACAAAGATTAAACAAAACGGTTTACATCGTTCTTGTTAGAATATTAGTGGTTATACTTAGAATGTAAGTCTAGGACGTTAGTTGTAGTTTAACTCGAACTTAAGGAGGTTAGTCAAACAGAAGCAGGATAATTAGGCTTTTGCTTGCAAGCTAGCCGATTTTCTCACCTCCTCATTTAGTTTCGGTTTTCTACTCTTCTAGTTTGTGTATAACTAGGTTTATTCTTCACCCTCATCTCTATAAAAGGAAGTGAGGGGTGAGGCACATATTGTACCTTCTTTTCCTAGCTCTCGTTTTAATGGAATAAACATTTGAGTGCATATTTTTGTGTGTGTGTTGTGTGAGACGGACAATCAAAGGGATCTTAACCCCTTTGTCGATTTTCTTGTTGGAGTTTCTTTAATTTGTCATTCTGCTTTAGTAATTAACCGGTTTGTTGGTTTTCTTCCAGCATAGTTATCTGAGATGCGTCGGCCCATTAAAGACCATAGAGAAACAGGTTGGATTTAAACTGTTTAGATGCTTTAGATTACAATAAGGGCAGTGGTAATTATTAAGGCGTTTGTATTGAACAAGGACTTGTGGTTTGATTAGTGAAGTTGATATAGGAGCTGATCTTGTGAGGTTGGATGGTAATTCTCGTGCTGATGGGAAATGTACGTGTTCAATTCTTGCGTTCCTTGCTTTGAGTTAAGGAGTTATAAATCATTATAGCTTACGCTGCGTTCTCGAGTTTGTTTTTGGAAGGAAAAGAAAGAAAATGAAAGGAAATAGAAAAATTGGTGTGTTCTCGAGTTTTTATCAAACAGAAAGGAAATGAAATAGGAAGAATTTGATAGGAAAATTAAGAGGTTTTTTCCTACCAAATTTTCCGACCAAATATGGGCGGATTTGAAAGGAAACAAATTTACACATAAACTATTTGTTATAAACTAAGCTATATAACCTTCATTATTTTATATATCTTTTGTTATATATATATTTATATGTTTAAAAAGTCATAACTATAATTTTTTCTTTTTTTCTTTCTTTTCCTTCCAACTCGAGAACACGACTTTGTTTATTTTCCTTCCATTTCCGTTCATTTTCTTTCAACTCGAGAACATGAAATATAAATGCCACTTTCTTTTCTTTCCACTTCTTTTCTTTACTTTTCTTTACCTATCATTTCTATTCCCACAAAAGAAAACTCGAGAACAGAGCGTTAATGTCCTTGCATTCCTTGCTTCTTACAATTTCAATTTACTTAGCCATTATCAATATTTATTTCATGTTTTTTACGGGATAAACCCCATTCCTGCTTCTATTTATTTCGGGCCCCTGAAGGTCCATGGTGAGACTCGAACCTGAGACCTCTCCAAGGAAATCTCCCCAAAGTTACCTTTGGTGGCCAACTGAGTGTGTACTAATTCATCGACAGCGTATCTTTTGCAAACCACAAACTAATCGAGGTCTAATGTGATGTAATAAAGGTTACGTTGTTTGCTACTGAATACCATGGTTTGCGGTGGTTAAACAATTATCACTAACATAAAACGTAGTACATATCATACGCATAACACAAATCTGGATTCACGAGCAATCGTTTTAGCCCATATATCGCACCTGTAAACTTAGTTGGAAAAATAAAGTAAATTCCCACTATATTATTTTAGCCTTTATATATATAACTTTAAAAAAAACAAAAAGAAAAAAGAAGCCAAATAAAGATATGAATACTTTATCCTTCACCATGTCGGATGGTCTAAACTAAAGTCCTTACTTTTTTTGTACCACTATATACCCACATAATATAATTTTTTATATTACCATCATCATTAGGATCAAGAGAATCGTATATTTTAGTCCTATTGATCTTGAGAATCACATTCTTTTAGCCATGTTTAATGGAATGGGTGATGTAACAAATATGTAAGAAAGTAATCAAATGAATCTAAGAAAAGGTTTACTAATATATAGGATATCTGAGAAGGGATGTTCTTGTATTTAGTGATGAGCAAATGACCTGAACTGATCGGACCGACCGAGAACGGACTGGACCGGACCGGACCAACCACATTCGGTCCTGTCCTCAGTCTCGGCTTTTGGGCTAATTCGGTTCTTGGTTCGGTTTGGACCACAAACCTACTAATTTGGCTTTGTTGGACCAGACCAATCGAATGACTGACTGGACCGACCACATTCGGTCCGGTCTCAGTCTAAGATTTTTGCCGAAATCGGTCCGGTCCAGTCCGGTTTTTAGACCGTGCTCACCCTACTTGTATTTGATACTACAAATTTTATAGAAAATATGTTGTGGTCACCATATATACAAACACACCCTCTTGCCCTGTTACTATAATATCTAGGAGCATATGAAAAATAAAAATTGCTCTTGTAATAGTAAGCAACTTAATTAACATATAAACTTGATACAAGATGTCTACCATGGAGTAGAATAAAACGTACAACATGTCTACTAGAAGAAAACATACTTGAATCATACCCCAACATATGAACGAAAAGGTGCCAAAAAAAAAAACAATTCGACCAAGCTAGCTGATGATACATCGTTTCGCAGGAGGAATAATTTAACCCAAAACATGATATGGCTGGCACGCGTGGGTAAAAACTTGATAATGGTACACCTTAAGCTAGCTAGACGATTAATTATTGGGTAATATATAGTAATAGTAGTAGTAGTAGTAGATCATCGAAGCAGCGTGAATTCAAGCAACGATTAATTATTGGGCACCAGAAGATTCGGCTTCTAATCCAAACCACGCTTCGCTTTCATCCTTTTGCTTTGAAGAAGGACTCGTCCCCTGCTGCTGCTTATATGGAGCTCTAGCCGTGATTCTGTCAACACAAAACACCATATCCACTTTTTTTTAGAACGGTATTTTTTTAATACTTATTTGATAAACAATACTTGAACCCACAATCTATTAGCTGATGGTTACACTCACATACCGCTAGGCTAATAAAGGCCCTTTGGCATAATAACATCATATCCACTTATATTAACTATTAGTTTAAAAAGTGTAGGTATATATACCTCTCTTTTCTCTTCTCCAAGAATCGGGCGAGGGATGCTTTCCTCGCAATTGGAAGATCTGCAAGAAAAAAGTAAAAATTAAAACAAGGCCAGCGGCGCAGTTTTTATCAAAAAGATTTGGCTTTGCAGACGTAGTTTTTAAATGAATTAGCTTTGCAATTCAAAAAGGGCTAGCAGCGGAGCTTGTTGCTCGTTTGCCTTGCACATCTATGTAAATCGAAAAAATATGTGATAATTATTTTTATAAAAAATAGTAAACGTCATAAATTCATTGTAAAAAAAAGGGCAAATGTTTTAAAAATGTATCATACTTATCACAATTTGCTTTTGTGGGTAGCGAACAAATATTTTTGCTTTTGTGGGTACTTTTCTTTCAAATTCATCATTTTTAAAGTACTATGTGACATTTTTGCCCCTCGGGAAAAAAAATATTCTATTAGCTAAGAGGGGCAAAAATGTCAAAAAATTTCGCAAAATACCAAAAAAGAATGAAATTGAAAGAAAAGTATCCACAAAAGCAAAAAAATTTGTTCGCTACCCACAAAAACAAATGGTGATAAGTATGATACTTTTTAAAAATATTTACCCTAAAAAAGAAGGCCAGCTACAAGTTAAAGAGAAAAGTAATTAGTTAATTATGTACCAGAAGCAACAAAAGAAGAAGCCGTTTGGGTTCCGGACAGCATGTTCATGATTTCCAAGGCCTTGTCGGCCGGGAAATCATTGACCACGATGACCTGACCCCCATAGAAGATGGTCATTTGGGCTGCTGGTGTACCATCTTGCTTGTTGAAGATAATATTATTCATCCTATCTCCACCTGATTATTATCATCCATCATCAGATATATTATATATTTGTCCATTAACAAACAAAAATACAAAGTTAAAGTAACTACACATCTAGCTACCAGCCAACAACGACCAACAACAACAACAACAATAATATTAACCTAATCCCGTCAGAGCAGGGTATACATCTAGCTACCAGCTAGCCTTAAACAAATGCTAAACTAGTAGTACTATATATTTAATCTCAAAATTTCAAAATAAAAGAGCTAATATCTACCTGGAGTGAGATGCTGAAAACTAGTAGTATTCAAGAACTGAGTGAAGAGGTTACAAGTTTGAGAAAACATGGACTTGGTATCACAGGAATCCACAGTCTCAGACATCTTTCACTAGAAATATGAAATGAAATGATATTATCTCGTAGGTTGTAAACTAATGTCTGGTCATTATTTAATAAGGTGGTCGATCGAGAGGTTGATAAATTAACGCACGAGGAATGCATGCCAACGCCTCGACTGACTTTAATTCAATTCTCTTCGTATAGGTCCCACTTTAACTTTTTCCCTACTCAACTCACTTATTAACTAGTACCACCCATATGACATGTCTCAGGTACATTTTTTACTACATGTACATTTTTTTACTGTAGTTTACAGATATAAGATACTTAATGTATCGTCAATTCGTCATCGTTCAAAAGGTGTACAATTTTCTGACACGATACAATTTCAAAACAAATGCAAGAATAAAAAAAGGGTCCTTTTTTATATTTCAGAAAAAAAAAAACATAACAGCTATTAAACACATGGTGATATAAATACTTAGCGCTTAACCCCGCAAGAGGCGGTCCCCCCCCCCCCCCCCCCCCCCCCCCCGCCCACTTGTTGTAGTTGGGATCAAGTTAGTTTACATGAGTGTGCAATTTGTATCCGTACACGTGGAACAACGAGGATTATAACTCGCGCGTTAATATAGAGTATTTGTACATGAATCTATACTATTTTTTTTAGCAAACGAGGGTGGTAATATTAATAATATGTATCTAACATACATGGTTTGAAAAAAAAGTATAATCGTTATTATTCGAGTTTTATTAAAGAACGAGCAATAACTTTTCAGTATTGATTATTAGAAACAAATTTACGATATTTTTATCCGATGGGGGTAAAGGAAATATAAATGCACTTTCAATAAAAGATCTAAACATAACAATTTGTATTTGTAAGGTATGCATAAAGACAAAATAAACGTTTTAATTCCTTCCTAGCTTCAGTTCTTGCAGGTAAGACACAAATAAAGTCCCACAAAACCGTTTCCACTTCTTCTTGCCTTCAACTTTTGCTTATTTCCTATTGGTATTATATTTAAGTGCAAGTGACTTGTATAGCTTGATCCCCTTTGAGTCATACATAATCAATTCTTCTACTATTTTGCTCAAGTCGGCTTATTTTCAAGATGAATGTAACGTAGCCCATTGCACATCCGCTTCATAACAGACTTAGCAGCCTAGAATAAAACCATGTGGCAACGTATAGTGGGTATCATAACCTTTGATAAACTCAGAGCTATTAAAAAAATATTTTCATAAGTATGGCCAACCACTACGCATATTAGCCACAAATATGCAAAATCACAATCCGCAAAACAATAAATGAACCTGATAACTGTTATCAGAGTAAAATGCATTGACGCTAGTCACTCATATTAACTATAAGTTTTGCGAAGTCGCAACATGCTAATCAAATTTAAAACAGCAAGCATCACGAGAGATTTATGAAAGCATCTGTGACCACATATCAGACACTAAAAGACATCAGAAACTTCATACAAACAGAAAAAAAACACATATGTAGTCTAGTTTATGCATCCTATAGAGGAAAAAAGAAGACTTAAAACGCATTTTATAATGGCACAATTATTTAACAACAGTCAATGAAAACCGTGTTACCGCAAACAATATAAAGTATTAGAGTTAAAAACAAAGTTGGCACCTGCCCTGCAGTTAATCTGTGCATTGTAAACTTTAGGAGCCAACCGTTTTTAGCTCATTAATTTTTTATAAAATACCATGTTAACACTCACCCGCTTCCTTTTCCTTTTTTGATGCCATGAATTATAACAAATGACAATACCATGTAAGCATTACAGGAATTGATGGCAAGAAGTCTTGAACTTATTGGAGACGGGTGGAGGCTATTTTGGATGGTTGTCGTCACCTAAAATTACCTCATATGTAAACAAAGCCCTTCTTCAATTGCTAGAGACAACATTTTTTCCGCTTTCTTCCATCCTCCTTATTCACATATTAAAATCGCCAGTCCACAACTCTCTGATACCATAAACAAAACAAAAAAAGAACAACCCAATAAGAGTTGTACTCAGAATACACATGTCGGATGCAAAAGAGAGTAGAATAACAACCGATATTTTAACGCACTTGACATGTGCAGCCGTTCCTCGATGTGAAAAGTGTCACCTACGACATGCACAAAAACCCCATGGTAAGAATAGAATCGCAACCTGAAAACACAAACACATATATAAAATTATAAAGCCTAAAATTTCTAAAGACAATCAAGAACGTACGTTGTTGCGAAAAAACTTATTCGGAGCCCGTTAGATCATTGAAGATAAAGTATCTCGATTTGCTTTTTAACTAATATCACTTATGAAATGAGCAATTATGACCATAACCTATAGACAGTGATTAAAATCAACACCTAGAAACAGACACCAGACCATACAACGAGTTAAAACAAACTCATTGTATACAACGACAAGCCAACATCTATAACGAAAAAAAATTGTCTTTTTTTTATTAACAACACTCATAAAACCAACAGTTATGACCACAACTCAAACATAGCATATAAAAAAAGCCACTCATAACCACATATGAGACTATAAATGATATTAGCAAGTACTTATTATGCACGACCCAAAAACACATGCCCCGAACATTTTTCATTTTTTACAACTCCAAAGATCACATCCTCGTTCAAATAATTGGTCAATTTAAAAACAAAGTGATTTTTAACAGCGCTATGTTCAATCAATAAAACTACATGTAGCAAGCTTTGTTAGATTATTTTAACATAGAAATAATGTTCGAGTTGAACCTAACCGACTTTCAACAGAAACCTACACATCGACTAAAACGATTATTAATAAGCAGTTTAATACAATGCATCATATAAAATCCCACGGTCCTACTATTTCGTGTTTCATAACTCATATGACCACATATCAGATTCTAATAAATACTTGGAAACACCTATTTTGCACAAGCAAAAAATAGCCAGCAAGACCCAAAAATTATAAACATTGGAAACATGCAATTGTTTTGCAAAACCATCAAAAAAAAGAACAGTTCATTCCAAAAATAAGTATGCAAAATCAACACTTATTACCACATATCAAGCAACAACATTAAATATACCAAGCTACTAAAATCTCGCGCTACACAACTCATATGTCCACATATAAAATTGCAAAGACTAAACCTATCTAAGTTCTGATAACTCAAAACAGGTACAAAACATGTAATTAGTGCACACTTATTTAACACATAAAAGTATAATGTCTTAACTAAGTATGAACACATATTAGATTCTAACAAACATTGGGAAGCACTTGTTCTGCACACCCAAAAAATAGATCGCATGACCTAAGAAGGAAAAAGATAGACAAATACATTTGTTTTGCACAACCAACAAAAAACATAACACTATTATCCAAACTCAAGCTCATGACCACATATAAAGAAACAACATAAAATATACCAAGACACTACAATTTGGTGCTCTATAACTCACATGACCACATATAAAACTGCCAAAAAAATATTTCTTACGAACTAAAAAGAGAAAAAAAAATAGACAAACGCAACTGTTTTGCATAAACAACAAAAAATAGAATAGTCTAATCCAGACCTAAACATACAAAATCAGAACTTATAACCACATATCAAGCAACAATATAAAATATATCAAGCTACCACAATTCCAGGCTCCATAACTCACATGACCACAAATGAAAATGAAAAAAATGAACCCATCCAAGGTCTGGTAAGGTAAAACAAGTCTAAAACATTCAATTAGTATACACTTATTTAACAGACAACAATCTATACTACTTTATAAAAGGTTTAGGACTTTCTAAATAAATAATTCTTAAAAATTTTAAGACAAAAAATATTTCTTTAATAGGAAATTAACAAGCCATAGTCATATATTGAATTTTGTCAACTTGTAATCACTAACATTCATACAACCTATTGAATTCAGTCAACTTGTAACTACTAACATTCATATAGCCTAGGTAACAGCTTGTTGGTTATAAAATCAAAATAAAATAAAAAAGCATACGACACATATTTACACACACAAAAAATACACTATAGTCTTTTCTCTCTCAAATAAGAAACTATCTTCTCAAGTACACCATCATATCCTCCTCAGCTGCCACCACCTCATCCGCCGCCGCCACACTACGCCATAACCACTGCTTTTTATGGTCAGTTATAGGTGGTATTGGTGGTAAATCTTGTGATATTGGTGGTAGATCGGGATATAAAACCTCAAACAAAACACAAAAACACACGCAAACCATTTAATCATGCCTTCTCTAAACAAACAAAAAAACAAACTCCTAGAAACACATCAACCGCCGCCACCGCATCAGCCCCAAAAATAGTCACCGGGTACCCGTCGCCGTATTGTGCGGGTACCCTTCTAGTTTAATAAAATGGAAAAACAAAATTATTTTGTACAACCAACAAAAAACTAGACGGAAGACTCCAAACATAAGTATGCAAAATCAACACTTATGAAGGCAACATCATTAAATATACCAAGCTACTACAATTTCACGCAACACAACTCATATGTCCATATATAAATGTGCAAAGACTGAACTCATCCAAGTTCTGATAACTCAAAACAGATACAAAACATGTAATTAAGGCACACTTATATTTAACACATACCAGTCTCATGTGTTAAATAAGTATGACCACATATCAGATTCTAACAAACATTTGGAAGGACTTGTTAGCAGACCCAAGAAAGAGATCGCAAGACCTAAGAAAGAAAAAAAATAGACAAACACATTTGTTTTGCACCCCAACAAAAAACATAAGAGTCAAATCCAAACTTAAGCTTATGACCACATATCAAGCAACAACATAAAATGTACCAAGCCTCAACAATATCGTGCTCAATAACTCAGATGACTATATATAAAACTGCCCAAAAAAATAGCTCCTAAGAACCAAGAAGCAAAAAATGGACAAACGTTATTGTTTTGCACAACCAATAAAAAATAAAACCGTCTAATCTAGCCTAAACATACAAAATCAGCACTTATGACCACACACCACACATCAAGCAACAACATAGAACATACCAAGCTACCACAATTTCAGGCTCCATAACTCACATGACCACAAATCAAAATGCAAAAAATGAACCCTTGCAGGGTCTGATTATGCAAAATAGGTGTAAAACATGCAATTAGTATACATTTATTTAACGCACAACAATCTCATATGTTAATACAAATAATCCGTAAAAACGTTTATTTATATTTTACGATCTTCCAATGTTTTATCGATAGCAAACGTAAAATCATTTTAACGAAACAAATAAAATACGTAAATGGTTTGAGCCAATAGTTTACTAACACACTTATGTTTTCATATAAACACTAAACAAGCAATAGTGTTTTCATGGTATAGTAATGCATATGTACAACAACTAGTTTTTACATAATGGGTAGATATATACATACTTAGTATGTATTATAATGGGTAATAGAATGGGTAGAAGTAGAAGTATTTGACCCATTGACTAAATACATTGAATGTAGTTGGATAAAACCCAAAGTCCAAGACCCATACCCATGGAGCATGATCCATAACATATGACCCATTGCATGACATCATGCATAAGTCATAATGGGTATTATCCATGACCCATGGAGCTAACCCATGACTAGATGCACTGCATCTTCTAGATACATTGTATCTATTTGGATACCCATGGATCAAAACCCACAACCCATGATCCATGATCCATGACCCACAACCCACTTTAGGGGGAGCGTCCTACGGATCCCTACTAATACACTAGACGGATCCCTCAAGCAAAGGATCCGTGGAACAGTAGTATGTTTTTGTCTATAAATAGTGAGCCATTTCTTCATTGTAAGGTGCTACTCCTACACATACTTTCTCCTAGTATTGTAATCACTCTAACCTCAGATCCAAAGGATCTTTCTATGTAGTTTGTGTGATTCTCTAGGTTCCTCTTAAAGGCGAGATCACCACCTCTTGAAGTCGAGCAAGCTCAAGTCCATGAGTTGCCATGCTTCGTCATCATTAAGACTACTGAAGTTCTATTGTTGATAGTTCTTTCGTCCTCTCTAAAAGTGTTGTGTCTAAGGCATTAGTGAAGGATGCCAAAAGGGTCAAGACGAAGGCATTAGTGAAATGTGCCAAATGTCCGTGTCAAAAGCATTAATGAAGGATGCCAAAAGGGTCAAGACGTTGGCATTAGTGAAAGTGCCAAATGTACGTGTCAAAGGCATTAGTGAAGGATGCCAAGAGGGTCAAGTTGAAGGCATTAGTAAAAGGTGCCAAAAGATCATGTCAAAGGCATTAGTGAAAGATTCCAAGGGTGTACTGTGACACACGGTAAATTTTCACTAAAATTTAACTGATAATTAGTAATTTATTATTACTAAGCATAAGTCATTGAGCATGCATAAGCTTATCCTGATCATTTGAGTAGATAACTCGCATACAGTAGATAATTTCACCACTTTTGCATTCATATCATTTTATGAATATTTCATTTTTGTCTTATGATTTAAATTGTAAGACGAGAGGTTATCTCGTTTTCCCCAGTGACCGACACTGCACGCGTACCGACACTATGATAAGGGCTTGATAAAACAAATGACAAATGTCCGTGATATGGAATATTACAAAGATAAAAATATTTCAGACACGTAAAAATAAGATACTACGTTATAAAAATTATCAAACAATGATACTTCGGTCACAATTTAATTTTGCGGGACACAAAAATAATAAATACACTTGCACTTAAACAATAACTCTTGAAAGACTCAAACACAATTTATGCATAAGTAAACACATTTACCTACATGTACCTAAATGTAATATTACATATACATACACATTTATTTATATTACTTTTAAAAGAAAACCATTTATAAAACTTTGAGATATATTATCCCTTTTGTCCTCTCTTCCCACTCACGACAAACACAAAGGCAGAGAAAAGATATCAATCTTCTTCTTCCTATAGACCTGCGCCTCATCTAGGTCGAATCTCCCAAAGAGGAAAACCCAACATGTTTATCCCATCATATTCTCCTCTCTCTTACCTAAACCATGAAAGTTTTTGTCTCTCAAATCCATCCTTTGATGCGCCGGCCACCCTTCGAACGAATCCAAGAAGAATCAAGATAAAATCATCCAAGAGAAGCATGTTTTCCATTGTATCTATCTTGAGCCAATATTCAAGATTCGCCTAGGTTTTGGAAGCTAACCAAATTCGGCTTCAATCCAAAACACCAAGAAGAGAGAGATGGTCAAGCTCCTTCCCAAGATACTTCTTTATCTCTAGTAGAGATACAAACGCCCTAAACTCAGTTTCCTCATCAATTTTACCAAAAACTAGGGTTTGTGAAACTTAGGGTTTTCAAAAATTGATTTGGGGGTTTTGCAATTGGAAGTGTTTTGGAGCTAAATCAAGTCTCATTTGGTCTGAAGCCTACGAAGCAACCTTCGTCCTTCACACATCACCTTCGAGTTGAGGTTATAAATCTTCCTTGTTGTAATGTTTTTGTGTTGTTGTTATGATGTTAAGTTGGTAACTTGTATCAAAATGTCATTATAAAAATTTGATCATGTTTACTTTCTTTTATTTGTTATGATGTCGAAAATTTAAATGTCATTGGGTGTTGTGTTTGAGTTTACTGTCGAGATGCGTGAAACAAGAAAAACTAGAAGTTGAGTTTTTATTTGGTGTTGTTTTTGCTAACCTTGGTTCCTGTCGAGTCTTATAAGCCAAAAAAATGAGATAAGTCAAGTTTTATAAACATTGGTATTAGGCCTAGAGTAATGATGTTGGGTTTTGTTAACTTATGTAGTCATGAGATTAAACTTGGTAATGGTATGTTGAGACATTTTCTAATTCGACTAGGAACCCATTTCAATGCTCGTAACCCTTTCCAGTCAACCTCGGTGTTATTCTTTGTGTCGACAAGAGTCTTAGGCCAAAGAAACTCGCACCAAGTTATGACCTTGTGATAGCTTGGGAAACTGATTTTCGTTATAATGAGTACCCGGTGTCTCGGATTTCGACCATGAGTTTTGTGTTAAAATCGTTATGTCCTTCGAGTATAAGAAACCCAAGTCAAGTGTGCTCTTTTGCTAAAATATATTATGAGTAGCCATTTTTTCAAAGTCCGTAGTAGTATAATAGATTGTCGGGATGAGATCGGGTTGAGTAGTACTCAACTGTTGTACGATCTCTTTTCCAGCCGAGAGGTATGGATCACATGAAATAGGCATGCCCGGGTCGAGTTGTGTCTCGAGTTAAGACCCGTTATGTTAAACTTCTACTTCTAAAACACATACACTAGTATTAAGATTTGGAAGAGAAGTGTGATAAAATCCAACCTTGCAAAAATCTGCTCTAGCATTTCGTGTGTATAACTTGTCCTCCAAAACTTGCAAAGAAATTTCTTGTGAAATTATGCATATCAAATGTGCACAAAGCCCTCCCTGCACTACCTTGGGCCGTAGCCCATAAGACTACCCACAAGGGTAATATTTGGTTAGCCAAGAGACTAAAGCATTTACTTGTACAAACCCCATGTTGGGCCACAGCCCACGTCAATTCGGGGTAAAGGATATGCGTTTACATGAGTTCCCAAAAATAAAACATGCAATGTAAATCGGAAGACAAATATAAAACTAAACTTGTACCCGCGTATTTAAAATTTCCTACATAGATATATGCATATATATATATATCGACAAGTAAACAAGTGTACAAATCTAAATACAAGAAACAAGTGTTTATCAACATGATCTATTAAATTTTTACGTCAAGATTAAATGTCAAATGCGTTCGGGTAAACATACTTATGTCAAGTAATTCACTAGTCGAAGTTATAAGTAGTAAGAACCCATCTCTTGATAATCAATTGAAGACCACTACTTTATTTTATCACTTATTAAATTGATAGTCTTCAAATTTAACTCCAATATGTTTTCTAAATACAATTAGAAAATGAATAAACTAATATTGATTTTGACAAAAGTATTTTGTGTCAACTCAAATAAGTATATATACATTTATATACTTACTAGTGGAACCTTGTAATTATTTATCAAATCAAACTTTAGATTTTAAAGTCATATTAATGTCAACATGAAAAGTATATATACTTCGTATACTTACTAGTAAAAATCATTTTAACAATATTTTTACAAACCTACGTTAGTATTAATACAATTATAAAAACCATTGAACTACTTTAAGTAAGTGATACTAAAAACAATGAACTAAAACATTGCCCTCCTTATCTAGGTCGCGTGTCGGTGCCGCTCCACAACAATCACTAATCCCACATTTGGATTTCACATTTGCTAAGGTGAGTTTTCATAGCCCCTTTTTTACTTGATAAACTGTTTTATACATTTTGGGGTGAGAAATATGCAAAACCTTTTATGGACCTAAACTATTACATGGTTACTATTACGTGGTTTAGCCTAAGCCCTTATGTCCCTAGAGAATGCCCTTTTTCATGAACCGTCAATTCCCCATTGGGAAACGCGAATGTTATAAATAGATCTATTGAGGGTGACTCCTCCGTTCGGTTGGCCATGCTTAGGCCAAGGCGAAACGTATACCATGTCGGAACCGAGTGTTGAGGGACAAAACACTCGCTATGGGCCCCTATATTGTATGACATCTTTTAGCATACAGAAACTGTTGTAGTATCGGTTGCATGAACTTAGAGCTAACGTAATAGACATTCATCCATATATCATTATATTCGTTGTAATGATTATATGACTTTGCTTATGGTCCAAACTTACTGTTTTAACTTAAACCTATGAACTCACCAGCTTTTAGCTGACCTTTTTAGCATATTTTCTCAGGTGCTTAGTTGTGATCATGGATGCAAGGCAAGAGGCGGATAAATGGTCGTAGTAATATCTAAAGAAGTGTTTTTACACAAAAACGATGTTTTTATATTGGGACCACTAAAATTATGGGATGTGCCCATTTATCTAAACAATGTTGTAAGATAATCTTTTAAAATATTTTATGAAATTAAACGGAGTATGTATTCCGTTCTTTATTACTTGTGTTGTGATTCACCAATTTCGTAACGCTCCCAAATGACATGTATGCTTTCGCTAAATCAAATTTGGGGGTGTTACATGTACAATCGATATGGTGCATCGATGTACAAACATAGATAGGTTGTGTCCAATAATATTGATATCCTTGACGATGTTGTAATAAGGAGTGGGTCTCCTTTGGGATAGATGTTGTGTAGTGTTGGGTAGTAGTTCCTCCTTTGTAATGGAACTCGGTATCTAGCCTTGTACCGGATAAAGCGTAGGCGACGTTGTGATAGGTTTGGTTCTACCTCGTGGAAGAACCCGGTGTCTAGCCTTGTACCGGAAAAAGAGTAGGCAACGTTGTGAAGGCTTTTCTGCCATAAGGAGTTTTGTGTCATGTAGTGATTACGAACTCTCGAGTAGGTGACTCGGGGAGTGGAGTAGGGCTAGGAAGGTGTCTTTGTAACCGAACCACTATAAACACTCGTGTTGTGGTTTTGTGTTTCTTACTCTTTACTTTTGCATTACATATTTACATACCTATCTATCAACATCCAACATACACATTTAAATAGATTGACATAAGTCGATCTAAATATTTTAAAACGAAGTTTTAACCGGTAAAACTATTCAACCCCCCCTTCTAGTTTTCCACATCATAGAACAATCTTGAACACAACTTATAGACCCGAAAATAATACGTAACTTAAATCATGAATTGGTTACCCCTCACACTTACTTTAGAAACCTCTTTCAATTCTAAAATTAAACAAACACATAGCACCAAAGTTAATCAAGCCCACCAAAAAAACTTCATCACTTTTCAATATTTACAAAGATAGACAACAAAAATGATAATTGCATCTTTTCAATGCAAATGCAACCAAGAACGTGTGAAACATCTAAAGCTAAAGGAACACAAACTGGTATGTTGAACATGCAACAATTTAACAAAATTATGTCAAAAAAATTAGAAGCAAATTAAAGGAAGTTACAACCACCACATGCAACATATCATTTCCAAAATCTTAGACACTCAAAACATCATCAAACTTACACAAATACGCTACAGTGAAAAACACACCCTTAATAATTTTTAACTGTCCACTAATATACAGTTGAACCTCGATCCCTGAAACATCGAAACAACCAAACAAAGACCAGTCCTATAAATTTAACCCAGCACCTTTAAAACCAAATATAACATACACATTACGTGATAATAGCTTCACTACAAACTTATGGTTAACTCCAATTACTATCTAGAAAGTGTACACGCCTAAAAAATGCGAAAAACATTCATATTAAGAACTCTGAGATAAATGCGAAATCATGATAACCGAACTCAATAAGTGTGATTCAAACTGTAAGGATATAGCAAGCATAATCAAACATTCTACTCATAATTCTCACCACAACCCCTAAAATAATTTATGATCCAACCACCCCTAAAAAATCCCTAAATTGGCTCTAATTTTATTACCTTCGCCGATTGTATGTGTGTGAGTTTTTGTATAAAACACCAAACACATGAAACCGGGTTCCTTATGTAAACGATTTTCAAATTGATAATGAAATACAAGTGTACAACATGCAGCGAAATGATCCAATATCTAATAATCCAAAACAGGTGTCAAAGATGAAATTAAACCAACAAATTAAGTGCCAGATCACTGGAAACCCACTATTAAAAACTCCACTAATCCAATTTTTTAATCCATCTAAGCCGTCGGCTCGGCTTAACTCGGCGTGTAAATAGTGTCGGCTCAAGTTGCGGCGCCACAATGCATCCAAGCCACCCCGCTCCCTCAAGCCAACCTCCAATCCGGCGGTTTTGGAACAATGACAGCTCCCCAAACCACTTTAATGAATGTTATATAGTATAACTTATCTTAACCCAAAATTCATGGCTATAAATATCGAGTAAATCTTGTCATACTGTTATATAAAGGATAAACAATTCTCTTTTAAAATTTAACTTTCAACTTTTAACATTTCCTAAAATAAGTTTAAAATTATCCCTACTTAATTATGCATATAACCCAACCCTAAAAATATCCATTTATTTAGATTTCTGCAACAACTCTTACACAACCTCTTTTTATATATATATATATATATATATATATATATATATATATATATATATATATATATATATATATATATATATATATATATATATATATATATATATATATATATATATATATATAGGGTTATTGTACAAAAAAGTCACTAAAGTTTGTGAGAAATTTGTCCTAAGTCACTATAGTTTAAAAGTTGTCATTCAGGTTACTCAACTTATTGTGACCGGTTATATTTGTTACTCTTGTTTTGGTAACCTAGAATTACCGGTAATAATACTACGTGGCAAATATTTTAGATTTCATTTATATTAAAAAAAATGAGTTAATATACAAATAAGTTACTAAAGTTTGTCAAAATGTTCATTTAAGTTACTATACGTTTACATTCTTTTACATTTAAGTTAATGTACAAATAAGTTGCTAAAATTGTGTATATTTTTATACGCTTTTTTACAACAACTTTTTGGACGTTATTATACGTTTACATTCTTTTACATTTTTGTCTGTTTTTGCACGTTTTTTTTACAATTTTGCACACATTTGTATTTTTTATTTTTATTATTTTTTTATTTTTTATTTACATAATTGGACGTTATTAGACTTTTTTGGAAGTAATTTTTTGTTTTGATATGTTTTCATACGTTATTATACATTTTTGGATGTTATTATACGTTGTTTGATGTTGTTATACGTTTTCTTACATTTTATACGTAAAAACGTATAAAACATACAAACGTTTTAAAGAAGATAAAACGTATAGAACATAAAACCATATAAAACATACAAATGTATGAAAATGAACGAAAATGAACAAAACCATACAGTAATGTATGAAAACGTAAAAAGGAACAAAACCATACAGTAATGTATGAAAACGTAAAAAGGTATAGAGAAAAACGTACACACACATATATAAAAACGGATAAATACATACAAAAACGTACGAAAATGGACAAACATATGTACAAAAATGTACGAAAACGTAAAAAAAGGTACGACAAGAGAAATGCATACACAAACGTATAAAAACGGATAAAACGTAAAAAAACATACGAAAATATACAAAAACGTACGAAAATGGAAAAAAACTTTAAAAAAAAACGACAACAAATAAAACGTACACAACGTATAAATACGTATAAAAACGTACGAAAATGGAGAAAAACGTAAAAAATACGAAAACAGATAAAACATACATAAATGTATAAAAACGGATAGTAACTTTTTTTAAAAGTTCAGTAACCTATTTAATAAACCCCGTGAACTATAGTAACTTGCTTGTAACATCTCAAACTATAGTGATGACGTGGACAAGAGAACCGGTAAATCATCCGGTTGCCCACCCTCGTAGTAACAAGAATGTCACTTTTTTAAACGTTGAGTAACCCATATAATAAACCCGTTAACTTGAGTAACCTGAATGACAACTTTTAAACTATAGTGACTTAGGACAAATTTCCCGCAAACTTTAGTGACTTTTTTGTATAATAACCCATATATATAAATAAAGACATTTACAATAGTATTTAGGTATCACGTCCAAAAAACAATAATTACTTTTAAATTAGAAAGTCTTTGTTATTACTAAAAACTTGCTTTTAGTCAAATTACATCCCTTTAAATTTGAGGTGTTATATTAATAAGGTATAACCAAAAAGTATTACTCACGAAAATTTTTAATTATAGGATATCCGCCGCCGTAATGCGCGAATAAAATGTTATTATATAAAAAGGCTGATTTACTTGTCATTTTTTTAATTTGATGCACAAACTAAATTTTGTGTACTTTACCTTTAAACTTTTGAATTTCATCATCTTTATGTACTAATTTACTTGACCAACACTTAGCCGGTTACAACTTCTGATTTAAAAAATTTTAATCTCAACATTACATACACATGAGCATTTCATTACCACATAAAATATTTTTGTCATATTAAATGCCGACATGCCATACACATTATTATTACTATTTTTAATGTTATCTTCTCCACTTATTTATATCATACACATAACCAACAACCAATATAATTACCATTTTCCTATCACTATCAACACACAACCACCACCTATATTCCATATCTTTTGTACCCTTTTAAAAATATTAGCAGATGAAAAAGGCCGCACATTACTAGAAAAGTGCCAATAGAAACGAAAATTTTGCAACTACCAATAAATCGTTGCTACATACACATATTAGCAACGAATATAGCAATGAAATTCAGAAAAAATGGAATATTTTGTTAGCAACGATTTTTAGTTGCTAAATTCGTTGCTACTTCTCAAATTTGGTGGTAATATTCCCTCTCTTTTTTAGCAACGACTTTCTCTTAAATTCGTTCGAAATTTTAATTTTTGCAAATCAAACCATTAATATTAGCAACGAAATTGCAAGTATAGCAATGGATTATTTGTTGCAAAAAACCATCAAGTAATGACGGTTTAATTATTGTAAAGGATGTAGTAATGTCAATATATATTTTATTTAAACTATATCCAGACTTTAATCGTATTTATTTTGAGATTTTGTTAAGTGTGTATTTGGTATACTAAAGTGAAGCTTAATCTAACTTTAACCTGATGCTCAGTATATCTTTTATCAACTTAGATATACTTTAACTCATATTCTGTATTTGCCTTGCTTGTATTTCGTGTACATTTCCACTAAAAGTACACAACTCTGAATCTTTCTTGTTTTATCTTCTTGAAATGTGTCGTGGTTGCTTATGGTTAACTTATTTTGTTTATCACATATGTGTCTGGCCATTCTCACTGGGTTCTAGTCACTACTACAAAATGAAGCTATTGCATCACCATGAAAGTGTTGTATTATGTGTTTAAAATGTTGCATTATGCCTAACGTGGCACTTTAACAAGTGCTACATTATGTAACGTTGCATAGCAAATAAGATACATAAAGATGCAATTGGTGGAGGTGGGCGGTGGTTTAGTGGTGGAGGTGGCACTGGCTGGTGACGAAGATGATGATTTCAATAACATTGTAAAGTTGTAAAAAACTTAGTTCGCTACATCAAATTGAAAAAATAGCAAATAAGATACATAAAGATGTAATTACCCCGTCCCCTGTAGAAAATGATCTATAACACTAAACCTAACTGCGCGACAATACTTGCAACGTAACTTACTCTTCAAAATATATAGAACAATTGTAGCATTTCTATGAAGTCTTTAATTATAGCAAACGATAAATTCAATAATAGAATGCTTGACAAATTTTAAACCATAAAACTTGTTGATAAGTCACTAAAACTATCAAACAAACTCGACTAATTAAATGCACTATCAAAATTAATCTGCACCTCACAATACTTGTGATATTGTACATAGTGCTATTCATTGATTTGATACCGTAATATGTAATTTGTTCGTGTGATCGAAGTTGCTTTAGTTATCAATATACGCAAGTTCTATTACATCTTGATGATGTCAAATTTCAATATCAATGCCAAAAAGTTTAACGATGCGATATTGAATATTTCATCTCTATTATTATAATCATCTAACGGACAATACTAGTGTAGATGATATTTTAATAATAGTGAACGTCATGTGCATAAATTATATGACGTCAAGAATAATACAGGTAGCTAACTAGTTTAAAGCAACCGACAAAGATGCCCATACACGTTTTAAATTCTTGTATAGTTGTATTAAAGAAAAAAAAAATCAACCTACGCAAAATAATATCTATTTGTTTTGTACCTCCCACCACCTTACACCTAGCTATCATAACAACAAAATTTAATCTTGAGTTTTAAGAACGTGATTTTTTTTTTTTTTTTTTTCATAGGTTTGTCCGGTGAACAAAGAAATGATCGATTAATACTATAAGCACAAACACATGCAGATCGATCGGGTCAAGGAAAACAAATTAGCTATATGTCGTATACAAGATCATCTTCCAAGTGTAACGTTAAACATGATTGTTCCAAAACACCTAAGTAATTTATGTCCCAAATATGTCCTTATTACTCTCTCACTTAGTGTTGTTTGTGCAGGATTATTATGAGGGACTTATTGTGGACTTTCTCTATTCTTGTTTATGAATAAAACTAAAGATATGCTGCTTGTGAAGTTTATTAGAAACATGGGGGGTATATCTGTGGTCCCTCTCTAGGGTTTGATCATCCAAAAATACGCAGTCTTCTCTTGACTGCTATATCACTCTCCATCCAAATATTTATGTACTAGGATCTGTTGATCCATTTCTGTCTTGTTTCTTTGATCATTTGATCTTCTTCAAGTCTTGTAACAGTTTGTTTATTATTGTACAAACTGTGCCGACTATTGTACTTTGATTCTTGAATAAAGAGGAACTTGTTGCTCTGTTTATCTGTTTGATACCATCGCATATGGTATCAGAGCTATAGGCCACTGATTATCTTCAAATCCTGATCTCCAAGGTTTTCAATATTGGGGATTCTTGATCTTGATATCTCCGGTGGTACTTATTTGTGTTCTGGGACGTATGTGGTAATTGGATTGGTGTTTCTGATCCTATTGGTACTTAATCGAAACAAATTAGGGTTTGTTCCAAAACCCTAATTAATTTTGAATTGGAGGTTTTGTTCTTGGAGTGCTTGGATTGGTGTTTCTGATCCTATTGGTGCTCAATCAAAACAAATTAGGGTTTGTTCCAAAACCCTAATCAATTCTGTATTGGGGGTTTTGTTCTTGGAGTGCTCTCTGGTTTTAATTGATTATAATCATCCCTAGACTAAGTGAATCTAGGGTGATTGTGATTGGTCTTCGCTTCTTCCGATGCACAAAGCACTGTAAGTACTTCTCTCTTTCTTGTTTAACATTATTCAAGCTGAGTGGGTGCAAACGGGTAGGTTAACACCTTGATCTGCCACCTCTGAGTGGTGTGAATACATGCTCTGGCCTACCCCAGTCCAAAGGCTTGGTACTTGTTGAACCGTGGGTGTGAGTTATTTATTTACTTGCATTTTTTTCTAGTTGAAGGAGGATAGGTCTAGTTAGGTTGGAGGTTGATTTGGGATTGTTGCTCTTATTGCTAGTGATTGCTGTTATTGCTTTCCTTATTTATTTGTCTGTCTCTTTGTTGTCACCATGGTTGAGGGTGATGATGAACATGCTAATAATGAATCCAGGTTTAATAATTCTAGGTTTAATGAATCTATGCTTAATGAATATGTAATTAACTCTTCTTCTGAATTAAAACTTACATTTGGTGATACTCTCTACTTGCATCCTAGTGACACCAGTGGTAATCCCATTATATCTGTGAAATTGACTGGCTCATAAAATTATAACATATGGAGCATTGCCATGACATTTGCCTTAATAAATCATAATAAACTTGGCTTTGTTGATGGAACTTGTAGAAAAGATGTCTCTAATTCTAGTCTTGCTAATCAATGGGATTCTAAACTCTTTAAGTCCTGAGCTATTTGCTGGTGCTATATACTCTAAAACTGCTTATGAAATGTGGAATGACTTAAAAGAAACCTATGACAAAGTTGATGGATTTGCTGTCTTTAATATACATAAAAATATCAACTCTTTGGGTCAAAAAGGGTCTTCTCTTGCTGATTACTACAATAATCTTAACTCTCTATGGAAACAATTTGACTCCATGATCAGTCTTCCTACATGTACTTGTGATGCTGGAAAACATTTTGAAAAACATAACCAGCTAATTGATAAGGTTTTAAAAGGTACCTTTTTTAGGGGTCGTTTAAGCCCTTATTTTATCACTTTTGTATCCGTTATTGCTTAATATCGTTCTTTTTCACTTTTTAGGTCTCTTGAAGGCAAAATGCTGGAATGGCACTTATTTGGACGAAAAGGCGCGAATATACGAAGAAAATGGCCAAAGTCAGAATCGAGACACTCAAAGCTGCTGAAAACATAAGGTGACGGCGTCAGGTGTTAAATTGCGACGTCGTCAGAGGATTTTGTGACGGGGCAGAAGCCAAAACTCCTATTTTCAAGTGACGACGTCAAGTTATAAAAGAGTAGGCCGTCGCAACTCAAACGGCCTAGATGCAATCCAGACGGCATCAGAAGCTGAAGAGGACGGCGTCACAAGCATAAGGTGACGCCGTCGCAAGTCTAACGTGGCCAAGACGAAACCCTAATGACGGCGACACGACGGCGTCACAAAACATAAGGTGACGCCGTCGCATGTGTAATCTTATATATAGAATCTGAATTTTTCAGTTTTAGTGTGTAGTCTTTTGGAGTAAAAACCTAAACCGAACCAAGGCTGTCTTGTACGATATTTTAGGGTTCCAAACCCTATCTTACACCAAGATAAGTGTTTTACTTCATTAATACAATTATGTCTTTGATTATTTGTGTGTATGCTTGCATGTTTTCCATGTCCGGCTAATTTACTTGTGTGTTTGCTTAGGGAATATGAAACTTAATTATTGAATATTGATTGGTTGTCTCTTATCTTAGTTGATTAATGATCTAGTAATGCGATAGGTCATTCGTTGTGTACTTAATGCTTGATTAAATCTTTGTGAACCTTAGAATATGACTCCTTGAGTAGTTGTAAGCTAAACCATCCAAATAGTGCCTTAGAGTAAGAGTTTATTATCCCTAGTGGGTTTTGTAGACGAGACCCTTTCGTAAGTTCAAAGAGTTAGGGAGAAACGCATACCCTACAACCTTAGACACACAACGCAACTAAGAATAAGGACGTGACAATTCAACCACCAATAGGAGATAATTAAGGAGTAGTAAAACCTAAGTAAACACATCTTTAAACTATCATACGAGCACACATTAATTAGACATAGACTACATACACCTTAGATTAGATAATTAGATAAGTAGAGTAATTGGTAGAAATACCAACCCCCCAAATTCAAACCCCGAGATTCGTACCTTTTCATTTCATAAAACATAAAAAATACAAAAATAATCTTCCTCAACCCCAACCTTAGCGTAGTAACTTCTCACTAGCATTCCTATTCCCCTAGAGAACGATATCAATACCCGTGGCTTACCCTAATACTACACTACAACGATTAGGTTCACTGTCTAGGGTGTTGAAAAACTTGCTCGACGAAAAGGAAGTTCCTTTGACCCCGAACGACGCGTGTAGCATTATCACTAATCAAGCTAATGCAGTTTTTAATGGGTCTTGATGACACTTATGTGCCCATCAGAAGCAATATTTTAACCAGGGATCCTTTACCATCTGTCAAAACTACTTTTTCTATAGTGTCAGGGGAAGAATCCCATAGGAACTTCTCCTCTGGAACTGGATCCATTAAACCAAATGTGTCTGCTTTTGCTTCAAAAATTTTTGATAACAAAAAAAGAGGAAACAACAATTACAAAAGCTCAAATCCCACCTCTGGGAATAATACCTCTGGTAACAAATCTAACAATAGAGGACCCAATCTTAATCTAAAATGCTCTAATTGCAACAAACTTGGTCACACCATTGATAGATGTTATGATATTGTTGGTTATCCTGTTGGATATGGAAAAAGGAACTTTAATTCTAATATTAAACCTGCTAGTAACAATGCTTCTTCTTCTTCTGATGCCAATCTTGAAAATAGAACTAGCAACTCTCATGTTTCTTTATCTAATGAACAGATGGCCAGACTCATGAGTCTTCTCAATGATAGTCCTGTCAATTCCAATATGGCAGGTAAATGTTTTTCAGGAACTTTTTTTTAATGGAAGTGTCAAATTCAATGTAAAATTTGAAAAATATTTTAATGGAAACACAAACCTTTTAAAAGGAAAAATCAGTCTTGGTTGGATTGTTGACTCTGGAGCAAACCAACACATGACTTTGTCTTCAAAATCTTTAATCAATACTATTGATGTTTCTAAACTTGGTCTTACTGTTGGACATCCAAATGGTACTCAGGCACTTATCACTAAGATTGGTGACCTAAAAATCAACAACTACATTACCTTACATGATGTCTTAGTTGTGCCTGAGTACACTGTCAGTCTGCTATATGTTCACAAACTTGCTAGAGATAGCAAACTATTTATTGGATTTGATGAATCTAAATTTTATATCCAGGACTTTGCAACAAAAAGGAATATGGGGATCGGTAATCAATCTAATGGCATGTACTTGTTTGATGTAGACTCTGATTGTAAGATTGTCTCTAATAACTGCATCTCTTCATGCCTTGTTTCTAGAAACCTTTGGCACCAAAGGCTTGGTCATCCCTCTGATCAAGTCTTGCAAGTCCTTAAACCCAGTCTTAACCTTGATAAGCCAACTGACCCTAACCATCTCTGTGATACTTGCAACAAGGCTAAACAAACCAGGGAACCTTTTCCCTTAAGTGAACCTAAATCAACTAAAATTGGTCAACTTGTACACCTAGATGTTTGGGGTCCTTATAAAATCACTAGCAAAGATAGCTACAAATATTTTTTAACTATTGTTGATGATTACTCAAGGTCTGTCTGGGCTTATATGCTTAAAAGCAAAGAAGAAGTCTATGATTCCATTGTCAATTTTTCTCAAATGTTGTCAAATCAATTTGAAAGTAATATAAAAATTTTCAGAAGTGACAATGGTACTGAATTTGTCAACAACAGAATGCAACAATTTTTTCATAACAAAGGAATTCTACATCAGAACTCTTGTGTCTACACACCTCAACAAAATGGAATAGCAGAAAGGAAACATAGACATCTTCTCAATATTGCTAGATCTCTTATGTTTCAAGGGGAATTACCTCTTTACTTATGGCCTGAATGTGTTCTCACTGCTGTTTACCTTACCAACAGGTTACCTTCTTCTGTGTTTTCTGGAAAATCTCCTTTCTCTCTTGTGTATGGGCATGACCCTACACTCTCTCATATTAGGGTTTTTGGTTGTCTTTGCTATGCTACTATTATCAATAACTCTGACAAATTTGATAGCAGATTTGAAAAAAGTGTCTTTATTGGTTACTCTAATAAGAAAAAAGGCTACAAACTTTTAAGTTTAGAAACAAAAAATATTTTTTACTCAAGAGATGTCAAGTTTTATGAAACAGTTTTCCCTTTCAAAATGAGAAACAATCTTCAAAAACAAGTATTTGAAACTGGTGTGTCAAAAGATTTAAAACACAAAATTTTTTTTATACTGACAACCCTAAAAGACCCAATGATGAAGGGAGAGTGTCTTCCAATGATGATGGCACTGAGTTGAATTCTCCTAATGAGGATGGTAACTCAGTTGCAACTTCCATAGAAGAAAATACACACCCTGAGGGCACTGTTTCACCTGAAACAAACTCCAATGACATCAACTCTAATGTTAACTCTGATTCTGACTCAAATGAGTCCATTCCTGAACAAGGAGGCTTGCCAGCAATCACCACAAGAAGGTCAACCAAACCCACTAGATTGCCTAAAAATCTTAATGACTTTATTGTTGAAGGCAAAGTTAAATATGGTATAGAAAAAGTGGTGAATTATTCTAATCTTGATTCTAAGAATTACTGTTTTACTTCCAACTTAAATAAAAGTGTTGAACCTACTTGTTATGAGGAAGATATCCTTGATCCTAACTGGGTTGATGCTATGAATGCTGAAATTGAGGCCTTAAATACTAACAAGTCCTGGATCATAACCACTTTACCTACTAACAGAAAACCCATTGGGTACAAATGGATTTGGAAAATCAAATACAAATCCAATGGTGAAGTGGACAGATATAAAGCCAGGCTTGTTGCCAAAGGCTTTAACCAAAGAGAAGGGATAGATTACAATGAAACTTTTTCCCCTGTTGTGAAAATGTCTACTGTTAGAATTCTTATTGCCTTAGCTGTTAAAGAATAAATGGCCTCTTTTCCAACTTGATGTTAATAATGCTTTCCTTTATGGTGAGCTTGATGAGGACATATACATGACTATTCCAAAAGGTTTTTCTGATGAAAACAACAAAAACATGGTCTGTAAACTTACCAAATCATTATATGGCCTCAAGCAAGCTCCCAGAAAATGGAATGAAAAACTTGTTGGTGTTCTCAAAGAACATGGCTTTATTCAGTCTGTGAGTGATCATTCTTTATTTACAAAAAACAAAGATAACGAGTTTATTGCTTTACTTGTCTATGTTGATGATATTGCTCTTATTGGTAACTGTGTTGAGGAAATTGAACAATTCAAAGTCTTTCTTAAAACCAAATTCAACATAAAAGACTTGGGTACTCTCAAATTCTTTCTGGGTATTGAGGTGATAAAAACTAGGGATGACATCTGTCTCTCCCAGAGAAAATACTGTCTTGAAGTTCTGAAAGAATTTGGTCTCCTTGGGTGTAAACCTGTATCTACACCCATGGAACCAAACTCTGTTCTTCCTTTTATTCCAACCCAAGATGACCCATTGCTTGATAACAAAACTGGGTACCAAAAACTGCTTGGAAAACTAATTTATCTTACTCGTACCAGACCTGACATATCATATTCAGTTCACTGTCTTGCACATCATATGCATACTCCCTTAAGGTCTCATTTGGATTATGCTTTAAATGTGCTAAGATACTTAAAAGGTGCTCCTGGTAAAGGTCTAAGGTATGATCATAGCAGTCTGAATAATGTTCTTGAAGGGTATAGTGATGCAGATTGGGCAAAATGTATTAAAACCAGGAAATCTGTAACTGGATACTGTGTTTTCTTTAATAAGTGTTTGATATCATGGAAAAGCAAAAAACAAAACACTCTCTCAAAATCCTCAACTAAAGTTGAATATAGATCCATGGCTGCTGCAGCCTGTGAAATCATTTGGGTTCAAAAAATCTTAAAGGATCTAAATGTTGATCTTAATCTTCCTGTTAACTTGTTTTGTGATAACAAATCTGCTTTACAGCTTGCTGTCAACCCTGTTTTCCATGAGCGATCCAAACACTTTGAAATTGATGTCCATTTTATCAGAGAAAAAATTGCAGAAGGTGTCTTGAGTGCCATCAAAATTGGCTCCTCAAACCAAACTGCAGACATTCTTACCAAGCATCTTCCTGTGTATCAACATAAATTCCTTTGTGAAAAACTGAAACTATTTGACATATTTGGGAAACAGATTAAGGGGGAATGTTCCAAAACACCTAAGTAATCTATGTCCCAAATATGTCCTTATTACTCTCTCACTTAGTGTTGTTTGTGCAGGATTATTATGAGGGACTTATTGTAGACTTTCTCTATTCTTGTTTATGAAGAAAACTAAAGATATGCTGCTTGTGAAGTTTATTAGAAAGATAGGGGTGTCTTTGTCACTTTGGCTCCTATATATCTGTGGTCCCTCTCTAGGGTTTGATCATCCAAAAATACGCAGTCTTCTCTTTACTGCTATATCACTCTCCATCCAAATATTTATGTACTAGGATCTATTGATCCATTTCTGTCTTGTTTATTTGATCATTTGATCTTCTTCAAGTCTTGTAACAGTTTGTTTATTATTGTACAAACTGTGCCGACTATGATTCTTGAATAAAAAGGAACTTGTTGCTCTGTTTATCTGTTTGATAAAGTACTTAAATTTCAACTAGGCTCATTTTTCTCATGCTATGACTGAATCCTTATAAACGTACGTGTCACAACAACTGCCCTAAATCATTTTTTAGCACCAAATAAGGAATAAAAGAATCTTAAGTTGTGTCACTCATTTTTAAGGAAATAAGATGAAAACAAGTGGTCGTAAGTTTGACAATGTCAAATAAATAAGAACCAAGAGATACAATCTAATTGACTATACATTCGGTTTCCAGTTTCTACCCACCAACCATTCCTATTATTGCATGTCTCTTGTAGTAACATTATTCACCATGATCATCTTCAACAAAATTTACCAACATTACATTTTTACCACTCATCTTTTTTCTGATTCAAACAAACTGTTTTTGTTTTGTTTTTTCTCAAACAGACAACGGCCATTTGTTTCTTCACGCCTTGGCCCCGGCTTAAGCAAACATGGCCGTTGTTTGCGGCCTCCTCCTCCTTATCGTCCTCCTTTTCTTCTCTCCGTGTCTCTCCCAACATCCTCATTCTCTTGCTCTCGTTAAGTTTAAGAATTCTTTTACGAAATCCGATGCTTTGTTCAATTGGAAAGACGACGGGTCCAATCCATGCGACCCCAATAACGTGTGGGTTGGTATTATATGTTCAAATGGCATTATTAGCACTATTAACCTCTCGGGTTTGGATTTAGAAGGACAGCCCAATATTGGCGTCTTGGAAGCTATTGATAGTCTCAAAGCCATTAGCATTGAAAACAATTCCATTTCGGGACCTATGCCTGAGATCAACCGTCTTCGTTCTCTAAAAGCTTTTTACGCTGGTAGTAATTGGTTTTCGGGTGTCATACCTTCAGATTTTTTCCAAACGTTGGGATCCTTAAAGAAACTTTGGTTGCAACATAATAACTTTTCTGGACAGATTCCAAAATCGATTGGTGAATTGCCGAATCTTAAAGAACTCCATTTAGAATACAACGATTTCTCGGGACACATTCCTCCATTTCCAGAGGCGGATATTCTAACCACTCTTAACCTATCCAATAATAAACTACAAGGTGAAATACCAAAAAGTTTGCACAAGTTTGACAACAAAGTATTTGAGAACAATGCGGAACTTTGTGGTTCAAAACTCGGTAAAGAATGCAAGAAACCTTCAAACCAAATACCAAATTCAGAAGAGCCAGTAAGCGAATCAAGATCATCAACAAAATGGATTATAATGATTGTCGTTGTGGCTCTATTAATCTTGATCATTTTGGCAAGAGCAACTCATGTAGAACAAGATAATAGACGATGGAGTAAGGGACATATTGACGAAGCTGTTGTTAATATCCCAACCGTCACCAAGAAGACCACCACAGCTCCACCAAATAACCCAAATAACAATAGCAGCAGTAGTAGTGGTACAACAACCGGTACCAGCAACAATAATAATAACAATGCCAATAATAACGAGAACAAAGATGCATCTCAAAAAGGCGTGGCACAAACAGGGCGATCAGTGGCTGGGCCCTTACCGGGGAAATCCGTGGGAGACCTGGTGATGGTAAACGAAGAAAGGGGAGTATTTGGGTTGCAAGACTTGATGAAGGCTGCAGCCGAGGTGCTTGGAAATGGAGGGTTAGGGTCTGCATATAAGGCAACGTTGGCGAGTGGAGTGTCAGTTGTGGTTAAAAGGGTTAGAGAAATGAATCAGATGACTAAGGATGTGTTTGATACAGAGATGAAAAAGTTAGCGAAATTGAGGCACAAAAACATATTGACGCCATTGGCATATCATTTCAGGAAAGAAGAGAAACTTTTAGTATCTGAATATGTCGCGAGAGGCAGTCTGCTATACGTTCTACATGGTACTACACTATTACTATACAATCCTCGATTATTTCCTTCAATTAATCTACAAACATATAAGCTAGTATAAACGTGTGATTCGTATTTACTTACAGGTGATCGTGGGAATTCCCATGCTGAATTAACATGGCCCAATCGGTTAAAAATAATAAAAGGAGTAGCACGAGGAATGGGCTTCCTTCATTCAGAATTTTCTTCATATCCGTTGCCTCATGGGAATCTCAAGTCTAGCAATGTACTTATTGGATCAGACTATGAGCCACTTCTCAGTGATTACGCTTTCCATCCTTTGCTTAATAGCACCCCAACGTTACAATGCATGTTTGCTTTTAAATCTCCTGAAGCTACACTTAACCAACAAGTTACCCAAAAGAGCGATGTGTATTGTATGGGTATCATCATCCTTGAAATCATTACTGGGAAATACCCGTCCCAATACATGAATAACCAAAAGGGTGGTACAGATGTAGTCCAATGGGTTAAGTCAGCTCTTGCGGAGAAGAGAGAAAAAGAGCTAATTGATCCAGAGATAACGTCGGGAGGGTCAACAGGAGAAATGGAGAAGCTTCTACACATTGGAGCTGCTTGTACCGAAAGCGATCCAGATGAAAGAATGGACCTAAAGCAAGCAATAAAAAGAATAGAAGAGGTAAGTGTTTGAGAAATAGGGAGTTTTGGTAGATAAGATAACATAAATGGGGACTTGATCAAGGAGGAGGCCATAGTTTGGGTTGAGGTTGGGGTTGGGCCAAATCAAGTCGTCAAGGAATGAGAGCTCTCGACGTACTTCACACGTGCAAGACCACATAAATCATAAATCTTAATTTTGTTTAGAGTATTTAGCTATCAAGTGAAGTGTGTGGGAAACAAAGGTGTCTGGATCAAATAATGAACATGAATTTTGCAGCAGCATGTAATTGCAACTTTAAGCCTCGCAATCCTGTTCATGAGTACAGCTTGATTATTACTTAATTAACAGATGACCTATGCTATAATTCATCATCAAATAAAGCCTTGAATCATATACCAACCAAGTGTATAAGTTTCTTGAAGGGGTTTCACTTTGCCAAGGGCTACGATAACCAACTTGTCATAACCACCGTTAGCTAGGTGATTGGTAAAATGGTCACAAGCTAAATGAAACATGCTTCAAGTAAAAGAGAAAAAGTAAATCTAATACTTATTAGTTCATGAAACATTTTTACCATATAGCGATATGAGTAAGGATCAAATGAGAAATAAAATTAAAATAAGAAAGGTAAGAAGAAACCACAACCGCACATTTCAGATGCATCTATAAACATAGATGCATCTCCCATTATATTTCTCACCCTCATTTGAAATATGTGGCTCTAACTATTTCTCATTCTTCTCATTTCAAAAAAATTTTCTCACTAGATCTCTTCCCATAGCGATATACGGAGTATATAATTTGAGAATGGTGAGTTGTATGTATGTATGATGTAGTCTAATACATTGGTTGCATTTTAACAATAAGCTAGCTAGTTAGCTCAAATAAGGTCAGGATTTCGGAATAGTATATAATAACAAAATGATACCTACTTATGAGAGATAATAGGGTAAAAGCCATAAAATAACAACGTACTTTCTCAAATTTACCGAGTTGAAACACATACTTTTTTATCAACATATATACCCACGTACTTTCGAATTTTGTTCCGACTTCACCTATATGACCGATTTATATTAATATAATATTATATTAAATAATATTATTTTATTACAATATGGGTAAAGTCGGAACAACATTTGAAAGTACATGGGTGTATATGTTGATAAAAAAATATGTGTTTCAACTCGGTAAATTTGAGAAAGTACGTTGTTATTTTATGGCTTTTACCCGAGATAATAATAAGAAGAATGATGATGATATGATGTTATCAGCAAATAACGACTGGAAATGCAAATGAAGAAGAGAGTTGGATTAATTACTTTGACGCAGTTGACACTTGACAGTGAAAAAGATCAGTTTCAGAGTTGATTTTCCCACATGAAAAAGTC
This sequence comes from Chrysanthemum seticuspe, assembly GCA_019973895.1. Lineage (NCBI taxonomy): Eukaryota > Viridiplantae > Streptophyta > Magnoliopsida > Asterales > Asteraceae > Chrysanthemum > Chrysanthemum seticuspe. Next base: position 360,018,998 of record BPTQ01000005.1, on the reverse strand, counting down.
GACTGAACTAAGATGACCTTTTTCTTCTTGTACTATTAAAAGTCATCTTAAAAGTTATTCCCTGCATCCCAAAATAATTGTCCCTCGATAAAAAACCTATACGGTTTAAGAAAAGCGTAAATAAATTAAGACATTGCAAAAGAAAAAAACGTGGACAATTTGAGATAGAGGGAGTAGTAACCAAAATTATGAGGTGCTTGGTGTTCAATAAAAGAGTGTATAATAGTAGTTTTCTGTGTTCATAAAATTAAAATATATCATGTTATTTGAAGAAATAATTCTTAGTATAATTGACTTTTAACATCTTAGAATATGTTGCTTATAAAGATATTTAGATATGATGAGGTAGATAAATATATAATGATACACTCGCCGATAACTAAGTCTTTTTATAAAATGATTGAAATTGAGTCTATACAATGATAATAACACTTAATGTTAAACATAAACGCTATATTCTAAGCTATAAATTCTAAACACAGAATAATTTTCAAAACTAATAAATGTCCGGCACAAGGGTTATATATTTTCATGTTCGACACCCTTCTGGCGGACTTTCACCAATTAATTAAATTTTCTTATCTTTTTCAATTATTATCAACCTAGAAGTACCTAATGTCATTTTAATAGAGTTCTACCTAGAGGTAGGGTAATTTTAATAAACACTCACATTTATTAAATAATTGGGAATATGTATTGCTTTTTTTTTTTTTTTTTTTTTTTTTTTTTTACATTTTCTCGAAATTTATTAGGGGTGAGCACAAAAACCGAAAAACCGAATCAAAACCGAAGAAACCGAAAAAGCCGAACCGAAAAAACCGCCCCATTTGACAAACCGATGGCGGTGGTTTTGAATTTTATAAAAACCGAATGTTTGGGGCGGTTTTTGGTTTCATAAGAAAAACCGAACCGAAAAAACCGCCCCGCCCACCTTTTTATATGTTTTTATATAATTATATATGTATATAAAAGATTTGCAATTTAATTTTAAAGATTTAAGTATAAAAATTTATTTATTAAAAAAAATGTGGTGTTTACTATCTATACATTAAAATTTGTTTTATTTATAGATATTATATCTTTATTTTCGAACAATAGTGTTCTTTGAAAATTTCCCCTACAATTCTCATAAGTGAACGAAAAGTGCAAAGCCGCAAAGACGTGCATTTTATATTTTAGATTGATGTTTGGTTGTTTTGTACGTTTTTTCCACGCTTTTGATTGCTAGATAATATGCTATTATTGATATTTGTTTAAATATTTTTAATTGAAAACTTAGAATTGTAAACTTCATATAAGATTAAAACTCGCTTGTTTTCAAGTACGAAAAAACCGAATAAAAACCGAAACCGAACCGATTCAATGTCAAAAACCGAAACCGAAAAAACCGAAACCAAATGGTTTGTAGTTTCCAAAAACCGAAATTTACGGTTCGGTTTTTGGTTTTACCATAAAACCGCCCCACCCCGCCCCATGCTCACCCCTAAAATTTATCGTATTTTTCTTGTCAAAGACTCAATAGAACCCTTTTGGTAATTGAGTTTTACCTAATAAGGTAATGTTTTTATTTTAAAGTCATTTGAAAAGAAAATTTAGTGACGTGCTACTCTTATAAATGTATTATAAGCTTTTTACTAAAGTTTTATTTTGCTATGCTCTCAAGATTTTTTATTCCGTTAGATTTCCCAAGTTTTTTTTTTGGATTATTATAAATTTAATTTACACGTAAAATCAACTCACAAGATGTAAAATAACCTTTTCTAAGTTGTTTATCGTATGATATATATGTTACTTGTGACACAAATATAATTCACTTTTGTTAAGTGAATCATACATTGAATTGTTAATGGTTATTAAGAACATTGGGTATTGGTTTAGGAGGGAGTTATAATACGGATTTTAAAAATGTGGTGATTATTTAAAACCAGTGTTCTAAAAGGCGCGCCAAGACGTCGCCAAGGCGCGAGGCGTGGCCTCGACGCTAAGAAATGGACCAAGGCGCGAGGTCAAGGCGTCGTGTGAAAAGGCGTGGGATAAGGCGCGAAAAGGCATGAAAAGGCGCGCCTTTTGGTAAGGCGTGGCGCCATTTTTAGAAGCATTTAGTGGATTTACGGATTTGGGCTTGAATTTCTAGTATTTAGGCTATTTCCTTCTTGGGCCTCGTAATTTCAAAACTTAATTCCTATTTGGGCCTCGTATTTTGGCCTGGCTATTTGGGATTTGGGCTTTATTATTTGAAATTGCTCTTAAAAAATGATATAAAATTATAAATACATAAATTTGTAAATATTTTTTTGCCGCCTTATGCACGCCTTAAGAAACGCAAAGGCCTCGCAAAAGCTCGTAAGGCTTGAGGCGTGGCTATGCCGCCAAGCCACGCCTTACGCCTTTTAGAACATTGTTTAAAACCATGATTGCTAGTAACATGGTTGCGATGGGGCTATTCTGATTCTTCAATTCGTGGTACCGAAGGTGATTTTTGATGCCAGTTACAGTAAACGACACCCATGAAACCACAATAGTTACCTTTTTCGGTCATGTGTGATTGCGGTATTGAATTCTATTGTTATTTTCGATTAGTATGTTCGGTTTGAGATAAGATAGATGGTATTTTATATCTTATATATTCGAAATTGCTCGAGAGATTTTAGTCACATTTATCATAATTGCTCAAGCAAGCATCAATTTTGAAAACTAAGTACATGAGTACGAAACTTGAAAAAGAACTCACTAAAACAATTTTCACCTCAATAATGGGTACTAATTCAAAATAATGTGAGTAAAAGTCACAAAAATAGTACAATATTAAAAAACATTCCATAAAGTTAACTAAAAATATTTTTTGCAAAAAATGTATAAAGTTCCCTAAAATGGTACATAGTTTACCAAAATGGTATAAAGTTCACAAACTTGCATACATGCATAAATTTGCATTAATCTCACTATAATGGTATATAATTTGCTTAAATGGTGTAACACTTATAAAACGGCTAGTGAATTCTATAAAAAAGTGTAGATTAATAGCTTTCATGTGTGTTCATAAAATTAAAATATATCGTGTTAACTGAAGAAATAATTCTTAGTATAATTGACTTTTAACATCTTAGAATATGTTGCTTATAAAGATATTTAGATATGATGAGGTAGATAAATATACAATGATACACTCGTAGATAACTAAGTCTCTTTATAAAATGATTGAAATTGAGTCTATAGAATGATAATAACACTTAATGTTAAACATAAACGCTATATCCTAAGCCATAAATACAAAACACCGAATAATTTTCAAAACTAATAAATGTCCGGCACAAGGGTTATATATTTTCATGTTCGACACCCTTCTGGCGGACTTTCACCAATTAATTAAATTTTCTTATCTTTTTCAATTATTATCAACCTAGAAGTACCTAATGTCATTTTAATAGAGTTCTACCTAGAGAATGGGATCCGGAATGTCAAAAAAGTTTTTTCTCTCTCTCATATGGGAGAAAAAGAGGGGGTTTGGCAGGAAGTCTTTTCCAGGAAGGACAACAAGAGGAAAACGGACAAAGGAGAGAGACCATCAGAGGTTACAAAGTACTATATTTCCAACATTCCTAACGGATGCTCCCCTTGGGAATTGAAGAGTTTCCTCGGGGACTTTGGAGATATAGTGGGAACATATATTGCAAGGAAAAGGGACAAGGGAGGGAATAGGTTTGGTTTTGTATCATTCAGATGGGTGAGGAATGAGCTCGAGCTGGAGAAGAGTCTTAACGGAATCAAAATGGGGTTATGTAGGTTGAAGGTGAATATTATGAAGTTCGCTTCGGAAAATATTGGGAAGTGGGAGTCGGAGGTGAGTAGGAACAGGAACGTAGAGAAGAAAGCGAATCTTACGAGCAAGAAGCAAGGAATAAAAGTGACTAGCTAAATTTCACATCTAATTTCTTCTGTTGGTATGACATATGAAAGTTATATGACTATAATAATTAAAGCCAAGGTAGTATAAGAAACAAATAACAAATAGGAGAAATTAGATGTGAAATTTAGTCTACCAAGGTCTTTGAGCATCGCTAGTTGATCTAATTTTTTATTGCATTTTCATTGAAAAGGGGTTTTTAAGATATTTAATGAAAAAAAAATGTCTTCCTCCTCCGTTATAACATAGTAAAATAAGATAATGTTTAAAGGTAGTAGATGTTTTAGTTGATCAAATTCAAGGTAGTAAAAGTCATTTGTGCCTCTTTATAAAAAGGTGTTGGTATGCACATCATATTTTTTTGATTATTTCACTACTAAATCATATCAGTGATGCACATAGTACAACACCGCTATGCATGATTGGTAGTATGCACATCATTTTAAATCGCATGTCACCTCCCTTTATAAAAAGGTAGTGTTTTGGAAAGAAGAAAAAAGAATAGGGGGGGTTGGGCAAATAAAGAGGAAGAAGTGGTGATGCGAAAAGAGTGGAAAGAATTGAGGGGTCTAATCTAACTAACGTGGAAGTAACCAAAGCCCCTCAATTCATCAAAAAACAAAAACAAACTATCAAACAGAGTGAAAGTATCAATTGAATTGAATTGAATAAAAGAAGAAGAAATGTATCGATCAGCAGCAGCGAAACGATTGCTTTGTTCATCAAAATCATTGCTGCAGTTATCATTAAAAAAAATGTCTTCCTCCTCCGTTATAACATAGTAAAATAAGATAATGTTTAAAGGTAGTAGATGTTTCAATTGATCAAATTCAAAGTAGTATGCCAACATCTGCCTAGCAGAGTTGGTAAGGCATTTGCCTTTGGGGGAAAAGACCAAGGTTGAAACCTTGGCAATGGGATTTCATGTAATAGGATTTCATGTAATAGGGTAGTATAGAAAGTCAATTTTCAAAAAAAAAAATTCAAAGTAGTAAAAGTCATGTGTGCCTCTTTATAAAAAAGTGTTGATATCCACATCATATTTTTTTGATTATTTCACTACTAAATCATATCATTGATGCACATGAGGTTATAAATGTCTAAACAAAATAAAAATTAGAGGGGTAAAAATAAAGGAGCATTGATTGGGATGACTAACTCGTATGCCTAATAATATGCCTAAACATATGTGTCATCATCCTATTGGGGACAGCAGGGGGACCCACTTCTTCACAAACCAATCATTTATTGCCACGTCTATTAGGCACATATTTTAGTCCTCCCAATCATTTTTCAAAATAAAGAGGAGGAAGAAGTGGTGGTGATGCGAAAAGAGTGGAAAGAATTGAGGGGTCTAATCTAACTAACGTGGAAGTAACCAAAGCCCCTCAATTCATCAAAAAACAAAAACAAACTATCAAACAGAGTGAAAGTATCCATTGAATTGAATTGAATAAAAGAAGAAGGAATGTATCGATCAGCAGCAGCGAAACGATTGGTTTCTTCATCAAAATCATTGCTGGTATCAGCTTATGGTAAACAAAGCACTAGTCCAATTCGAAGAATAATAACAACTACAAACCCTCCTCCTCTTCCTCCTTATTATTATTCATTTGGTGGTTGTTATTATCAAAATCGGTTTCTATCTACGGAAGCACCACCGCCTTTCGTTGATCAAACCCCCCCAAACCAAAACCAAAACAATCCTTCTTCAACAAGCCAACAAGGAGTGTTTGGTGATAATAATAATAATAATAATGCATCAACAAGAAGAAGTAGTAGGGCTAGTAATTACCAAGAGGAACAATCTCGAGTGCTCGCTGCTTCTCTTCCATACGTGGTTCGTTTGTTTCCTATTTCATTTTTCATTTTAATTAATTATTAATAATACTAACTAGTGATTATTATTATTATTATTCTTCTAGTTTAAGCTGGGCTGGAGTGAGGCAGCTATGATTGCTGGTGCTCGCGACGTCTCTCTTTCCCCTTCCATTGTCGGCTCTATTCCTCGCAAAGAAGCCGCCCTTGTTGAGGTTCCTTCCTTGCTTTTCCATTACAATTTCTTTAACTGTTTACTTGTTGTAGTGTTCCGTCACCTACATTGATACATTCTCGTAACCTTCTGATCAGTGCCCTGTGCGAAACCTTATACAATAACTAAATATGCAACTATTGAAATTAAAAAACATAGGGGTTTAGGTCATAAAATAGCAACGCGCTTTTTCAAATGTATCGTTTTGGTACGTGTACTATTTATTATTCCATTTAATGTTGTGTACTTTCATGTTTTGTTCCATTTTGCACATTTTGATGACGTGTCACATTATAAATGGTGACACTTGTCAAACTTTCAACTGTGACACGTCATCAAAATGTGCAAAATGGAACAAAACATGAAAGTACACAACATTAGGTGGAACAATAAATACTATACGTACCAAAACGGTACATTTGAAAAAGTACGTTGCTATTTTATGACCTAAACCCAAAAACATAGTATTTTAATGATCTATCTTAAGTTTTAACAAATATTTACAACATTAAATTGTACAACGTTAACAAATTTTGTTCAAAGAGAATTTTGAGACTCCAAACATATAAAAGGGTGTATATTTTGAGGCTCCTAAAAGTTTGATGCCCTGTGCGGTAGCACACCTCGCACACCCTCGTATACGGCTCTGTTCATGATATATGCTATACAACTAGTAAAGCATTATACTCAGGGGCGTAGCCAGGATTTTACTTTTGTGTGGGCCAAATAATTTTCGACACACTAACGAGTATAAAAAACACTCAAAATAGACTAATCTTTACAGTAATTGTGAATTTTTAGACATTTTGCAAGCACCATTAATGTAAAAGAAATATATGAACTATCATTGGAAAAGATGATTTGTACACATTGTGTTTTGATTTGCACACTCTAATGTGCAACCTATTGTTAAAGCACAATATATATACAGTACAACTGTTTAATGCATAGTTTTGACTTTTGAGTGTCCCAATCAATTTTTGGAGTGTACAAATCATTTCCCTTAAAATTGGCATATACATATACAAAACATATAAGAGTTTCATGGGCTTATAGGTGGGCCATGGCCAACCCTACACTCCATTTGGCTACGCCACTGATTATACTATGATTCTTATTACAACACTACAGACTTTTATGACGATTCTCACCATAACACCCCATGGTTCTTGCACTTGTTGCAGTATTTTATGGACGAGTGCTTGCAAAAGCTTATTGATGAAATCGACTCTGGCAAGCTGGGATTACAAGACTTGGTACCAAGTGACCGCATTGCAAAGCTTGTTAAAACACGCTTAGAGATACAAGCGCCATACATTTCAAAGTGGCCTCAAGCTCTAAGCATCCAGGCGCAACCGTTGAATTTCTCAACAAGCTTTAAACAACGAGCAATGCTGGTTGATGAGATCTGGCATGCTGCAAGCGATGAAGGGAGTGGTGTCGATTGGTACCTAAAGCGCACTGTTCTTGGTGGGATATACTCAACAACTGAAATCTACATGCTAACTGATAACTCCACAGGTTGATGTTCCTCTCTATCTTCTCTTCTGCTTCGTATGTATTTAGCTCTCTAGGAAATTTTGCAAGTCGAATAATGTTTGAGCATTCATTGTATAATCTTTATGTGCTTGTTGAAGTTGGGAAAAAGCTGTCAGCGAGTACGGATAATCTTCTGCCCCTCTGAAACAACAAAAATAAAAATCAACCTTAATATCTTACAATATTTGAATAGAACTCTCGGGATATGTCATAATTTATATTACATACCTTAAAAATGATTATGATGCTTGACCGTCTGGATTTATACATTTTAACTTGGCTACCGCTAGCTACAAGTTTGATGATGTGCAAAATGCTGTCATTAGGCATGCAATTATTGTTTAGGATGAGAACATTCGACGGGTGCTGATTTAGAACATAGGCCACCTCTGTATGGGAAAACTTGAGCCATTTTACTGTTAGAGTCCTGAAAGAAACATGAGAAGAAGCATATGCCTTTTCTTTTAGCTCTTTTCTTTGTTAACCTACCGATTTAGCAATGTAGGACTTAACTGTTACAGTAATAGTAGTGATTGATGAATGATGATGAGCGGTGCTGTTTTTTCAGATTTTCAAGATACATGGACATTCTTAAATGACCGAGTCAGAGACGCATTTGATTTGAAGAAGACTTTACAAGAGGTTGTCTAGTTGATAAACTATGTGATTACATGATCTTAATTATATACATTTGGATTTTAACTCTTTTTATGGGTAACCGTTTCAGGTGAAATATTTTACAGAAGCTGTCGGGGCTGGGGTAGGAGGTTCGTTTCAGGGATTTATGAAGAAAGGTTGCTAGGATTGAATTTGAAGTTTGCAGATTAGTAACTTGTTTCTTGGCAGCCAGCATTTTCCTCAGCATTGGTGGCATAGGCTTACAAATCTTTTTGCACATCTGGTTTTTTGTTCCAATGGTTGTCTCTGAATCAAGAAAGTAACTAAAAATGGTCTCTCTTAAATTTAGCATGTATACGCTGCACTTTGCTTGATTGTTTATCTTTTCTATGACGTGAAGAAATAAAATGTTTATCGGTCGATATAGCTTAGCAAAATGTTTCTTTTGATTGGATGATTTGTCTATTTATAATGTTAAGAAAGTATTAGTAACTTGTAGAGAAGAGGGGTATGCTAGTGAAGGGGCTATATGGCCTCTATTTGACTTTCAACTTCCTTTTGTCTTGTTGAGTAACTGTCATTATCCGTCAATCATGCCTTACATGAAATAAGCGATGGTGAGGTTTGGAGTTAGCTGCAATCGGGTTCATCGGTCTGTTATCATAGTTTAGAGGAAATGTAGCTTTCTGCTTCAGTCTATCCCGTTGGACCTTTGTGAATGTGGTTAGATTTGCTTGCTTTGTAGAGCAGTTTGTATCTGTCGTTGGACCTCTGCACATTATGCTTCTAAGCACGTAAAATTTCAAGTGTGGTTCATTTATTCTTAACCCTTTCACCAAGACTCAAAAGCTTTAGCATCAACTAATTATGTCTCAACTATTAATGCGTATTCAAATGTGTAACTATTGTTTATTTTCTAAATATGGTAAGCTTATCCAGTTAGCAGAACCCATCAAATAATGGCTATAGCATGCTGTTATATCCATGGATAAATGCAGTAGCAAAAGGAATTTTATGTTTTCGCGTCTTCTTTTGAGTCATTTTTTAAGTTTTGGCGATTGATGCAATGTTTGTTGTTTGAACATATTTCTAACACATTAAGCTGTTGTAGGATTCTTTCTATTTGGGTGAGAACCCCAGAGAAGATGTGTTCGCATTGTGGGTTATGAAAGACAGGCATATTACAGTACCAATATTTTGATGCTTCTGTACCACAAATTTTTTAGATCTTATTGTAGCCAACATTAACAAATTCATTCTCTAGTCGCGTGACAGATTCAAGGATAAAAATTCCTCAAGGGAAAAGACATCAATCTGTTGTTACAAAAAAAAACCAACCATCGTCGGTGCAAGTAACATTTCTTCACTGCAGAACATCCTTGTATGTGCTTTCTTTCTTCATCTTTAAAACCAATATCCAAGATCCAATTTGTACATGCAAATCAAACCTCTAGAACAATATCTGCACTCACAACATAATAGAAGAGTGAATCAATCTCTACTACTGGAATTTAAGTTAAGAGAAGTATGAAAAGCTTAATAGGTTCTTACATTCAGAATCTGTCTTAATCCATGTGCTTCCTTCATTATCATCCTCGTCATCACTCTGATCATCCATCGGTACGTCTTTCCCGGCCAAGTACTTTTTGGGCATTGGCTTTGCAGTAACACTCTGGGGATGTATTTTCTTGTTTAGTATAGATCTTAAGATCTGTACACAAAGTCATTTTACTTTTGGCAATTAGTTGAGATGTTTTAAAGAAGATGCATATATGGTCCATTTGTTTTTCGGGTTAGTTTGCACAACATACCTTCTCGATTCTTGACTTGTCAAATGTTGGGTCGGGTGAATGTGAAACATGGTTAAACCTATTTCTGGAAGTGAACATTTTCTTAAGAAAGAATGACAAGGACTTCTTTATGGTGACTTTCTTTATGTGATCGACTAAAGTTTCCTTCCCTCTTGAGAACATGCCTGAAATGCTAAGTTGTAGGCACACATCTTTATTTAAAACGAGGTCTTCATATTCTGTCTCTAAAAAAGAGAGAAATTCTTCTTCAGGAGTTGGGGTCTGTGGATGGTTTTGACATGGACCTTCACTTTCCGTCTCTGGATCTGCTCTTAAATTACTGATTCCAAACGTACCAATCGCTAGTAGTGACTGAGGCCAATCACTAAACTCTTCCTTGGATGTAGCTTGGCCCATATGATCTATCAAATATGAATACGATCTGTTAATCCATTTTGGTTCAGTCTTGATAGAATTCGAGATGTGATTCTGAACTATCATGCTATAAAAGTGCAGGCTACAAGGATGTACAATGTTTCACAGAGATACAAATTATTAGATCCAATATCTCAAGGCATGCAATACATTTTAATTGCTGACTTAAGGATTATAAGTGTGATGACATATCAATAGATGACGTAACAAAGTGATCAAACGCATAATTGTTTATCAGTAGTTAAAAAGTGGTATTCGACAGCTCAACTTGCTATTTGGGTTACCGCTTACTTTCATCCAAGGATGTGGTCCAGAACAAACTGGCCAATCAAATTCTTGGTAATTTTGGTCTTGTATTATGGAGGTTATACAAGGATTGACATGCAGTGCCTTGCATGCATGACAAAAGATATACGTATGCTCATTCCTATCTGCATATTTTTTCATAGACATGTCTTTTAGTTTAACTGTGAACTTAGTTCTATACGATCTCTCTTTTACCACTATGAGCCACGGGTATAACATGAACTTTTGCTCTCTATTTTATGTGTTTTCATCATGCAATATCATATCACTGTTATCTGCGTAAACCAATGTTAAGAGTTACATGAGAAAGAAATGAGGGAATGCTTGCTTACTGTTAGCCGCTACTGTATTGGGCTTTTTCGTCTCTTGCTTGCCATTCAGCTTGCTTTGCATCCAACTGAATATCTGGAAACATATGCATAAATTTAAGGTTTTACCATAAAAACTCGGGATATGCATATAAAGAACTACCCCAAAAGGCACTTCCCTTACCTTCATTGTTAGCGAGTCTTTGTTCAGTTCTAGAGATAGAAAAGCTTACAGGAGAAGATCCAAAAAAAAACTAATTGAACCACCACAACTAAAGCCTCAAGCTTGAGGGTCTTATATACTGGTGGAGTTGGAGACAAGTAGAACTGCGCTCCAAGTTGGTAACTTTCACCGGTTCAAGTTCCCATACATTGCCTTTTGCCGCCTTTTTTTAATTTATCATCTCACATTATTTTACACACACTTTTTCAACTACTCTTTTAGTATCGTTCTGGTCACAAATATATCCTACAGTATCTTAATGGGTCAAAACAGGTAACACAAAAATGTGCCGAACTGGTACTTATTTCTGTAAACACAAATATATTGTCCAACATGACTATTTCTTTACTCAACTTGTGTATCCCGTTCGATTCAGCTTATGAGATAAATAAATTAAAATTCTAAAATAGATCGTCAAAACCAAAAAAGATTATGCATATAACTCATCTCATTCGATTCAGCTGATGAGATAAATAAACTAGGATTCTAAAATAGATCTTCAAGATCAAAAAAGATTATGCATAGAATTCTACACCTAATGGAAAATGAAAGAAAAGAAGAGCGCTGCAATTGACCTTCTACGAAACCAGTTAACCACCACATGTCATGTATCCTAATTATATTCATACGGACCATGTGTCATACAAATACCAGCCTTGGTTCAGTATTATTATTAAAAAATGCAGTCGACAGGGGAAGTGAATGCATGGGCACACAACATAGTATAAGTTGCCTACCAGAGACAAGAAACTATAATCCAAAAACCGTATGGGACTATGGATTTACTATATGATAAAGCTTAGATTCCCATATGACATTGTGACATTGTCCCTTACTCGCCGAACATCTGTTCTATATTGAGGACTAATTCAAACTAATATTGTGTTACTTTCATGTTATGAGTTAGCAACTTCGACTAGCTCGTTAATATAATTAACTATTTTATTTTATTTATTAAGCAGCCACAGAGAATACCACGGTTACTAAAGCGAACTAAACCAAACCAGCAAATGAAATTTCATTAACTTTAACACGAACCGACCCAACATTATCAACAGCTGATTCATCAAAGTCCAATGAAATATAGCGTGGCCTATAATCTCTCATATACCTCAAGACAAGGAATACCAACTAAGAGGCACGTGAAGTTGTCAATTCTCTTATGCAACCAATCAATATATTTCCCTTCTCCTGCAACTTGGTTGATTGAGCTTTTGTCGTTTTTGCCATCGTGTCAACCTAACAACATGGTGATTAATGTTCATCGTACTATGTCAGACCAACACCTGTGTCATTAAGATTTAATCACAACACATTCCCATGTATGTACCCTTCGGTCCCAAAGAAAACAGATACCAAAAATCATCGGTAACATCATCCCACTAATCTAATCCTCTCTCCTACAGTTAAACTAAAAAAATGTGATATGCATATAGCTTTTGCAGTTTCCAATCAATGTGGCTTATCTATGTCCCCCCAATCCCAAAAAAACAGTGCATCTATCACCCATCTCAAGTCCAATGTTAACTATAACTTTTCTTTATTAATCTGGATATTAACCCCACTAATCACATAATCTAAACTAAGTACCCAATCATATACCGGCATATGTTAGTTGGAGCATTAATCTTTGAACTGGTCTTTTTCGTCTCCTGGATTATGCTGAAACATGCCATCTAGAGTCAGTGGTCCATCATCTATATATTTCTCTTTTGAGACTGTAGGTGGAATCAAATCAGTAAACTAAACGCTAATTCTAATTGAGGGGCAACATCAATGATCTTGCAACTTTCGTTTTGTTAAATCAAAAGGCACATTTTAGAAGCATCTTGTTGAGCCCATTCCTAGCATAGGACTCTGCGTTCCGAAAAGCATTAGCCTCCAATAACCGCGGAGCCTCTAATCATTAATTAAATAAGGAATATATTTTTCTCATTTTACCGTTTTATGGTAACATGGACTAGTTAAGCAATTAATCACCATTTTACAACAATTTTCAAACTAGTTTAACTTAGGGACAGGAAGAAATGGTGATAATGATTACAGCAACACCAATTGATCTTAAATTGGCGTGATAGTATCTAAGATGCATAATCTAACAGCCAAAAACATGCATTTGCCAAAGATTTGCCAGCAAAAATTCCTCGAGATTCAGCCCAAAAAAGAGCTTTGGAAATGGAAATACATGTCTGAAATTGAATCTAGAAACATATTTAGGCTGAGTCAAAAATAAACGCATGCTCCCGCAAACCCACATCACAAACTTTGTTGAATGCACAGTTATTATTAAGCATGTTGACATTATAGTAATGAGAGAAGAGTGTCAAAGTACGTAGCTTTCCAAAAGTGGCAAATTTTACCATGATCAACTAAACCATCTTGGAGACACCCGATTAATTATGTTACCACGTGATCAGATGCATGCATTGATCGAGCATTACTTCTTTTTCTAAATGAATAAGATCATAGTACAGTGTTAACACCATAACCAAAATAGGTCTGAATGTCTAATAGATAATCGTACTGATAACATAAATAATAAAGACACTGGGAATAATAGTGCAAGATCGAATGATCATGTAACTTGTATATGTTCGGTAATCTTTAGGTGGCGTGGCGATGGTCTTATTAGAAAGTCTTTTGGTGTTCATATAATCTTTCCTCTGTGGTAGTCCTTAGCTTATGTTTTGTACTCTTTCCATTGTGTTCTCAATCAGTTAATGTAGTTTACAAATGTGGCCTAGGCGATTGCTTTATCTATGGGCAGGTTTGTACTTCAGTCGACTGATTCACTCTTTTTATATCTTTAAACACAAGACTTGACTAACATCTTCAAACAGTTGCTGTTATGGAAAAGAAAATACTAGTTCTGATTGCATGTTTACACAAAAAGATATGTTTTCCGAATTTTGAAGCAACATAGACACAATTACTGCATTCATAACTTTAGAAGGGACTGTAGCACATCAGCGACAAGACAAACAATGAAAAAGTCAGTAGCTTGAGCGGTTAGAGTGGTTGACAAAACAAGCACTTTCCTACACTACATCACCAACGCAGAACCAATACCAGATCGTCACAAGCCATAGAGAAAATAAATTTCAGGACAGCTAACAAACAAAAACCAATACCAATTTTGGTTTAAAAGGGGGATTCTGGCAACTACTGGTTTGCCTTATCACGTTTTTTCTTTTTTTCTGTTTACAATGTAGTAAATACTAAGAGGTGTATGTTCAGGATGCTTAATATATAAAACTCACCAACATCTTTACATATGTTAGTTATATAACATATAGTATTTGACGGGGCACAAAACGTCACTCTGATCCGCAGCAGAGCTCACAACAGGCAAAGCAGCCCAAAAATGCCAAGCCAGTACATAACTGAGTGACAGCAATTGCACATTGGTCGTTCATCTTTGATAAGATATTAATGCAGCAGAGGCAACAGCACTTTCCACATAAATTTACACAACAATTGCCAGCTGCTCTCACCAACATTTCTGCCTGGTCCGGCAATTTTGGTTGAAATCCCGGTGGGATGTTCTCCAACGTTGCAATCAAGTTGCCAAAACCCACACCCAGCTGCTGCAGCACCTTTATCATTTCAGTTTTTTCAGTTATTTCCGTTTTTTTAGAGCTAGCTTCTTTTTTCCCCTGCATTCATAATTCGGGAAATGAGTACTTTTGGCCCACCACATAGTTCAATCTTGAGAGAAATACTTGTATATAGTCACAGAGGTCAGGCTGCTGTTTAAATTACGCATAATGATATGGGTAATGAAAGCTGAAAATCGACAAATCTAAGGCAAAAATAGTTTACATGTTTTGTGGCAGATGATGATGCAGTAGCATGTGTATCTTGTACTGTCTCCAACAAGATCATACGGGTATACTCACTTACAACACCAGTCTGCATGCTTAGTTTTGCCACCTGTTAACAAAAGAGCGCAGAACAGCCAATTTTTATCACTTCTTAAAAGAATTTCACGAGAAATTTATCAAAGTGAGGGAGTTGGACAACCACTTAAGGTAGCCCAATGAATAACTAGACGAGCTAAGTATATTGACCTTTTCCTCAAGCTTTTTATCTTGTGAAAACCATGCTTTTGTCGTGTATTGCTCAATTTGTTGCTTCGCCAGGACCTGGTGACCAAAATGAAATCAAATAAACAATGAGCCAACCCAAAGAAGGAAAAAGAAAACATAAGAAGAAAAAAACAACAAAGATAAACCTAGTACAATAAGTGCAGTTCTGATAAATACATGCAATTGGTATAGGTCGGATGAGGTAGCCTTACCTTCTCAAGAGGTATGTCCTTTGGCCGCTGGACCTTCAGGTCAACGGTGAAGCTACTCATATCGGCACGGACCCCCCTTACTTTCAGAGTTTCCGGAAAACCACCCTTGTACTGCCCAAATAGTATTAATGGCCCTTCCGAATATACATCTGGTACAACTGATGGATAAACCTGATGAAATAGAAGACAATTACACTACATCTCTAGATATATTCAGAAAAATACAGAGTACACTAAGATATTTATGTAAGAGATATATGGATAAAGGATATTTAACTCAAGTCACAAATCGGTAATTTTATGACAAGGGAAACCTGAAATCATGAATAGAATAAACCCAAGTTTCCATGAACACATAATGAGCGAAAAATGAACCATACCTCAAGAGCATCAAGATCATCTAGACCATCAATTTCAATGTTGAGCACAACCGTTGAAGCAGCTCTGGAAAACAAAGCTTCCATTTGAACTACAACTGAATCTGATCAAACATACATTTGCCAGTTTATCATAAGTAACTTCACAGTAGCTGCCGCCATTTCATTAAATCAAACAACTTATCAAACTCATTTAGCTTTAAAACAAACAAACTTCATGCAAAAAATCTTCCCCTAGGTTGAAAAAAATGAACTACCTGCATCAGGCGCAGCATCAAAATGGCCCCTACCAATCATTGCAAGCATTCGCAAAAAGTATTGGTTGCAGAATGAGCCTACAACAAATTACAAAAACAAGCTAATTACAACAATCCGTCATCAGAACAATGTCCAGAATATTATAATGCAAAGTTGAACCTCCGAATTCATTATCGAAAAGCTGTATTTCCTACTCATATCAAATACATCAAGTACTGCAAGTCATCTTTCCCTAAATGAAAATGTGCACATACCAAGTCATTTAAAAAAAAAAAAAAAAAAAAATCTATCCCATCCTGATTATATGGAGAGAGACACTAGTTGCGAGCTGATTATATGATGCATTTAGTTAGAGCAAACATTTCCTAGTTTCCTATCTTTAATTTTATAGAAATTTGGCAGAAGTCTTTATCTCCACAGAAGAGAGGAAACGTAGAAAAAACGTTCAAATAATGTTGTATTTTCCATTTCGAAGAAGGGAAGTGAGGGTTTTGGGTCACAAAGGAAATAAGGAAACATAAAATACGTGTCATGAAGATTGCAAGATGCAAGAGTAAGAAATAGTATGAACTTGATGTATATATGATTACCTATACCAAACGTGCAAATGCGTGGACAAAGTTCTGATCCTTGACTTCTTAGTTGCTTTTTCATAACTTCACAAATTTGTCTTTCATCTTCAATGGCCCCGTCGGTTATAAAAAATATTATTGGAAGTGATTTCTTGCTCCCAGATAGAATCTCTATGGACTGAAAAACCATAAAATCTCAATGAATAAACTGAAACACATTCATTTGATACATAAATAGATGGCATATTGACATTGAGATCCATTGAACATATGTAATTTGGTCTCATCTCCTAAAGTTATAGCCTCAAAAGTCGTTTTAGAGGACCACATATATTTTGATACCAGATGTGAACATACTGGTTTGTTGGCAGGGTGTCATGGAACATCTTACACTTTGTAACTGAAAAAAAGGAAATAACCTGATTAAGAGCAGCCGACATGTTCGTGCCACCACCAGCAATGAAATTCATGCCAATCCAGTCGGCTGCTTTTTGAAGAGCTTCCTTTGTAGCCAACTCAAGAGTTGATGAATATAAGTAAGTTTGGTCATTAAACGCCATGACATTGAATGAGTCCCCTTGATCCAGCTTTGACATTGCTGCAACAACCGCACTTTTTGTAGCTTCAATTGTCCTCCCCTTCATGCTTCCACTTATATCAACAACAAAAAGCACTTCCTTCCTGATCACCTTTTATATGAATAACAAGAATTAGCATCGTAAAGGAACTACTGCTCTGTTCAAGCATCATTTCATCGTACACACAAGAGAAGCATACAGATTCAAAACCAACCTTTTTGCTGAGATCAGGCCCTGGGAATAAGTACAAAGAAAACATCTCACTTTGGTCGATACTGAGTGACGATGGAGACTGCAAAATGACTCCACCAAATGCATTGCTTTGAGGAACCTGAAACACAGTGCATGATTTTTATAAGCTCAACCACAACATGTTCCGAAGAGATACAATCACTATCCAGTAAACTAGTATGATTCATATTTCACTTGATACAACTTATATCAAAATACACGTTCAGTCAACATGATATAATCTTACCGCATATGTAAACACAAAATTAGTACTTGACCACGCAAGAACTTCCGCTTCATACAAGAAAGCCAATTTCTCAACTACCCGCTTTTGCTGCTGAAATGGATCAACGTTTTTCAGTTATATATTACAAAGTTTTCAATCTTCATGTGAAAAGGGAAGAGCGGTCCAAGTTATACCTTCAAAGGATGACTCGCTGACCTAACCACAACCTCTGTGCCCAATCCAACATTGACGCTCAACTCTATCTTTTCCTTTTTCGATAGCTTCTTTCCAGCAGGAGTAACATACTCTGGGAAACTGAAAGGAATATTTAACGTGAATTCACCGTCTTTATAAGATATTTTCTGTGACCATTTAACTTTGACTGAAAAATTTGAACCGCCATCAACCTGGACAAAGGTTACGCTATAGTCAAACTACACTCAACAAACATGAAGAAAATCATACTCCATAAGACGTAATTGCAAAACATGCAACTAACCTGTGGTATAGTCAATGTAAATATATTAGGCTTGAGAAATCCACCATCTTCGGGTTTTCCTACACTTTCCATCTCCCCCTTTTCATCCATGACAACTAGCTGTGTCTTATACGACTTTCTGATAAGTTGAACCTCAACACCTAGAATTGAACCCTGTTAGCAAAATATCATAGCTACATTACATTACTCGAAAACAATAACAATTCAAACAAGAAACTCAACTCAGTCCCTCCTTTAAATTTCCTCATTCATATTACAAAATTTCAAAACCATAATGATAATAGCCGAAATAATTTAAAATATTTTTCAAAAAAGCTCCTATATTAAAACTAACATGAAGAACTACTCGCTCTGTCCCAAAATATTTGTCCATCTTTTCTTTTCGGGATGTCCCAAGTTACTTGTCCACTAGTAAAAATAGATAGGGGAGTTTGATCAAGTTTTACCATATTACCCTTACTTGATATTATTACTCAAAAGTTTTAAAAAACAACATTAATTAATTAGTTAAAAGTAAAACTGTCATTCTTAAAAAAGTAAGCAGTAATGAATATGATTCCCTTAAATTGTGTGTTATTTGTCGGCAGGGGCGGAGCCAGAAAGTTATTGTCGAGGTGGCAAACTTTGATAATTTTTAGAAACTAGACTACAAATCAGTTTGTAAGGGGGGTAAATTACAAAAATAGCCAGATACTTTTCAAAAATTTACACTACAACTTTTTTTCACTAGAGGGACACATGCTCACCCTGCCCCCCTTTTTTCTCCGCCTCCGTCAGGCGACAATTATTTGGGAAGAAGGGAGTATATGATAAAAAGATATAGTCTATGTTCGGCTTAAGCAATAGGTTAATAACATCACTTAGTTTACTTAGCAGTAGTTGTTTGTTTTATAAAAGAGTTTGTAAATTTTGTTGTATATGCAATTATATTGTATAAAATGTCTTAAAACATAAACGATTCTTTTATTACCATTTCAAATAAGACCATTGGTAAACAATAGTCGCTCACACAAATTATCGCTACTATATAATGTCGCAGCTATCACTGGCGGACATAGGAGGGAGGCAGGGTGGGCACGTGCCCCCTAGCAAAAAAAACTGTAGTGTAAATTTTCTAAAATATCTGACTATTTTTGTAATTTGACCCTCTAACGAAGCAATTTGTAGCATAGTTTCTAAAAATTATCAAAGTTTGACCCCTCGACGATAACTTTATGGTTCCGCCCTGCCCGGTTATACGCGGGTAATCGTATAGTGTGTTTATAATGAGTTGGTAAACAAACATTGAAAAACATATATAAAAAGGGTTTTTCTGTCCTAAGGGCATAAGTTAAGCACACAATAAGTACACAGGTACACACATAAAAGTACATTTGTCTAGGTGCATTTCGGAAAAATCGATGTTTTATACAAAATTTAACACTACGCCGCAAAATTCCACGGGTGTCTCGAGACCACCCTGTCCCTATGGTCACCGCCATGGTTCCAAAAGGCGCGCAAAGACATAAACCTCGGTCATGGCGCTACACCACGTCTTATGCCGCCTTATGGCACGTCCTTTTGTAAACTCAATATATATATAAAACATGATATAAATATATAAATATTTTCATATGGACCCCGGGAACGAACCTGTGGGCCCATGGGGACAGCAAGACGAACATCACAGCCAGCACTCCCCATAACACAATGAACCCGCCACGACCCCTCCATAGTCACAAAAGCCGTATCCAAACAGCACCCAATCTCCAGCCCAACCCCATTCATCTGCAGAGGTATCAAGGCAGGAGGATCGCACCTGCCGTGCACGTGAGGCTGGTAGCTAGGCACATCAGGGTTGTCCACTATCCCGGGGTTCGATATCACTCCGTACACCATTGGCGAAGTCGGGTAAACGGATCGGGTCATGGGTGTGACCATCTTTGGCGGCGCTACTGATCTGTCTTTCCCGAAGTAGATTCGTTTCGAGAGACGCAGCCCGTCTTCTACGCCACGCGTGAAGTCGTCACCAGTACTAGATGATGACGTCATGTTTTGGAAATGAAAGAGTAGTAGTAGAGAAGAAAGGCTTTGAGAATAATAATTTCTAACGGTCTGAAACCGTCCGAATTAGATGCCTGACCCACTTTTAGTGTTGGGGGTGGTGGGGCCCACTATCTCTCTCCCAAATGATGAAAGAAGGAAAAAAATGGACAAACACATTTGTTTTGCACAACCAACAAAAAACATAACAATATAATCCAAACTCAAGCTTATGACCACATATCAAGCAACAACATAAAATATACCAAGCCACTATAATTTGGTGCTCTATAACACACATGACCACATATAAAACTACAAAAAAATAGTTCCTAAGAACTAAAAAGGAAAAAAATGTACAAACGCAACTGTTTTGCATAAACAACGAAAAACAGAATAGTCTAATCCAGACCTAAACATAAAAATCAGCACTTATAACCACATATCAAGCAACAACATAAAATATATCAAGCTACCATAATTCCAGGCTCCATAACTCACATGACCACAAATGAAAATGAAAAAAATGAACCCATCCAATGTCTGATAAGGCAAAACATGTGTAAAACATTCAATTAGTATACACTTATTTAACACACAACAATCTATACTACTTTATAAAAGATTTAGGACTTTCTAAATAAATAATTCTTACAAATTTTAAGACCAAAAACGTTTCTTTAATAGGAAATTAACAAGCCATAGTCATATATTGAATTTAGTCAACTTGTAACCACTAACATTCATACAGCCTATTGAATTCAGCTTGTTGGTAATAAAATCAAAATAAAATAAAATAAAATACGACACATATTTACACTTACAAAAAAATACACTATAGTCTTTTCTCTCTCAAATAAGAAACTATCTTCTCAAGTACACCATCATATCCTCCTCAGCTGCCACCACCTCATCCTCCGCCGCCAGACTACGCCATAACCACTGCTTTTTATGGTCAGTCATATGTGGTATTTGTGGTAGATCTTGTGATATTGGTGGTAGATCGGGATATAAAACCTCAAACACAATACAAAAACACACAGTAAACCATTTAAGCATGCCCTCTCTAAACACATCAGCTGCCGCTACCGCATCAGCCACAAAAATAGTCACCGGGTACCCGTCGCCGTATTGCGGGGGTACCCTTTTAGTATAATAAAATGGACAAATAAAATTATTTTGCACAACCAACAAAAAACTAGACGGAAGACTCCAAACATAAGTATGCAAAATCAACACTTATGAAAGCAACATCATTAAATATACAAAGCTACTACAATTTCACGCAACACAACTCATATGTCCATATATAAAATTGCAAAGACTGAACTCATCCAAGTTCTGATAACTCAAAACATATACAAAACATGTAACTAGGGCACACTTATATTTAACACATACCAGTCTCATGTGTTAAATAAGTATGACCACATATCAGATTCCAGCAAACATTTGGAAGGACTTGTTAGCATACCCAAAAAAAGATCGCAAGACCTAAAAAAAGAAAAAAAATAGACAAACACATTTGTTTTGTACAACCAACAAAAACAGAAGAGTCTAATCCAAACTTAAGCTTATGACCACATATCAAGCAACAACATAAAATGTACCAAGCCACAAAAATATCGTGCTTAATAAATCAGATGACCATAAATAAAACTGCCCAAAAATAGCTCCTAAGAACCAAGAAGCAAAAAATGGACAAACGTAATTGTTTTGCACAACCAATAAAAAAATAGAACCGTTTAATCTAGCCTAACCATACAAAATCAGCACTTATGACCACACACCACACATCAAGCAACAACATAGAATATACCAAGCTAACACAATTTCAGACTCCATAACTCACATGACCACAAATCAAAATGCAAAAACTGAACCCTTGCAGGGTCTGATAATGCAAAATAGGTGTAAAACATGCAATTAGTATACACTTATTTAATGCACAACAATCTCATAGAACAATCTTGAACACAACTTATAGACCGGAAAATAATAACTTAAATCATGAATTGGTATCCCCTCACACTTACTTCAGATAACTCTTTCAATTTCTAAAATTAAACAAACACATAACACCAAAGTTAATCAAGCCCACCTAAAAAAACTTCGTCACTTTTCAATATTTACAAAGATAGACAACAAAAATGATAACTGCACATTTTCAATGCAAATGCAACCAAGAACATGTGAAACATCTAAAGCTAAAAGAACACAAACTGGTATGTTGAACCTGCAACAATTTAACAAAATTAGGTCAAAAAACCTAGAAGCAAACTAAAGGAAGTTACAACCACCACTTGCAACATATCATTTCCAAATTAGACACTCAAAACATCATCAAATTTACACAAATACACAACAACGAAAAGCACACCCTTAAATTTTAATTGGCCACTAATATATAGTTGAACCTCGATCCCTGAAACATCGAAACAACCAAAATAAGACCAATCCTTTAGATTTAACCCAACACCTTTAAAACCAAATATAACATACACATTACCTGATAATAGCTTCACTACAAACTTACGATTAACTCCAATTACTATCTAGAAAGTGTACACACCTAAGAAAATGTGAAAAACATTCAGCATAAGAACTCTGAGATAAACGCGAAATCATGATAACCGAACTCAATAAGTGAGATTCAAACTGTAAGGATATAGCAAGCATAATCAAACATTCTACTCATAATTCCCACCACAACCCCTAAAACAATTTCTGATCCAACCACCTAAATAAAAAAATCCCTAAATTAGCTCTAATTTTCTTACCTACGTTGATTGTATGTGTGTGAGTTTTTGTATAAAACACCAAACAAATGAAACTGGATTCCTTGTGTAAACGGTTTTCAAATTGATAATGGAATACAAGTGTACAACATGCATCGAAATGATCCAATATCTGATAATCCAAAACAGGTGTTAAAGATGCAATTAAGCCAACAAATTAAGTGCCAGATCACTGGAGAACCCACTAATAAAAACTCCACTAATCCAATTTTTAATCCATCTAATCATCTCGGCTTAACTCGGCGTGTAAATAGTGTCGGCTCAAGTTGTGGCTCCACAGTGAACCCAAGCCGCCCCACTCCCTCAAGCCAACCTCCAATCCGACGGCTTTGGAACAATGACAGCTCCCCAAACCACTTTAATGAATGTTATATAGTATAACTTATCTTAACCCGAAATTCCTGGCTATAAATATCGAGTAAATCTTGTAATCATACTTGTTATATAAAGGATAAACAATTCTCTTTTAAAATTTAACTTTCAACTTTCAACATTTCCTAAAATAAGTTTAAACTTATCCCCACTTAATTATGCATATAATCCAACCCTAAAAATATCCATTTATTTAGATTTCTGTAACAACTCTTACACAACCTCTTTTTTTATATATATAAACACATTTACAATAGTATTTAGGTATCACGTCCAAAAAAACAATAATTACTTTTAAATTAGAAAGTCTTTGTTATTACTAAAAACTTGCTCTTAGTCAAATTACATCCCTATAAATTTGAGGCATTATATTAATAAGGTATAACCAAAAAGTATGACTTACGAAAATTTTTAATTAGAGAATATCCGCCGCCGCAATACGCGAAAAAATGTTATTATATAAAAGGAGCTTATTGCATTTTAATGTATCTTACTTGCTATTTTTTCTAATTTGATGCACAAACTAAATTTTGTGTACTTTAACCTTGAACTTTTGAATTTCGTTATCTTTATGTACGAATTTACTTGACCAACACTTAGCCGGTTAAAACTTCTATTTTAAAATTTTTAAATGCCAACATTACATACACATGAGCATTTCATAACCACATAGAATATTTTTTTCATATTAAATGCCGACATGCCATACACATTATTATTACTATTTTTAATGTTATCTTCTCCACTTATTTATATCATACACATAACCAACAACCAATATAATTACCATTTTCCTATCACTATCAACACACAACCACCACCTATATTCCATATCTTTTGTACCCTTTTAGAAATATTAGCAGATGAAAAAGGTCACACATTATTAGAAAAGTGCCAATGGGAACGAAAATTTTGCAACCACCAATAAATCGATCATACATACACATATTAGCAACGAATATAGCAATGAAATCCAGAAAAATGAAATATTTTGTTAGCAACGATTTTTAGTTGCTAAATTCGTTGCTACTTCTCAAATTTGGTGGTAATATTCCCTCTCTTTTTTAGCAATGACTTTCTCTTAAATTCGTTCGAAATTTTAATTTTTGAAAATCAAACCATCAGTATTAGCAACGAAATTGCAAGTATAGCAATGGATTATTTGTTGCAAAAAACCATCAACTAATGGCGGTTTAATTATTGTAAAGGGTGTAGTAATGTCAATATATATTTTATTTAAACTATGTCCAGACTTTAATCGTATTTATTTTGAGATCCTGTTAAGTGTGTATTTGGTATACTAAAGTGATGCTTAATCTAACTTTAACATGATGCTCAGTATATCTTTTATCAACTTAGATATACTTTAACTCATATTCTGTATTTGCCTTGCTTGTATTTCATGTGCATTTCCACTAAAAGTACACAACTCTGAATCTTTCTTGTTTCATGTTCTTGAAATGTGTCGTGGTTGCTTATGGTTAACTTATTTTGTTTATCACAGATGTGTCATGGCCATTCTCACTTGGGTTCTAGTTTCAAGGGTCAATTAACTTTCAAGAATGGCCTTAGTGTATTCTAAAGAAGTAATCAACCAAGTGAGCAAAGTTCTCTTCATTAGTTGATTAGTTGATTACAAGACAAATATATCTATGTCTTAAAACCAAAGTTTATTTTGTAGATACACAACTGGCCAACTGCACTTGGCATATTTTGGATGCTTGCTCGACTTTCTGGGTTTTCAAAGTATGCGTTAAAGTGGAAGCCATAGTTTTCGTTCAAGTTATATATGTTCTATGCAAAATATTATTATTGTATTAGTTTTAGCATGAATGTGAATTTATTAATGTCTAGTAGAGTATTGAATTTGAAATTTCTTATGTAGCTATACTTTCATATTGTAAATCTATATCTATACTACTTTATAAAGTATTTGAGACTTGCTTATAATAGAACTTTTTAAAAATTAATATTCAACACTTATTTACAATGGAAATAATTGTATTACTTTTGCTATTAAATCAATACAAGTCTATTTGTACATTTTAAACATTACAAGTACAATAATGCTATTTACAACTATTTAGCACAAATACATTAACACATACAATTAATACATTATTTATTATATAGATGGTATAGATAAAGTTCTCATCAAATTATTGTTAAAAAAAGCTTATACTCGAAAAGTATGACTTGTTGAAATTTTTAATTATAGGGTATTCGTCGCCACAACACGTGAGTACTCTGCTAGTAGATCTTATATTGGTTCTTATATCGTGTGAATGGATATAAAAAGTAGTTTTAGCCCGTTTTTAGATTTGCATTTGCAGACATTTAGAATTTAATGAGCAACGACTTTTGTTGCAAATTTTGCATCATTTGGCTTTCGTTGGCAAAAAGCTAATAACAATGCGAAATAATAGTTCGGTGGTTAATAGCAACAGTCAATGGTTGTTGCTAAACTAGATAATAGCAACGATTTTACAGTATAGTGAATATACCATCTACATCAATTTTCGTTATTGATTAGCAACGAATCGAAGAAATTGGCAACGACCTTCCAATTAGCAACGGGCGATATAGCAACAAAAGGGTGTTTGTTGCTAACGTCATTTAGCAACGAAATTAAGCAGCTTAACAACTATTTCAGGTCGTTGCTATTAGCAGTATTTCTAGTAGTGACATATGATTTCAATATGTAATTGACTAAGACTCATGTGCCATGATCCTTTTCTTGATTTCAATATGATACATAAAACACAACCAAAACTATCATAAAAACTCTTTCTTATCATCAAATCTTAAACAATAGCCTAAAATCAAAGTATATAAATATTATATAAGTTCATGTGTATAACATCTCTTTAAATCATCCGCACAAACAAAAACACAATATTCATACACGCATCCGATGGTGGATGTCGGATATAGTGATAGTGGCATTTAAATGTTGTAGTGGTGGAGGTGGCTGGTGGAGCTAGATGGCACTGGCTGGTGACGAAGACGATGAAATTCAAAAGTGCATATATTTAAAGTTGCAAAAAATTTAGTTCCTTATATCAAATTAAAAAAAAAAAATGACAAATAAGATACATAAAGATGCAATTACCATGTAGAAAATGACTAATAACACTAAACCTAACTGTGTGACAATACTTGCAACGTAACTTACTCTTCAAAATATATAGAACAATTGTAGCATTTCTATGAAGTCTTTAATTATAGCAAACGATAAATTCAATAATAGAATGCTTGACAAATTTTAAACCATAAAACTTGTTGATAAGTCACTAAATATCAAACAAACTCGACTAATTAATGCACTATCAAAATTAATCTGCACCTCACAATACTTGTGATGTACATAGTGCTATTCATTAATTTGATACCGTAATATGTAATTTGTTCGTGTGATCGAAGTTGCTTTAGTTATCAATAAACGCAAGTTCTATTACATCTTGATGATGTCAAATTTCAATATCAATGCCAAAAAGTTTAACGATGCGATATTGAATATTCATCTCTATTATTATAATCATCTAACGGCCAATACTAGTGTAGATATTTTAATAATAGCGAACGTCATGTGCATAAATTATATGACGTCAAAAATAATACAGGTAGCTAACTAGTTTAAAGCAACCGACAAAGATGCCATACACGTTTTTTATTCTTGTATTAAGAAAAAAAAAAATCTCAACCTACGAAAAACTAATATCTATTTGTTTTGTACCTCCCAACACCTTACACTTAGCTATCATATATAACAACAAAATTTAATCTTAAGTTTTAAGAACGTGTTTTTTTTTTTTTTATTTATTTTTTTTTTCATAGGTTTGTCCGGTGAACAAAGAAATGATCGATTAATACTATAAGCACAAACACATGCAGATCGATCGGGTCAGAGAAAACAAATTAGCTATATGTCGTATACAAGATCATCTTCCAAGTGTAACGTTAAACATGACTGTTCCAAAACACCTAAGTAATTTATGTCCCAAATATGTCCTTATTACTCTCTCACTTAGTGTTGTTTGTGCAGGATTATTATGAGGGACTTATTGTGGACTTTCTCTATTCTTGTTTATAAATAAAACTAAAGATATGCTGCTTGTGAAGTTTATTAGAAAGATGGGGGGGGGGGGGGGGGGGGGGGGGGGGGTCTTTGTCACTTTGGCTCCTATATATCTGTGGTCCCTCTCTAGGGTTTGATCATCCAAAAATACGCAGTCTTCTCTTGACTGCTATATCACTCTCCATCCAAATATTTATGTACAAGGATCTGTTGATCCATTTCTGTCTTGTTTCTTTGATCATTTGATCTTCTTCAAGTCTTGTAACAGTTTGTTTATTATTGTACAAACTGTGCCGACTATTGTACTTTGATTCTTGAATAAAGAGGAACTTGTTGCTTTGTTTATCTGTTTGATACCATCGCACATGGTATCAGAGCTATAGGCCACTGATTATCTTCAAATCCTGATCTCCAGGGTTTTCAATATTGTGGATTCTTGATCTTGATATCTCCGGTGGTACTTATTTGTGTTCTGGGACGTATGTGGTAATTGGATTGGTGTTTCTGATCCTATTGGTACTCAATCGAAACAAATTAGGGTTTGTTCCAAAACCCTAATTAATTTTGAATTGGGGGTTTTATTCTTGGAGTGCTTGGATTGGTGTTTCTGATCCTATTGGTGCTCAATCAAAACAAATTAGGGTTTGTTCCAAAACCCTAATCAATTTTGTATTAGGTGTTTTGTTCTTGGAGTGCTCTCTGGTTTTAATTGATTATAATCATCCCTAGACTAAGTGAATCTAGGGTGATTGTGATTGGTCTTCACTTCTTCCGATGCACAAAGCACTGTAAGTACTTCTCTCTTTCTTGTTTAACAGTATTCAAGTTGAGTGGGTGCAAACGGGTAGGTTAACACCTTGATCTGCCACCTCTGAGTGGTGTGAATACCTGCTCTGGCCTACCCCAGTCCAAAGGCTTGGTACTGGTTGAACCGTGGGTGTGAGTTATTTATTTACTTGCATTTTTTTCTAGTTGAAGGAGGATAGGTCTAGTTAGGTTGGAGGTTGATTTGGGATTGTTGCTCTTATTGATAGTGATTGCTGTTATTGCTTTCCTTATTTATTTGTCTGTCTCTGTGTTGTCACCATGGTTGAGGGTGATGATGAACATGCTAATAATGAATCCAGGTTTAATAATTCTAGGTTTAATGAATATATGCTTAATGAATCTGTGATTAACTCTTCTTCTGAATTAAAACTTACATTTGGTGATACTCTCTACTTGCATCCTAGTGACACCAGTGGTAATCCCATTATATCTGTGAAATTGATTGGCTCAGAAAATTATAACATATGGAGCATTGCCATGACATTTGCCTTAAGAAATCATAATAAACTTGGCTTTGTTGATGGAACTTGTAGAAAAGATGTCTCTAATGCTAGTCTTG
This sequence comes from Chrysanthemum seticuspe, assembly GCA_019973895.1. NCBI lineage: Eukaryota > Viridiplantae > Streptophyta > Magnoliopsida > Asterales > Asteraceae > Chrysanthemum > Chrysanthemum seticuspe. The sequence continues at coordinate 359,990,145 of BPTQ01000005.1, read as the reverse complement.
CTAATCAATGGGATATGTGTGACTCTGTTGTTCTTACTTGGATTCTAAACTCTTTAAGTCCTGAGCTATTTGCTGGTGCTATATACTCTAAAACTGCTTATGAAATGTGGAATGACTTAAAAGAAACCTATGACAAAGTTGATGGATCTGCTGTCTTTAATATACATAAAAATATCAACTCTTTGGGTCAAAATGGGTCCTCTCTTGCTGATTACTACAATAATCTTAACTCTCTATGGAAACAATTTGACTCCATGATCAGTCTTCCTACATGTACTTGTGATGCTGGAAAACATTTTGAAAAACATAACCAGCTAATCAAGCTAATGCAGTTTTTAATGGGTCTTGATGACACTTATGTGCCCATCAGAAGTAATATTTTAACCAGGGATCCTTTACCATCTGTCAAAACAACTTTTTCTATAGTGTCAGGGGAAGAATCCCATAGGAACTTCTCCTCTAGAACTAGATCCATTAAACCAAATGTGTCTGCTTTTGCTTCAAAATGTTTTGATAACAAAAAAAGAGGAAACAACAATTACAAAAGCTCAAATCCCACCTCTGGGAATAATACCTCTGGTAACAACTCTAACAATAGAGGACCCAATCTTAATCTAAAATGCTCTAATTGCAACAAACCTGGTCACACCATTGATAGATGTTATGATATTGTTGGTTATCCTGTTGGATATGGAAAAAGGAACTTTAATTCTAATATTAAACCTGCTAGTAACAATGCTTCTTCTTCTTCTGATGCCAATCTTGAAAATAGAACTAGCAACTCTCCTGTTTCTTTGTCTAATGAACAGATGGCCAGACTCATGAGTCTTCTCAATGATAGTCCTGTCAATTCCAATATGGCAGGTAAATGTTTTTCAGGAACTTTTTTTTAATGGAAGTGTCAAATTCAATCTAAAATTTGAAAAATATTTTAATGGAAACACAAACCTTTTAAAAGGAAAAATCAGTCTTGGTTGGATTGTTGACTCTGGATCAAACCAACACATGACTTTGTCTTCAAAATTTTTAATCAATATTATTGATGTTTCTAAACTTGGTCTTATTGTTGGACACCCAAATGGTACTCAGGCACTTATCACTGAGATTGGTGACCTAAAAATCAACAACTACATTACCTTACATGATGTCTTAGTTGTACCTGAGTACACTGTCAGTCTGCTATCTGTTCACAAACTTGCTAGAGATAGCAAACTATTTGTTGGCTTTGATGAATCTAAATGTTATATCCAGGACTTTGCAACAAAAAGGAATGTGGGGATTGGTAATCAATCTAATGGCATGTACTTGTTTGATGTAGACTCTGATTATAAGATTGTCTATAATATCTGCATCTCTTCATGCCTTGTTTCTAGAAACCTTTGGCACCAAAGGCTTGGTCATCCCTCTGATCAAGTCTTGCAAGTCCTTAAACCCAGTCTTAACCTTGATAAGCCAACTGACCCTAACCATCTATGTGATACTTGCAACAAGGCTAAACAAACCAGGGAACCTTTTCCCTTAAGTGAACCTAAATCAACTAAAATTGGTCAACTTGTACACCTAGATGTTTGGGGTCCTTATAAAATCACTAGCAGAGATAGCTACAAATATTTTTTAACTGTTGTTGATGATTACTCAAGGTCTGTCTGGGTTTATATGCTTAAAAACAAAGAAGAAGTCTATGATTCCATTGTTAATTTTTCTCAAATGTTGTCAAATCAATTTGAAAGTAATATAAAAAATTTCAGAAGTGACAATGGTACTGAATTTGTCAACAACAGAATGCAACAATTTTTTCATAACAAAGGAGTTCTACATCAGACCTCTTGTGTCTACACACCTCAACAAAATGGAATAGCAGAAAGGAAACATATACATCTTCTCAATATTACTAGATCTCTTATGTTTCAGGGGGAATTACCTCTTTACTTATGGCATGAATGTGTTCTCACTGCTGTTTACCTTATCAACAGGTTACCTTCTTCTGTGTTGTCTGGAAAATCTCCTTTCTCTCTTGTGTATGGGCATGACCCTACACTCTCTCATATTAGGCTACAAACTTTTAAGTTTAGAAACAAAAAATATTTTTTACTCAAGAGATGTCAAGTTTTATGAAACAGTTTTCCCTTTCAAAATGAAAAACAATCTTCAAAAACAAGTATTTGAAACTGGTGTGTCAAAAGATTTAAACCACAAAATTTTTGTTATACTGACAACCCTAAAAGACCCAATGATGAAGGGAGAGTGTCTTCCAATGATGATGGCACTGAGTTGAATTCTCCTAATGAGGATGGTAACTCAGTTGCAACTTCCATAGAAGAAAATACACACCCTGAGGGCACTATTTCACCTGAAACAAACTCCAATGACATCAACTCTGATGTTAACTCTGATTCTGACTCAAATGAGTCCATTCCTGAACAAGGAGGCTTGCCAGCCATCACCACAAGAAGGTCAACCAGACCCACTAGATTGCCTAAAAATCTTAATGACTTTATTGTTGAAGGCAAAGTTAAATATGGTATAGAAAAAGTGGTGAATTATTCTAATCTTGATTATGAGAATTATTGTTTTACTTCCAACTTAAATAAAAGTGTTGAACCTACTTGTTATGAGGAAGCTATCCTTGATCCTAACTGGGTTGATGCTATGAATGCTGAAATTAAGGCCTTAAATACTAACAAGTCCTGGATCATAACCACTTTACCTGCTAACAGAAAACCCATTGGGTACAAATGGATTTGGAAAATCAAATACAAATCCAATGGTGAAGTGGACAGATATAAAGCCAGGCTTGTTGCCAAAGGCTTTAACCAAAGAGAAGGGATAGATTACAATGAAACTTTTTCCCCTGTTGTGAAAATGTCTACTGTTAGAATTCTTATTGCCTTAGCTGTTAAAAGTAAATGGCCTCTTTTCCAACTTGATGTTAATAATGCTTTCCTTTATGGTGAGCTTGATGAGGACATATAGATGACTATTCCAAAAGGTTTTTCTGATGAAAACAACAAAAACATGGTCTGCAAACTTACCAAATCATTATATGGTCTCAAGCAAGCTCCCAGAAAATGGAATGAAAAACTTGTTGGTGTTCTCAAAGAACATGGCTTTGTTCAGTCTGTGAGTGATCATTCTTTATTTACAAAAAACAAATATAACAAGTTTATTGCTTTACTTGTCTATGTTGATGATATTGTTCTTACTGGTAACTGTGTTGAGGAAATTGAACAATTCAAAGTCTTTCTTAAAACCAAATTCAACATAAAAGACTTGGGTACTCTAAAATTCTTTCTAGGTATTAAGGTGATAAAAACTGGGGATGACATCTGTCTCTCCCAGAGAAAATATTGTCTTGAAGTTCTGAAAGAATTTGGTCTCCTTGGGTGTAAACCTGTATCTACACCCATGGAACCAAACTCTGTTCTTCCTTTTATTCCAACCCAACATGACCCATTGCTTGATAACATAACTGGGTACCAAAAACTGCTTGGAAAACTGATTTATCTTACTCATACCAGACCTGACATATCATATTCAGTTCACTGTCTTGCACAACATATGCATACTCCCTTAAGGTCTCATTTGGATTCTGCTTTAAATGTGCTAAGATACTTAAAAGGTGTTCCTGGTAAAGGTCTAAGGTATGATCATAGCAGTCTGAATAATGTTCTTGAAGGGTATAGTGATGCAGATTAGGCAAAATGTATTAAAACCAGGAAATCTGTAACTGGATACTGTGTATTCTTTAATAAGTGTTTGATATCATGGAAAAGCAAAAAACAAAACACTCTCTCAAAATCCTCAATTGAAGCTGAATATAGATCCATGGCTGTTGCAGCCTGTGAAATCATTTGGGTTCAAAAAATCCTAAAGGATCTAAATGTTGATCTTAATCTTCCTGTTAACTTGTTTTGTGATAACAAATCTGCTTTACAGCTTGCTGTCAACCCTGTTTTCCATGAGCGATCCAAACACTTTGAAATTGATGTCCAATTTATCAGAGAAAAAATTGCAAAAGGTGTCTTGAGTGCCATCAAAATTGGCTCCTCAAACCAAACTGCAGACATTCTTACCAAGCATCTTCCTGTGTATCAACACAAATTCCTTTGTGAAAAACTGAAACTATTTGACATATTTGGGAAACAGATTAAGGGGGAATGTTCCAAAACACCTAAGTAATCTATGTCCCAAATATGTCCTTATTACTCTCTCACTTAGTGTTGTTTGTGCATGATTATTATGAGGGACTTATTGTGGACTTTCTCTATTCTTGTTTATGAAGAAAACTAAAGATATGCTGCTTGTGAAGTTTATTAGAAAGATAGGGGGGGTCTTTGTCACTTTGGCTCCTATATATCTGTGGTCCCTCTCTAGGGTTTGATCATCCAAAAATACGCAGTCTTCTCTTTACTGCTATATCACTCTCCATCCAAATATTTATGTACTAGGATCTATTGATCCATTTCTGTCTTGTTTCTTTGATCATTTGATCTTCTTCAAGTCTTGTAACAGTTTGTTTATTATTGTACAAACTGTGCCAACTATTGTACTTTGATTCTTGAATAAAAAGGAACTTGTTGCTCTGTTTATCTGTTTGATACCATCGCACAATGACGAATGCATATAGTATAAAAGGGTGTCAACAACTCTCATAAAAGTGATGATCCTTTTTAAAGTGCGATGATAAAGTACTTAAATTTCAACTAGGCTCATTTTTCTCATGCTATGACTGAATCCTTATAAATGTACGTGTCACAACAACTGCCCTATATCATTTTTTAGCACCAAATAAGGAATAAAGGAATCTTAAGTTGTGTCACTCATTTTTAAGGAAATAAGATGAAAACAAGTGGTCGTAAGTTTGACAATGTCAAATAAATAAGAACCAAGAGATACAATCTAATTGACTATACATTCGGTTTCCAGTTTCTACCCACCAACCATTCCTATTATTGCATGTCTCTTGTAGTAACATTATTCACCATGATCATCTTCAACAAAATTTACCAACATTACATTTTTACCACTCATCTTTTTTCTGATTCAAACAAACTGTTTCTGTTTTGTTTTTTCTCAAACAGACAACGGCCATTTGTTTCTTCACGCCTCGGCCCCGGCTTAAGCAAACATGGCCGTTGTTTGCGGCCTCCTCCTCCTTATCGTCCTCCTTTTCTTCTCTCCGTGTCTCTCCCAACATCCTCATTCTCTTGCTCTCATTAAGTTTAAGAATTCTTTTACAAAATCCGATGCTTTATTCAATTGGAAAGACGACGGGTCCAATCCATGCGACCCCAATAACGTTTGGGTTGGTATTATATGTTCAAATGGCATTATTAGCACTATTAACCTCTCGGGTTTGGATTTAGAAGGACAACCCAACATTGGCGTCTTGGAAGCTATTGATAGTCTCAAGGCCATTAGCATTGAAAACAATTCCATTTCGGGACCTATGCCTGAGATCAACCGTCTTCGTTCTCTAAAAGCTTTTTACGGTGGTAGTAATTGGTTTTCGGGTGTCATACCTTCAGATTTTTTCCAAACGTTGGGATCCTTAAAGAAACTATGGTTGCAACATAATAACTTTTCTGGACAGATTCCAAAATCGATTGGTGAATTGCCGAATCTTAAAGAACTCCATTTAGAATACAACGATTTCTCGGGACACATTCCTCCATTTCCAGAGGCGGATATTCTAACCACCCTTAACCTATCCAACAATAAACTACAAGGTGAAATACCAAAAAGTTTGCACAAGTTTGACAACAAAGTATTTGAGAACAATGCGGAACTTTGTGGTTCAAAACTCGGTAAAGAATGCAAGAAACCTTCAAACCAAATACCAAATTCAGAAGAGCCAGTAAGCGAATCAAGATCATCAACAAAATGGATTATAATGATTGTCGTTGTGGCTCTATTAATCTTGATCATTTTGGCAAGAGCAACTCATGTAGAACAAGATAATAGACGATGGAGTAAGGGACATATTGACGAAGCTGTTGTTAATATCCCAACCGTCACCAAGAAGACCACCACAGCTCCACCAAATAACCCAAATAACAATAGCGGCAGTAGTAGTGGTACAACTACCGGTACCAGCAACAATAATAATAACAACGCCAATAATAACGAGAACAAAGATGCATCTCAAAAAGGCGTGGCACAAACAGGGAGATCAGTGGCTGGGCCCCTACCGGGGAAATCAGTGGGAGATCTGGTGATGGTAAACGAAGAAAGGGGAATATTTGGGTTGCAAGACTTGATGAAGGCTGCAGCCGAGGTGCTTGGAAATGGAGGGTTAGGGTCTGCGTATAAGGCAACGTTGGCGAGTGGAGTGTCAGTTGTGGTTAAAAGGGTTAGAGAAATGAATCAGATGACTAAGGATGTGTTTGATACAGAGATGAAAAAGTTAGCGAAATTGAGGCACAAAAACATATTGACGCCATTGGCATATCATTTCAGGAAAGAAGAGAAACTTTTAGTATCTGAATATGTCGCGAGAGGCAGTCTGCTATACGTTCTACATGGTACTACACTATTACTATACAATCCTCGATTATTTCCTTCAATTAATCTACAAACATATAAGCTAGTATAAACGTGTGATTCGTATTTACTTACAGGTGATCGTGGGAATTCCCATGCTGAATTAACATGGCCCAATCGGTTAAAAATAATAAAAGGAGTAGCACGAGGAATGGGCTTCCTTCATTCAGAATTTTCTTCATATCCGTTGCCTCATGGGAATCTCAAGTCTAGCAATGTACTTATTGGATCAGACTATGAGCCACTTCTCAGTGATTACGCTTTCCATCCTTTGCTTAATAGCACCCCAACGTTACAATGCATGTTTGCTTTTAAATCTCCTGAAGCTACACTTAACCAACAAGTTACCCAAAAGAGCGATGTGTATTGTATGGGTATCATCATCCTTGAAATCATTACTGGGAAATACCCGTCCCAATACATGAATAACCAAAAGGGTGGTACGGATGTAGTCCAATGGGTTAAGTCAGCTCTAGCGGAGAAGAGAGAAAAAGAGCTAATTGATCCAGAGATAACGTCGGGAGGGTCAACAGGAGAAATGGAGAAGCTTCTACACATTGGAGCTGCTTGTACCGAAAGCGATCCAGATGAAAGAATGGACCTAAAGCAAGCAATAAAAAGAATAGAAGAGGTAAGTGTTTGAGAAATAGGGAGTTTTGGTAGATAAGATAACATAAATGGGGACTTGATCGAGGAGGAGGCCATAGTTTGGGTTGAGGTTGGGGTTGGGCCAAATCAAGTCGTCAAGGAATGAGAGCTCTCGACGTACTTCACACGTGCAAGACCACATAAATCATAAATCTTAATTTTGTTTAGAGTATTTAGTTATCAAGTGAAGTGTGTGGGAAACAAAGGTGTCTGGATCAAATAATGAACATGAATTTTGCAGCAGCGTGTAATTGCAACTTTAAGCCTCGCAATCGTGTTCATGGGTACAACTACTTTGCCAAGGGCTACGATAACCAACTTGTCATAACCACCGTTAGCTAGATGATTGGTAAAATGGTCACAAGCTAAATGAAACATGCTTTAAGTAAAAGAGAAAAATTTAATCTAATACTAGTTCACGAAACATTTTTACCATATAGCGATACATATAATTTGAGACTGGTGAGTTGTATGTATGATGTAGTCTAGTATATAATAACAAAATGATACCTACTTATGAGAAATAATAAGAAGAAGAATGATGATGATATGATGTTATCAGCAAATAACGACTGAAAATGCAATTGAACTAAGATGACCTTTTTCTTCTTGTACTATTTAAAGTCATCTTAAATAATTGTCCCTCGATAAAAACCTATACGGTTTAAGAAAAGCGTAAATAAATTAAGACATTGCAAAAGAAAAAAACGTGGACAATTTGAGATAGAGGGAGTAGTAACCAAAATTATGAAGTGCTTGGTGTTCAATAAAAGAGTGTATAATAGTAGTTTTCTGTGTTCATAAAATTAAAATATATCATGTTATTTGAAGAAATAATTCTTAGTATAATTGACTTTTAACATCTTAGAATATGTTGCTTATAAAGATATTTAGATATGATGAGGTAGATAAATATACAATGATACACTCGTCGATAACTAAGTCTCTTAATAAAATGATTGAAATTGAGTCTATACAATGATAATAACACTTAATTTTAAACATAAACGCTATATTCTAAGCCATAAATACTAAACACCGAATAATTTTCAAAACTAATAAATGTCCGGCACAAGGGTTATATATTTTCATGTTCGACACCCTTGTGGTGGACTTTCACCAATTAATTAAAATTTCTTATCTTTTTCAATTATTATAAACGTAGAAGTACCTAATGTCATTTTAATAGAGTTCTACCCTTTTAGAGGTAGGGTATCACATGCGTGTAAGATATATTATAATTTTAATTTACATTTATTAAATAATTATGAATATGTATCGCTTTTCTTTTCTTTTTTCTTTTCTTTTTTTTTTATATTTTCTCAAAATTTATCGTATTTTTCTTCTCAAAGACTCAATAGAACCCTTTTGGTAATTGAGTTTTACCTATTAAGGTAATGTTTTTATTTTAAAGTCATTTGAAAAGAAATTTAGTGACGTGCTACTCTTATAAATGTATTATACGCTACTACTGTATGACTAAGTCTTTCAAAAATGACTAGTCTCAAGTTTATCAAATGAAGATAACACTAATTGCCAAATAACAACACTAACTAAATGTTTTCATTTCAATTGCTTTGGTATAAAATGAAATAGCCTCATCGAATCGTCTTTTTAAATATTTTTCATTGCCCAAATGGTTAAAAGACATGCTTTGTTACCCGAAGTCCATAAATATTTTCTAGCTTTTCACTAAAGTTTTATTTTGCTATGCTCTCGAGATTTTTTATTTCGTTAGATTTCCCACGTTTTTTTCGGGATTATTATAATTTAATTTACACGTATAATCAACTCACAAGATGTAAAACAACAACCTTTTCTAAGTTGTTTATCGTATGATATATATGTTACTTGTGACACAAATATAATTCACTTTGGTTAAGTGAATCATACATTGAATTGTTAATGGTTATTAAGAACATTGGGTATTGGTTTAGGAGGGAGTTATAAAACGGATTTTAAAAATGTGGTCATTAAATAAAACCATGATTGCTAGTAACATGGCTTCGATGGGGTTATTCTGATTCTTCAAGTCGTGGTACCGAAGGTGATTTTTGATGCCAGTTACAGTAAACGACACCCATGAAACCATAATAGTTACCTTTTTCGGTCATGTGTAATTGCGGTATCGAATTCTATTGTTATTTTGGATTAGTATGTTTGGTTTGAGATAAGATAGATGGTATTTTATAGGGCAAATAACCTATTTAAGTATCATACTTGTCACAAAAAGCAGTTCGAAGTAGCGAATAAAAAAATAGCCCTTTTGGCTACTAAACTCGACTAGTTTGTCCTTTATCGGGCATTTGACCACCTATTTAACCGGTATCCGGTTAAAATTATAATAACCACATCTTTTACCAAATTTATCATTCTCTTGTGGAGCAACCACATCCATTCCATCATTCTCAGCCAACAGTGGATCTCAAAGCATACAAGAAAACAAAACCCAGTTAGTGCGTAGTTGTTAATCAGACCTAGTTTTCATTCTCAGCCAACAGTGGATCCATCGTTATTACGAGTATTACAGTGGTCAAGTAATAACGATGGTCAAGCACAGTGGATCCAACTGTTGGAAACGGTTAGGTCTCGATGACATATGTGTTGGAAACGGTTAGGTCTCGATGACATATGTGTCTTTGCACTGAACCCCAACAAATATCTAAATTCTAAAGCATTCTTTTTTTTTTTATCGATCACAAAAACGGGTTCTAAATTCTTGGATCCACTGTTGGTCAAGAACCCGTTTGGGGTTCAGTCGATCCACTCGGATCACAGGGTGTTGGGAAATGGATTTGCTTATCTTTTGATTCTTATGGTTTAATTAGTTTTGTCTCAGGTGGATTTTGTCTCAGGTGGATGATGGAGTTCATCCACGGGTTTGGGTGCCTGCTTTTTGTGACCGGGGAAATCAGACGTGGTGACTGGGAGTAAGAGGTAAAATGCCCAATAAAGGACAAACTAGTCGGGTTTAGTAGCCAAAAGGGCTATTTTTTTTTATTCGCTACGTCGAACTGCTTTTTGTGACAAGTATGATGCTTAAATAGGTAATTTGCCCTATTTTATATCCTATATATTCGAAATTGATCGAGAGATTTTAGTTACATTTATCATAATTGTTCAAGAAAACATCAATTTTGAAAACTAAGTACATGAGTACGAGACTTGAAAAATAACTCACTAAAACAATGTTCACCTCAATAATGGGTACTAATTCAAAATAATGTGAGTAAAAGTCACAAAAATAGTACAATATTCAAAAACATTCTATAAAGTTAACTAAAAATATTTTTTGCAAAAAATGTATAAAGTTCCCTAAAATGGTACATAGTTTACCAAAATGGTATAAAGTTCACAAATTTGCATACATGCATAAATTTGCATTAATCTCACTATAATGGTATATAATTTGCTTAAATGGTGTAACACTTATAAAACGGCTAGTGAATTCAATAAAAAAGTGTAGACTAATAGTTTTCCTGTGTGTTCATAAAATTAAAATATATCATGTTATCTGAAGAAATAATTCTTAGTATAATTGACTTTTAACATCTTAGAATATGTTGCTTATTAAGATATTTAGATATGATGAGGTAGATAAATATACAATGATACACTCATAGATAACTAAGTCTCTTTATAAAATGATTGAAATTGAGTCTATACAATGATAATAACACTTAATGTTAAACATAAACGCTATATCCTAAGCCATAAATACTAAACACCGAATAATTTTCAAAACTAATAAATGTCCGGCACAAGGGTTATATATTTTCATGTTCGACACCCTTGTAGCGGACTTTCACCAATTAATTAAATTTTCTTATCTTTTTCAATTATTATCAACGTAGAAGTACCTAATGTCATTTTAATAGAGTTCTACCCTTTTAGAGGTGGGGTATCACGTGCGTGTAAGATATATTATAATTTTAATAAACGCTCACATTTATTAAATAATTGTGAACGTGTATCGTTTTTTTTTTATTAATTTCATATATCACCCTACTTTCATGATTAATTTCATATATACCCAAAGTGCAAGTATTGAATGCATAATGTGCAATGTTTTTAATGCATGTTTGGGTATATATGAAATTTCCAACTAAAAGGAAGGGAAATATGAAATTGACCCCTTTTTTTTTTACATTTTCTCGAAATTTATCGCATTTTTCTTGTCAAACACTCAATATAACCTTTTTGGTAATTGAGTTCTACTTACTAAGGTAGTGTTTTTATTTTAAAGTCATTTGAAAAGAAATTTAGTGACGTGCTACTCTTATAAATGTATTATACGTTCCTGTATGACTAAGTCTTTCAAAAATGACTAGTATCAAGTTTATCAAATGAAGATAACACTAATTGCCAAATAACAACACTAACTGAATGTTTTTATTTCAATTGCTTTGGTATAAAATGAAATAGCCTCGTCGAATTTCGAGATTTTTTATTTCGTTAGATTTCCCAAGTTTCTCGGGATTATTATAATTTAATTTACACGTATAATCAACTCACAAGATGTAAAACAATAACCTTTTCTAAGTTGTTTATCATATGATATATATGTTACTTGTGACACAAATATAATTCACTTTGGTTAAGTGAATCATACATTGAATTGTTAATGGTTATTAAGAACATTGGGTATTGGTTTAGGAGGGAGTTATAAAACGGATTTTAAAAATGTGGTCATTAAATAAAACCATGATCGCTGGTAACATGGCTTCGATGGGGTTATTCTAATTCTTCAAGTCGTGGTACCGAAGGTGATTTTTGATGCCAGTTACAGTAAACGACACCCATGAAACCATAATAGTTACCTTTTTCGGTCATGTGTGATTGCGGTATCGAATTCTATTGTTATTTTGGATTAGTATGTTTGGTTTGAGATAAGATAGATGGTATTTTATATCCTATATATTCGAAATTGATCGAGAGATTTTAGTTACATTTATCATAATTGTTCAAGAAAACATCAATTTTGAAAACTAAGTACATGAGTACGAGACTTGAAAAATAACTCACTAAAACAATGTTCACCTCAATAATGGGTACTAATTCAAAATAATGTGAGTAAAAGTCACAAAAATAGTACAATATTCAAAAACATTCTATAAAGTTAACTAAAAATATTTTTTGCAAAAAATGTATAAAGTTCCCTAAAATGGTACATAGTTTACCAAAATGGTATAAAGTTCACAAATTTGCATACATGCATAAATTTGCATTAATCTCACTATAATGGTATATAATTTGCTTAAATGGTGTAACACTTATAAAACGGCTAGTGAATTCAATAAAAAAGTGTAGACTAATAGTTTTCCTGTGTGTTCATAAAATTAAAATATATCATGTTATCTGAAGAAATAATTCTTAGTATAATTGACTTTTAACATCTTAGAATATGTTGCTTATTAAGATATTTAGATATGATGAGGTAGATAAATATACAATGATACACTCATAGATAACTAAGTCTCTTTATAAAATGATTGAAATTGAGTCTATACAATGATAATAACACTTAATGTTAAACATAAACGCTATATCCTAAGCCATAAATACTAAACACCGAATAATTTTCAAAACTAATAAATGTCCGGCACAAGGGTTATATATTTTCATGTTCGACACCCTTGTAGCGGACTTTCACCAATTAATTAAATTTTCTTATCTTTTTCAATTATTATCAACGTAGAAGTACCTAATGTCATTTTAATAGAGTTCTACCCTTTTAGAGGTGGGGTATCACGTGCGTGTAAGATATATTATAATTTTAATAAACGCTCACATTTATTAAATAATTGTGAACGTGTATCGTTTTTTTTTTATTAATTTCATATATCACCCTACTTTCATGATTAATTTCATATATACCCAAAGTGCAAGTATTGAATGCATAATGTGCAATGTTTTTAATGCATGTTTGGGTATATATGAAATTTCCAACTAAAAGGAAGGGAAATATGAAATTGACCCCTTTTTTTTTACATTTTCTCGAAATTTATCGCATTTTTCTTGTCAAACACTCAATATAACCTTTTTGGTAATTGAGTTCTACTTACTAAGGTAGTGTTTTTATTTTAAAGTCATTTGAAAAGAAATTTAGTGACGTGCTACTCTTATAAATGTATTATACGTTCCTGTATGACTAAGTCTTTCAAAAATGACTAGTATCAAGTTTATCAAATGAAGATAACACTAATTGCCAAATAACAACACTAACTGAATGTTTTTATTTCAATTGCTTTGGTATAAAATGAAATAGCCTCGTCGAATTTCGAGATTTTTTATTTCGTTAGATTTCCCAAGTTTCTCGGGATTATTATAATTTAATTTACACGTATAATCAACTCACAAGATGTAAAACAATAACCTTTTCTAAGTTGTTTATCATATGATATATATGTTACTTGTGACACAAATATAATTCACTTTGGTTAAGTGAATCATACATTGAATTGTTAATGGTTATTAAGAACATTGGGTATTGGTTTAGGAGGGAGTTATAAAACGGATTTTAAAAATGTGGTCATTAAATAAAACCATGATCGCTGGTAACATGGCTTCGATGGGGTTATTCTAATTCTTCAAGTCGTGGTACCGAAGGTGATTTTTGATGCCAGTTACAGTAAACGACACCCATGAAACCATAATAGTTACCTTTTTCGGTCATGTGTGATTGCGGTATCGAATTCTATTGTTATTTTGGATTAGTATGTTTGGTTTGAGATAAGATAGATGGTATTTTATATCCTATATATTCGAAATTGATCGAGAGATTTTAGTTACATTTATCATAATTGTTCAAGAAAACATCAATTTTGAAAACTAAGTACATGAGTACGAGACTTGAAAAATAACTCACTAAAACAATGTTCACCTCAATAATGGGTACTAATTCAAAATAATGTGAGTAAAAGTCACAAAAATAGTACAATATTCAAAAACATTCTATAAAGTTAACTAAAAATATTTTTTGCAAAAAATGTATAAAGTTCCCTAAAATGGTACATAGTTTACCAAAATGGTATAAAGTTCACAAATTTGCATACATGCATAAATTTGCATTAATCTCACTATAATGGTATATAATTTGCTTAAATGGTGTAACACTTATAAAACGGCTAGTGAATTCAATAAAAAAGTGTAGACTAATAGTTTTCCTGTGTGTTCATAAAATTAAAATATATCATGTTATCTGAAGAAATAATTCTTAGTATAATTGACTTTTAACATCTTAGAATATGTTGCTTATTAAGATATTTAGATATGATGAGGTAGATAAATATACAATGATACACTCATAGATAACTAAGTCTCTTTATAAAATGATTGAAATTGAGTCTATACAATGATAATAACACTTAATGTTAAACATAAACGCTATATCCTAAGCCATAAATACTAAACACCGAATAATTTTCAAAACTAATAAATGTCCGGCACAAGGGTTATATATTTTCATGTTCGACACCCTTGTAGCGGACTTTCACCAATTAATTAAATTTTCTTATCTTTTTCAATTATTATCAACGTAGAAGTACCTAATGTCATTTTAATAGAGTTCTACCCTTTTAGAGGTAGGGTATCACGTGCGTGTAAGATATATTATAATTTTAATAAACGCTCACATTTATTAAATAATTGTGAACGTGTATCGTTTTTTTTTTTTTTGATTAATTCCATATATCACCCTACTTTCATGATTAATTTCATATATACCCAAAGTGCAAGTGTTGAATGCATAATGTGCAATGTTTTTAATGCATGTTTGGGTATATATGAAATTTCCAACTAAAAGGAGGGGAAATATGAAATTGCCCCCTTTTTTTTTTACATTGTCTCGAAATTTATCGCATTTTTCTTGTCAAACACTCAATAGAACCTTTTT
Organism: Chrysanthemum seticuspe; assembly: GCA_019973895.1. Taxonomy (NCBI): domain Eukaryota; kingdom Viridiplantae; phylum Streptophyta; class Magnoliopsida; order Asterales; family Asteraceae; genus Chrysanthemum; species Chrysanthemum seticuspe. The sequence goes on along the minus strand of BPTQ01000005.1, from coordinate 359,975,060 downwards.
GGTAATTGAGTTCTACTTACTAAGGTAGTGTTTTTTTTAAAATTCATTTGAAAAGAAATTTAGTGACGTGCTACTCTTATAAATGTATTATACGTTCCTGTATGACAAAGTCTTTCAAAAATGACTAGTATCAAGTTTATCAAATGAAGATAACACTAATTGCCAAATAACAACACTAACTGAATGTTTTTATTTCAATTGCTTTGGTATAAAATGAAATAGCCTCGTCGAATCGTCTTTTTAAATATTTTTCATTGCCCAAATGGTTAAAAGACATGCTTTGTTACCCGAAGTCCATTAATATTTTCTAGCTTTTCACTAAAGTTGTATTATGCTATGTTTTCGAGATTTTTTATTTCGTTAGATTTCCCAAGTTTCTCGGGATTATTATAATTTAATTTACACGTATAATCAACTCACAAGATGTAAAACAATAACCTTTTCTAAGTTGTTTATCGTATGATATATATGTTACTTGTGACACAAATATAATTCACTTTGGTTAAGTGAATCATACATTGAATTGTTAATGGTTATTAAGAACATTGGGTATTGGTTTAGGAGGGAGTTATAAAACGGATTTTAAAAATGTGGTCATTAAATAAAACCATGATTGCTAGTAACATGGCTTCGATGGGGTTATTCTGATTCTTCAAGTCGTGGTACCGAAGGTGATTTTTGATGCCAGTTACAGTAAACGACACCCATGAAACCATAATAGTTACCTTTTTCGGTCATGTGTGATTGCGGTATCGAATTCTATTGTTATTTTGGATTAGTATGTTTGGTTTGAGATAAGATAGATGGTATTTTATAGGGCAAATAACCTATTTAAGTATCATACTTGTCACAAAAAGCAGTTCGAAGTAGCGAATAAAAAAATAGCCCTTTTGGCTACTAAACTCGACTAGTTTGTCCTTTATTGGGCATTTGACCACCTATTTAACCGGTATCCGGTTAAAATTATAATAACCACATCTTTTACCAAATTTATCATTCTCTTGTGGAGCAACCACATCCATTCCATCATTCTCAGCCAACAGTGGATCTCAAAGCATACAAGAAAACAAAACCCAGTTAGTGCGTAGTTGTTAATCAGACCCAGTTTTCATTCTCAGCCAACAGTGGATCCATCGTTATTACGAGTATTACAGTGGTCAAGTAATAACGATGGTCAAGAACAGTGGATCCAACTGTTGGAAACGGTTAGGTCTCGATGACATATGTGTTGGAAACGGTTAGGTCTCGATGACATATGTGTCTTTGCACTGAACCCCAACAAATATCTAAATTCTAAAGCATTCTTTTTTTTATCGATCACAAAAACGGGTTCTAAATTCTTGGATCCACTGTTGGTCAAGAACCCGTTTGGGGTTCAGTCGATCCACTCGGATCACAGGGTGTTGGGAAATGGATTTGCTTATCTTTTGATTCTTATGGTTTAATTAGTTTTGTCTCAGGTGGATTTTGTGTTTGGATTAGTTTGGTGGGTTTGGGTGCCTGCTTTTTGTGACCGGGGAAATCAGACGTTGTGACTGGGAGTAAGAGGTAAAATGCCCAATAAAGGACAAACTAGTCGGGTTTAGTAGCCAAAAGGGCTATTTTTTTTATTCGCTGCGTCGAACTGCTTTTTGTGACAAGTATGATGCTTAAATAGGTTATTTGCCCTATTTTATATCCTATATATTCGAAATTGATCGAGAGATTTTAGTTACATTTATCATAATTGTTCAAGAAAACATCAATTTTGAAAACTAAGTACATGAGTACGAGACTTGAAAAATAACTCACTAAAACAATGTTCACCTCAATAATGGGTACTAATTCAAAATAATTTGAGTAAAAGTCACAAAAATAGTACAATATTCCAAAACATTCTATAAAGTTAACTAAAAATATTTTTTGCAAAAAATGTATAAAGTTCCCTAAAATGGTACATAGTTTACCAAAATGGTATAAAGTTCACAAATTTGCATACATGCATAAATTTGCATTAATCTCACTATAATGGTATATAATTTGCTTAAATGGTGTAACACTTATAAAACGGCTAGTGAATTCAATAAAAAAGTGTAGACTAATAGTTTTCCTGTGTGTTCATAAAATTAAAATATATCATGTTATTTGAAGAAATAATTCTTAGTATAATTGACTTTTAACATCTTAGAATATGTTGCTTATTAAGATATTTAGATATGATGAGGTAGATAAATATACAATGATACACTCATAGATAACTAAGTCTCTTTATAAAATGATTGAAATTGAGTCTATACAATGATAATAACACTTAATGTTAAACATAAACGCTATATCCTAAGCCATAAATACTAAACACCGAATAATTTTCAAAACTAATAAATGTCCGGCACAAGGGTTATATATTTTCATGTTCGACACCCTTGTAGCGGACTTTCACCAATTAATTAAATTTTCTTATCTTTTTCAATTATTATCAACATAGAAGTACCTAATGTCATTTTAATAGAGTTCTATCCTTTTAGAGGTAGGGTATCACGTGCGTGTAAGATATATTATAATTTTAATAAACGCTCACATTTATTAAATAATTGTGAACGTGTATCGTTTTTTTTTTTGGATTAATTTCATATATCACCCTACTTTCATGATTAATTTCATATATACCCAAAGTGCAAGTGTTGAATGCATAATGTGCAATGTTTTTAATGCATGTTTGGGTATATATGAAATTTCCAACTAAAATGAGGGGAAATATGAAATTGCCCCCTTTTTTTTTTACATTTTCTCGAAATTTATCGCATTTTTCTTGTCAAACACTCAATAGAACCTTTTTGGTAATTGAGTTCTACTTACTAAGGTAGTGTTTTTATTTTAAAGTCATTTGAAAAGAAATTTAGTGACGTGCTACTCTTATAAATGTATTATACGTTCCTGTATGACTAAGTCTTTCAAAAATGACTAGTATCAAGTTTATCAAATGAAGATAACACTAATTGCCAAATAACAACACTAACTGAATGTTTTTATTTCAATTGCTTTGGTATAAAATGAAATAGCCTCGTCGAATCGTCTTTTTAAATATTTTTCATTGCCCAAATGGTTAAAAGACATGCTTTGTTACCCGAAGTCCATTAATATTTTCTAGCTTTTCACTAAAGTTGTATTATGCTATGTTTTCGAGATTTTTTATTTCGTTAGATTTCCCAAGTTTCTCGGGATTATTATAATTTAATTTACACGTATAATCAACTCACAAGATGTAAAACAATAACCTTTTCTAAGTTGTTTATCGTATGATATATATGTTACTTGTGACACAAATATAATTCACTTTGGTTAAGTGAATCATACATTGAATTGTTAATGGTTATTAAGAACATTGGGTATTGGTTTAGGAGGGAGTTATAAAACGGATTTTAAAAATGTGGTCATTAAATAAAACCATGATTGCTAGTAACATGGCTTCGATGGGGTTATTCTGATTCTTCAAGTCGTGGTACCGAAGGTGATTTTTTATGCCAGTTACAGTAAACGACACCCATGAAACCATAATAGTTACCTTTTTCGGTCATGTGTGATTGCGGTATCGAATTCTATTGTTATTTTGGATTAGTATGTTTGGTTTGAGATAAGTGGTATGTGCTAAAACACATACTTTTTCTTTATCAAAACTGACCCAAAATAACCAAGAAAGAGCCGTTTATTGCTAATATTTGTGGTTTTCTTGAGTTTGTGCTTGTGCAGGTATGGATATGTAAAAAAACACGCAAAAAGGAACCAAATCAAAGAAAACCGAGCACGAGAGAGAGAAGTGTGCAAAAGCCGATGCTGGGATGCTATTTCATGGACTTTGATGCTCAAAAGTGCAAAATACGGAGTTCAGGACATGATTTGGGAGATTTCATTGAAAACCCGTCATTGTATCACATTTTCACAATTCACCCTTTCACTTTCCCTTATTTACCATTTTTACCCTTGTGCCCTCATTGTATAAAAATACCAAAGTCATCCTTACCCTCTCATAATTTACACATTTGGCCCTTGGTTTTTGTAAGTTTACAAAGTTAGTGCTTAATATGAATACCCTTTTTATACCAAGTCCAAAATCCAAATAACAAAGCAAAAGCCCAAAACCATTAATCCTGGTCCAGTCCAAAGCTTAGCCAAACACTTACCCGTTTCCATCACCCAACCCGTATCCCACATTATTACCCGCTCAAATGCCCACCCAAAACAAGTCAAATAATTATATAAAACTCACCCCAATTCAACCCGCGCCCAAACACAGATAATACCCAATTACTGTTTACCATTCCCTTCCCCATTTACCTTGAACATCACATCATTTACCCACGTTTAATAGCTTCTAGAACCCTCTGACAACGTGTCAGAGGGTGTGACACAAAAGGATAGCCAAGGTGGCAGTTTGAAGGCTTTTCATTGGTGGGAACACATCACCCAAATGATCAAACGGCTATGATTAAAATGGATGATGCATTTGATGAATCAATGGCAGAGATTAGAGTTCCAGATGCTTCTTCTGAGATCACCCAACCTCCTGGCTCAGCTATAAAAGCCCTTCATCTTCACAGAGAAAACCATCCAATTCCTCAAGCTTTTAGAGGGATTTTTGATCACTTTTATTACTGTCATTTTAATTAAATTTCATTGTATTTCAAATTCTGTAATTTCCTTTCATTAATGTTAATTTCTGTCTTAAATACAAACTTTGTTTCAATACAAGCTTGTTGTTAATTTTACTCCATTACTGTCTAATCTAGCTTACATAAGCTTGTATAAGCTTATGTAAGCTTACTTGGTTGTTAAAAGTTCATTTCATTAAGATTTCTAAATAAGTCAACAAAAGTCAACTCGGGTCAATATTTCAAGTCCAACATGTTCATGGAAGTTGCTTTGGGTTTGATTTGGATTAGATAGTGATTTGGGATTGGTTTGAGGTTAATGAAGTTCAGAAATGATAGGTGATTTTGATCTCAGTTAGTGTGCACAGTGTCCTGGACCTTTGTAAGTTCTTCATTTAGAATCTTAATCTAGCTTGTTGATCTTATTCTGTCTTCAGTAGTTTGTTCATTTTCATCTGTAGTTTGCTCAATTGAGTAGAAGTTGATTTGTTTTATCTTTGCATATAATCTGCATTAGTTCTATTGTGTTCTGATTTATTTTGTGCTATTTGTCATTAATTGAATCTGAGATCACTTGTTGATTTTAGCATTTGCATTTAGGAATAATTTGATAAATTAGATCTAGATTTAGGGATAGCATAGGCTGGTATAGTGATTTTCTGTTTTAAATTGTATTTCAATAGTTAAACTAGTGTTTGGCATAAGGTTGAATCTGAGTTTTAGGATTAATGCAGTGGTAGAACAATGATGCAACAGTAGTAATTAGCTCACTTTAGTCAAGTATCAGTGGTTATTGCATACTAGTTTCTTAGAAAGTCAAAATCATTTTCCATTATAATTTCAGCTAGCTGTAGTAATTTCTAGTGTGCAACTGATTCAAAATTAGTGTAAAGTAGTTTAACTCAGCCTTTTTAGATCTAATTTTACCTTATAACCTCAGTTAGAATCATTAAGAAGCATTTCAATCTCAGTTTAGTCAAATTGCTCAACTGTTTTAAAAAGTCAAATTTGTGTCAAATACCAGTTTTGTGCAGAACTTGCATCATCTGCACAGGGTTCAATAAAGCTTGTTAGGGTCTCATTTTTTGTCCATTTGCTCTTTGCTGGGTGGTCTTTAAGACCCCATATCTTTTTTTGACTCAGGCTTCTCTGATAAGCTAGTGCATAAGCTCAAACTTAGGGTCAGTTAGCTTGTTTTGCTTATAGTAGCAGTTAGCTAAATCTTAGGTATAATGCTTATTAGGTGTTAGGAGTAGGTGCTATAAGTTGCCTTAGAGTGGTTTTAGCATACATTAGCTTATATAATCAGTTGGTTCATTCTAGTGCTTATTTGCTTATTCATAAGTGCTTATTTCATAACAGTTTACATAGCAGCTCTTATTTCTCTCACATAGGCCCATGTTTTTATATTTTTTATAGCTTTAGAATAATAAATTAGAATTTCCCTGAATTTTTCATAATTTTTAGTTACTGTTCACTATTTTTCTTTATTAAAAACAGTTTTTAATCATATTTAAATAGTTTTTATTGCAATTAATTGAGAAAAAGTTCCAAAAAATAGTTTTTCAATTTTCCCAGTTTAAGATAAATATAAAAAGCATAAAAAATATTTTTCCTTATTTTTCTCTTTTTATTTGGTATTTTTCATAATTTAAATTAGATTTAAATAGTATTAAATTCATAGAAAATAGATAATTAATCTGAAAATTACAAAAATAGTTTTGAAAAGTCTTTTATGTTATTTTAGATTTTTGAAAAGTAATTCCATAATTTTCTCTCTCTTTTTCATAATTTTTAGATAATTAGTTTTATTTTTAAAGTCAATAATTAGTTTTTAATTTAAATAAATTCAAGAAAATTCCTAAAAAATAGTTTTAATTCTTAATTAGTTTTCTAATATCATTTTTAGAGTAAAAGTAATTTTAGGTTAATTTTAGAACTTAGAATAGACGTAGTTGCTTTTTATTCGCGTTTCGTTTTAATCCCGTATTTTGCGTTTTAATGTAGATTTGCGTAGTTTGCCTTAATTCTTAGGATTTCCCATAGATTTTAGTTCCTTATGCTTTCCTTATCCCGTAGTTTAGATAATATCATATTATCCCCTTTTCTTATTCAAATCCCGATTATCGAGACGTGAGTTGGAAATTCCATTCAACCCTCGTTCGGAACGATCTCGGTGCTCAAACCTAACACGTTTGAGTTACCCCCATACTACAACTTCTCATCTATCATTGGTCAGTGTCTGAGCCGTTTTAAGTTTCTTACGGTTAGTCATTCACAAGTGGCTAGCTTGTGTGAGTAAACTTGACGTGTTTTGGCATTGAATCAATTTTTGGCGCCGCTGCCGGGGAGGGCTTGTAGCGAGTTTTCGTATTCCGTCTCGAATCGTGTGCATTTGAAGATCCTTCCTCGTGAAGTTATCGTTGATATTTGTACATATCCCTTTTATAAAAACCCAAAAAGATTTTCCTTTTCAAAATATGTTTTCTAAAACCCAAAAATATTCTTCTTTGCCCTCTGATTCGATAATTCTTTCCTCTTATCCCTCTTATATTTGATTCTTATGGACTCCTTCGACTATTTCTATCAGTGTTGTAATTCACGTTTGGGATATGATTATCAGTGTTATAATCATATGTGCCCCAATGCCTTCAATAATCCTCAGAATTTTTCCGACTACCCTCCACAGCCCGAGATATCTTCGTATGATCCATATTATTGTTATGGGTGTGGAGATATGGTAGATTCGTCAAATGATTTTCATTGTTTACGGTGTATTCCCGAGATACATCCTATTTATGAAGAACCCGTGCCGATTGTGAATTATGATTCTATGATTGAAGAACCCACCGAGGGTGTCGAGGACGATTTTTCCTGGATTCACGACATGTTTGAGAAACAAACAATCGAATTTAAGAATATGTTTCAAACTTTCTTCAATCAATGGCAAGCTCAACAAAGTATTAATGAAGAACCCGTTCAAGTTACGGAAGATGATCACACTATTCCGGAGCTACCCGAAGAACCCACCGAGGGTCACGGATACGATTTTTTTGAACTAAATGCTTTAAATCACGAACTTGAAAGACTTCAAGCCTTGTCAAAAATATCGAAAATGAATGATAAGTATAAAGAATCCTCGATTCCTACTCCCTCTCCGGTGAGGGAGATGGAACATATTTCTGAACCCGAGGTGATTCCCGTTTGTACTCTCGACTCTAATCCGAAGAATTCTAGAATCGATCCTTATCTTTCACGATTCACCGTTACGAGTTCGTCGAGTTACAACAAAACGGAACGAAATTATGAGCTTAAAACGATTTCTAAACAGAAAGAACCGGAGACCACAACGGAAGTGGTGGAACTTGCTAGCTCTAAGAGCACACCACTTGTCCCACCTCCGTATTCTTATCCCTCTCTCATTTCTGAGCTTCTCATTTCCGACCCTTCCCCTTCACTCACGCCGGTTGAGAGAAGTGACGTTCTTATGGAAGAGGTCGATGATTCTATTGTTACAGACATTATTGCACCCGTTGATTTTCTCATAATGGGGGATGAGCATCTTAGTACTATTCCGGAAACGGAAGCGTCTAATGTAGAGATCCTTATCCCAATCCAAAGAGAGTCTGGGGTTGCTGATATTTGTGATGAGCCTTCTCTTGATATTTCACACGATCATGTTGAGATGTTCTCTGATTCCGATGACGATTCTTATGGAGACATCGATTTTGTCGACGATTTACCTTCTGAGCCCGACATAGAAGAAGAAAATGATTTTGAGCCAGAAGAAGAAGAGATTGAGCCCGATAATATAGAGATCGAGGATGAAGCATTACGTGAAACATTGTCAAATGTTTATCTTCTCATTTCTAAGATTGAAGCCCTTAACAATAATTCAAGTTCGCATCCTATCTCCGTTAAAGATAGTGATTTCTCTCCCGAGCTTGAGACTTTCCGATTTGATGAAGATATTAGTGGCAATCCCACTATTAATGATGTTTATCCTCCGATTCTCGAGCGATTCTACTTTGATATTGATGAGAACAAGGTTTTGAATGAGATTTCTGATACTCCGACAAATGACCCGATCATTGAGGATGCTATCGATGACTTGATACCACCGGGTATTGAGGATGTTATGCATAATCCAGAGGGGGATATGGTTGTTCTTGATGGTTCTCTTGACTCTCCTCTCTATGAGTCCACCATCACTTATCCCGTTGAGCCTTTATGTGAAGACAAAATCTTTAAACCCGGGATATTAGACATAGATGAGCTTTATGCTAAAACCGTCATTCTAGTTAAGGATCCTCTCTTGGATGCCTTCATGTTTGAGCCGTTACATCTTATCCCTTACCATAAGCTCCCGTCTTCTTTGGAGTTTTCTCACTTTGATCCGTCATTCCTTCGTCCACCTCCAAAACCGCCGGATGATGGATCATTCTCTCATGATATAGTTTATGTGCTGAAGCCCGACATTTTCTTTCCCACCCATCCCACCCAGTCTCATTCTTTCGAGAATGAGGACACCGTTTTTGACCCTGGTATCTCTACCATTTTCTTCCCCAAGGACAAATGAATTCGGGGACGAGTCAGGCTAGCGACTCGGTGATCAAAAACAGTAGCGCTTCGTGGGAGGCACCCCATGCTTATCCATCTATCTTCTTTCTATTTTCTAATAAGTGACGTGAAGGGGTTAGCCTCTTCGATTTCTCGTGTTTGGTTGTTTGTGATATTGTGTTTAGGATTTTCCCGATATGAAGACTCTCGTGCTCGAAGTTTGTCTTTTCTCCACTCGAGTTTCATGATCGATGCTGATGGAAATCCGATATCCTAATCTTATCGACTAACGTTTATCTTTGAGCATACTTAATAAACGGCTTTTAGATTTTCTTGATACCCTTGCTTTAAACATTGAGGACAATGTTTCGTTCTAGTCTGGGGTAGGGTAATCTTCGATTTGATTTGACCGCACTTGCTTGTTTTCTGTCGTGTTTTTCTCGTAACCCCGTTTTTCCTTAGAAAATGAAAAAATTGTGCAAAAATGTGAAAAATTTAAAAATTTTTGTAAGCTTTTGTTAAGTCTTTTTGATTGAAAAGTTTTGCTAGTCTCTTAGATAAGAAGCTATAAAATGCGAATTCTAGCTCACAAGGCCAAGATTTTGCAAGTTTCCCTGAGTGACTTTAAATATGCATAACTTGATTTCATCAGACGAAGCATTTGCTAAGTTAATATATGTTTTGACACCTTGTTGACTTTCCGCTGGTGAGAGTAGGAATGGAATTCTGACTTGACCGGGCGTGTTGAGCCCTAGCTTGTTCCCTTAACCATAGATAATCTAAAAATTATCGGCTAAGCATCTGCGGATCTCATTATTTGGGATTTTAAATTTGCAGAGATCGAGAAATGATAGAGTTACTTATGAGTTTAGATGCTAAGCGTGGAGTAGTTGGTTCTCTTTAGAGCCCATCGAAGGTACTTATGGCTTTTTGTTCCCACAAAATTGTTTCACCCCATATCTGTCTAATAATAATTAGAGATGTCGAGTTTTTGGCGATAGTTAGTTCTTTATCTTCTTAAAAGAATCTTTGTTTTAAAAATTGGGTACACATCAAGGATCCGTAATAAATAAATGAGTAATCAGTGATAAGTGATAATGTAATAAGTAAAGTTGTGAGCTGCGGTGTCGAGATCGGACCCTTGGATCTTTAGCCGGGATTGAGTGAGGTCTTAGCCTAGCCAGCCGGGATCCTCATTTCATGAAGCCTATAGTCTTGGAATTACCCCGTGAAGCTCCGTGGTTCACAGCTCATATAAGTAAAGGTATAAGTGCAATCAAAAAAAAAATGATGAAAATTGAAAAAGTCAAAAGTTAGTGAATAAAAATTCCTTGATGTGGACCTCATTTTTACGACAATGGTTCTTGAGGGAAGGCGGACAACTAATTATCGACATTAGCTTTATATCTTTATCAGAATAAAAGTTATCGAAACGAGAAATTTGAAGAAATTCATTTCTCACCAAAAATAAAAAAATCTAGAGGAAAATAGGAAAATGGGAACAAAAGGTATTTACACAAGTAACTTCCATGGGTAGTGTTAGCATCTAGAGTCGTATGTAACAATGATTTCGGTTTTACGCTTAGTTTGGGACTTGTGAAAAATCAGGGACGATGTATTCTATCCGTATGGTCACTTCACGCTGTGTTGTGTTTTCTACTCCGTGATCCTAACATGTCGTTTGAAAAATGTTGGAGTTATTAATCGACATGAAAGTTCAACAAACCGTCATTCATAATCGGAATGTGCTTAACCGTAATATCTATACATGAGAATTAAAAGGTAAACGGGGCGTTTTTAGAATTAGGGGTTTCTTAATCTCTTTTGAGGAATATTTGCTACTCCTTCTCTTATTATTGGTTTGTCTGAACTATTTTAAGTTTCTTACGGTTAGTCATTCACAAGTGGCTAGCTTGTGTGAGATAACTTGACGGTTTGGACATACCAATTTAAGTTTCTTCATAGGTTTAGTAGAAAGAGATTGAAATCCTTGGTTTTAGAAGCGTGAGTTGATTGCATTGCGTGAGGACACGACAATGGTCTCGTCTGGGGTATTTTGGTATGTGCTAAAACGCATACTTTTTCTTTATCAAAACTGACCCAAAATAACCAAGAAAGAGCCTTTTATTGCTAATATTTGTGGTTTTCTTGAGTTTGTGCTTGTGCAGGTATGGATATGTAAAAAACACGCAAAAAGGAACCAAATCAAAGAAAACCGAGCACGAGAGAGAGAAGTGTGCAAAAGCCGATGCTGGGATGCTATTTCATGGACTTTGATGCTCAAAAGTGCAAAATACGGAGTTCAGGACATGATTTGGGAGATTTCATTGAAAACCCGTCATTGTATCACATTTTCACAATTCACCCTTTCAATTTCCCTTATTTACCATTTTTACCCTTGTGCCCTCATTGTATAAAAATACCAAAGTCATCCTTACCCTCTCATAATTTACACATTTGGCCCTTGGTTTTTGTAAGTTTACAAAGTTAGTGCTTAATATGAATACCCTTTTTATACCAAGTCCAAAATCCAAATAACAAAGCAAAAGCCCAAAACCATTAATCCTGGTCCAGTCCAAAGCTTAGCCAAACACTTACCCGTTTCCATCACCCAACCCGTATCCCACATTATTACCCGCTCAAATGCCCACCCAAAACAAGTCAAATAATTATATAAAACTCACCCCAATTCAACCCGCGCCCAAACACAGATAATACCCAATTACTGTTTACCATTCCCTTCCCCATTTACCTTGAACATCACATCATTTACCCACGTTTAATAGCTTCTAGAACCCTCTGACAACGTGTCAGAGGGTGTGATACAAAAGGATAGCCAAGGTGGCAGTTTGAAGGCTTTTCATTGGTGGGAACACATCACCCAAATGATCAAACGGCTATGATTAAAATGGATGATGCATTTGATGAATCAATGGCAGAGATTAGAGTTCCAGATGCTTCTTCTGAGATCACCCAACCTCCTGGCTCAGCTATAAAAGCCCTTCATCTTCACAGAGAAAACCATCCAATTCCTCAAGCTTTTAGAGGGATTTTTGATCACTTTTATTACTGTCATTTTAATTAAATTTCATTGTATTTCAAATTCTGTAATTTCCTTTCATTAATGTTAATTTCTGTCTTAAATACAAACTTTGTTTCAATACAAGCTTGTTGTTAATTTTACTCCATTACTGTCTAATCTAGCTTACATAAGCTTGTATAAGCTTATGTAAGCTTACTTGGTTGTTAAAAGTTCATTTCATTAAGATTTCTAAATAAGTCAACAAAAGTCAACTCGGGTCAATATTTCAAGTCCAACATGTTCATGGAAGTTGCTTTGGGTTTGATTTGGATTAGATAGTGATTTGGGATTGGTTTGAGGTTAATGAAGTTCAGAAATGATAGGTGATTTTGATCTCAGTTAGTGTGCACAGTGTCCTGGACCTTTGTAAGTTCTTCATTTAGAATCTTAATCTAGATTGTTGATCTTATTCTGTCTTCAGTAGTTTGTTCATTTTCATCTGTAGTTTGCTCAATTGAGTAGAAGTTGATTTGTTTTATCTTTGCATATAATCTGCATTAGTTCTATTGTGTTCTGATTTATTTTGTGCTATTTGTCATTAATTGAATCTGAGATCACTTGTTGATTTTAGCATTTGCATTTAGGAATAATTTGATAAATTAGATCTAGATTTAGGGATAGCATAGGCTGGTATAGTGATTTTCTGTTTTAAATTGTATTTCAATAGTTAAACTAGTGTTTGGCATAAGGTTGAATCTGAGTTTTAGGATTAATGCAGTGGTAGAACAATGATGCAACAGTAGTAATTAGCTCACTTTAGTCAAGTATCAGTGGTTATTGCATACTAGTTTCTTAGAAAGTCAAAATCATTTTCCATTATAATTTCAGCTAGCTGTAGTAATTTCTAGTGTGCAACTGATTCAAAATTAGTGTAAAGTAGTTTAACTCAGCCTTTTTAGATCTAATTTTACCTTATAACCTCAGTTAGAATCATTAAGAAGCATTTCAATCTCAGTTTAGTCAAATTGCTCAACTGTTTTAAAAAGTCAAATTTGTGTCAAATACCAGTTTTGTGCAGAACTTGCATCATCTGCACAGGGTTCAATAAAGCTTGTTAGGGTCTCATTTTTTGTCCATTTGCTCTTTGCTGGGTGGTCTTTAAGACCCCATATCTGTTTTTGACTCAGGCTTCTCTGATAAGCTGGTGCATAAGCTCAAACTTAGGGTCAGTTAGCTTGTTTTGCTTATAGTAGCAGTTAGCTAAATCTTAGGTATAATGCTTATTAGGTGTTAGGAGTAGGTGCTATAAGTTGCCTTAGAGTGGTTTTAGCATACATTAGCTTATATAATCAGTTGGTTCATTCTAGTGCTTATTTGCTTATTCATAAGTGCTTATTTCATAACAGTTTACATAGCAGCTCTTATTTCTCTCACATAGGCCCATGTTTTTATATTTTTTATAGCTTTAGAATAATAAATTAGAATTTCCCTGAATTTTTCATAATTTTTAGTTACTGTTCACTATTTTTCTTTATTAAAAACAGTTTTTAATCATATTTAAATAGTTTTTATTGCAATTAATTGAGAAAAAGTTCCAAAAAATAATTTTTCAATTTTCCCAGTTTAAGATAAATATAAAAAGCATAAAAAATATTTTTCCATATTTTTCTCTTTTTATTTGGTATTTTTCATAATTTAAATTAGATTTAAATAGTATTAAATTCATAGAAAATAGATAATTAATCTGAAAATTACAAAAATAGTTTTGAAAAGTCTTTTATGTTATTTTAGATTTTTGAAAAGTAATTCCATAATTTTCTCTCTCTTTTTCATAATTTTTAGATAATTAGTTTTATTTTTAAAGTCAATAATTAGTTTTTAATTTAAATAAATTCAAGAAAATTCCTAAAAATTAGTTTTAATTCTTAATTAGTTTTCTAATATCATTTTTAGAGTAAAAGTAATTTTAGGTTAATTTTAGAACTTAGAATAGACGTAGTTGCTTTTTATTCGCGTTTCGTTTTAATCCCGTATTTTGCGTTTTAATGTAGATTTGCGTAGTTTGCCTTAATTCTTAGGATTTCCCATAGATTTTAGTTCCTTATGCTTTCCTTATCCCGTAGTTTAGATAATATCATATTATCCCCTTTTCTTATTCAAATCCCGATTATCGAGACGTGAGTTGGAAATTCCATTCAACCCTCGTTCGGAACGATCTCGGTGCTCAAACCTAACACGTTTGAGTTACCCCCATACTACAACTTCTCATCTATCATTGGTCAGTGTCTGAGCCGTTTTAAGTTTCTTACGGTTAGTCATTCACAAGTGGCTAGTTTGTGTGAGTAAACTTGACGTGTTTTGGCATTGAATCAATAAGATAGATGGTATTTTATATCCTATATATTCGAAATTGATCGAGAGATTTTAGTTACATTTATCATAATTGTTCAAGAAAACATCAATTTTGAAAACTAAGTACATGAGTACGAGACTTGAAAAATAACTCACTAAAACAATGTTCACCTCAATAATGGGTACTAATTCAAAATAATGTGAGTAAAAGTCACAAAAATAGTACAATATTCAAAAACATTCTATAAAGTTAACTAAAAATATTTTTTGCAAAAAATGTATAAAGTTCCCTAAAATGGTACATAGTTTACCAAAATGGTATAAAGTTCACAAATTTGCATACATGCATAAATTTGCATTAATCTCACTATAATGGTATATAATTTGCTTAAATGGTGTAACACTTATAAAACGGCTAGTGAATTCAATAAAAAAGTGTAGACTAATAGTTTTCCTGTGTGTTCATAAAATTAAAATATATCATGTTATCTGAAGAAATAATTCTTAGTATAATTGACTTTTAACATCTTAGAATATGTTGCTTATTAAGATATTTAGATATGATGAGGTAGATAAATATACAATGATACACTCATAGATAACTAAGTCTCTTTATAAAATGATTGAAATTGAGTCTATACAATGATAATAACACTTAATGTTAAACATAAACGCTATATCCTAAGCCATAAATACTAAACACCGAATAATTTTCAAAACTAATAAATGTCCGGCACAAGGGTTATATATTTTCATGTTCGACACCCTTGTAGCGGACTTTCACCAATTAATTAAATTTTCTTATCTTTTTCAATTATTATCAACGTAGAAGTACCTAATGTCATTTTAATAGAGTTCTACCCTTTTAGAGGTAGGGTATCACGTGCGTGTAAGATATATTATAATTTTAATAAACGCTCACATTTATTAAATAATTGTGAACGTGTATCGTTTTTTTTTTTTGATTAATTTCATATATCACCCTACTTTCATGATTAATTTCATATATACCCAAAGTGCAAGTGTTGAATGCATAATGTGCAATGTTTTTGATGCATGTTTGGGTATATATGAAATTTCCAACTAAAAGGAGGGGAAATATGAAATTGCCCCCTTTTTTTTTTACATTTTCTCGAAATTTATCGCATTTTTCTTGTCAAACACTCAATAGAACCTTTTTGGTAATTGAGTTCTACTTACTAAGGTAGTGTTTTTATTTTAAAGTCATTTGAAAAGAAATTTAGTGACGTGCTACTCTTATAAATGTATTATACGTTCCTGTATGACTAAGTCTTTAAAAAATGACTAGTATCAAGTTTATCAAATGAAGATAACACTAATTGCCAAATAACAACACTAACTGAATGTTTTTATTTCAATTGCTTTGGTATAAAATGAAATAGCCTCGTCGAATCGTCTTTTTAAATATTTTTCATTGCCCAAATGGTTAAAAGACATGCTTTGTTACCCGAAGTCCATTAATATTTTCTAGCTTTTCACTAAAGTTGTATTATGCTACGTTTTCGAGATTTTTTATTTCGTTAGATTTCCCAAGTTTCTCGGGATTATTATAATTTAATTTACATGTAAAATTAACTCACAAGATGTAAAACAATAACCTTTTCTAAGTTGTTTATCGTATGATATTGATGACGTACCCTCCGATCAGGTACCCCTTCGACCTCAGTTGAATTTGCATTACGAAGACCCAAGTCTTTCTTCATAAGCTATTGGTGGCGTAAAATCATTCATCATTGACATGGTTACCAGTTGGGAATTCGCCACTCGAAGGCCTATGCCCTTCGAAGTCTTCTCTTGAGGACACCAAGACAAAGGAGAACATTGACTTGGTCTTCCCCCACGTTCCCACTATCTCCTTAGCTTCCCCGCCAAGACAGAGAGAGTGGGGATGAAGCCCTAGCGGTTACCACAAATCATGGGACGCCCCCATGATCTCCGAAACGTGCGCAAAACACTCTCCAAGCTTATTTCTTCATCTATAAATAGGTTGGACGAGTCATTTCAATGGTATGTTCACTCAACACAGTATTCACATACTCTACATTACTTACAACACATATCACATACTTACTCTCACGCCGGAGGTGGTTCGTAGGGCCCAACCCCTGCGCAATTACTTAACGAAGTGTCTACTATTTCTTATTGCAGATTGGCTACAAGTTTGGCGCAAGCTTATCACCCCTCATACCCTTCGATCACCATCGAAGGCATGGTCGTACGAATTATTGTACAATCAGTGTACTTCGTAGTACTGAAGAAGTTCTAAAATCAAGGGATGCAATGGTATCCTTAGGTTAGAGGTGGTGAATGCGTGGGTATACAAGCCTACATAGTTCTTTGGGGCATCATAAATACCTTGGTTTTGGCCAGGTAACATTACTTTATATTGCTTGGGAATAGGATAATCAGTAAGGAAGGCTTTAAGCTCTTCCCTAGTCAAGGTACAACCTTGTTGTCTGATTACGAACTTCTTATTGACAGACATGAAACTTCTAATCAACAAAAAAGTATTGAAAACGTAGTAATATGAATGAATAGTTTACCTGTTTGCTCGAAAGCTCGCTCGGAAGGCAGTTTAGTTGGTGTAAAATTTGGGCGTGGGATAAAAATGTGTTAGGGTTTTACTGTTTTTGATTTTATATACCCTTTCACATGTTGAATCCTAGCCCTACACGTGTCCTAAGATATCACCTAACCTCCGGATTTCAAATCCCTTTTAAATTTTGAAGGGACGTTTTGATTTTACCGAGAAATGGGTGGTTAGGATAGGTACATGCATTAATTACGGGTCAATATTTACTTGACTTTTCATCTTCGTTCAATTTTGTGACGGAGGGGAGGTTTCGTATTTATTTTTGAGTCGTAAGCAATATTTCTAGTTCGTACATATCACTTTCGACTGGGGGGCTTGATGACGTACCCTACGATCAGGTCGAAGGACACCCCTTCGACCTCAGTTGAATTTGCATTACAAAGACCCAAGTCTTTCTTCATAAGTCATTGGTGGAGTAAAATCATTCATCATTGACATGGTTATCTGTTGGGAATTCGCCAGCCGAAGGCCTATGCCCTTCAGAGTCTTCTCTTGAGGACACCAAGAGAGAACATTGACTTGGTTTTCCCCCACGTTCACACTATCTCCTTAGCTTCCCCGCCAAGACAGAGAGAGAGGGGATGAAGCCCTAGCGGTTACCACAAATCATGGGACGCCCCCATGATCTCCGAAACATGCGCAAAACACTCTCCAAGCTTATTTATTCATCTACAAATAGGTTGGACGAGTCATTTCAATGGTATGTTCACTCAACACAGTATTTCACATACTCTACATTACTTACAACACATATCACATACTTACTCTCACGCCGGAGGTGGTTCGCAGGCCCAACCCCTGCGCAATCACTTAACGAAGTGTCTACTATTTCTTATTGCAGATTGGCTACAAGTTTGGCGCAAGCATATCACCCCTCATACCCTTCGATCACCATCGAAGGCCTGGTCGTACGAATTATTGTACAATCAGATATATATGTTACTTGTGACACAAATATAATTCACTTTTGTTAAGTGAATCATACATTGAATTATTAATGGTTATTAAGAACATTGGGTATTGGTTTGGGAGGAAGTTATAAAACGGATTTTAAAAATGTGGTGATTGTTTTAAACCATGATTGCTAGTAACATGGCTTCGATGGGGCTATTTCGATTCTTCAAGTCGTGGTATCGAAGGTGATTTTCGATGCCAGTTACAGTAAACGACACCCATGAAACCACAATAGTTACCTTTTTCGGTCATGTGTGATTGCGGTATTGAAGTCTATTGTTATTTTCGATTAGTATATTCTGTTTGAGATAAGATAGATCGTATTTTATGTATTATATATTCGCAATTGATTGAGAGACTTTAGTCACACGTATCATAATTGCTCAAACAAACATCAATTTTGAAAACTAAGTACATGAGTACGATACTTGATAAATAACTCACTAAAACAAGGTTCACCTCAATAATGGGTATTAATTCAAAATAATGTGTAACCCTTTTTTCGGAATTTAACATATTTTTCTTGTTAAAGGGTGTGTTTGGCAAAAGTAGCTGTGAGCAGTAGTAGTGAGCAGTAGCTGTGAGCAGTAGCTGTGCAGCTCACAACTCACCGCTCACAGCTTCTTAAAGAAGCATTGGAAAATTGAGCATTACTAAAAAATAGGAAAGCTCAGTGCTCCTTTGCCAAACGAATACTAAAAATCAAAATGCTCATCGCTCCAAAAAGCTTCACACCGCTCCGTGCCAAACATACCCAAAGACTCAATATCAACCATTTGGTAATTTTGTTATACCTACTAAGGTAGTGTATTTTATTTTAAAGTCATTTGAAAAGACATTGTAGTGGTGTGCTACCCCTATAAACGTATTATGCGCTCCTATATGACTAAGTTTTCAAAAATGGTTAGTATCGAGTCTATACAATGAAAATAACACTAAATGCTAATCAATAACACTAAAGGAATGTTTTCATTCCAATTGTTTCGGTATAAAATGAGATAGCCTCATCGAACCGTACTTTTTAATATTTTTCATTGCCCAAATTATTAAAGGACTTACTTTGTTAACCGAAGTCCAATAAATATTTCCTAGCTTTTCATTATACTCGTAATTATTTTTTGATGTCCTCTTGAGTTTTTTTTTACTTCATTTGATTTTCCAATTTTTTCGGGATTTCTATAGTTTAGTTTACATGTAAAATCACTATACTTAAAACTATACTCTTTTCTAAGTTGTTTGTTGTATGATATATATGTTACTTGTGATACATTATATAATGCAATTTTGTTAAGAAAAGTAGCAGCATTGAAGTGTAATGGGTTTTTTTTAACAATTTGTGGTATTGTATTAGGAGGGAGTTTTAAAACGATTTTGAAAATATGGTGATTGTTTTAAACCATGATTGCTTGGAACTTGATGGTGCTATTTCGGTGCTTCAAGTCGTGGCACTGAAGGCGCATTTTGATTATTGTATGATTTTACATGGCACTGAATGATTCGATTTAAAACATTTGTAGTACCCCATATTTGGTAAATTTGGTTCATATAGTACCCTAGCCCTAATTAACTTAGTCACGTGACTGTCGCATATCATATCACCGTTAGTATCTAACAGAGTAATTTGGATGTGAGGTTAATTAGCAAGCTACTCATTCTCCTTGATTTTTTCCCTACAATTCTTTCATTTAGTGACCAAATAAGAAAAGTAGCAGCATGAGCGTGTATCGTTATCAATTTTTTTATTGAACATTACTATACTGATGTGGGATCAAATACGAAGAGGAGCACGTTATTTTTTGTTAGAAAGGCAACATTTAATTAAGAACTTAAGAAAGAGACCAAAATACAATACAAGACATCCCACCTCAATTAAACAAGTTACTTCAAAACGGAAAGGACCCAAAGAAATACAAAACATAGGAACCAAAACTAAAACCTTAAAGCTAAAACTAAAAACTGTCACAAGAAGCATATTATACAATAAAATGATCAATCCAAACACCGACAACCAATATCAAATGAGAATAAAAATTCCATATAGAGTACTAGCCACCAATGTCCATATGCTACCTGATTGTACAATAATTCATACGACCAGGCCTTTGATGGTGATCGAAGGGTATAAGGAGTGATATGCTTGCGCCAAACTTGTAGCCAATCTGCAATAAGAAATAGTAGACACTTCGTTAAGTGATTGCGCAGAGGTTGGGCCCTGCGAACCACCTCCGGCGTGAGAGTAAGTACGTGATATGTGTTGTAAATAATATGGAGTATGTGAAATACTGTGTTGAGTGAACATACCATTGAAATGACTCGTCCAACCTATTTATAGATGAGAAAATAAGCTTGGAGAGTGTTAGCACACGTTTCGGAGATCATGGGGGCGTCCCATGATTTGTGGTAACCGTTAGGGCTTCATCTCCACTCTCTCTGTCTTGGCGGGGAAGCTAAGGAGATAGTGGGAACGTGGGGGAAGACCAAGTCAAGGCTCTCCTTTGTCTTGGTGCCTTCAAGAGAAGACTCCGAAGGGCATAAGCCTTCGGCTGGCGAATTCCCAACTGGTAACCATATCAATGATGAATGGTTTTACGCTACCAATGACTTATGAAGACAGACTTGGGTCTTCGTAATGCAAATTCGACTAAGGTCGAAGGGGTGTCCTTCGACCTGATCGGAGGGTACGTCATCAAGCCCCCCAGTCGAAAGTGATATGTACGAACAAGAAATATTGCTTACGACTCAAGAATAACTACGAAACCTCCCCTTCGTCACCAAAAAGAACGAAGATGAGAAGTCTAGCAACTATTGACCCGCAATTAATGCGTGGACTTATCCTAACCACCATTTCCTCGGTAAAAGTAAAACGTCTCTTCAAAATTTAAAAAAGGATTTGAAATCCGGAGGTTAGGGGATAACTTAGGACACGTGTAGGGCCGAGATTTATCATGTGTGAGGGTATTTAAAGTCAAAAATAGTAAAACCCTAACACAAGTTTTATCTCACGCCCAATTTTTCACCTACTAAATCCTCTTGCGATCAGGCTTTCGAACAAACAGGTAAAGTATTCCTTCGTATCTGTAACGTTTTCAAATACTTTATTGTCGATTTAGAAGCATCAATGTCTACAAATAAGAAATTTGTAATCAAACAACAAGGTTGCGCCTTGACTAGGGAGGAGCTCAAAGCGTTCCTCACCGATTATCCAATTCCCAAAGAGCATAAAATCATGTTACCTGGTAAAAATCAAGGTATTTTTATGCCCCAGAAAACTATGTAGGCTTATATACCCATGCATTCACCACCTCCAACCTTAGGATACCCTTGCACCCTTTGATTTTAGAACTCCTCCAGTACTACGAAGTACACATATCTAGGTTTAACCCTTTTGGCCTAGCCAAACTTACGACATACATTGTGATGTGTAAAGCTTATGGGTTTGAACCATCATTAACTGTGCTTAGAGGGTTTCTGAACTTGTACCCTGGAGGAGATTGGTTGACATTGGCTAAGAGGGGTGAAAGGGATGTGCCCATTCTCATAGATAGGCCATTTACAAACATCAGGAACTGGAAAGGGAAGTTCTTTTACATCCAAAATACCATTATTCCTCCAACTTTGTACGAACCATTTCAGGGCAAAGCAAGGATAGCTCTTGGAAACGACGAGTATAAGTCGCCATGTCAGTACCCTTAACTTTGTGGTTCCAGAACTCACTCTCTAACTTCTTAACTTCATTCCTAGGACAGTAAGTCTTAATCAAGAGAGCCTTAAATTGAGTCCAGGTCATACCATAAGCTACATCAATCCCTACTGATCTGTGGTAATTGTTCCACCAGGTCAACGCCTCGTCCTTCAAAGTGAAGGTTGCATACTTAACCTTACAATCCTCATCACAGTTACTCACAGCAAACACAGATTCAGTTTTCTCTAACCACCTAGTTAGGTAAACTACTCCCTCAGTTCCTCCAAAATCAATGGGACCACAGATGCGGAACTCCTTATAGGTACAACCTCGAGTTCGATTCAGCACTGGGGTTCCACTAGAAGTGTTAGAAAGGTTAGCCTCAGCTAGCAGTTCAGCGACACGCTGCGACACTAGCTGGTCAATGTGGGCTGGTTCACGAGTGGAGGGTTTTGTGGTACAGGACCATTCTCAGCATGGTCGTTCACATTCGGGTTATCTACAGCTGGGTTATCAATGTTCGGGTTCTCAACATGTGGTGCGGTCGGGGTCGGACGACGACCTCGACGACCAGGGGCAACAACAGCAGCAGGAGCTGCTCGGTTGTTCCTAAGCGAGTTTCGTCTTGTTGCCACCATTCTGGAGGCAAGAAGAACAGTTTCATAAGTTCACAATTTACGCTCTAAAATAGAGTTGGGTTCCAAGGGTCACTCAATAACGCCTGAATACATAATCAAGGCCAATAGGGATAACACTATACCCAAGCGAAACAATCAAACACTACATCATAACTAAGGATGCACGTTCCCATAACCCTAACTCATAAATTTTCGAAAGTGGAAATACATGGAAGGATACGAAGAAATCAAAAACGATCCTAACGACGATAATAATAAACAACTAGGATAATCTTACATCTCGAACTAAGTACTACTTGGTTTCAAGATGGTACAAAACCATAAATCTAATACTATCTAGCCACATCTACGAATATCACTCACCGACTTCCTAACGTCATCAACCTCTCTCCACAACGATGCTAACTCAACACGTCGAGCGTCACGATCACTCTTAAGCTCTGCAACCTCTCTCTCTAACTCACTAATCCTACGCCAAATCGCTCTATCAGCATCACGAGCTGTCGCGAACCCTCTAAGCAGGTCCCCAACCTGCTCCTGGAGCTCCGACATACCATCATGCAAAACCCTAGTCCTCCTTACTACAGTACTCATATCAGCTATGAGATCCTCTATACTAGCTCTAGACATTCCAACCAAACGATCTGTCAATCTACTCAGCCTAGTACCCTGTGAGGTAATCCTCTCCCACATCAGACTCGTCTCACCATACTCCTCTGGCTCAGAAGCAATCTCCGATGGTATCTCAGATCCTAACGGGATACCTATCTCAGGTGAATGTGGTGGTGAATCAAAACCAAAAGGCTATCCAGGGGACTCAGGCTCAGGCAAAGGAGAACCTGGTTCAGGAGAATGTGCAGGACTATGTAAGGGAGGAGTACCCCCTTCTGGGATATCCTCATCATCCTCTTCCTGAGGATCCTCATCCCCATCAACATACTGCTCCTCAATCTCATCCTCCTCCTCAACCTCATACTCCTCCTCAACCTCATGCTCCTCCTCGCCCTCATCCATAGGGGGAGAGTCCATGAGTCGGAGTCTCTGTGCAGGTAATTCCTGATGTGGTACACTAGGAGATCTAGGCCTCCTAAGACAAGGTGATGCTGCTAAACGGATAGGTGATGATGGTGGTCTCACGGACATGCGGGCAGTGCTATAACCAAGCCTAGGAGTTTGTGCTCTCGCTAAAACCTGATGTAAAGTGAGCTGCCTATATGAGCTAGGATGATCAGATAATGATGAACTAGTGTGACGGGCAATCTCATAAGGATCACCCTGCGCAACCGTCATGAGAGTCAATGCTAGCGAACTAGCAACAGCAAGGACCTCCTCAGACACATCATAAGCTAGTGAAGGCATAGTCTGTGACAACGGCATAGGGTAGGTATAAGTGTTCGAAACAACTATTTTTAATAAGCGCATCAACTTAACCAAAACACATATCACATAATGAAAGCTTTAAAAGTAGAGGTACCGCATTACTCAAAACATGCCTTTAATAAAACACATATGTTCCATTCCATCACATAATCCCATATCAAATCAATCGAGTTCAACATTCCAAAATCATAATATACCGTTTACTCAAATCAAATTCCGTAATATCTCGATAATCACATCTCATTTTTCCCAAAACCAATAATCATATCTCATTTTTCCAAAACCAATAATTATACCTCATTTTTCCAAAACCAATAATCATATCTCATTTCCAAATCAATAATCGTATATCATTTCCGAAATCAGTTCACAATATCCCTTAACAATCATCTCATAATTCAAATCGTAGTTCATACCATAATCAAATAAGAAGCTTCGGCTTGGCAAGCGGGCGTGCGTCGGTCGAGGATCAATTTTTCTTAAAAGCGGTTATAGTTTAGGGTTTATAAAATACCTAGTTCTCTATAACCTTGAGCTCTGATACCAATCTGTAACACCCCCAAATCTCGGTACGACGGAAGACTTAATCAAGTTTTCGGGGCGTTACTATTGGATTGGTATCGCACACAAGTATAATAAAAGATAACCATTTAACCATTTAAAACCAATCCCAAATAAAATATTCAAACATTTAATCCGAAAGTATAAATATTAGGCCCAAAACATAGTTTAATAAAATAGGTCCCCATAGTTTATCAGAGTCAGAAATGATCCTTGAACCCCGCCTTCTTGCCAAGCTTCCACAATCCACATCTTTCAAATACCTGAGAAATCATGCTAAAATGTCAGCTTACGCTGGTGAGTTCATAGGTTTAAGTTCATCAAAATCATAGTGGACCAATAAGAGTTGATTTGCTATGCAAGACCTAAGATAGATAAACACTGTTTTCATACCGATCCATTCCGGATCACCAATCATAACACACGTCCCGCATCCAGGGCCAACTCGAGCTCGCGACTCTAGTCCAGCACTGTCTTGGCAAAATCTAGAACAATTGCCAACCCCGGACTAGGTCGATGTAGAAGTCTATTCTTAGTTAGGCACGGCTAACCTAAACTAAGGCAACAACTACCACACATCTATCTAAACAGTCAAGCATATAAGCAAATCCAAATAGTTTTTAACGGTCCAAAAACAGCAGCATGATTCTCACCCCAAAGTAGTTCAAAACGTAGTTAAAACGTAGATAAAAGTGGGGCTATGAAACTCACCTCAAGCAATCAATGCACAAATATCACTAGCAGAAGATAACAGAAATCACTGCACAACAACAATCGACTCGGCACAACCTATTAATGTAGACCAACTTTAGTACACATATTCCTCAAAATTAACGTTATCTACCCCAATATATTCCATTTCTTTATTTCCAAAAACGTCTCGTTTCACCATTAATCCTAGTGTTTGGTATCCTCATGTGGGTGTATCGACTCAATATGATGCCATGAATGCACTCAAACAACCAATATATAACTCAATGCGACACAATGAGACCTCTAAACGATAAACTCCATAGTTCAATAAGTTTCGGAATAAATAGTAGACCTTATCGAATTCGTCAACTCGATAAACTCATTTATTTATTCGTGTCGCTTATTATCCCATAAATCAATCGTATCCTAAAGAGTCATAAGGATAATTCACCCATTAATAAGGTTATCCAACGTACCTAGCGGGCTCTTATTAGATTCGTCAACCTAATAAGTCCGCTACCTACGTGGATCAACACTATTAACGTTAGGTTATCCGTAACCCATGCACACATAACGCAAATAAATAATTACCCATCCAATATTAAATGTCCACAATTGACATTTATTGATAAACGTGTACTCGAAACCTTAATTACTTATTTATTACAAAACCTTTCCAATTTAGTCGTTAGTTTCCGTTTAAAATAGTAAATAACAAGATAAATCTTGTTATCGATATTTTTGGTACAAAAGCCCATTATTATTTACATTTCATAGCTTTATTAGCATTTTCATATATATATATATATATTTCGTCAAATTCCATTATTAATCTCATATCGTTATTCGTTTCGAGTCCACAAGCACGAGTCATAACTTCTCGGCTTTTAATCAATCAATAGTCCAAATTATACTAAAGTCCACGTTACGGCTTTGTCGGAGTCAACTATTGACTAAAAAGTCAAAGTGACGCCGACGTAGCTCAAAGTCAACATTATATATATCAAGTCCAAATTAAATGTCACATTATCGCAATTCAATCCCAAACCAACTCAAAACAATCTCGCCAATCAATCAATTAACCAAAAGTACTCGAAACCAATGTTATGACCCTAATGGTCATGACACGGTCGCGGTCAAGACCACGTGAACCAAACAAGCTCTAGAAGCTTTTCGGCTCCACGCGTCTCATCCAAACCTCAACAAAACCAATCAATAAGCTACCAAATCGACCCGACTTGGACCCATGACCCAAGTGGGTCTCGTACGCACCATATGAGCCATGTACGAGCCCAAGGTGGCTCGTCCACTATTCCAAATCCATCCAAACACAACCAAATCAATTCTACAACACTTAAATCCAATCATTCAAGCTCCAAATACTAACCAAACACAAAACCCATCAACTATTCTTAATCAAGAACATGCAACTAAACCCTAAAATGCAAAACCCATCAAATTAATGCACCACACATGTACCAAACACTAATTACTTGTTTACTTAGTCACTAATTAGCTTTAATTTCATGTTCCACCCAAAAGCCCCAAATTAGTTCATAGGGTCGAAACCCTATTTCCCAATTCGTGGGTTTTTATTGCCCAATCAAGCTCAAAACATGTTCCCTTTACCTTATCTAATCACCAATTGCAAAAGCCCTTTGAAACCCTAAAAGTACGAATCTTAATTCTTGAATTTGAAGGTGTTAATGAAGTCCAAATGGAGTGTATGATATATGGTTGGAAAGAGGAGAAAGAGATCTATCTTTTGATGGTGGAGGTGGATGTTCACTCGTCGGAATCTGGCCGTGGTGGCTGGAATAGTGGCCGGAATTTAACAAAGGGGCGGCTAGGGTTTCTTAGAGAGAGAAACAAGAGAGAGAAAGGTGTTTTGTGTGTGTTTTAGAGAGAGAAATGAAAGGTGGAAGTGAGGTGTATGGGTGGTATTTATACTTAGGAGCTAGGGACCTCAAAATAAATAATTTAGGAGGGGGCGGGGGCAACCGATCAAGCTAAAAAGGGAGGGTTCGGGTTGAAACTTTTCGTATCTATCTCGTTTACCCATTCCAGAGCTCACATATCGTCCCCCGAGTGTCCCACGACATTTTAGAGAGTGCGTATTTCGCGTCCTGATCGCTGCCGCATGATGCCATGAATAATACTCAAGCAATAAATAACTCAAATTTTTTTGATGAATAGTACCCGCGATGAACAGTAACGTATGAACAGTACCCTGTGAATAGTGCCGATGAACAGTAACTTTTTTTTATTTTTTTTTTAAATTTGATTGGAACCCTAATCGTAAGCCCTCTCATCGAGAGCTCTCAATGAATGCACCAATTGATACGACCCGGTTAGGGGTTGTATCGGGATAAGGCACCACTTTTAGCGTGTGCGAGCTCCTTAAGAAATAGAAGAGAAGAACTAGAGAATTATTGATCTTAAACTTGATTGATTCATTAATAACATTATGACACCTTAAATACTAATTTATGAGATAACTATCACAAGCATAAGACTTATCCTAACATGACTCAAAACATGACTCCAACACTTATCCTAATAAACATAATAAATAAACTACGATAGTTATCCAACACGCCATGCCGGGATAGCCGTCCCTCATCAACCACGAGTGTATCACAATACCCATTTGCAGACATCACAGGAATATTCGTATCAGTACACTAGCACAGAATTGATGAACATAAAACTCATTGTAGACGCCGAATGTTAATAGGGTCCCTTAACCAATGTTGCCAATCTATCTCTTTATATTTATTTGATCTTCTAATGATCCACTCGAAGATTTTTAATTGGATATCATGAAAAATCTTGTTAGCACTTGAAATCTTATTACCGAATACGCGTGCATTTCTCTCTTTCCATATGAAATACTAGGTAGACCATATAACCGCTTGCCAAATACCAGCAAGGAAGGTAGGGACATTAATGTTTCCATTTGATGAAAAGAATTCATTAATAGTGAAATCCTTAACCACACCCACCTTCCACCAACAAAAAATCTTATCCCAAACACTCCTAGCTAAATCACAAGTGATCATGCTATGAGCACATGTTTTCACAATATTATTAAAACTTGGACAAAGGACCGAGTCCAAGTCGAAACCTCTTCTATCAAGCTCCACACGAACCGGAAGTCTTCCTCTTAGAGCCCTCCACACGAATATGTTTACTTTCTTAGGTACCAACTTGTTCCAAAGCGTTCCTTGACTTCCATTATCCGAAAGTAAAATCTTTTCCTCGATCAATCTTGATATGTCTTTAACCGTGAACTCTCCGTCTTCACCAAGCAACCACTTCCATCGATCCCTACAATTATTTGAAATAACATGTTGCAAAACGCATAAAGGTCCTCAAACTCCTTACATACTCTACCCGTAACACTTCTAACCTAATCCCATTCCCAAACCCAATTATTATTTACCCCCCCCCCCCCCCTTTCCATCACACTAATCTCTTTCCTCCTATCTAAATGATATAGCCTAGGAAATCTATCACATAACCTCCGATTATCTACCCATTGATCAACCCAAAACCTAATATCCCTTCCATCCCCCACAACCCCAACACAAGAAGAAGAGAATTCTATCCCCAGCCCATCGATCTCCTCTCCAATCTTCACTATTCCGCACCAAACCCCACCCCCACCCCTTACACCCCCACCCATTGCCCTAATATCCCCCAAACCCCCGCTTTCCCCGTGAATACTTTTGATCACCCTTACCCATAAACTCCCCCTTCCTTCCTAAATCTCCACCACCATTAACCTAATAATGCTAAATTTTTCGCCCGTAATGATCCCACGTTTAGCCCCCCTCCCCAAGTGAAGAAATAACCAAATCCCATTTGACCCAAGATAACTTTTTACCCTCACCCGACCCTCCCCAAAATAATTTTGTTCTAATTCTCTCAAGATGTTTTATGACACTCAAAGGCACGCGAAACATCGAAAAATAATACAATGGAAAGCTACCAAGAACTAATTTAATCAATGTTAGACGACCCCCGAACGACATCAATTTTGCTTTCCAATCACCCACCGGATTCCAAGCATTTATATGCCTCATGTCCTCCCCAATTAGTAATCCCAAATACGTAAACGAAAATTCCCCTATATCACAACCCATCCACCTTGCCTTATCCGACATTTCTCCATCATTTACTCCTAAGCCGTATAATTTACTTTTGTTATATTTAACCCTAAGCCCGAATACTTCTTCGAAACATTTGAGGATACATATAAGGGCTTTAACATTCTCTTTATTCCATTCACCAAAGAAAATGGTATCATCCGCGTATTGAAGATGAGAAACCGAGACGTTATTCTCTCCAACCGCCACACCTATAAATATGCCTTTTTCTACCGCTTCGTTAACTATAACATTTAACCCTTCCGCCGCTAAAATAAATAGGAAAGGCAATAAAGGGTCTCCTTGTCTAACACCCCTCTATATGCCTAATTCTTCCGATGACGAACCATTAACAAGAATGGACATAAAAGAGGATCTAAGACAAGACTCCACCCACTTACACCATTTATTTCCGAACCATATTTTCTTTATGATATCAACTAAGAACCTCCAATTGATGGTATCGTACGCCTTCTCAAAATCAACTTTGAAGATTAAGCTCATTCTTTTCTTTCTCTTCAAATAATCCATCGTCTCATTTGAAATTAATACCCCGTCAAGAATAAATCTCCCTTTTATAAATGGGTTTTGAGCTTCCCCCACCACTCGTTTCACTCTTTCTGGCTAGCATTTTTGCAATAGTTTTATAATAGCATCCGATAAGACTAATAGGCCGAAAGTCGCCAAGCCCAATGGGGTCCATTACCTTAGGAATAATAGTGACAAAAGACGCATTACATCCCCTCGATATCTCCATTTTATCCCAAAACCACCCAACAACCCTTATTATCTCCGGTTTAATGATCTCCCAAACTTTTCGAATGAACTTAAAGTTAAAACCATCGGGCTCCAGGGATTTATCCCCAACACATCCTCTAATAGCATTCCACACCTCTTTCTCATCAAACGGTTTCTCTAACAATCTAGCATCTTCCCTTGATATTTTCTCAATTCTATTATTACAAAAAACCGGGCGAGTTACCATACCTTCTGAAAATCAGCTTTTTAAAGTACCTAGCCGTCTCCGCTTTGATTGCTTTAGGATCTTCACACCATACCCCATCAACCATAAGCCCTCTTATGTTACACTTATTATTCCTCCTCTTAACAAATGAATGGAAATTTTTTGAATTTTCATCACATTCCGCATCCCACCTAATTCTAGTTTTTTGAAGAAGCATTTTACAATATTCCTTTTCCTTTTCCTCCCACCTCTTTCTCGTCTCTAACCATGTGAGCCTCTCACTATCGCTAAGGTTTCTATTTTCCGCTTCTATTTCCCACCTCATTGCTTCACTTCTTAAAGTTTTAATTTTCTTTTTATTTCCACCGAACCTTTCATTGGAAGAGTAGCACGTTATGTTTGTAACCTTATGATTATTTATAAACAAGAATTGTAATAGTATAATCTGTTGGTTGTCGGGTGTGGCATGGGTTACTCTCAATATCAGGTCAAATTCACGGACGAATCTCTTAGGTGATGGGTATGGCACGAGCTGCACTCGATTTTAGGTCATGCAGTATAAATTTTTTTCTTCTGCAAAGTGTTTCTTTTTCGTATATGCAACATTCGATAATATTCTTGTGTTACTTCCATACTTTGTGGTGCAAATTTATATTGGCCAAAAACATTATTTATCGTGCAATTTTAGTAATTTTGATTAAAAAAAATGCAAGACCCATCCTGATGACGTATAGTCTATATTCGGGTCACGAACCCGACTAAAGTCCAACACTAACTTAGTCCAGTACGAACTGGGCTAAGCCGATAAATGTTTGGGCTCACGAAGGCCCAAACCCAAATCTATTTACGGGATAGATATCGGATATCTCCTATGTTTGGAGATAATTGCTCTCCAACCGACTTAGGCGGGATACGCCGAAGGTTGGGGAACACGGAACCAACAAGGATTCCGTGCGTATATAAAGGGAATCACATCCCTCGTTAAAGGTACAATCTACAAACCCTAATTCTCCTTTAACCCTAAATCGATTACTTACTCTCACGCCGGAGGATAATCGTGGGAGACAATCCCACGGTAAGCCTAACGGTGTTTTCTGTCTCTTAGTGCGCAGGTCTCAAGCAACAATCATTAATTGGTACGAGAGCCGAAGCCCAAACAAGGAACGCCCAACTTTTGTATCAACACATCCAAAAATCAAACTACGTTCTCGGAGTCAGTATTAAAAAAAAAGTGAGTAATAACATTGGCCGACTAAAATAAAAAAAATGTCAAAAAAGGTAAGGAATAAAAGTGACTAGCTAAATTTCACATCTAATTTCTTCTGTTAAAAGCTAAGATGGTATGACATATGAAAGTTATATGACTATAATATTTAAGCTAAGGTAGTATAAGAAACAAATAACAAATAGGAGGTACTATAATACATCAACTAGCAGGGTCTTTGAGCGATGCGGCTGCGAATACTCTGTAATTAAAGTTTTTTAGCCAATAATTTATTTCATTTATATATTTTTTTGGTAATAGCTTTTAAGTCTAGTTTGTTCGTTTAAGACTATAAGCAATGACAAAATTTTGGTGAAACATTACTTAGTTTGTATTATTTTTGTTTGTCTTTTATGTTTAGTAGCTTGCTTGGTTTGTATAATGTGTTTTATTAATTGTATTTCCATTAAAAGGGTGTTTTTAAGTATCATTTCTTAGCAGCTTGCATAACTTATACTATGTATTTTAATACTTGTATTTATCATTAAATGCGTGTTTTAAAAATCTATATTAATTATGCATCAATGAATTGTAAACATTTATTAATATTTGTATTGTTTAATGCTTGTATTTCAAATGGTTGTACTTTATACTTATTGTTTAATTACTAAATTTTAAGACATTTAATTAAAAAAAAATGTCTTTCTTCATTATAAGATAGTAAAATCAGATAATGCTTTAAGGTAGTAGATGTTTCAGTTGATCAGATTATAGGTAGTAAAATTCATTTGGGCCTGTTTATAAAAAGGTGTTAATATGCACATCATATTTTTTGATTATTCCACCACTAAATCACATCACTGATGCACATAGTACAACACCACTATGCATAATTGGTGATATGCACATCATTTTAAATCTCATGTCACCTCCTTTTATAAAATGGAGGTGATTTGCACACTTTATAAAATGATTGAGACACTCTAATTAATTGTGTTTAGACATTTATGTTTTCACATTTGATAAAAGTGTAGAGATAACTGTGATGGTATAAATGTCTGAACAAAATAAAAATTAGAGGGGTAAAAATAAAGAGGAGGAAGAAGTGGTGATGCGAAAAGAGTGGAAAGAATTGAGGGGTCTAATCTCACGTGGAAGTAACAAAAGCCCCAAACTCAAAAACAACCACCAAAACAAAACAAAACAAAACAAGAAGAGAGTGAAACAAACAAAGTAAAAGAAGAAGAAATGTATCGATCAGCTGCGAAACGATTAGTTTCTTCATGTTCAAAATCATTGCTGGTATCAGCTTATGGGAAACAAAGCATTATTCCAATTCGAAGAATAATAACTACAACAAACCCTCCTCCTCCTCCTTATTATTATTCATTTGGTGGTTGTTATTATCAAAATCGGTTTCTATCGACGGAACCACCACCGCCTTTCATCGATCAAACCCCCCCAACCCAAAACCAAAACAATCCTTCTTCAACAAGCCAACAACGAGTGTTTGGTGATAATAATAATAATAATAATAATAATAATAATAATAATAATAATAATGCATCAGCAAGAAGAACTACTAGGGCTAGTAATTACCAAGAGGAACAATCTCGAGTGCTCGCCGCTTCTCTTCCATACGTGGTTTGTTTGTTTCCTATTTCATTTTTCATTTTAATTAATTATTATTTTATAATACTAACTAGTGATTATTATTATTATTATTCTTCTAGTTTAAGTTGGGCTGGAGTGAGGCAGCTATGATTGCTGGTGCTCGTGACGTCTCTCTTTCCCCTTCCATTGTCGGCTCTATTCCTCGCAAAGAAGCCGCCCTTGTTGAGGTTCTATCGCTTTTCCATTACAATTTCTTTAACTGTTTACATTCTCGTAACTTTCTGATCAGTGCCCTGTGCGAAACCTTATACAATAACTAAATATGATGGTCACAAATATATTATACCAACTATTGAAATTAAAAAAACGTAGTAGTATTTTAATGATCTATCTTAAGTTTTAACAAATATTTACAACATTAAATTGTACAACGTTAACAATTTTTTTGTTCGAAGAGCCAAACATATAAAAGGGTGTATATTTTGAGGCTCCTAAAAGTTTGATGCCCTGTGCGGTAGCACACCTCGCACACCCTCCTCTGTTCATGATATATGCTATACAACTAGTAAAGCATTATACTCAGGGGCGTAGCCAGGATTTTACTTTTGGGTGGGCCAAATAATTTTCGACACACTAACGAGTATAAAAAACACTCAAAATAGACTAATCTTTACAGTAATTGTGAATTTTTAGACATTTTGCAAGCACCATTAATGTAAAAGAAATATATGAACTATCATTGGAAAAGATGATTTGTACACATTGTGTTTTGATTTGCACACTCTAATGTGCAACCTATTGTTAAAGCACAATATATATACAGTACAACTGTTTAATGCATAGTTTTGAGTGTCCCAATCAATTTTTGGAGTGTACAAATCATTTCCCTTAAAATTGGCATATACATATACAAAACATATAAGAGTTTCATGGGCTTATAGGTGGGCCATGGCCAACCCTACACTCCATTTGGCTACGCCACTGATTATACTATGATTCTTATTACAACACTACAGACTTTTATGATGATTCTCACCATAACACCCCATGGTTCTTGCACTTGTTGCAGTATTTCATGGACGAGTGCTTGCAAAAGCTTATTGATGAAATCGACTCTGGAAAGTTAGGATTACAAGACTTGGTACCAAGTGACCGCATTGCAAAGCTTGTCAGAACACGCTTAGAGATACAAGCGCCATACATTTCAAAGTGGCCTCAAGCTCTAAGCATCCAGGCGCAACCATTGAATTTCTCAACAAGCTTCAAACAACGAGCAATGCTGGTTGATGAGATCTGGCATGCTGCAAGCGATGAAGGGAGTGGTGTCGATTGGTACCTAAAGCGCACTGTTCTAGGCGGGATATACTCAACAACTGAAATCTACATGCTAACCGATAACTCCACAGGTTTATGTTCCTCAATATCTTCTCTTTTGCTTCGTATGCGTTTAGTTCTCTAGGAAATTCTGCAAGTCGAATAATCTATGAGCATTCATTGTATAATCTTTATGTGCTTGTTGAAGTAGGGGAAAAAATGTCAGCGAGTACGGATAATATTCTGCCCCTCTGAAACAGCTATACTAAATCAACCTTAATATCTTACAATATTTGGATGGAACTCTCGGGATATGTCATAATTTATATCACATACCTTAAAAATGATTATGATGCTTGACTGTCTGGATTCATACATTTTCACTTGGCTACTGCTAGCTACAAGTTTGATGATGTGCCAAATGTTGTCATTACGCATGCAATTATTGTTTAGGATGAGAAGATTCGATGGGTGCTGATTTAGAACATAAGCTACCTCCGTATG
Source organism: Chrysanthemum seticuspe (assembly GCA_019973895.1). Taxonomy (NCBI): domain Eukaryota; kingdom Viridiplantae; phylum Streptophyta; class Magnoliopsida; order Asterales; family Asteraceae; genus Chrysanthemum; species Chrysanthemum seticuspe. The sequence continues at coordinate 359,940,228 of BPTQ01000005.1, read as the reverse complement.
GGAAAACTTGAGCCATCTTACTGTTAGAGCCCTGAAAGAAACATGAGAAGAAGCATATGCCTTTTCTCATAGCTCTTTTCTTTGTTAACCTACCGATTTAGCAATGTAGGACTTAACTGTTACAGTAATAGTAGTAATTGATGAATGATGATGAGCGGTGTTGTTTTTTCAGATTTCCAAGATACATGGACATTTTTAAATGACCGAGTCAGAGACGCATTTGATTTGAAGAAGACTTTTCAAGAGGTTGTCTAGTTGATAAACTATGTGATTACATGATCTTAATTATATACATTTGGATTTAACTCTTTTTATGGGTAACCGTTTCAGGTGAAATATTTTACAGAAGCTGTCGGGGCTGGGGTAGGAGGTTCGTTTCAGGGATTTATGAAGAAAGGTTGCTAGGATTAAGTTTGAAGTTTGCAGATTAGTAACTTGTTTCTTGGCAGCCAGCATCATTTCCCTCAGCATTGGTGGCATAGGCTTACAAATCTTTTTGCACATCTGCTTTTTTTGGTTCCAATGGTTGTCTCTGAATCAAGAAAGTAACGAAAAATGGTTTCTCTTAATTTAGCATGTATACACCGTACTTTGCTTAATTGTTTATCTTGCCTGTGACCTGAAGAAATAAAATGTTTATCAGTCAATATCCTTGCCATGAGGCTTTAGCATCATAGCAAAATGTTTCTTTTGATTGGATGATTTGTCTATTTATTATGTTAAGAAAGTATAGTAGTAACTTGCAGAGAAGAGGGTATGCTTGTAAAGGGGGCTATGGCCTCTTTTACTTTCAACTTCCTTTTGTCTTGTTGAGTAACTGTCATTATCCGTCAATCATGCCTGACATGAAATAAGTGATTGTGAGGTTTGGAGTTAGCTGCAATATGGTTCATCGGTCTGTTATCATAGTTTAGAGGAAATGTAGCCTTTTGCTTCAGTCTATCCCATTGGACCTCTGCGAATGTGGTTAGATTTGCTTGCTTTGTGAAGCGGTTTGCATCTGTTGTTTTGAATGTGGTTAGCATGGTGCATTGGGCATGTCCTCTGCACATTATGCTTCTAAGCACGTAAAATTTCAAGTGTGGTTCATTTATTCTTAACCCTTTCACCAAGACTCAAAAGCTTTAGCATCAACTAATTATGTCTCAACTATTAATGTGTATTCAAATGTGTAATTATTGTTTATTTTCTAAATATGGTAAGCTTATCCAGTTAGCAGAACCCATCAAATAATGGCTATAGCATGCTGTTATATCCATGGATAAATGCAGTAGCAAAAGGAATTTTATGTTTTCGCGTCTTCTCTTGAGTCATTTTTTAAGTTTGGCGATTGATGCAATGTTTGTTGTTTGAACATATTTCTAACACATTAAGCTGTTGTAGGATTCTTTCTATTTGGGTGAGAACCCCAGTGAATTAGATGTGTTCGCATTGTGGGTTATGAAAGACGAGCGGGCATATTACAGTACCAATATTTTGATGCTTCTGTACCACAAATTTTTTAGATCTTATTGTAGCCAACATTAACAAAATCATTCTCTAGTCGCGTGACAGATTCAAGGATAAAAATTCCTCAAGGGAAAAGACATCAATCTGTTGTTACAAAAAAAAACCAACCATCGTCGGTGCAAGTAACATTTCTTCACAGCAGAACATCCTTGTATGTGCTTTCTTTCTTCATCTTTAAAACCAATATCCGAGATCCAATTTGTACATGCAAATCAAACCTCTAGAACAATATCTGCACTCACAACATAATAGAAGAGTGAATCAATCTCTACTACTGGAATTTAAGTTAAGAGAAGTATGAAAAGCTTAATAGGTTCTTACATTCAGAATCTGTCCTAATCCATGTGCTTCCTTCAATATCATCCTCGTCATCACTCTGATCATCCGTCGGTACGTCTTTCCCGGCCAAGTACTTTTTTGGCATTGGCTTTGCAGTAACACTCTGGGGATGTATTTTCTTGTTTAGTATAGATCTTAATATCTGTACACAAAGGCATTTTACTTTTGCCAATTAGTTGAGATGATTTAAAGATGCATATATGGCCATTTAATTTTTGGGTTAGTTTGCACAACATACCTTCTCGATTCTTGAATTGTCAAATGTTGGGTCGGGTGAATGTGAAACATTGTTAAACCTATTTCTGGAAGTGAACATTTTCTTAAGAAGGAATGACAAGGACTTCTTTCTGATGACATTCTTTTTGCGATCGACTAAAATTTCCTTCCCTCTTGAGAACATGCCTGAAATGCTACATTGTAGGCGCACATCTTTATTTAAAACGAGGTCTTCATCTTCTGTCTCTAAAAAAGAGAGAAATTCTTCTTCAGGAGTTGGGGTCTGTGGATGGTTTTGACATGGACCTTCACTTTCCGTCTCTGGATCTGCTCTTAAATTACTGATTCCAAATGTACCAATCGCTAGTAGTGACTGAGGCCAATCACTAAACTCTTCCTTGGATGTAGCTTGGCCCATATGATCTATCAAAAATAAATATGAATACGATCTGTTAATCCATTTTGGTTCAGTCTTGATAGAATTCGAGATATCATGCTATAAAAGTGCAGACTACAAGGATGTAAAATATCTCATGGCAAGCAATACATTTTAATTGCTGACTTAAGGATTACGAGTGTGATGACATATCAATAGATGACGTAACAAAGTGATCAAACGCATAATTGTTTATCAGTAATTAAAAAGAGGTATTCGACAGCTCAACTTGCTATTTGGGTTACCGCTTACTTTCACCCAAGGATGTGGTCCAGTACAAACTGGCCAATCAAATTCTTGGTAATTTTGGTCTTGTATTATGCCGGGTATACAAGGATTGACATGCAGTGCATTGCATGCATGACAAAAGATATGCATACGCTCTTTCCTATTTGCAGAATTTTTCATAGACCACGTCTTTTAGTTTAATTGTGAACTTAGTTCTACACGATCTCTCGATTAGCACTATGAGTCACATGTGTAACATCAACTTTTACTTTGTTTTATATGTGTTTTCTTCATGCAATATCATATCACAGTTATCTGCGTAAACCAATGTTAAGAGTTACATGAGAAAGAAATGAGGGAATGCTTGCTTACTGTTAGCCACTACTGTATTGGGCTTTTTCGTCACTTGCTTGCCATTCAGCTTGCTGTGCATCCAACTGAATATCTGGAAACATATGCATAAATTTAAGGTTTTACCATAAAAACTCGGGATATGCATATAAAGAACTACCCCAAAAGGCACTTCCCTTACCTTCATTGTTAGCGAGTCTTTGTTCAGTTCTAGAGATAGAAAAGCTTACAGGGGAAGATCCAAAAAAAAACTAATTGAACCACCACAACTAAAGCCTCAAGCTTTGAGGGTTTATATACTGGTGGAGTTGGGGACAAGTTGAACCGCGCTCCAAGTTGGTAACTTTCACCGGTTCAAGTTCCCATACATTGCCTTTTGCCGCCTTTTTTTAATTTATCATCTTATTTTACACACACGTTTTCAACTACTCTTTTAGTATCGTTCTGGTCACAAATATATCATACAGTATCTTAATGGGTCAAAACAGGTAACACAAAAATGTGCCGAACTGGTACTTATTTCTGTAAACACAAATATATTGTCCAACATGACTATTTCTTTACTCAACTTGTGTATCCCGTTCGATTCAGCTTATGAGATAAATAAATTAAAATTCTAAAATAGATCGTCAAAACCAAAAAAGATTATGCATATAACTCATCTCATTCGATTCAGCTGATGAGATAAATAAACTAGGATTCTAAAATAGATCTTCAAGATCAAAAAAGATTATGCATAGAATTCTACACCTAATGGAAAATGAAAGAAAAGAAGGGCGCTGCAATTGACCTTCTACGAAACCAGTTAACCACCACATGTCATGTATCCTAATTATATTCATACGGACCATGTGTCATACAAATACCAGCCTTGGTTCAGTATTATTATTAAAAAATGCAGTCGACACGGGAAGTGAATGCATGGGCACACAACATAGTATAAGTTGCCTACCAGAGACAAGAAACTATAATCCAAAAACCGTATGGGACTATGGATTTACTATATGATAAAGCTTAGATTTCCATATGACATTGTCCCTTACTCGCCAAATATACATTCTATATCGAGGACTAATTCAAACTAATATTGTCTCACTTTCATGTTATGAGTTAGCAACTTCGACTAGATGAGTTGGTTAATATAAGTAACTATTTTATTTCACGATTAGTAAAGCGAACTAAAGCAAACCAGCAAATGAAATTTCATTAACTTTAACACGAACCGACCCAACATTATCAACAGCTGATTCATCAAAGTCCAATGAAATATAGCGTGGCCTATAATCTCTCACATACCTCAAGACAAGGAATACCAACTAAGAGCCACGTGAAGTTGTCAATTCTCTTATGCAACCAATCAATATATTTCCCTTCTCCTGCAACTTGGTTGATTGAGCTTTTGTCGTTTTTGCCATCGTGTCAACCTAACAACATGGTGATTAATGTTCATCGTACTATGTCAGACCAACACCTGTGTCATTAAGATTTAATCACAACACATTCCCATGTATGTACCCTTCGGTCCCAAAGAAAACAGATACCAAAAATCATCGGTAACATCATCCCACTAATCTAATCCTCTCTCCTACAGTTAAACTAAAAAAATGTGATATGCATATAGCTTTTGCAGTTTCCAATCAATGTGGCTTATCTATGTCCCCCAATCCCATAAACACAGTGCACCTATCACCCATCTCAAGTCTAAGGTTAACTATAACTTTTCTTTATTAATCTAGATATTAACCCCACTAATCACATAATCTAAACTAAGTACCCAATCATATACCGGCATATGTTAGTTAGAGCATTAATCTTTGAACTGGTCTTTTTAGTCTCCTGGGTTAATGCTGAAACATTCCATCTAGAGTCGGTGGTCCATCATCTATATATTTCTCCTTTGAGACTGTAGGTGGAATCAAATCAGTAAACTAAACGCTAATTCTAATTGAGGGGCAACATCAATGATCTTGCAACTTTCGTTTTGTTAAATCAAAAGGCACGTTTTAGAAGCATCTTGTTGAGCCCATTCCTAGCATAGAACTCTGCGTTCCCAAAAGCATTAGCCTCCAATAACTGCAGAGCCTCTAATCATTAATTAAATAAGGAATATATTTTTCTCATTTTACCGTTTTATGGTAACATGGACTAGTTAAGCAATTAATCGCCATTTAACAACAATTTTCAAATAGTTTGACTTAGGGACAGGAAGAAATGGTGATAATGATAACAGCAATACCAATTGATCTTAAATTGGCGTGATAGTGTCTAAGATGCATAATCTAACAGCCAAAAACATGCATTTGCCAAAGATTTGCCAGCAAAAAGTCCTCGAGATTCAGCCCAAAAGAAAGAGCTTTGGAAATGGAAATACATGTCTGAAATTGAATCTAGAAACAAATTTAATTAGGTTGAGTCAAAAATAAACGCATGCTCCCGCAAACCCACATCACAAACTTTGTTGAATGCACAGTTATTATTAAGCATGTTGACATTATAGTAATATATAAGAGAAGAGTGTCAAAGTAAGTAGCTTTCCAAAAGTGGCAAGTTTTCCTTTGATCAACTAAACCATCTTGGAGACACCCGATTAATCATGTTACCACATGATCAGATGCATGTATTGATCGAGCATTACTTCTTTTTCTAAATGAATAAGAATAGTACAGTGTTAACAAAACCAAAATAGGTCTGAATGTCTAATAGATAATCGTACTGATAAATAATAAAGACACTTGGAATAATAGTGCAAGATCGAATGATCATGTCACTTATATATGTTCGGTAATCTTTAGGTGGCGTGGCGATGGTCTTATCAGAAAGTCTTTTGGTGTTCATATAATCTTTCCCCTGTGGTAGCCCTTAGCTTATGTTTTGTACTCTTTCCATTGTGTTCTCAATCAGTTAATGTGGTTTACAAATGTGGCCTAGGCGATTGCTTGATCTATGGGCAGGTTTGTACTTCAGTCGACTGATTCACTCTTTTTATATCTTTTAACACAAGACTTGACTAACATCTTCAAACAGTTGCTGTTATGGAAAAGAAAATACTAGTTCTGATTGCATGTTTACACAAAAAGATATGTTTTCCGAATTTTGAAGCAACATAGACACAAAATTACTGCATTCATAACTTTAGAAGGGACTGTAGCACATCAGCGACAAGACAAACAATGAAAAAGTCAGTAGTTTGAGCGGTTAGAGTGGTTGACAAAACAAGCACTTTCCTACACTACATCACCACCGCAGAACCATACCAGATCGTCACAAGCCATAGAGAAAATAAATTTCAGGACAACTAACAAACAAAAACCAATACCAATTTTGGTTTAAAAGGGGGAATTCTGGCAACTACTGGTTTGCCTTATCACGTTTTTTTTTTTCTGTTTACAATGTAGTAAATACTAAGGGGCGTATGTTCAGGATGTTTAATATATAAAACTCACCAACATCTTTACATATGTTAGTTATATAACATATAGTATTTGACGGGGCACAAAACGTCACTCTGATCCGCAGCAGAGCTCACAACAGGCAAAGCAGCCCAAAAATGCCAAGCCAGTACATAACTGAGTGACAGCAATTGCACATTGGTCGTTCATCTTTGATAAGATATTAATGCAGCAGAGGCAACAGCACTTTCCACATAAATTTACACAACAATTGCCAGCTGCTCTCACCAACATTTCTGCCTGGTCCGGCAATTTTGGTTGAAATCCCGGTGGGATGTTCTCCAACGTTGCAATCAAGTTGCCAAAACCCACACCCAGCTGTGGCAACACCTTTATCATTTCAGTTTTTTCAGTTATTTCCGTTTTTTTAGAGCTAACTTCTTTTTTCCCCTGCATTCATAAGTCGGGAAATGAAATTACGCATAATGATAACATAGATATGGGCAATGAAAGCTAAAAATTGACAAATCTAAGGCAAAAATAGTTTACATGTTTTGTGGCAGATGATGATGCAGTAGCATGTGTATCTTGTACAGTCTCCAACAAGATCATACGGGTATACTCACTTACAACACCAGTCTGCATGCTTAGTTTTGCCACCTGTTAACAAAAGAGCGCAGAACAGCCAATTTTTATCACTTCTTAAAAGAATTTCACGAGAAATTTATCAAAGTGAGGGAGTTAGACAACCACTTAAGGTAGCCCAATGAATAACTAGACGAGCTAAGTATATTGACCTTTTCCTCAAGCTTTTTATCTTGTGAAAACCATGCTTTTGTCGTGTATTGCTCAATTTGTTGCTTCGCCAGGACCTGGTGACCAAAATGAAATCAAATAAACAATGAGCCAACCCAAAGAAGGAAAAAGAAAACATAAGAAGAAAAAAACAACAAAGATAAACCTAGTACAATAAGTGCAGTTCTGATAAATACATGCAATTGGTATTAGGTCGGATGAGGTAGCTTTACCTTCTCAAGAGGTATGTCCTTTGGCCGCTGGACCTTCAGGTCAATGGTGAAGCTACTCATATCGGCACGGACCCCCCTTACTTTCAGAGTTTCCGGAAAACCACCCTTGTACTGCCCAAATAGTATTAATGGCCCTTCCGAATATACATCTGGTACAACTGATGGATAAACCTGATGAAATAGAAGACAATTACACTACATCTCTAGATATATTCAGAAAAATACAGAGTACAATAAGATATTTATGTAAGAGATATATGGATAAAGGATATTTAACTCAAGTCACAAATCGGTAATTTTATGACAAGGGAAACCTGAAATCATGAATAGAATAAACCTAAGTTTCCATGAACACATAATGAGCGAAAAATGAACCATACCTCAAGAGCATCAAGATCATCTAGACCATCAATTTCAATGTTGAGCACAACCGTTGAAGCAGCTCTGGAAAACAAAGCTTCCATTTGAACTACAACTGAATCTGTTGAAAACATAAATTCGCCAGTTTATCATTAGTAACTTCACAGTAGCTGCCGCCATTTCATTAAATCAAACAATTTCTCAAACTCATTTAGCTTTAAAACAAACAAACTTTATGCATAAAATCTTCCCTTAGGTTGAAAAAAATGAACTACCTGCATCAGGCGCAGCATCAAAATGGCCCCTACCAATCATTGCAAGCATTCGCAAAAAGTATTGGTTGCAGAATGAACCTACAACAAATTACAAAAACAAGCTAATTACAACAATTCGTCATCAGAACAATGTCCAGAATATTATAATGCAAAGTTGAACCTCCGAATTCATTATCGAAAAGCTTAGATTTATTTCCTACTCATATCAAATACATCAAGTACTGCAAGACTGCAAGTCATCTTTCCCTAAATGAAAATATGCACATACCATGTCATTTTAAAAAAAATCTATCCCATCCTGATTATATGGAGAGAGACACTAGTTGCGAGCTGATTATATGATGCATTTAGTTAGAGCAAACATTTCCTAGTTTCGCATCTTTAATTTTATAGAAATTTGGCAGAAGTCTTTATCTCCACAGAAGAGTGGAAAAAGTAGAAAAAACGTTCAATAATGTTGTATTTTCCATTTCGAAGAAGGGAAGTGAGGGTTTTGGGTCACAAAGGAAATAAGGAAAACATAAGATACGTGTCATGAAGATTGCAAGATGCAAGAGTAAGAAATAGTAGGAACTTGATGTATATATTATTACCTATACCAAACGTGCAAATGCGTGGACAAAGCTCTAATCCTTGACTTCTTAGTTGCTTTTTCATAACTTCACAAATTTGTCTTTCATCTTCAATGGCCCCGTCGGTTATAAAAAATATTATTGGAAGTGATTTCTTGCTCCCAGATAGCATCTCTATGGACTGAAAAACCATAAAATCTGAATGAATAAACTGAAACACATTCATTTGATACATAAATAGATGGCATATTGAGTATTGACATTGAGATCCACTGAACATATGTAATTCGGTCTCATCTCCTAAAGTTATATAGCCTCAAAAGTCGTTTTAGAGGACCAAATATATTTTGCTACCAGATGTGTCCATACTGGTTTGTTGTCAGGGTGTCATGGAACATCTTACACTTTGTAACTGAAAAAAAGGAAATAACCTGATTAAGAGCAGCTGACATGTTCGTGCCACCACCAGCAACGAAATTCATGCCAATCCAGTCGGTTGCTTTTTGAAGAGCTTCCTTTGTAACCAACTCAAGAGTTGATGAATATAAGTAAGTTTGGTCATTAAAAGCCATGACATTAAATGAGTCCCCTTGATCCAGCTTTGACATTGCTGCAACAACCGCACTTTTTGTAGCTTCAATTGTCCTCCCCTTCATGCTTCCGCTTATATCAACAACAAAAAGCACTTCCTTCCTGATCACCTTTTATATGAATAACAAGAATTAGCATCGTAACGGAACTACAGCTCTGTTCAAGCATCGTTTCATCGTACACACAAGAGAAGCATAGAGAGTCAAAACCAACCTTTTTGCTGAGATCAGGCCCTGGGAATAAGTACAAAGAAAACATCTCACTTTGATCAATACTGAGTGACGATGGAGACTGCAAAATGACTCCACCAAATGCATTGCTTTGAGGAACCTGAAACACAGTGCATGATTTTATAAGCTCAACCACAACATGTTCCGAAGAGATACAATCACTATCCAGTAAACTAGTATGATATTCATATTTCACTTGATACAACTTATATCAAAATACACGTTCAGTCAACATGATATAATCTTACCGCATATGTAAACACAAAATTAGTACTTGACCACGCAAGAACTTCCGCTTCATACAAGAAAGCCAATTTCTCAACTACCCGCTTTTGCTGCTGAAATGGATCAACGTTTTTCAGTTATATATTACAAAGTTTTCAATCTTCATGTGAAAAGGGAAGAGCGGTCCAAGTTATACCTTCAAAGGATGACTCGCTGACCTAACCACAACCTCTGTGCCCAATCCAACATTGACGCTCAACTCTATCTTTTCCTTTTTCGATAGCTTCTTTCCAGCAGGAGTAACATACTCTGGGAAACTGAAAGGAATATTTAACGTGAATTCACCGTCTTTATAAGATATTTTCTGTGACCATTTAACTTTGACTGAAAAATTTGAACCGCCATCAACCTGGACAAAGGTTACGCTATAGTCAAACTACACTCAACAAACATGAAGAAAATCATACTCCATAAGACGTAATTGCAAAACATGTAACTAACCTGTGGTATAGTCAATGTAAATATATTAGGCTTGAGAAATCCACCATCTTCGGGTTTGCCTACACTTTCCGTCTCCCCCTTTTCATCCATGACAACTAGCTGTGTCTTATACGACTTTCTGATAAGTTGAACCTCAACACCTAGAATTGAACCCTGTTAGCAAAATATCATAGCTACATTACATTACTTGAAAACAATAACAATTCAAACAAGAAACTCCAACTCATTCCATCAATTTATTACTCCTTTAAATTTTCTCATTCATATTTCAAGATTTCAGAACCAAAATGATCATACCCGTTATAAGTTAATTTTCATCTCAAAAAGCTAATAATACTAAAATAAATATTAAATAACGATATTAGTCTATCTTTAACAAAACTTGTTGCCAGAATAGGTGTTAGCAATAGTTAAAACGGGTAAACGAATGAGGTTTTCCCTCTTTATGTTACCGGGTGAGGGCGAGTCTTTGACTCAAATGTACGCTGCCTAACCGGGGTATCCCAGTGACCGTTTCCGACCCTTTCCCTGGAAACCCCAAAATGTGTACCTGCCACTAGGCCATTTGGTGGTGGTTGGGTGCTAGCAGTAGTTGTTTGTTGTATAAAATCGTTTGGTAACGTAGTTGTATCCGTAATTATAAAGTACAGAATGACGTAAAAACTAAGTGCGCGTTTAGTCTTAGAAAATTTTCTTTAATTTTCTATTTTAATTTTTTAGAGAAGGGAAGAGTTTGTATCCCTATAAAAGTGTTAAAAAATTAAAAAAACGCATTTAAATGATATTTTCTAGAAAATTGGAAAGTGCAAGAGAATGTGGAAAAACGAAAGGAAAAATATAGAAAAGTTTAAAGAGTTAATAGTTTGAAAAATGAACTTTTCAATTTTCATGGAGAATTATTCTAAAAATTTGTGACTAAACAAGTTTTCTGTTTCTTTTTTTCATTTTTCCATGAAAACCTTCTAGAAAAGTGCCACATTTTTAACCAACTAAACGCACCCTTCACTAGCATTTCAAATAGGAGCATTTCTAAAATCCAAACCCTCTTCGCCAAACACATCTGTAGTAATGACAAAAAGCAAGCAAGTAGGAATTCACATTGCTATGCTTCATCCAATTTTCCTAATAACAAATGTTGAGCATAAATGAGTACCTTTGGTGGTGGTTAGGTGTCTTTTATGAAAGCTTTTGGCATCTATAACTACAAACTATAAAATGACATAAAAGCTTAACTATTCTTTTATTAGCATTTCAAATAAGAGTGTATTAAACAAAACCCAAAAGATAAACGCTCGTTGCCAAAGAAACATAAAATTTTAAAAGCTACTCGCCAAACATAGTCTCAAGGCTTGTTTGTTTGAATTTTTAATTTAAGTCATGTTTAAATAAAGACTCGCTTTATGTTTGTTTTTAGTCATTCTTCTGTATTAAGTCATAAACAAACAGTATTATTCATATTAAGTGAAGTTCAAATGGCACCTTAGTATAAACAAAAGGCAAAAAGTATAAAACATAGTAATTTACACTACATATAAGCTTAAAAAATGAGTAATGTCGTTAAACTAAAATACCCTCTTACTTAATACTTAAATACTAATTACAATTTGACTAGGTGCATTTACGAAAATTTATAAAAACCGAGGAACACAATTTTTTTTTACCAGACGCATTTAGGAAAAATCGAGGTTTTATACATATTTTAACACTACGCCGCAAAATTCCACGGGTGTCTCGGGACCCACTCTGTCCCTATGGTCACCGCCATGGTTCTAAAAGGCGCGCAAAGTCATGAGACTCGGTCATGGCGCTACGCCACGTCTTATGCCGCCTTCTTTTATAAACTCAATATATATAAAATATGATATAAATATATAACTATTTTCATATGGGCGACCCAACTCTGTTATGCGCGAGTAATCGTCTACTAAACAAACATTGAAAACCATATATAAGAAAAAAACAACAACCTGTGGGCCCATTTATAAGCCTCTACGCTTTATAATTTTAGCCATACCTCATGCTCTAATAATTTTAGCCTCAATTTTAGGGTTGGGGCTTGGGCTTATAATTTCATAAGCCCTTTATAAGCCTCTACCCCAAACGAGGCTTATAGGGGGCTTTTGAAATTTAAGCCCCTTAGTCAAACACAGCCTAGTTGCACATACAAATTAACGCTACTATACACCATCACATCTATACGCGGGTAATAATATAGTATTTATAATGAGTTGGTAAACAAACATTGAAAAACAACCTGTGGGCCCATGGGCACGTGCCCCCTAGCAAAAAAAAACTGTAGTGTAAATTTTCTAAAATATCTGACTATTTTTGTAATTTGACCCTCTAACGAATCAATTTGTAGCATAGTTTCTAAAAATTATCAAAGTTGGCCCCTCGACAATAACTTTCTAGTTCCGCCCTTGCCCGGTTATACGCGGGTAATCGTATAGTGTTTATAATGAGTTGGTAAACAAATATTGAAAAACATATATAAAAAGGGTTTTTCTGTCACACACACAAAAGTACATTTGTCGGTACTTTTTTGTGGGCCCCATGTACTTACGGTGTGCTTAACTTGTGCGCACAAAGCACTAAGTTATAAAAACCCATATAAAAAGTAACAACCTGTGGGCCCATAGGGACAGCAAGACGGACATCACACCCCGCACTCCCCATAACACAATGAACCCGCCACGACCCATCCATCGTCACAAAAGCCGTATCCAAACAGCACCCAATCTCCAGCCCAACCCCATTCATCTGCAGAGGTATCAACGCAGGAGGATCGCACCTGCCGTGCACGTGAGGCTGGTAGCTAGGCACATCAGGGTTGTCAACTATCCCGGGGTTCGATATCACTCCGTACACCATTGGCGAAGTCGGGTAAACGGATCGGGTCATGGGTGTGACCATCTTTGGCGGCGCTACTGATCTGTCTTTCCCGAAGTAGATTCGTTTCGAGAGACGCAGCCCGTCTTCTACGCCACGTGTGAAGTCGTCACTATTACTAGATGATGACGTCATGATTTGAGTAGTGGTTTTTGGAAATGAAAGAGTAAAGAAGAAGATGATGAGAATAATTTATTTCTAACGGTATGAAACCGTCCGAATTAGATGCCTGACCCACTTTTAATGTGGGGGGTGGTGGGGCCCACTATCTCTCTCCCAAATGATGAAAGAAGGAGTTGAGTTGAGTTCAAAATGACTTCAAAGCAAGTACATTGATAAAACAATATGCTCCCTTTAACTATTGCTTATTACTACCTCAGGTCCAATTTTATTGTCCACTTTGATTTTGACCGGTATTTCTTGTTCAACTTTGACCATTAATATATTTATTTGTGTTATATAATACTTAATGAAAATTATCCCAATGAAAATACATTTAAAACCCAATACATTCATATATTTTTTCATTAAATATTACTAACAAAAATAATTATAGTCAAAGTTGAAGAAGAAAACCCACTATGGGAATAAATCTATGACTTTGAAAGTGATTAATGTTGTTTGGTTGGTTATGGGGTCCACCACAATGGAATGAGGATACCCATGATATGTGGGTTTCCTCATAGGAGTATGATTTGGTGGGTATGTGGATACCCATGAAAAGTGATATCTACATACCCATTTCCATTCCACTTTATTCTCAAACCTATACCTATAGTAATTCCATCAAGCATACCAAACGCACCCTAAAAAAGTCAATAGGGGACAATGATTTTGGGACGGATGGAGTACTTGCTTTCACTCCTCTTACTATCCTTTTTCCTCTCTTTAAACAGGTAGGTGTGTGACTGTTTGCACCTTAGCTACATACTCGTAATATTATGTTCCTACAAGATTGGGTATTGTTATTGTTGTTGTTTTTGTTGGACGTTTAGAAAGAGAAATATCCATGTTCAAGTTACACCGGGAAGTCAAGCTTCTTATTTTAAGATGTAATGTAGTTTAATCAGTATTTCTGTGAGATAGTTAGAAATTGTTGTTATAAAAGAAAAAATAGTCTTTATGTGTTTGATTATGAATTTTACTATGGCATCCAAAATTCAAAGATAATCTCAGGACTATAAGGAACACCTTTCTACTTGGTTATGTAACACTATGACGCTTAAAGCGAATCATGTTCAACTTACATTGGGAAATCGAGTACTTTTTGCGTAGATTAATGCAATCTAGTTAGTATTTCTATGAACGATTTCTCACATTCGAGATTCAAAGATGTTCATCTAACGAGTTTAAACGATGGTCTCTTTTGTTGTTGTTTAAACGATTGTCTCTTTTGCTGTTGAGAGTGAGACTTTAAGAAAACTTTACTACTTGGCATTCAACACTCTGTTACACTTGAAATGAATTATATAGTTTTATACTAGTTTTCTATGTTTTATATGATAAGAGTAATTCAATTGTTTTTCATTAACTTACAATTACATATTTAAGTTTAGTTATTTAGTAATGTACCTATATTTGTGTTTGTATTAACAAACTTGAATGCTACTTAAAGGATTTAGACAAGTCCAAGCCTACATCATGCGTATGTCCTACATTTTAACTTAGATTTCTATTTGGTTTAGCTCCTTATTAGGACCACCAAAAGTATACCATTCAAAAACTAAAGAAAATTATGTGATTCTTTAATGAAGTGCACCCAAAAAGGTTACACGACTAACTGATCAAATCGAACCAAGAATCAGACCTGACTAAAATAGAAAAAAATACTAAAATTATGAACCTATGACAAGATTGAATGGCACACTTTGAGTCAGTCGAATTACTATGTTTTCAACTAATTTGCAAAGAAAACAATCAGATTGTGGGATGTCATCAGATTGGACTGGACCGAGACCGATGTGGGTCCAATATGACTCAGTTCGCCCCAGATCAATCAATATTCTCGTTCATGTTTGATCCGTGGGGCGGAAAGCTCATCCCTAGATGGCTAGATCAAGTAACACAAAGTGTTCATATTATTGTTTCACAAACAAAGAGGGACAAAACTTAAAGGACTAAAACTAATGTTCTTGAATAAAGAAAGTGCATTAACGCGGAATCCACACTGACACATTGAACTTTGTACACTTGCCGTGCCGTCCTCCTGCACAAGATAACTTTTATTTTTTAAACACCACCATACAATACCAAACTAGTCGATTCTATCAACTATAAAGTATAAACTACTGTAATATTTTACCATATATGTTATCACCTAATTTGCTACGTTTAACACATAATTAACAGGTTGTTGCGCCATAAAATAATGACAAAAAGTAATGGAAATAAAGTAGATTAATACTAGAAACAAGCCCTACAAAAGGAGGCATTTCTTTCATCATAATTGTATGCCTTGTCAAAAGTCTGTTTATCAATAATGCATGTTTGTTTCATGACTTCATCTCATGATCATGACACACTTATAATGAGTTGTAAAATAATAAACTAAGTAAATAATAGAATGCCTAAACTATATGTAATTGTAATCCATCCAAAAGAGTTGATAGGTATTTTTTTAGAAAGAAAACATTAAATAAAGAACCCAAAAGAAAAAAGATACAGTACATGACGTCCCACCTCAATTAACAAGCTAATTAAACAAGGATGAGACCCAAAAACAAAAACAAAACTAAGACAAAGATACCATCCCGAAGATCACATACTAATGACGGCCACTAGACTTATACTAACAAGTCAAAAGCTCAATATAGATTTCAAATTTACCATAGATCCAATAAACCAATAAGAGCCATTCACTTTTAAGAAAAAAAATAAACTTTCATCATTTTTTTAAAAATTAAATATCTCGCAAACCGTTAATTGTTACGCGATAAAAATCATACCATCGCGACGAGAATTAAATTATCTTTCTATAGATATGCACTACTATATATTTTTAACGATTTTTTTTTTCAAAATTTCGGGTCAGAAAAATCATATATGATTCGATTTTTACAAATCATATATGATTTTTGAAAATCATATATGTTTTTCACAAATCATATATGATTCGATTTTTAAAAATCATATATAATTTTTCTGGATGAAATTTTTGAGAAAAAAAATTGTTAAAAATATAGAAAATTGCATATTAATAGAAAGATAATTTAATTCTCGTCGCGATGGTATATTTTTTATAGTTTGAAGATTTACCGTTTGCAAAATATGTTGTTTTAAAAAAAATAAAAAATGTTTTTTATTAACTTTGATTAAAAATGGATGGTTAAGATTTATTTATTAGATTTATGGTAAATATGAGATCTATATTGATCTCAACTCATACTAACAAATATATTTATGTGCACAAAGAGTTGATAGAAATGATTGATCTTTTGGATCATAACCATCAAATTAAATTAGAAAAGGACATCATAACCATCACCATTTGACTAGTGGTTAGGCAGGTTGTTATGATAGAAGAAGACCACACGTGAAGCCTATGACATCCCTTCAGCTTTTTTTTAGCAATAGAAGGGTTAGAGACTCGCTCTCCCCGGGTAACCTAGCCTAAACAGATTAAATCTCATTCGTTTATTGTCTATTTAGAAAATGACTTGGTAAAGTAAGATTAACCTTAACAGTAAAATAAAAAGAACTTTAGTTTGATGTTGTTAAGAAAATTTTATTAAAAGGGAAGGGTTCTTTTCAGAACCATAAAAAGGTCGAGAACTGCGAGAACTGCCATCAACCAATCAGATTTTTTTGGATATTAACTTTTATTATTTAATTCAAAAGGGTATAATAGTAAAATTGCATTTTTATTTTATTTTTTGAATTTTCATTTAATAAAAACCGTGTTTTTCCTATATATTCCGATTTTTTTTTTTTTTTTTTTTTTTTTTTTTTTTTTTTTTTTTGCGCATTATTAGCAAGGTGCACATGTATTTTTTTTAGATAATAAATTTACGTGTGTTTGTAATGTTCAATTTACGTGTATTTAGTAAGGTGCATATATGTTTTTTTAGATAATGTAGATTTACATGTGTTTGTAGTGCATGGAATGGCAAACAAAGGTATTTAACATGTATTGTATACAATTTAAAGCAAAAACATTAAATACAAAATTTAAATCATGTGATATACAATTCAGAAACAAATTTCTAAAAGCAAAAAATATGTTGCCGTATATGCACATGTATTTTCCCTCCTTTGACACTTTGGATTCTTGTATGTATATTTGCACTTGTATCTACGGCATGCACTTGTGTCTTTACTCTTTAAATCTTTAGCATAAATATCTTGTCCTAGATAGTATGTAAAAAACACATGTGCACTCTTCATATTGCTCATCATACTTGTACCTGTATCCACAACCAATTAATAAATGAATTATTTAGTCATAACAACTAACAAAATACATATGCACAATCCTTTCTTATATCAAATGATGCAAACGAATTTAATCATAACAAGTAATGCTACATATATGCATAATCTAGCAGAATACACATGCAAACATAGTCATAAATTGTAGCGTATATGTCACAATAAACATATGTGCATGCCTTCAAAATATATGTGTATTTAAAGTTTTTCATTAGAACATATGTGCATGCCTTTAAAAAAACATAATTACATGCCTTCAAACAGGAGCAACAAAATGACATTCGTATTCACTAATAGGTTGCAAACATCAAAATCACCAAATTACTTAGAGAATAACAATTAAACTAATTAAAGCTAGCTCAACAACAGACGATCTTTAGTTTCACTTCAGGTAATAAAAATATGTTTTCAATTATTATAGCTTTCGTTTCGATAGTTTTAGTCCATTTCAAATGATCCGGGTTCCAAATTAAAAATCCCGAAACACTTATCATAACTAATAATGATTAGTTTGGATATGAGCTCATAAGCTCGAACCTACAACCCTTTGTGTTTTCTTATCATACCTAACTAAACCAAACCCAACACCTTGCGGTGTGGGCTGGAAACAATCAAAACCAAACGCCCCCTTATGGCTGCTGTTTTGGCTGGGCAAAAACAACAAACAAACAGCCTATTTGGCTGTGACAGCAACCAAACCGAACGCACCTTTGTGTGCAGAAAATAAGCAGACAAGCGCACCCTTTTTGGCCTGGAAATCAGCAAACTAAACGCACCAATTGGTGCAGAAAATCAGGAATTGATACGCACTCTTTGTAAGCAGAAAAATCAGCAACATAATACACTTGTTTATGTAGGAAATCAACAGCAAAATACACTTTTTTATGCAAAAAAATCAGCATTCAAATACCCTTGTGCACTCTTCATATTGATTATCATACTCGTACCTGTAACCACAAACAATTAATAAACGAATTTTCTAATCATAACAACTAACAAACACATATGCACTTTCAATACATATAAACTCCAAAACTATAAAAACACATATGCATGTAAGGCATCAAACTGTAAAAATATACATGCACTTCAGTACATTTAAACTCCAAACCTATAAAAACACATATGCCAAATCCAGTTATGTTTGACTACATCTAATATCCTTTCAAGGCATGGTCATTTATAAACAATAATAACATCTGAAATTGTAAAAGAAAATGAATTCCAATACAATCATTACCACAAAATAATACAATTGTACCCATTTTTTTGAAACATGACATACCACATTAGAAGGCATATGTTCAAAACTGAAACCAACAACAAAGACGAGTGAAACAAAGACCTAAACTTATGCTTTATGCACATGTATTTTTAACCATTGTGCACATGTATTTTAATCTTCAACCTTAGCTTATACTTTGAAGGTGATTATCTGAATATCAACAAACATTTTAAACCAATTTTTACTCTTAACACAAAAACAATGCCCACAAAAACACATATGTAAACCATTCTCATTGATTTTATACTAACCATAAAACGGAACATTTCCATAAAACTTCAAATGTAACCTTTATAGCAAGGTGGATACTACAAATAATTTACCAAATGTCATAACATGTTAGCGTATTATTCGTCAAACTATAAATTATCAAAATTCACATCTATAATATGCAAACGCATGTGCATTTGTATCTAACCATGAGCGCAAGTGTACCAAAAGTTGTTTCATTCCTTTGTTCCATACACTCGCAAAAGATGTTTCATACCTTTTAAAATGGCTTGAATTTAATCCCAAGTTGACCCTTTGGAAACTGCATCTGTAAGGAAGGAACATGTAGCTCACATTAGGTTGTTCAAAGTACTGCTATAAACAAGGTTAAATAAACCTTTGATATTTCTATTATCTAAAGGAGTTCTATTTTTCTCAGTCAGACATCCAAGTAGGAAAAGTTAGATAAATCAAGAACTAAAAAGGTACCTGAGACGTGAATCGTTTATCACTAGACCAAAATAAAACCATCTCCAAACATTCCAATCCAAGTCCAAATGCCCAAGCCACATTATTAGTCTTCCCACCCCGTTTTAACATTTCTTGTTCCATCACCCCGCAACCAAAAACCTCCAACTACTTCTCCTGATAAATCATTCAATAATTTATTATAATATATTTCATAAGAAGCACTTAGTGACATGGACATGACAAATTATAAACGGTGATCATGCTGCACTATGGATCCTCAGTTCCACCATGGAAATAATACATAAAGCGATGATCAATGAAGACAAAAGTGTGTCTAATATTTGTATTTAAATGCCAAAGTGTGTTCAATATTTGTATTTAAAAGTATCTACAGCCAATGATCTAATACAATATTAAATTAGTACCAAAAATGCAAAGTAATAAGCCATATCCATTTAAAACATACCTGTGGGTCTCCGCCTTTCTCATCCCCCTTTTCAGTGTAAGTTTATTTGATATTAGTCAAATATCTAAGTAACCCCTCCATAATGACAGGAATAAGAAATTTCTTGCCTTGTTGGATCACGATCGTTGCAAGTACTATGTATAACGAATATAGAAACATGATCGGTGAAGCTTGTGATCATCGATGAACGACGAATTTTCTGATGATTATGGAGGCGGTTATTAGCAGGTGATAAACGTGATCGTTCTTCGTTTTTTTTGTTGGCTGAGAAATGGATCTAGAAAATAGAGGCGGCAGTTGGTTTTTGGGGTGGGTTAATGAGAGGATGCAGTTACTAGGTTAAAATGGAAGAGATGCAGGAATTTATGAATAAAAGAAGTTATGCAGTTTTTTAGGGTGATACAAGATTACATAAATGCCCTTCCATCCTTTATAAAATGTAACTTGATATTTAAATTTATTACAATTATGCCACTAATGTTTTTAGCCATTGATCAAAAAATGAATGGATCAGATCGGTTCTCGCAGTTCTCGACCTTTTCTTGGTTCTGAAAATAACCCTACACTTATATTATATTAGTAAGATTTATGTCGGGCAAAAGTTACATTGTAGGGCTCTTTGACCAAATTACAAGGATCTTGTCCATCATGTAGTGTCCTCTTCTCAATAAAGTTTAGTCCAATCTTTAAGGATGTTTCAAAATAGTCAAATACAATCACATTTCATTTGCTGCTTTGTAACTCAACTTCTAAATCTAGCAAACCAAACCAAATACAATTACTTAAATATGATGCTGAAATGCATCCTTAACTAATGGTAATAAACAAGACATGTATAAATGGGTCGGATTATCCGGGACAACGACACAAGTATATCCCAAAACCTCCCACTTTCGTATAACAAACAACACACAGTTGATCCTAGTACCTCATCGTCACTCCTATGCTGCTTTTAATGACTAATCCCGGATAGTAATACATAATACAAACTAAACCTACACCAAAACGGTATACTTGTTTGACCAACGACGTCTTTAGCATTTACAGCTACACGTGCGGATTTCATATTTGCGCAAAAAGGATCTCATTCCATGTGTCGGGAACACCTGGTAAGCACCAATGCAAACAATCTTGCATTCCTGGAGCTGCTCTGATCGAATATCTTGATATATGTCCTTCATCTCTCACCAGAGACAAACCTGTTACATCCAATAGCTTTACGTTTGTTCCCTTTACTGCTCCTGCTGCAATCGGATCACTGGATTCATTTTGTAACACTTTCAATGACCCAGGTGTCGTGCTGTCACATGTACCTCCAGTATTCCATTCTCCGTTAAAGAAGTGCCTTGGTGAAATTGACCTAAAGAACGCCTTCAGCCCTGGGTGCTTTGGTAACTGAGAGTTCACCCAACTCACAACACTGTAAATCGTCAAGTTTTTAGCACCTCCTATATTGGCGATCCTCATATTGGTGTTAGGTTTGCCTCCAACATACATAACCCATCTGTTGGCATTAAGTTTCCCTCTGTTCCAGTGATGCCCCGTGTTGAGAACAAGTACGTGTATTTTGTGTAGGTAATTTTTCAAAAAAGCAGGAGGGCGATCAAGGTGCATCGCAAAATCTGTGGTTTGGCTTGTGGGGTCAATGGGCTCAATGTCACATAAACTTGCAGACCAATAATAGAGGATAGTGGTGTTAGTACTAGGGAAACGGAAAGCCCAACCGTCAGGCCGAGCGGATCCAACACCTTTCACTAGACCGTATTCCTCTCCGACGTCTTCAACATCAGCCATCTCGTTGCCACCGGTCACCATGCACATAAGAGACTGAAACTGCTGTCGCCCCAATGAATCCCCAACAAAAGCTAGTGTTTTGTGCTGCATTCTGAAGTGCATCATCAACAATTAGTTAGATGTTACTTTGCTTAGACTGTTAAAAAAGGAAAACCGTCTCATTACATACCTTTTAAGAAACTCAGCTCCTGTAAAATCATCCATTTTGCATTCTTTTGGCTGCCACTTCAGCTTTTCATACTCAAAATCTGTACGCTGTGTCAAGCGGCAAGCCCACATCCCCGACAACCATTGTTTACAACCAAATCCAGAATAGAGAGGCCGGTTATCAGCAGGAACCCACTTCCCTTTACCAAAGTTGCAAGCTGGAATACATGTATAAACCAATTAGCGAACAAGTAATCACTGTTGATTGATTCAAGAAACTTCGAGTCCTTATAGTCACTTTTGCACAACTCTTACTGATGCTACTTTTGTTAGAGATATCAGAGGGGGTCAAGTCTAAAACTATCTTTCTATGATTTTATATTCATGGTTTGTTGGTTTGCCCCACTGTACAAATTGATTAATGATACAACTACATTTTTTGAAACTGTTCTTAAGTATTAGACAGGTCTGTGTCACACATGCCATGCCCAATGATCCAATACAGAAGGACAGCAAGAACTATAATCAACACTAGATTATCAAATTGAATGGGCTATATTGTACATAATGAATAGATGATCCCTAGGCGCATCATCAGCTTTCACTAATAGATCTGATATCATTAGTGTAGTGGTTGAGACAGCGGTAGGGGAGGAGCGAATATGCAAAATGAATACGATATTTCAAATTCTTGCAGGGGCTTTACTTTTTATAAATCAATTACTATTTTTTTTAAAAGGCCAACAGACTAAAATTAATAAAAATACATGAACAGAACATGATGACTGGAGCCTTTTCGAAAAAAGAAGATGATGACTAGAAATTGTTATTAACGTGTTGCACATGAATCCAACAGAATATTGGTTATGGGAATTCCAATTACTTAAATGCAGATCATAATACTAGGAGTTTCTGAGCCTAAAGTAAATATACGAGAGAAAGGACTAACCTTGCTTTTCTATGTTAGTAATTGGAGTATTAATGCCTTCTTTCACAGCCGATTCTGTTGTTTGAGAACCCACAGAAGCTATTAAGCCATCTTTTCCCTTAGAAACTGGTTTTTCAGCACCATCTGAAGTATTCCCTGTACCAATGTAGCAGGACAATGTGTGAAACATATATAATGTGCATGCCGAGTAGCAAAAACAAACGGACTAAGCAAAATATGTTATAAAGGTGGTCTTTATTACAGGTTTTGCTTATTTCTCTCCTTGTGACCACAAAGATGTGAAGTATTGAAAGCATTTCCTCAACTATGTGATACATATCTATCTACTACCATGTGCTTGACAACTAAGTTGAAATGAAGCATAAGAGCTCGAAATCATAATCCAACTTTTGTTTGAACTAAACTTTACAAGATGGTCATCGCATAGTAAAGCAACAATTGGGGTATCTAGGAGAAAAACTCAACCTTTCATTTATTGTATATAACTATTTCTAATACGATTATCACAGCACGTAAGAAAAGACTTGACGACAATCATGTGAGCTATACCATGGTACTTTTCCTGAGAAATTTCTGGATTTTTATCCTGTTGAGTGTTCAATGACGCTGTGTTTGTTGAAAGTGAAGGCGGGATTAAGTCCTCTCCTTGTTCAGCTTCTTCAAAATCTTGAGTGGCGTCATTCCTTTTCACTTCATCTGTCATCACAAAGAAGTTCAATAATTAACAACTCAAAGATAATGTATCAAAACACACTTTTGTGTTAAACTATATAAAGAATTGCTTTCAAGTAAAAAGAATCAAGAATACAGTTGTTATCCTAAAACATCAACTGGTTTCGGATCTTATGTTTTTCTCTTTGTATAGTTGCCGACAATTATCACCTTGCAACAAAACCAGCGAAAAACAATAAAGTGAACATTTTTATAACAGATAACAAAAGGAGCTAGTTAAAAGGTCATCTATATAGGTTTGGTCGATAACCCAATACCCCGAGGGTAGAAAATTAGTAGTAATACATGACACTGACCATGAGTCAACAAATAGCATAATTAGCAGCATAAAGGCTGGTCAATAATCCGATAAGCTCAATGTAAGGCGGACAATGACTTGAACACACGAGATGGATCCTATGTTTGCCTAAATATCTATCTCAGCATAAAAACACCACAGACAGGACACTCATTCAAAAGCCATTCATCGGTTGTGAAAAGAGCTAGTTAAGTTATCACCTGGAAAGAGGTGCAACGGTTGATCTTGAGGTGGGAGAAACGCGGTAAGATGAGGGGTTTTCTCCCAATTCCAAACAACAATAGACGCGCAAACAAAAACGATAAAAAAAAGAGAAAGCTGCTTCATCTTAAGCACCCCATACACATGACCCCCTCCTCCGACTCCACCTCCAACTCCTTTCATAATTACGCGGCACACAATGCTGCTGCTAGTACTATTATAACAAGTTGTAATACTAGGTTGTTAACAAAAATAACACATGAGCATTGTGTTTCGAACCAATCTCTGCAAACCACACAACATCATAAAAAGCATTAAAATTTATACATGGATTTGCTTAATGAACAAAACCCAATAAGCAATGTATGAGAAAACTAATATATATACATTTGTGTAGAGTGAATATGAAGTAAGAAATCTAAAAATGAATGATCCAACAGGCATTAACATTAACATTAACAAACTGCGTAATTAAGAAAGTGAATTGACCTCTGATTGTAGTAATGAAATTTAGGTGCGTGAATTAAGCAATAATCCAATCCACTTTTTAATAATTGTAATAAGTTGGTTAGATCAAGTACACCACCTTCATCCCACGATCTTTGTTCATATCGACCCCTTTTTCTTTTTTATACAAGGGTTTTTCTAACATGTGCCCTGCCGGGGCACATGTTAAGAAAAAAAAAAAAGGAAGACGGGACTTACCAAAAAGAACGTCCGGACAAACATATTTTATTTGAAAAGTGTATTTTTTATGGGTCCGGACGTCTTTTTGTGTGCTTAACATATGCCCCGGGGGCACATGTTAGAAAATCCCTTTATATAATAGAACAACTATTTTTTTCTTATTTTGTGACCATTTTACGCTTAATTTTTTCAAATTTCGAAGGATAAAATGGACATTTTCCATGACAAAATAGTTACAAAATACACATAATGATCGAAATTTAAAAGTTCAGTACATAATACAATAAGAAGAAAAAAATAATTGGCTACACACAATCATATAAAGTGTCAAGTTCGATACATTTTTTTGTCATTTGCCCTATCTTTCATTCCCACTTTAACTTTATACGGGTATTATATTTATTTTCTTTTACTTACTCTTATTTATTTATTTTTTTTTTTTTTATCAAAGAACAAATTGTCATCATCCATTTAGTTGATTTAATAATGGTGAACAAATTATTTTGGAAATTTATAATTCTTCCGTTTTATTGGATGGAATTTCAATGAATTAGATCTATAAGAACCCCCAAGTTTTAGCTTTTCAATCAAAAATGAATCCGATTATAGCTCGGATTTCTAGCTCATTCTATTTTGGTAGTTCGACCGTGGTATTTCTTTGTTTCTGTATTTCTGAAATATGAGTGTGTGACTTGTTATAATTGATCCTATTGATAGTACAGAGAATAGGTCTGTCATCTTTATAGAGATGGTTCTACTTCGTCGGATATTTTTTCTAGTATATGGAACACGGAATATATGAAATAGATTAAGAAATATTTGAACTATGATTCATACTTAATATGCAAACCTCGTGGCCGGACTCCAAAAAGATTCCAAGAATTTAGAAAAGAAATATAAATTTTTTCTTCTTTCAAATGTATGCTTATTTTGACTCAAAGACAACTCTTTCTTCGGATTTTTGGTTATTATCTATTCGTGGAATAAGGGATGATCCGCCAGTTCTTACTCAGGGAATCTTTGGGCTTAACTTAGTATTTTTATTGAATCATCGTGGTTCTATAGGTATGACAAGCACGAGTATTTAAGAAAAATAGAAAAAGTTTATGATTAAACATAAATCGGTAAACCATAAACTATAGGTATGATAATTTCATGAAGGAAATAGAAATATTTGCCAATGGAAGACTATTTTGTCTATTTTTTTGTCTACTTGGAACGCAAAGAACGATATACCAACTTGTCTTACATGAGGCGTCTTTTTGAATGAAACTACACTCAAATATGTTGGATCAAAAAGGTGAATATGTAAATTCGACCTTTTAGGTTTAATGCTCTCGACAGTGTGAATTTATCATTCGATATCCTTCATTTTATGAGAGGACAAAACACAATAGTAAGAAAACTTAAATTAGAATTTCTTTGTAGATAACGTTTGTTGTAAGATTTATCATTTTATTGTCTTCCTCACAAAGAACAATCTACAGGCAAACGATAACATATGTTTGTCTATTTGTGAAAACAAGACGTGACAAATACAAACTAACTTTTGAAAGCAATTGGTCATAACCTTTGTTTATTATAATATCATTTGATTTGGATATGATTTGGTGGATGGTTGTGTAGTGCCAACACCCCAGCGCACATTTGTTTTGGTATATATGGATTATGCAGTTCACATGTACAACTAGATACGGTATGTATTATTTGGTCTAAGCATGTGGCATGCGTCAGACGTATGTTTCGGGCTCATGAGGAATTTCCTATATGATTCGCTTGATTACCCATATCCTTAAACTCTTATGAAATTTGACATCTTTGTTTACCAGGTTATTGCAGTCACATTTCATTTATTTGTGGATACCATCATATTTATTTTGTTTACATATGTTTACTAAGCTATTTAGCTTAACCGTATTTATTTTCTTCGTGGCTGCTTCTCAGGGGATTTTTGGATACGAGTGAAGAATGCATAGGAGCTCATATTGAACCATCTTGAGAGACTACCATACCACATCTACACTATCAGTTATTTAGACATTGGATGTAGGATATATTGCTATCATAGAAGGTCTTTATGTTATAGACTTTGCATTACTTAGTAGTTGGCAAATTTTGCCAAACCATTTTATTAGTAAAGTTTTCCGCTTGCATTCATTTTGGTTATGTAAGTGTTACATTCTCCCTTTCGGGGTGGGGTGTTACAGACTTACTTATACTTATTAGATGATAAATTAGTAAGCCCAATCTCAATTTGTGAGTTTAGGCATTAGGGGTTTAGGTTATTTGTATTATAAGTAGTCAACCAATAAAATATAATACTTAAGAGGTTTCTACATTCAACATAGTATTGGAGCGAATCTGATCCAGACCTAAGTGGCTACGTAGAGCCGCCGCCTCTATGCCATCTCGCCAAATCTTCCAATCTACAACCCTAAACCTATATATCTCCACAAAGTATATCACAATAGTTTATTTTCCTTGTTGCTACCTTCCTTGTTTTATCTACCCCACATCCAAGCATGTATAATACCTTACGTCAACTTTAATCTGTTTCCATATCTTTCGAAATTAAAAAAAAAAAAAAAAAAAAAAAAAAAAAAAAAAAATGCTTATTTCTTTTTGCTTTGATGGTTCTGCTTTCACTTGTGCTTTTTGAAGATTTGTTTCCGCTTGATATCGGATTTCTTCAACAGCAAATTGCTTTGATGTTTTTGCTTTTGTTGCATGCTTATGCTGTTGTTGTTTGAAGATTTGTCTTCGCTTGTTGTCGGATGTCTTCATCAAAAAATTATTATTGTTTTAATGTTTTTAGTTTCTAAATGCAATCCGAGCTTTCGCGATTGCGCTACTCGGATTGCAGGGAATTATAAGATGATATATTAGTGAGCCCAAGTTCAATTTGTGAGCTTATGATTCATTAGGGTTTTAGGTTATTTGCATTATAAATAGTCAATCAATAAAATATAATGCCTACGGGGTTTCTACATTCAACAATACTAATGCGAAAAAGGAATGATATAAAGTGAATAGGGTACAAGAAATTGCATGAAGCAGCAATAAAAAAATGTGAAAAATAACGTATATAATGTACACATGCATCATATTATATAATATGATTAGAAAGACAAAGGGAAGACAATCTTTCTTAACTTTTATCCTGATGAGCAACATCGTGATGACGATCTCGTACAAACGCATGAAGAAACGTTACAAGTTGTTAGCGATTTAGTCAATGAGGATCCTCATCTAAGCCTTCAAGCCAAATTAGTGAAACACATTTTACGTCGAATAATTTTATTTTATTTGAATTTTTATTATAATATTTTTATTTTATTTGAATTATCAATGTAATGTGATTTAATTATTAATGAAAATTTAATTTTAGTTATTAAAAAAAATGAAAAAAGATAGAACTTGATTACGAATTTAGTTGTCCTTATTACATTAAGGTGTTGTTTGAATGCAACTTAATTGACTTAATATGAAAAAACTTAATTTATTAAGTCATAAAAAAAGTTGTTTGTTTTTCACTTAATCAAAATAAACGACTTAAAATAATAAGTGATAAAAGTAAGGTCCTTCACATTAAGTTATTTGTTAATTAACATGACTTAATGAAAAAATTAAACAAACAAGCCCTTAGTAATGAAGTTAATTGTAAAAGAAAAAAAACTGTTGTGATACTGAGATAACCGAGATGGCGGTTGTGAAGTTAGTTCGTTATAAAGAGTGACTACGTAGTTATACTAAAAACCAAAATGTGTATGGACAAAGATAAAAGCAAAATGTGTGTCGACATAGATAGCGGTTGGCTTGCTACTTAATTGGATCTCTCATATCCATAGGACCACTAAAAATACCTTCCATTGATAATAACACAGTATCATATCATCAAATCATATGAAATGAATATGAAATATGAATATGAATAATATCTTATAATAAAAGAAACAATAAGATATATTAGCTTTATATATATGATCTTACGCGTTCTCTTCAAAAGTCAAAAGTAACGAATAACTAGCTACCACCTGCAACCATTAATTTCTGGTTTTTTTTTTTCATCACTTTACAACCAAACATTCTTATAATAGAATATAGAGTAAATTACACCGTTCATCATTGTGGTTTGCGTTGACCGCAGCCTATCGTCCTTGACCAAAAAAAATATACCGTCTGTTCTTAAGTGGCAAACGTTATGCGCCGTTAGTCCTTCCCTCTAACGGAGCCCACTAACGGTCGTTAAGTCTTGTTAACCTGAGAGTATAATCGTCATTTCAACACCATAAGGACGAACGGTGCAAGGATGAACGGTGTAGTTTACTCTTTTTGTCCGTTTTTTTACGTTTTCGTCCGTTTTCTTACGTTTTACTCAGGTTTTTTTTACGTTTTACTCCCGTTTTTTTACGTTTTCGTCCGTTTTCTTACGTTTTCGTCCATTTTTTAATGTTTTCGTCGGTTTTTTTACGCTTTACTCTTTTTTTTTACATTTTCGTCTGTTTTCTTACGTTTTACTCCGGTTTTCTACGTTTTACTTCGTTTTTTACGTTTTCGTCCGTTTTCTTACGTTTTCATCTGTTTTCATCCGCTTTCATCCGTTTTATACGTTTTTGTCCGTTTTAATACGTTTTCTTCCGTTTTAATACGTTTTCTTCCGTTTTTCTTACGTTTTACTCTGTTTTTTTACGTTTTCGTCCGTTTTCTTAAGTTTTCATCCGTTTTCTTACGTTTTCGTCTGTTTTTCTTACGTTTTACTCTGTTTTTTACGTTTTCATCGGTTTTTTTACGTTTTCGTTCGTTTTCTTACGATTTCTTCCTTTTTTCCTTACGTTTTACTTTGTTTTTTACGTTTTCGTCTGTTTTTATCCATATTGTAATAAAATAATATTATTTAATATGATATTATATTAATATAAATTAGTCATATGGGTGAAGTCGGAACAAAATTTGAAAGTACGTGGGTGTATATGTTAATAAAAAAGTAAGTGTTTCAAGTCGGTACATTTTAGAAAGTACGTTGTTATTTTATGGCTTTTACCCTTAATATGAGCTACAAACTGTATTATTTTTTCAATAAAAATGTTTGGTAGATTAGCTGTTAAATATAATTATAAGATGTAAAATGACATAAAAAGACAAATCTATAATTGTAAATAAATGTTTGGAGGGTATATCAGTAAGTTAAAGTTTTAACAGCTCTAAAACATTTAAAAAGCTTTATGAATCAGTTTTTCATTTTGGAGCTATTTGTTTGAAATAAAAGTTTGTAGTTAATGCATACAAACGAAGCTACTTAGTTTATAAGAGATTATTTTGTAACAAAAAGCTAACAACTCATCCAAAAAGCCCCTGCCAAACAGGCCTTTTAACTTTATAAATTTTGTGTTGGTTACTTTTGTTTTTTTTTTGTTATCAAGGGATAAAATTCTCATAATCTATCTAGTTGATCTAATGGTGAAGTTTAATGATTTAATATTTCAATCCAAGTTCATGTCTTTTTCTTATCTTTTTGTCTTTTTTATTTATTCACATTTTTTTTAATTCATGTTTTTATTTTTAAAATAATCCACGTTTTTTTTAATTCACATTTTTTTCCACTTTCATACGTTTTCGTCTATTTTCATACGTTTTCGATTGTTTTCAGATATTTTTAAATGTTTTCGTCCGTTTTAATACATTTTCGTCCGTTTTATACGTTTTCCTCCGTTTTCGTCCGTTTTCATACGTTTTCGTCCGTTTTCCTACGTTTTCAGACGTGTTTTTACGCTTATATATTCTGAATATCACTTGTGATTTTCATGTTACAAAAAATTTGTTGAAATCACTTGTGATATTTAGAATATCACTTGTGATCAGTGTTCTAAAAACGCGCGCTAATGCGATGCAAAGGCGCGGGGCATAGCCTCACCGCCACGAAATGGACCTTGGAGTCGGCTTAAGGCGTAGCATGGGTTAAGGCGTAAAAAGGCATGCAAAGGCACGCCTTTTGGTAAGGCGTGGCGACATTTTTTGAACATTTTTTTTTTATATGTTGAACCAATATTTGGAATTTATGCTATTTGGGATTTGGGCCTGGTAATTATATAGTAGTAAATAATAGTCTGCATGTCTAATATAGTACGAGTAATTATATAGAAGTAGTTTTTTTTTTAACAACAACTTTCATAAAACAGCTCTAACCAGGAGCTAGAGCCAAAAAACCAACAATTACAAAGAGATTAATGCTAACATAGGGTTTTGTAAGAAACCTATCCAATTACATCTCAAATTTTTATTCCTATTAGACATCCAAAAGAAAGCTTGAGATACAATAAAATCGAAGATCAAGCCCTTCTTAGGCTTGTCAACACCAAAGACCGTCTCATTCCGGAACCTCCAAATGCTCCAAGCTGCGGTAATCACAACGTTGTACAACCCCTTCTTTTGCATTTTCGAAATCTTGTGATTGTCCACCCAACCAAGTAAATCCTTCATCGTCAGCATGTGAGGAATATCCAAATCCCACCACCGACCAATTTGCCTCCATATCTAAGCAAGCTGACATTTCAAGAAAACGTGGCTATTGGTCTCCGTAACATCATCACAAATACCACATAAAGTAGAAGGGACATCCAAGCCTTTTTTCGCCAAGTTATCGCAAGTTGGGAGTTTATCAAGAAGTAATTTCCAGATAAAGATATTAATCTTTATCGGAGCATCCTTACTCCATCTTGTAGGAGTATTATCAATAACCAAAGTGCCCGTGTCAATAATGTTCCTAGCGGACGCAACAGTAAACACCCCCGTTCCGTCCCCCAACCACACCCACCTATCTTTTTGTGGAGATAGGGAACAAGAACCTAGCAAAGTTAGAAGCTGGTGCCACTGTTGTGATTCAACCCCCTCCCCCCCCCTCTCGGAAATCTTCGAAGCCATACCGAGTCCAAAGTCAAGACAATCCGATCCTTCACCATCGCGTTCGTTTCGTATCTAATCTGAAAATCCTAGAAAATTTTTCCTTAAGAGGGCATTCACCAATCCACAAGTCTTCCCAGAATTTCGTATCCGCGCCATCTCCGATTCGTTTTTTGACAAGCGCATCTAAACTTACATTTTTGGATTCCAGATCCTTGCTAGCTTTAAGGATATTGACCCAAATCGAGTTAGAGTTTCCTGTGTATCTCGACGCCAAAAAGCCACCATCATGTCCGAATATACTTTTAATGATTTTAACCCATAAAGCATCCGGAGCAGTGCAAAATCGCCACTTCCATTTATAGAGCAATGCCCTATTAAAACCGTCAAGGCTTCCAATTCCCAAACCTCCATCTTTTTTGCTAGCCATAGACTTCTTCCACTTAATCCAGGTAAGTTTCTTATCACCCACTTCCGCACCCCAAAAGAATTTGTTTCTGAATAAATGAAAGATTGAGTTTTTCTCCAAGAAACCCTAGTGTATGTTTGTGTAGTAGTTTATGACTATGCCCTTCAGAGTACATTTGTGATGTGAACTATATGTCTCTCTTTGATAAACCGATTGCATGCTATGTTTATTTTATATGAATTGATTTGCACATTTTAGAGATTGATTGGGACACTCATTTTGCGCATTAAATACTTATACAATATTAAACATACTGCTTCAACTGCTAGTAACTTAAGTGTGCAAATAACTTTTTAGAATGTGCAAATCATTAGCCTTATTTTATACATGGATTGATTCAAAGAACACCACCTACATGGCTACATGTACATCTTCATAAAAATATGAATTTTAACAACTTCCGTTGACATATAAGTACTTGATTTGATGTACTATAGTTTGCTGAGTACCACATCAACTTAAATAAACTGACATAATTAAAAAAATCTACAATAAATTCTTTTCAAAATTTAACATAAACAACCCGTGTATAAGTACACTTTTTAAATGGGCTCCTGTTTACAGAAAAAATCACATGGGCCAATATTTAGGAAAAAGAAAATAGAGGACATTATAATTTATAAATGAGCTATGCTGACCTAATTAAAGAGGCATAAAAAGAGACTTAATGCATAAATGTATTGTACAGTACTGTTACTGTACAATTCATTTATGCATTAGGTCTTCTTTTAGGCCTCTTTAGTTAAGTCCATTTATCATTTTCCTTTATAAATATGACAATTAAAACAATGTACTCCCAATCGATTCAGACAAACAATAAGAGCACTCCCATCCATAACACCAATAACACCGTCCACGTCAGCGCCACATCAGCTTTAACATTTAACATTAATATCCCAAAAAAAACACTCCCATCCATAACATCCCCATAACACCAATAATATTTCATATTTTCAATTCCCCCCTAAACTAAAACAAACACTTCATTTATTAAAACACATATTACCCCCCACACAAACACACACAAACATAAAAACACAGTAATCATCTTCATCCTCTCTCTCTCCCTTTCAACCCTAGCCGCCGACCACCACTTCACGCCGCCACCACCGCCACCACCGCCACACCGCCACCTCCCCAACCACACCACCCACCTCAAAACACTCCCCTCACTCTCGTCTACACGATCCCTAAGGCCACGCTCCTCAAAACCCTCGCCCTACCCCTCGTACGTCACTCATGCGCCACCTAACACCACCACAACGCCACCACCGGTCATTTCATTGTGTCAAAACAAAACAAACACTCCAAACAGCCATCATCGAAGGACCAAAAATGAAAAAAATTTCTACCCCTTAACGGGCGTTAAAGAGGCAACGCCTCCCCTCTAACGCCGTTACTGAGCTACGCTTCCAACGGGTAACGCCTTCAACGGCGTTAACGCCGACCCTAACGGGCGTTATGAAGGTGATGGATGGGAGTGCTCTAACCATGGTGAAGGAGGTATGCATCAATTGGATTCTAGTAAATTAATTCGGCCCGGGTTCCTTTCAAGTTGTATGACACAACTTGACTCAAGTTAGCCAATTGTGAGCCATTGGATTTAACTTTTGATTTGATCCAATAATTCAATGGCTCATAATTCTTTAACTTGAGTCAAGTTATGTTTACAACTTGAGAGGATTAGTCTCGTTTGTTTTATTCCTCATAAAATGGTCAAAAAACAAATTCAATTTGAAAAAGAAAGAGATGGTTGGAATGTGATTTTGTATCCCATGTTCATCAATTGTCATTGTCCACTTCAATTATTTTCATTTTTTACCTGAACACCAAAATAAAGATATAAATATAATTGTGATCCAATTCTGCTTTCTTGAATTAAGGTCAGAATGAGTTTCATGGTTTGAAACTGGATCTTTGTTTTCAAGAACTCGCTCGGCTCTACATTCATTGCAGACACTTCTAATGACCTAAGCAAGTATCCCGAATGTAGTAACTTGAACACAATCGATAACGGATCTAAGGGGACAAGCTAGACTTGTCAGTTTCACTCCATCCAAAACAACGTGCAAAATTGAAAAAGGTAACCGTACGTGTATTTGTTGTCAAGTAAGGTTTAAGAATCAAGTTCATTGTATGTAAATGTCACACGATACCATGATCATGTGGTGCTACAAAAGCCATACTGTCATCTTCCCTTCAACAACCTCAATCAAACAGTTCAACATCACACATTAACTTTGATTACTTGCCGCACATGGCTGACCGCTGCCATTAAAACAAAAACCTTTCTCACAACTGGCCCCTACGAGCTATGACACGCTCATTCATTCACATCCTCTTGCAATACTATCATTTTCCAAATATATGACAAAAAGTACCTCTGATCATATGGTCTTAACTTAATCAAATCGCCAGATGGTCCATATCTATGTCTCAATTTTCCAAATTCCTAACTCTATGAAATAAGAACAATAATGCATATAACATTTCGTATATCTCAAAAGTTTAAATGTTACCTGTTAGCCCATGTGTAGATCTCGATATATATGTCGACATATGCATACACATGTTGTTTACACATGTGTTTATTAAGCGTATATCTTGACGTTATCTTTCAAGATTTTATAATAGGATAAGGAGACTATATATATTTGTCCGTGAAGCAACCAAATTTAATCAATGGGGTGAAAGATTTAAGATTGTTACTCAACCAACACCGTCTACCCCATATTTGACACAACATCACGTATCTTCAATTATTACTACAAATAGCTAAGAATGCTATAAAAGCAATGGATGTCTCGGAATCACTGGCAACAACTGCCATCAAATCAAATGCAGTAGTTGCTGATGCTGTTCATTTCACTTCCCGCGTAGAATTAGTAAAATGTTATTCATGTGGATTCACAGAAGAATGCACTTTGCCTTACATTTCTCAGATCAAGGAGCACTACAACGGACGATGGATCTGTGGCCTGTGTATGGAGGCTGTCAAGTGTGAAATTTTGAGATCGGGTAATATTAAAACCACAGAAGAAGCATTGGTTAGACACATTGATTTCTACAACAACTTTAGATCATCTTGCAGGCTTCCATTCAGTGACGCAGGCCATCCTATATCAGTAATGGGGAGGATTCTCAGGAGACGACTGAATTCTCAAAGACAGAATGGCGTGGCAGGATTAGGTATCAAGAAACATTTCTTGGTAGAAGGAGCTGTTAAGGTAAAAGTTACTACAGATTAATTACGATTCTTATGTAATTTGTAACATCTCATCTTTTGCATGTATGTTGATCTTAAATACTACATATGATAACTCAGTTACCATAATGCGCAAACAAAACATTACAACGTTAGTATTAATATTTTAAAGTAACACATGAAGTTTAAATCTTTATTAAGTTTTTCGATAAGAAAAGTTAAGTATGTACATGCAACCAGTTTGCGAGACGAGTATGAAGTTTTGAGCTATATACTACCTGGGCTCAAAATCTAAACAAGGTATATAATATCACCCTTGTCTCACCTCTATCTGTTTTTTGGATATCTAATATCCGATTAATATGAAACGCAATGATCAAGACAACTACTTCAACATAGCAGGAAGACATATGATCTAGCTTATTGCAAGTATATATAATATGTTGCATGAAAATATCGATAAAGCCCATATCTATTGCCAAAATTTGGTCATTTGTTGCAATGAACACAAATGATGGTTCATGTGACATCAATTAATTAATTAGGCGACCAAACTTTTTCGGATAGGAATGAGTTGAGGCATGACGTACGAGCACTTGGATCATTGCCAAGGTATATCGCTTGAAGAATCTCTGATGCACATAATGTACATCAATTAATAAGGTATATCACTTCATCTACTTAGACGAAAACTTCCAACATGTATATTAGATGCACATAATGTAAACTTTCCCTATATATTGTTTCTCCATTACATATCCGAAAACTTGAAGAAACTTGGTTCGGTAGACAAAAAGTATACACCAAAAAAAGCCCGAAATCGTGTTTGTTACTATTGTCGTTTGCTCAAATCTTGATGAAGAACCTAAGGTGAGATATGTGGTTGCTTATGTATGTTTATAAGTAGGCAATGTCAATATGATACAACTATTGTTGTTGATGGATATGAAATTGTTTGTTTGTGTAAGATCAAAAATCGTGAATCGGTAGTGTTGGGCGGTCGATCTTTTTGTAGCTTGTAATCGGTTTAGCTAGGCGAGATTAATCGGTGATTAATTGTATTGGCACTTTTGGGAAAGAAGATTAAAGCTCTTCGATCCGATAGAGAAGGCGAGTATCTAAGCCAAGAGTTTAAAGATTACTATAGCTGAGAATGGAATTTTCCAGAATCTCACTTCTCCATATACTCCACAACAAAATGGTGTATCTGAGAGAAGAAATCGTACATTGTTGGACATGATACGATCTATGTTGAATCTTACCACTCTACCTTTATCCTTTTAGGATTATGCTTTAGAATCAGCTGTTCGCATTCTTAATATGGTTCCCACAAAGAAGGTTGATAAGACACCATATGAAATATGGCATGGTAAAGCTCCTAACCTGTCTTATTTAAAGGTCTGGAGTTGCGAGGCGTATGTTAGCCGTGACTCAGCAGATAAACTCTAACAAAGATCTATAAAATGTATCTTCGTAGGATACCCTAAGGAAACTATGAGTTACTACTTCTACTATCCAACTGAAAATAAAGTAATTGTTTCTAGGTATGGAGATTTTCTTGAAAGTGATCTCGTATCTTAAGAATTCAGTGGGAGAGTTTATGATCTGGAAGATGATCATGAAGATGCATTACCTTCTGAAAACACTAACGTACTTCCGGTAGAACCTGATAGTCTGGGTCCTCCACCAGAAGTTGAAGTGATTCCCGTTCGTAGATCCGTAAGGTCTACGAGTGCACCTGAACGTCTATATCTTAACGTAGAGGTTGAGGAAACTATGTTAGGAGATCTTGGAGAGCCTACTATTTATAAAGCTGCCATGGCAAGTCCTGAAAAGGACAAATGGCAAGTTGCAATGAATGGGGAAATGCAATCCATGAGAGAAAATGAAGTCTGGGAAGAGGTTGACTTACCTCCAAACGCCATGTGGTTGGAAGTAAGTGGCTCTATAAAATTAAGACTGACATGGATGGCAATGTACACATCTATAAAGCTCGTCTAGTTGCCCAAGGTTTTACTCAAACTTATGGCATAGATTACGAGGAGACCTTTTCTCCTATAGCGGACATTAGAGCTATTAGAATTCTCATAGCTATAGCAGCATACTATGACTATGAGATATGGCAGATGGATGTCAAAACCGCCTTCTTGAATGGTCGCTTAGATGAAGACATCTATATGAAGCAACCTGAGGGGTTCGTGAATCCACAATTTCCAAACCGTGTATGCAAACTTCAAAGGTCCATTTATGGATTGAAGCAAGCATCAAGACAATGGAATAAGAGATTTGATGAAGAAATCAAAAGGCAATGGCTTTATTCAAAATCTTGATGAGCCATGTGTATATCACAAAGTTAGTGGGAGTGATGTAATTTTTCTTATTCTTTATGTCGATGACATATTAATTATGGGAAAAGACATTCCAAGTTTGCAAAATGTTAAGGCATATCTTGGGAAGTGTTTTTCCATGAAGGATTTAGGAGAAGCTGCATACATTCTGGGAATCAAGATCTATCGAGATAGGTCAAAGCGGTTAATTGGTTTAAGTCAAAGCGCTTACATTGATAAAATATTGAAGAGATTCAATATGAAAAATTCCAAGAAAGGATATTTGCCAATGGAAGTAAAGCATGGCTTATGTAGCTATATGTGTGCTTAAACACCTGCTGAGGTGGCACGCATGCAGAAAGTTCCTTATGCTTTAGCAGTAGGATCTATTATGTATGTTGTGAGATGCACAAGGCCAGATGTGGCGTTCGCTCAGAACATGACCAGTCGATATCAACAGAATCCGGGTGAACTTCACTGGACTGCTGTTAAACATATTCCAAAGTATCTTAGGAATACGAAAGATATGTTTTTAGTGTATGGTGGAAATCCAGACACAGAGCTTGGTGTTACAGGTTACTGTGATGCGTCCTGGCAGTGTGATAAAGATGATACGAAGTCTCAGACGGGTTATGTCTTTGTCATCAATGGAGGAGCAGTTGACTGGAAGAGCAAGAAGCAGAGTACGATTGCGATGTCTGCGACAGAAGCTAAATACATAGCTGCTTCGGAAGCTGCAATGGAGGCTGTTTGGATTAGGAAATTCATTTCAGGGCTTGGTGTTATGCCTTCAATTGAATCGCATATTGATATGTATTGTGACAATTCTGCTGCAATCATATTTGCCAATGAACCTGGAGTCATGAAGGGCACCAGAAATTTTCTACGGAAGTATCACTATGTTCGGGAACAAGTCCGTGAAGGTGAAATTAATCTATTGAAAGTTCACACAGATGACAACTTAGCTGATCCTTTCACTAAGGCTTTGGCTAAAGACAAGCTTATTGGACTTGCCAATGGAATTGGACTTCGTTTAGCTAATAGTTTCATGCATAACTGTGATTAGTATTTGGATAAAGGATATTGTAAAACATTTATAATTTTGATGAAATAAAGTTTGGATTATGTTTATTTTCATTTATAATATTGTTGTCCTATATTTGCATGTTTAATCCATGAGTAACTAAGTTATTCTAAATGTCCGTTGTCGATTAATGATATGGGAGTATCATTAAACTAAGACAAATCTGAGAGATGTGGTAGAATATACTTGAAAATATATTGATGAGAATGCATACCAATTTTAGATGATATTCAATTAATTGAATAGAGGACTTATTCCAACTACATAATTTACTTTGTGGATATTTTTATAAGTAAATTATGAATAGTTATCCTCAGACTTGAGATACCAGATAAGTGTCATGAATGTAGTGCATTTCTGTGAAGCAACTTAATGCTATACGTAACTGGTATTCATAAGGGTTGTTTTCAGAAATGTTACAAAGTTTATGGGTTAGTCTCGTAGTCAAGATAGAATTTGTTCCTTCAAATTTATTTGGAGTTTAATACTGTTGGGCCCCTCGTAGGGTTGACAAGATGTTTGTGCGGCCGCACCCAAAATCTCCCCTAAATATGTTTAGAAGATTTGGTAATCTTGGTCAATCACTTACAACGAGAAATATAATAGTTTTATAAAGAATGACTTAATTCCATATATTTATTTAACATAGTATTAGAAACAAAATGATAATAATAATGAGAAATCATTAAAAGGTTTTCCAGGAGCCTTACTCGAGTTGTACTAGAGGCATCAAAGTGTTGCTAGACGCTAACAGATTTGATCACTCTATTAAGATATATCCAAGTGGGAGCTGTTAGTTTTATAGATATAAATTAGTAGACGTGAGTTAGGATCGAACTCGAGACAACGGGATTGCACACTTTACGTATGAGAATTAAAGTTTATAATTAAATATAAATGTTGTATTTATTTATTAATTAAACGAAATAACTAACGGACGTTAAGTAATAAGTTGTAATGGACTAACGGTCGTTAAATGTAATTGGAAAAGGACTAAGTTGTAAACATTGGGAAGGTTCCGGAATCCCTCTTGTGGGATTACAACCGATCGGCCAAGGGAGACCCAACCCAAATACAACTCAAACTTGTTCACCAAGTTAGTTTGGGTATAAATACAAAACCAATGGTGTTTGTAATTTATCTCTTGTACTCATTAGCTAAACCTAAAACTTGTTTTGTGTGTTTTCTTTGCTAAAACCGGTCGACACTTCCACAAGGGAGTCGATCCTCAAACTTTTCCCATACAAAGTTATTTGTTTAATCAAAACTAGCATTACTTTAATTCGGTATAGTACGTGTGTACAAGAAAGTGGTACTAACACAATATTGTTAGTATTCTTGGATTGAATTACAAAACGGTAAGGGGTAATTCATATAATCCTATAAACCCTAATTAGGGTTCATCCAAATTGCTAGTTTGTGGATTTGATTCTTGTTCGGCTAGAATCAAGTAAGGTACGCATATTTTTGTTTATGTTAATTAATTATTCGTTAATAAATCCTATACGCTTCCGCATGTATACTTTGATATTTTGTGATTATTTATTAATTGTCATGTTATATAATTCCAACAAAACGAGGTTTTGGCAAGCCAAAGAAAAAGAGGGTTGTAATAAAAAATAAAAAATAAAAAATCCCGCACAGCCGATGACTCTTTAGAAAATAAAGGATATAATGCACACATGCATCATATTACATAATATGATTATAAAAACAATGGGAGGCAATTTTTTCTTAACTTTTATCCATAGGAGGAACTTCGTGATGAATCTCGTACGAACGCATGAAGAAACGTTATAAGCTGTTAGCGATTTAGTTAATGAGAAAACTCATCTGAGCCTTAAAGCCGATTTAGTGAAACACATTAGGCATCGAACAAATGCACACTAATTTGTTGTTTCATTATATTTAAATTTTTATTGTAATATTTTTATTTTATTCGAATTATCAATGCAATGTGATTTAGTTATTAATGGAATTTTAATTTTAATATTAAAAAAAAGGAAAATGAAAAAAAAAAAATAGTAGTTGATCACGAAGTTGATTGTTCTTATTACACTAACACTAAATTGATGATTAGAAATTAATTGTAAATAAGAAAACTGTTGTGACATTGAGATAACGGCAGTAAAGTTAGTTGGTTATAAAGAGTGACTAAGTAGTTATACGAAAAACCAAAAAAGGTGACCTATATGTATGGACAAAGTGAAAACCAAAAAGCTGAAAAATGGGTTTCACCGCGTATCGACATAGATAGCGGTTGGCTTGCTACTTAATTGGATCTCTCACATCCATGGGACCACTAAAAATACCCCTCCTTTAATAATAAACACAGTATCACATCCATGGGACCACTAAAAACCAGAGAAGAAGCATTGGTTAGACACATTAATTTCTACAACAACTTTAGATCATCTTGCAGGCTTCCATTCAGTGACGCAGGCCATCCTATATCAGTAATGGGGAGGATTCTCAGGAGACGACTGAGATCTCAAAGACAGAATGGCGCGGCAGGATTAGGTATCAAGAAACATTTCTTGGTAGAAGGAGCTGTTAAGGTAAAAGTTACTACAGATTAATTACGATTCTTATGTAATTTGTAACATCTCATCTTTTGCATGTATGTTGATCTTAAATACTACATATGATAACTCAGTTACGATAATGCTCAAACAAAACATTACAACGTTAGTATTATTATTTTAATGTAACACATGAAGTTTAAATCTTTATTAAGTTTTTCGATAAGAAAAGTTAAGTATGTACATGCAAACAGTTTGCGAGACGAGTATGAAGTTTTGAGCTATATACTACCTGGGCTCAAAATCTAAACAAAATCTAAACAAGCTTGTCTCACCTCTATCCGTTTTTTGGATATCTAATATCCGATTAATATGAAACGCAATGATCAAGACAACTACTTCA
Organism: Chrysanthemum seticuspe; assembly: GCA_019973895.1. Classification (NCBI taxonomy): domain Eukaryota; kingdom Viridiplantae; phylum Streptophyta; class Magnoliopsida; order Asterales; family Asteraceae; genus Chrysanthemum; species Chrysanthemum seticuspe. The sequence continues at coordinate 359,898,514 of BPTQ01000005.1, read as the reverse complement.
ACATAGCAGGAAGACATATGATCTAGCTTATTGCAAGTATATATAGTATGTTGCATGAAAATATTGATAAAGCCCATATCTATTGCAAAAATTTGGTCATTTGTTGCAATGAACACAAATGATGGTTCATGTGACATCAATTAATTAGGCGACCAAACTTTTTCGGATAGGAATCAGTTGAGGCATGACGTACGAGCACTAGGATCATTGGCAAGGTTTATCGCTTGAAGCTTACTTCATCTACTTAGACGTAAACTTCCAACATGTATATCGTAAACTTTCCCTATATATTGTTTCTCCATTACATATCCGAAAACTTGAAGAAACTTGGTTCGGTAGACAAAAAAGTGTATACCAAAAAAAGCCGAAATCGTGTTTGTTACTGTTGTCGTTTGCTCAAATTTTGATGAAGAACCTAAGGTGATATATGTGGTTGCGTATGTATGTTTATAAGTAGGCAATGTCAATATAATACAACTATTGTTGTTGATGGTTACTAAGAGATGTTAAATTGTTTGTTTCATTGTTTGTCAATATAATACAACAAAGCCTTCAAAACACATGTCATAAAACATGAAATGGATATGAAATTGTTTGTTTGTGTAAGAATAAGGTTGCAAAAATCGTGAATCGGTAGTTGGTGTAAACGTAATGTATGTATTGTGAATGATCCCAAACGTGTACAATGTTCAGAATATAAGCTAACATATGCAAGTGGGCTACTAAGCCCATAAAATAAATATAAACAATCAGGCCAAGCCTATTATTCTGCTAACAGTTCCCCGCAGTTTGAGCGGGAGAGGAATGAACACTCAAGCTGGAGCGAAACTCATCAAACAAAGCATTAGGTAGACCTTTGGTGAAGATGTCAGCATACTGAAAGCGGGATGGAATATGAAGAACACGTACATGACCAGTAGCCACTAAATCACGAACAAAGTGAATGTCAATCTCTATATGCTTCGTGCGTTAATGTTGCACGGGATTAGAGGAGAGATAGACAACACTCACATTGTCACAGTAAACAATCGTAGCAGACGAAAGTGGAGTATAAAGCTCACGCAACAGATTGCGTAACCAGCAAGTCTCAGCAACAGCATTAACAACACCCCTATACTCAGCTTCAGCACTAGAGCAAGACAGTGTGAATTGGCGCTTAGAAGACCATGGGAGAAGATTGTTACCAAGAAATACACAATAACCTGAAGTAGACCGACGTGTAGTAGGGCAGTCGGCCCAATCTGCATATGAGTATGCAACCAGCGATGAAGTCGAAGATGAATAAAGTTGTAAACCATAGTCCAAGGTCCCCCGAACATAACGTAAGATCCTCTTGAGAGCAGAGAAATGCGGCTCCCGAGGATCATGCATAAAGAGACAAACCTGTTGAACAACATAAGATATATCTGGTCTGGTAAAAGTAAGATACTGTAGGGCACCTGCAAGACTGCGCAAAGTGGGGTCAGAAACATAATCACCATCAGCTGCAAGTTTGGTGTCCGTGTTGACCGGAGTCCGACAAGGGTTGCAATTAAGCATGTTGGCTCGCTCAAGAACCTCAGTGGCATACTTCGTTTGAGAAAGAAACATCCCTGATGTATTACGTGTCACAGAAACACCCAAAAAATAATTAAGGGGGGCAAGATTAGTCATAGAAAACTCTGCATGAAGTGACGCAATAACCTGATGTAGAAGAGTAGATGACGACGCAGTCAACACTATATCATCAACATATAATAATAAGTAAGCAGTATCTATCCCCCGACGATAAATAAAAAGTGATGAGTCACACCGACTATGATGAAATCCAACACGCGTTGCATAAGCAACAAACCTCTGAAACCAGGCTCGAGGGGCCTGTTTAAGCCCATATAATGATCGCTGCAGAAGACAAACATGATCGGGATGCTTAGAATCTCGAAAGCCAGGAGGCTGATACATATAAACAGTCTCAGATAAATGCCCATGCAAAAAAGCATTCTTAACATCAAGCTGATGAACAGGCCAGTGTCGAGTAACGGCAAGACTGAGAATTGTACGGATAGTAGCCGGTTTCACCACCGGGCTAAATGTCTCATCAACATCAATACCTGCAAGCTGGGTGCTGCCATTCGCAACAAGTCGAGCCTTGTAGCGATTAAGACTACCATCTGCATTATGTTTATGCCGAAAAAGCCACATAGAACGAACAATGTTCGCATCCGGTGGCCGAGGCACAAGAATCCAAGTATTATTTTTAATTAATGCATTATATTCATCATGCATAGCACTATACCAATTTGGGTCTTGAAAAGCCTGGGTGTATGACTTGGGAAGTGCAAAAATGGTAGACACATTGAAGGTAAAATGTTTTGTTGGACGGTTAGAACCAACACGAAAGCGAGTGACCATGGGATGAGTCGACATGGGATTGGGATTGGGCGGTTGTACCGGTGGGATAGTACTAGTGGATTGGGTCAATGTGGTAGGCGAAGGTGGCGGTTGAGTTTGGGTAGGAGATGGTGCAGTTGGGTTAGCGGGCTGATGTGGGGCCGATGTAGTGGTATTGGAGCGTGGCGTGGGAGTGGGGGCGAAGGAAGTGGGCTAGGTTGTTGATGCATTGGACTTTGCTGAGGGGAAGGTGGTGAACCACTGGTAGTAGATGAGGGAGAGGTGAAGGACTTAGTGATTAACTGTTGTTGAATTAGGTTCGGGGACATGTCAAGAAACGTGTAGGAGGGGGTGTGGTTAGGTGTCATAGAGCCATAAGGAAATTGTGTTTCATCAAAGGTTACATGGCGAGAAATGATGATCTTATTTGTGTGTAGGTCAAGACACCGATACCCACGATGGTTAGTTGGGTAGCCAAGAAAAATGGAGGGCATGGCACGAGGTTCTAGTTTATTGTTGGTATCGATGTGAGGGTAGCAAAGACAACCAAATACACGAAGATCCGTATAGTTAGGTGTAGTCTTATAAAGGCGAGCGTGCGGGATTTTATTGTTTATAGTGGTGGAAGGCAAGATATTCAAAAGATAGGTTGCCATGTGAAGGGCTTCAACCCAAAAAGTGAGTGGTAGGTGTGCTTGAAATAAAAGGGTACGGATAAGGTTGTTAATAGTACGGATCATTCGTTCTGACTTACCATTCTGCTGAGATGTTCTTGGACAAGAAAATCGAATGGTAATTCCATTAGAGGCAAATAATTGGTGAAGGGCATTGTTGTCAAATTCACCCCCATGATCACATTGTAATGACTTGATATCACAGTTAAATTGGTTCTTAACAAATGCAAGAAAATGAATAAATTTAGACAACATATCGGACTTGTTACGTAAAGAATACACCCATAAATAATGTGAAAAATGATCCAAAAACAAAACATAGTATTTAATACCCGTAATACTTGCAATTGGTGAAGTCCACAAGTCGGAATGTATAATATCAAAAGGAGACTTAACAATAGTTTGAGAAACTGAAAAAGGAAGTCGCACCTGCTTGCCAAGCTGACAAGCATGACATAGCACGGGAGACTTAGTCTTATTACAAGAAATGAAATTACTAGAAACATGAGAACGTAACACGTCACTTCCTGGGTGTCCAAGTCGTTGATGCCACGTGTGTTGACTGACAAGAAAGGCTTGAGGCGGACTCGGGTTGGTGACATGGTATAGATCCCCGGTGCTATCGCATCGGAGGAGGATTTGGCGGGTCCAGTAGTCCTTCACAGAAAAACCGAACTCATCAAACTCAATGGTACATTTATTATCTCGTACAAATTGACGAACGGATATTAGATTTTTAACAATATTAGGGGCAATGAGAACATTATTTAAGTGAAGGGTACGGTGAGGGGTGGTCAAAGTGCTATGGCCCGTGTTGGTGACTGGAATAGATTTCCCGTCACCAACAAGAACAGATGGATAAATACAATAATTAAAAATAGTACTAAGATTATTAGCAGAGGAGTTAAGATGAGATGACGCACCAGTGTCCATGTTCCAGTTGTGATTAGCCAGTTCCTGAAGTGTCACGGTGTTGAAGGCCTGAGGTAGAAGTGTTGCCTGACCATGTGGAGAAGCCTGAGAAACTGAACCATATACTGCTTGAGCAAAAAGAGCTTGTTGTTGAGGTGAGATATTATGCATAGGCTGTGGTAAAACCGAATTCCCAAAACCAGTGGTATTAGTCTGCTGTGTACCGAGAGTAGTCTGCTGAGGCCCAAAGCTAGGTGGAGTGGGCCTGAGGCCCAAAATAGAGGGCTGTTGTTGGACAGTTGAAAGCGAATGTGCCTGAGATAATTGAGCAAGAAGTTGTTGTTGGGCCTGTAATAGAGCCAAAAGGTGTTGTTGGTTATTATTGTTATTGTGACTTATTCCAGGCCCACGACTATTCGGATTTGCATACTGCCTTGAGTTGTTTTGTGTACCAGATATATTCCCAACAGCCACACGATTAGTATCATGCATGAATCTACAAGCAGTACCCCATCTACAAAACCCACGAGAATAATTTCGACAAACCTGAGGAGTGTTCGTGCGAGCATCACGTGTATTACGTGAGTCTTGGTTTCGAGTGGAATTAGTCTCGGTAAGGAGGACCTGTGGTGCCGAAGAAGAAGTGTTATTGGACAACCCTTGAGGCTTCGAGTTGAGTCGCATCTCTTCTGTCGTGACCATTGAACGCATGGTCTCAAGATTAGGAAACGGGTCTTTGTGAGCAATAATAGTCGCTAGGTTTGCAAACTTTTCACTCAGCCCGTTGATGGCATACGTGACAATGTCATCGTCCGACATAGGTGAACCAAGATCATTGAGAAGAGTGACAATGGATTCTATTTTTTGAAAATATGCATCGGCACTAAGATCACTGATAAGGTTTTAAAATGTACCTTTTTAAAGGGGTCATTTAAGCCCTTATTTGATCACTTTTGTATCCATTATTACTTAATATCGTTCCTTTTCACTTTTTAGGTCTTTTGAAGGCAAATTGCTGTAATGGCACTTATTTGGACGAAAAGGCGCGGATATACGAAGAAAATGGCCAAAGTCAAGAATCGAGACACTCCAGCTGCTGAAAATACAAGGTGACGGCGTCACTGCTTATCTGCGACGCCGTCGGAGGATTTTGTGACGGGACAGAAGCCAAAACTCCTATTTTCAAGTGACGACGTCAAGTTATAAAAGAGTAGGCTGTCGCAACTCAGACGGCCTAGAATCAATCCAGACGGCGTCAGAAGCTGAAGAGGACGGCATCACAAGCACAAGGTGACGCCGTCGCAAGTCTAACGTGGCCAAGACGAAACCCTAATGACGGCGATCCGACGGCGTCACAAAACATAAGGTGACGTCGTCGCACGTGTAATCTTATATATAGAATCTGAATTTTTCGGTATTAGTGTGTAGTCTTTTGGAGTAAAAACCTAAACCGAACCAAGGCTGTCTTGTACAGTATTTTAGGGTTCCAAACCCTATCTTACATCAAGATAAGTGTTTTACTTCATTAATTCAATTATGTCTTTGATTATTTGTGTGTATGCTTGCATGTTCTCCATGTCCGACTAATTTACTTTTGTGTTTGCTTAGGGAATATGAAACTTAATTATTGAATATTGATTGGTTGTCTCTTATCTTAGTTTGTTAATGATCTAGTAATGCGATAGGTCATTCGTTGTGTAATTAATGCTTGATTAAATCTTTGTGAACATTAGAATTTAACTCCTTGAGTAGTTGTAAGCTAAACCATCCAAAGAGTGCCTTAGAGTAAGAGTTTATTATCCCTAGTGGGTTTTGTAGACGAGACCCTTTGGTAAGTTCAAAGAGTTAGGGAGAAACGCATACCCTACAACTTTAGACACACAACGCAACTAAGAATAAGGACGTGACAATTCAACCACCAATAGGAGATAATTAAGGAGTAGTAAAACCTAAGTAAACACATCTTTAAACTATCATACGAGCACACAATAATTAGACATAGACTACATACACCTTAGATTAGATAATTAGATAAGTAGAGTAATCGGTAGAAATACCAACACCCAAATCCAAACCCCGAGATTCGTACCTTTCAATTTCCTAAAAAACATAAAAAGATAAAAAAAATAATCTTCCTCAACCCCAACCTTAGCGTAGTAACTTCTCACTAGCATTCCTATTCCCCTAGAGAACGATATCAATACCCGTGGCTTACCCTAATACTACACTACAACGATTAGGTTCACTGCCTAGGGTGTTGAAAAACTTGCTTGACGAAAAGGAAGTTCCTTTGACCCCGAACGACGCGTGTAGCGTTATCAAGTTTTTGGCGCCGCTGCCGGGGAATAGAATAGCTAGTTAGTAGTCCATCTCATTTAGGTCTCTTTGCTTGATTCCTATCAAGTAATTTTTCTCATTTTTAGCTTTCTCATAGTCTATCCCCCTTCTTCGTGACCTTTCTTCGTAAAAACCATCACTCACCATGATACGTATCTACCACCGAAGATTCTTCACCCTACCCGTTCCCAATCCCGAAATTGAGAACGCAATCCCACAAAACCCCTCACCCGTTCACCATTTTGGAAATCACCTAGGGCATAATGAGATAAATTGGCAACAACAAAGTTCTTTCTATGACTCATATTCCGATGAGGAATTTGAGTATGGTGAAGCACTTGATAGTGTGGAGGTCATCAATGAAGTTAGTTCTGAAATAGAGGAAGACCCCTCCCAATGTTTTGACCCTAGGTGTAGAATTGAGAAGGATGGACCCTTTAACATGCAATTCCCTTGCAAGATAGGATTAGAAGGGTTCGATGCTTATTTGAATTCATTCTTACCTTTGAACTTAATCTCAAGGGACCAATACAATAAAATCAAGATCAATGAGTTAACTTATCAAGGGAACAATGTTGTTGAAGCAATCACTCATTTGCACGTGTTTGTTGGAAGTTTTGCTTATTTGGTAGAGTTTATGGTCTTAGAAGACTTAGGAGAATTTATTGATAAGGACCTCACTCAAGTAATTTTTGGAAAACCTTTCAAAAAATTGAGTAGGTTGAATGAACGGATGATTGATGGTCTAATTACATTCTCTGATGAAGTTGAAGATTTTATCTACCAAATGCCACGCGCTCATCCTAGGTTTAAACATAAGGACATTGAGGCTTGTAATAGAATGACCCCTATTCCATTGCTTAGTGAAAGGGATAAGCAAAGTGGGCTTAGGTACCCATATGAGAAAACTAAGCAGTATTACAAAAAATGCCTTGAATTAGGAGATGATTACAAGAAGAATGAAAGAGCGTTGGAATGGCTTAAGTATGAGCACGTGAGCGTGCGTGAGGCAACGTAAGGGCACGACTACGAGTCTAGCTACAAGACTCGTAAATAAAGAAAAGCGCTTCATGGGAGGCAACCCATGCTTAATTGTTTGGTTGTTAGTGTCATATATCTTTTACTAATTGTATATTCTCATGTTTAAATTTGTAAAAATGCTTTATTTTGTTTTTAACCTCGTCTTAATTGCATATAAAGGTATTTTACATAAAGGATAAGTGTATGGAGGATTACACACGTTTTCAAAAGAAACGTAAACATGAGAATAACAATTCATTAAAAGATATATATGTGTGTTTATTCGAGTCAAATGCTTGTATCGAGTCATAATGGATGTTTTGCAGAAATTTTTCCAGATTCTAAAGATGTAAATTTTTCAGAAAATCGCAGACCAGTTTTTGTCAGGATAACCTGACGGCGTTAGGATTGAAACCTGACGGCGTCAGGAAGGAGTAAAAACAACAGATTACTTTTTTTTCTCGTTTTCTGAGCTACTTATAAATTTTTGGAATTTTCTAGGTCTTAATTTTCCAGAAATTCTGTAAACATCCATTCCACAAGCATTATATCCTAGTTTAAATCGAGTCTTATATATATTATTACCGTCGATTTTACGCGAAGGTTTCGTTTGTTTTCTTCAAATGTGCAGGTTTAATTTATCAAGAAGAAGTTACATAAGATTGGAAGGAGCTTTTCACGCATAAATTCTTCTTGGAAAGGATTTAACCACTACTTCACACACGGATCCTATCGAGCTAATCAGGGGAGTACTAGTTTCTTTCGTTTTTCATTATCTTCCATTATCATAACTTTGATACTTTCGGGGAACATTGGGGACAATGTTCAGTTTAAGTGTAGGGAGGGAAAATAAAACGGGAACTTTGAAACTATGCTTATCCTTGATTATTTGCTTTGTCCAAGTGTATTTGTGTAATAAACCATGAGAAAATGTCGGTTAGGGTAATTTTGGCACCAAATTTAAAATTTTTCATGACATATAGGAGTGGGCCATTAGTTTTAACAAAAGCGTCTCACGGAAAAAAGTTGCATGACTAGCACAAAAACCCTTTACCACCTAAATTCCACCCAAAATGTGAGGATCACCCTTAGATTAGTAGGAATTAAAAGCATTCATCTTTAATGCTTAGAGTGTGAACCGGTAGTATAATAGATTCTAGAACTTGTTTTGTGATGCATTCTGAGATCGCTAGTAAGACTACACTTGTGTAGTTAGGAATAACTAAATGATAAGAGGCATTAGGATAACCCTTGTTTAATACCCGTAATATAATTACTTCTTCCACATCGGTTGAGTAATTCCCCCACACCATTTGCGTTGTACTCATCTTTAATACACGATACTCCTAGTTAACCCCTCAGAGCCTATCCTTTTCGCGGTTCTCTTGATTTTTCGGTTTTTTCCGGAATATCAATGAAGAGCATTATTTACACCCCACCCCCAAATATACACCCAAATTGCCTTAGCCTACCCTGTATGCACTCACTTTTAGTGCATTATTGTTATCACTCTAAACCTTTAGTTCAATTATCTGGTTGCTTGCATGAGTTGCTAAGTCGAGGCATATCCTTTGTATACAGTTTTGGGACGATTGGGATTCATGGGAAAAGTTAAATTTCATGAAATGACCGGAAGGGAACGTTAAATTCAAATTCCCTTTGTTTGCCTAATAATGTACCCCAAGTGTTTTGATCTTTTCAATTCGGGTCAAATTAGTGTTAGAATAATAAAAACTCAAGTGTAGGGATGTGCCTATAAATACCTATCATTTTGATGTTACCGTAGAGGATGGTAGAGTAAAAGTGTATGAAAAAAAAATCGAAACAAAAGAGAAAAAGAAAAAAAAATAGAGTGTAAAAAAAAATAAAAAAAAATACGGGCTACCATCCTACATCTATCCTTTAAATTTATGTTTGTTTGTTTCAGTTAGCTAAATTCTAGAGTGTCGAGTCTTGGCTTAGCAACGCCATTCTTCGTATGCATTTAACATTGAGATTTTTGACTTGCCACCACTAAAAAGCCTATCCCACCAAACCCTTTGTTTTCCTACCGTAAGCCTAACGTTACAACCCTTTAAAGACCTCTTTGATAGTCTTTCCTAGGTGCTTACGCCAAAGCGATGGAGGTTTGATCTATTCTCAAGCCTATGGTAATCTATGTACTAGGACCGGTTAATGAGTGTTTATCTTCCATTTCCAACTTGTTATATTTCATATACACCCGAGAGAGATGTGAGTATCCAAACACCCCATGTGAGGTGCTAGTATGTAATTTCCATGCTTGTTATGACTTTTGTGGGGCTTATATGTGTTGTGGACTGTTTTAAACCAATGCTTCATGACCCCTAACTTATAAATTAATTGGCTAAAAGCACATTTGCTTGAGGACAAGCAAATACCAAGTGTAGGGATATTTGATAAGGTTTTAAAATGTACCTTTTTAAAGGGGTCATTTAAGCCCTTATTTGATCACTTTTGTATCCGTTATTACTTAATATCGTTCCATTCCACTTTTTAGGTCTCTTGAAGGCAAATTGCTGTAATGGCACTTATTTGGACGAAAAGGCGCAGATATACGAAGAAAATGGCCAAAGTCAAGAATCGAGACACTCCAGCTGCTGAAAATACAAGGTGACGGCGTCACTGCTTATCTGCGACGCCGTCGGAGGATTTTGTGACAGGACAGAAGCCAAAACTCCTATTTTCAAGTGACAACGTCAAGTTATAAAAGAGTAGGCCGTCGCAACTCTGACGGCCTAGATTCAATCCAGACGGCGTCAGAAGCTGAAAAGGACGGCGTCACAAGCACAAGGTGACGCCGTCGCAAGTCTAACGTGGCCAAGACAAAACCCTAGTGACGGCGATCTGACGGCGTCACAAAACATAAGGTGACGCCGTCGCATGTGTAATCTTATATATAGAATCCGAATTTTTCAGTATTATTGTGTAGTCTTTTGGAGTAAAAACCTAAACCGAACCAAGGCTGTCTTGTATAGTATTTTAGGGTTCCAAACCCTATCTTACATCAAGATAAGTATTTTACTTCATTAATTCAATTATGTCTTTGATTATTTGTGTGTATGCTTGCATGTTCTCCATGTCCAGCTAATTTACTTTTGTGTTTGCTTAGGGAATATGAAACTTAATTATTGAATATTGACTGGTTGTCTCTTATCTTTGTTTGTTAATGATCTAGTAATGCGATAGGTCATTCGTTGTGTACTTAATGCTTGATTAAATCTTTGTGAACCTTAGAATATAACTCCTTCAGTAGTTGTAAGCTAAACCATCCAAAGAGCGCCTTAAAGTAAGAGTTTATTATCCCTAGTGGGTTTTGTAGACGAGACCCTTTGGTAAGTTCAAAGAGTTAGGGAGAAACGCATACCCTACAACTTTAGACACACAACGCAACTAAGAATAAGGACATGACAATTCAACCACCAATAGGAGATAATTAAGGAGTAGTAAAACCTAAGTAAACACATCTTTAAACTATCATACGAGCACACAATAATTAGACATAGACTACATACACCTTAGATTAGATAATTAGATAAGTAGAGTAATCGGTAGAAATACCAACACCCAAATCCAAACCTCGAGATTCGTACCTTTCAATTTCCTAAAAAACATAAAAAGATAAAAAAATAATCTTCCTCAACCCCAACATTAGCGTAGTAACTTCTCACTAGCATTCCTATTCCCCTAGAGAACGATATCAATACCCGTGGCTTACCCTAATACTACACTACAACGATTAGGTTCACTGCCTAGGGTGTTGAAAAACTTGCTCGACGAAAAGGAAGTTCCTTTGACCCCGAACGACGCGTGTAGCGTTATCAATCACCCATGTGTATAACACGTAACTCACCTTTTAAGGCAATTGTACGCGTACGTTTGTTGTCTTGAAAAAGCTTTTTCGACGTGTTCCCAAGCGGCCTTAGCGGTAGGGGGATTGGCTTTGATCAATCTTCCTTGCAGAGTGGGAGCAAGAGTTAAGAGAATCCACGATTTCACAATGGAATCGGCTGTGAGCCATTCGTCAGTTGGTGGTGCAGATGTGGAAGAGCTTGTGGTACTATCTTCGATGTGCTTTAGAACACCGAAGTTATTGCAATGGATTTTGAAAAAATAGCACCACGACGAGTAATTTAACTCATCGATGTCGAGTTTGACCGGTACGACGTTGTTAAGATTGTTGACAGAATAGAGTTTTTCAACCAAAGTGAGGGTCGGAGGTGGTGGTGGATTACCGTTTGTCATTATAACGGTGATGGAGGGGTGGATTTTCAGTGTTTTAGGGTTAGGGTTTAGAGGATCGTTGTATGGCTTGATACCATGTAAACGTAATGTATGTATTGTGAATGATCCCAAACGTGTACAATGTTCAGAATATAAGCTAACATATGCAAGTGGGCTACTAAGCCCATAGCATAATATAAACAATCAGGCCAAGCCTATTATTCTGCTAACAGTTGGTTGGTCGACCTTCTTTAACTTGTAATCGGTTTAGGCGTGATTAATCGATGATTAATCATATTAGTATTTTTGGCAAATTTTGGGTATTTTCGGCGAGTTTTGAGTATTCCTGACAATATTTTTCTTAAAATGCATCTTGTAATATATGTAAATAACGACTATAAGTCATTAAAAACTAGTTTACGACGAGTTTTGGGTATTTCTGACAAATTTGCAAGTTTTTGGCAAGTTTGATCGTCGTTGACAGATTTACACAAATCAAAAATATTGGTGGCCTAATAGCTCCTAAGCAACAATTAATTGACCTTGTAAGCTTTTTTTTAATAACACTACTAAGAGCATGGGGTGTGGTGGCACACTCAAACCTCTTCATTTGGGCCCCAGTTGTGTCACATCACTCCAATACACTCACTTAAAAATACTCCCAAATCACAACTAACTCAAACCTCTTCATTTGGGCCCCACCCACCCACTTAAAAACACAAACACAAACACAAAAGAAACAAATTATCAGAAAAGTGGTTTGTCTTCTAGTGTGTCGTTGTAGTGGAGAGGTGCTGAGTGGCGAATGGAGATGGTATGGTGGCGGAGGGCGGCGAGTTCCGGCGAGGGTGCCACGTTGGAGTGGCGAGGCGCCCTCGTTGTGATACTCCATGCTCTAAGATGTATGAGTTTTATATATGTTGATTGATATGATTTAAAGGATTATCATCATCTTGTGTGATGGTGATTCGAAATTGGACTAGTTGTTAACATAAGGTAAGGTATGGTGGGCCGGGCCAGGATGCACAAACACAATTGGAATTCTACCTCTTTGTTTCGTGGCTGACTCTACAATATGATGTGACCTATAATGGACTCGAATGGTCTAAATCATGGCCCACATTCTAATCTTTGGTCGCAAAATATTATCCTTATTCCGTCACAAAATAAATGTCCACGAGAATTCACAACTCCATTATTAACAGATCAAATATCATTTTCACTCACCAAACTATATTTTAATTGGTTGATACGAAATGATCATTTACATTAGACATTTTAAAATGAAAATATAAACTTTTATTTTAGAACCGAAGGAGTAACCTCTTTTTGATATTAACGAAATCCTTTAGCCTCCTTCTTAAATTTAAGATTAGGTTTCGGGAGTGGAGTCTTGGCTCGGCTCGTCTCACTTCAGGTGGTGCTCTTCTGGGTCAGAAAAGTTGACGGAGTTATTTCTTGTGGGGTGCACAATAACTGGTGCAAAAAAGACACCTATGGTCAGAGTGTTCCCACCAATCTATTTTTTTTTTAGAACTAAAATTAGGTTTCCATTAATATCAAACATGGGTTATTAACCTATTGGATAGTGGAGACAGAATAAATACGAAACTCTAATAAGCAAGCTAAATATGGTTACGTGCGACAAAAGAACATGTGTAGATTGTTCTAGTTTGTGTCTCAATTCATTCCATTTAATTTTTGAAGTTATTCTGTTCATCATATCTAGCTTATCTTTATAAGTTATTCTTAGCGTGACATCCCTCTCAAAATAGATTATCCATATTATCAAACAATGTTTTTTTGTTATTCATTGGCTATATTTAGGTTGTTGATTCCATTAAGAAATGGCTTGTTCATACTCGTCATCGCCTACATTTAGGGTTGGTTATAAAAAGTGACGTACGTGTATGAAGAATAGTGTTTAGATTTAAAAAAAAAATAGTGGCTTGAAAAATGGATTTCACCACGTATCGACATACATAGCAGTTGGCTTGCTAGTTATTTGGATCTTTCGCACGGTTGACATCAATGGGACCACCCAAATACCCATCCATTAATAATAACATTTGTATCATATCAATTCAATTGCTTGTGGAGGGTATCTCAAAAAGATATTTATAGTCCACGTGTGTTTGTTAAAAGTAGTAGTAACTAACAGAGGTATGTTTGACATGCAGCGATGTGAAGTTTTTTGGAGCGATTAGCGGTGAGTAATGAGCATTTTAATTTTTACTAGTCGTTTGGCTAAGGAGCGGTGAGCTTTCCTATTTATTAAAAATGCTCAATTTTCCAATGCTTCTTTAAGAAGCTGTGAGCGATGAGCAGTGAGCTGCACAACTACTGCTCACAGCTCACAGCTACTGCTCACTACTACAGCTCACAACAACTTTTGCCAAACACACCCTAGGAGTGGGTAGTTATAGTGAGCTGTGAGTAGTAGTCATAACTTATCGTTAATTGTTTTATAGAAAAACATTGAACAAACGAGCATTTTAGAAAAATAGCAAAACTCATCGCTCCTTTATCAAACGACTACTAAAACTCAGAATGTCATTGTTCACAGCTCACCGCTCTAAAATCTTCACACCACTCCGTGCTAAACATACACTGCATATAATTGGGGTATCTCATTTTTTGAAAATCTAATAATCTTAAAACTTAAAAATTATTTAAGGCAACACACGATTTATGAAAACAAACGAATATATAAAAGTTGATTTGAGAATACATTAATGAAAAAAATGATGTAGATGTTTATAATTTAAAAAAACATAACTGCGTTTGATTCACATTGCACACATAGAGGACATTTGCATGTAATTTGTTTTTAGTTATGTACATTCATACCAACAAAAATTAGATACAGAAAGGAAGTATGGAATTTGTCATCTTACATTTAACTATCTATACTATTATAATGGGTGTAGGATATCAACAGAATTTTAAAGCAACATATAGCTATAATAATTTAAGTTAAGTATATTGTGTAACTAAAATATTACTATAAATCTTTGACGCTATAAAATTTTGTTGCTATACACGGGTACTCGTCTAATATTCATTAAAAGGTTATGTGTCTGAATAAATTACAAGAAGGTAATAGGTAACATTGTTTTTTGAAAGGAAAAAAACATGTAATGTGACAATTAAACTGTAAACAATTTGGTGTGTGACCTTTGACAAAATAAACGTACATGCCTCATGTTCTCCAATTGTTATATATTGTGAATATGCACAACAATGCACCCAACGTCGTTAACTTGAATAGTCTAGATTGCGTGAACACGGAAATATATGAAAAACAAAAGTTAAGTGTCTAAGTTGTTGTTAATTATAGTAATTATGAATAAAACCTATAAAACATGTCTTGTAGATAGTTGTACATGCCGGTTCAAAATCATATATTCGTCATGCAGCTTCACACGCGGACAGGTATCTACAATCATAGAAAGCTCTAATCATGTCTTGTTCACATTATGATGTGTTGGTTTTTTCATACAAGTCTCCTTTTTACTCAATCAGAACTTTTGTTTATATAGTTAAACATGTACTTGATTGATCCGGATTGGTTGCACCATTTAACGTGAATGTGACACAATATACAATGCCTATAATTTTGTTTTCATAATGGGTGGCTTATATGATAAAATCTGAAAAATTGAGTGGCCTCAAAATAAATTATTCTTTTGTTTTATAGTTGACATGACAATGCTGTCCAGTAGCTTAACAACCCGTGAAATCACGGATAATTTTTGTTAAAAAAATTAACATTAAAATATATAGATAAATAATCAATAAAATTCGAAACACACAATAGTTAACATAATTTCATTGTTTAAATGATAGGAAAGTGAAAATATAGATTTTGCATGCCGAAAAATAACAAAAATTTAAATAGGCGTATATTGTACGTAATTTATTGTCCATTGCAAGTGTAGTTGAAAAGCGGAGACTAATAAACCATCTTGTCGATAACTTAAGGAGTCTTTATTATTGCATATCCACTTCGATATGATGGATCAAATGGGACATATGTGAAGATAACTTGATAACACTATACAAAAATTAGCTTAAATACCCGTGAAAGCACGGGTATTTAAGAAAAATAGAAAAAGTTTATGATTAAACATAAATCGGTAAACCATAAACTATAGGTACGATAATTTCATGAAGGAAACAGAAATGGTTTGCCAACGAAAGTCTATTTTTGTCTATCCGTTGTGTACTTGGAACACAAAGAATGATATGCCAACTTGTCTTATAAATGAGGTGTCTTTTTGAATGCATCTACACTCATATATGTTGGATAAAAAGGTGAATATGTAAATTTTAGTTGATAACACACTATTCGTACTTTTAGGTTTAACACTCTCGGGGTGAATTGATCATTCGATATCCTTCCCTTTAGGAGGACAAAACAGAATAGTAATAAAAATTAAATTAGATATTCTTTGTAGATAACGTTTGTTGCAAGATTTGTCATGTTATTATCTTCATCACAAATAACAATCTACTGACAAACGATAACATATGTTTGTCTGTTTGTAACAAAACGTGACAAATACAAACTAACCTTTGGAAGCAATCGGTCCTAACCTTTGTTTGTTATAATATCATTTGATTTGCATATGATTTGGTGGATGGTTGTGTGCTGCCAACACCCCATCACACATTTGCTTTGGTATATCTGGATTATGCAGTTCAGATGTACAATTAGATACGATATGTATTATTTGGTCTAAGCATGTGGTATGTGTTAGACATATGTTTCGGGCTCGTGGGGCATTTTCTATACGATTCACTTGATTATCCATTTCGTTAAGCGCTTATGAAATATGACATATTTGTTTACCATTTTATTGCGGTCACATTTCATTTATTTGTGCATACTATCATATTTGTTTTGTTTGCATATGTTCACTAAGCTATTTAGCTCAACCACATTTATTTTATTTGCAACTGCTTCTCAAGGAATTTTGGGATACGAGTGAAGAGCGCATAAGAGCTCATATTGAACCATCTTGAGAGACTAGCATACCACATCTACAGTGTCAGTTATTTAGACATTGGATTTCTTTGGTGAATTTTGCCAAATCACTTTATTAGTAAATCTTCTGCTTGCATTTTCATTTTGGTTATGTAAGTGTGACATTCACCCTTTCTGATACATACCTGCCTATACTTATTAGATGATATATTAGTAAGCCAAAGACCATTTTGTAAGCTTAAGGTTCATTGGGGTTTTAGGTTATTTGCATTATAAAATAGTCAGTCAATAAAACATAATATATACGGGGTTTGGACATTCAACATAGTATCAAAGCGGGCCTGATCCAAACCTAAGTGGCTATGTAGAGCCACCACCTCTATATCGTCCCGTCAAATCTTCCAATCTACAACCCTAAATCTACATATCTCCACAAAGTATATCACAAAAGTTTTATTTTCCTTATTGCTACCTTGCTTATTATACCTACCCTACATCCAAGCATGTATAATACCTCACGTCAACATTCCACCAATCTGCTGCCGTATCTTCTGATAAAAAAAAAATTAAAAAAAAAAAATGTTTTGCTTATTTTGTTTTGCTTTGCTAGTTTTGTTTTCGCTAGTGCTGTTTGATTTGTTTCCGCTTAATATCGAATTTCTTTAATAGCAAATTGCTTCAGTGCTTTTGCTTTTGTTGCATGCTTGTGCTGCTTCTTTTTGAAAATTTGTCTTCGCTTGCTGTCGGATGTCTTCATACAAAAATTTATTGTTTTAATGTTTTTAGTTTTTAAATCCAATCCAGCTTTCATGATTATGTTGCTCGATTTACAGGAGAGTATTACATGATATATTAATGGGCCCAAGCCCAATTTGTGAGCTTACGATTCATTAGGGTTTTAGGTTTTGCATAATAAATAGTCAAATCAATAAAACATAATGCATACGGGGTTTCTACATTCAACAATACCAATGTCGAAAAACGAACGATATAAAGTGAATAAAGTATAAGAAATTGCATGAAGAAGCAGGAAAAGATATGGAACGAGGTTTTGGCGAGATAAAGAAAAAGAGGGCTATAATAAAAGATTCCCGCCTGGCCGATGATTCTTAAGAAAATAACGGATATTATGTACACATGTATCATATTACATAATATGATTATAAAGCAATTGAAGGCAATCTTTCTTAACTTTTATCCAGATGAGCAACATGGTGATGATGATCTCGTACGAACACATGAAGAAATATTACAAGTTGTTAGCGATTTAGTCAATGATGAAACTCATCTAAGCCTAAAAACCGACTTAATTGAACACATTTGACGTCGAACAAATGCATAATAATTTGTAGATTTATTTTATTTTGAATTTTAGTCGTAATATTTTTATTTTATTTGAATTATCAATGTAATGTGATTTAATTATTAATGAAAATTAAATTTTAGTTATTAAAAAAAATAAAAAAAAAAATATAGAACTTGATTATAAAGTTAGTTGTCCTTATTACACCATGTTAGTGATGAAGTTAGCTGTGAAAAGAAAAAACTGTCAGTGACACCAAGATAACAGAGAAGCCGGTTGTGAAGTTAGTTGGTTATAAAGAGTGACTACGTAGTTATACTAAAAACCAAAGTGTGTATGGACAGAGATAGAAGCAAAAAGCTGAAAAATGGGTTTCACCGCGTATCGACATAGATAGCGGTTGGCTTGCTAGTTAATTGGATCTCTCACATCCATGGGACTACTAAAAATACCCCTCCATGACACGGTATCATATCATCAAATCATGTGAAATGAATATGAATATAAAAATTGACTTGAGAATATATTAATGTCAAAATGATATAGATGTTTATAATTTAGAAAAACTATAATTGCGATTGATTCACACTTCACATATAAAAGACATTTGCATATAATTAATTTTTATTTTGGTTAAGTATACTATGTAACTAAAATATTCTATAACTCTTTAACGCTATAAAATTTCGTTGCTATACACGAGTACTCGTTTAATATTTATTAATATTCATTATGAGGTTATGTGTCTAGATAAATTAACAAACAATAAAGAATGTAATAGGTAACATTGTTTTTTGAAAGGAAAAAAACATGTAATGTGACAATTAAATTGTAAACAATTTGGTGTGTGACTTTTGACAAAATAAACGTACATGCCTCATGTTCTCCAATTGTTATATATTCTGAATATGCACAGCAATGCAACCAACGTCGTTAACTTCAATAGTCTAGATTGCGTGAACACCGAAACATACGAAAAACAAAAGTTAAGTGTCTAAGTTGTTGTTAATTACAGTAATAAAATATGAGTAAAACCTGTAAAACATGTCTTGTAGATAGTTGTACATACCAGTTCAAAATCATATATTCGTCATGCAGCCTCACACGCAGACAGGTATCTACAATCATAGAAAGCTTTAATCATGTCTTGTTCACATTATGATGTGTTGGCTTCTTCATACAAGTCTCCTTTTTACTCTATCAGAACTTTTGTTTATATAGTTAAACATGTACTTGATTGATCCGGTCTGGTTGCACCATTTAACGTGAATGTGACACAATATACAATGTCTATAAATTTGTTTTCATAATGGGTGGCTTATATGATAAAATCTGAGAAATTGAGTGGCCTCAAAATAAATTATTCCTTTGTTTTACAATTGGCATGACAATACTGTTCAGTAGCTTAACGACCCGTGAAATCACGGATAATTTTTGTTAAAAAAAAGTAACAATAAAATATATAGATAAATAACCACTAAAATTCGAAACACACAATAGTTAACATAATTTCGTTGTTTAAATGATAGCAAAGTGAAAAGATAGATTTTGCACGCCGAAGGAAAATAACAGATTTATTTATTTTATTTTTATTAAAATTCTGTTATTTTCCGTCGGCATGCAATTTATTGTCCATTGTAGTGTAGTTGAAAAGCGGAGACTAATAAACCATTTTGTCGATAACTTAAGGAGTCTTTATTATTGCATATCCACTTCGATATGATGGATCAAATGGGACACATGTGAAGATAACTTGATAACACTATACAAAAATTAGCTTAAATACCCGTGAAAGCACGGGTATTTAAGAAAAATAGAAAAAGTTTATGATTAAACATAAATCGGTAAACCATAAACTATAGGTACGATAATTTCATGAAGAAACTAGAAATGGTTTGCCAACGAAAGTCTATTTTTGTCTATCTGTTGTGTACTTGGAACGCAAAGAATGATATGCCAACTTGTCTTATACATGAGGCGTCTTTTTAAATGCATTTACACTCAAATGTTGGATCAAAAAGGTGAATATGTAAATTTTAGTTGATAACACAACATTCGTTCTTTTTAGGTTTAATACTCTCGAGGTGAATTGATCATTCGATATCCTTCCTTTTATGAGAGGACAAAACAGAATAGTAAGAAAACTTAAATTATATATTCTTTGTAGATAACGTTTGTTGCAAGATTTATCATGTTATTGTCTTCCTCAAAATAACAATCTATTGAAAAACGATAGCACGTGTTTGTCTATTTGTGAAAACAAAACGCGACAAATACAAACTAACTTTTGAAAGCAATCGGTCCTAACCTTTGTTTGTTATAATATCATTTTGATTTGGATATGATTTGGTGGATGGTTGTGTGCTGCCAACACCCCATCACACATTTGTTTTGGTATATCTGGATTATGCAGTTCACATGTACAATTAGATATAATATATATTATTTGGTTTAAGCATGTGGTATGCGTTAGACATATGTTTCGGGCTCGTGGGTCATTTCCTATATGATTCGCTTGATTACCCATTTCGTTAAGCGCTTATGAAATATGACATCTTTGTTGACCAGTTTATTGTGGTCACATTCCATTTATTTCTGCATACTATCATATCTGTTTTGTTTACATATGTTCACTAAGCTATTTAGCTCAACCGCATTTATTTTCTTTGCAGCTGCTGAGTGAAGAGTGCATAGAAGCTCATATTGAACCATCTTCAGAGACTATCATACCACATCTACAGTGTCAGTTATTTAGACATTGGATTTCTTTGGTGAATCCTGCCAAACCATTTTGTTAGTACATCTTCCGCTTGCATTCATTTTGGTTATGTAAGTGTGACATTTGCCCTATCTGGTATATTAGGAAGCCAAAGCCCAATTTGTAAGCTTAAGGTTCATTGGGGGTTTAGGTTATTTGCATTATAAATAGTCAGTCAATAAACATAATATATACGGGGTTTCGACATTCAATATAGTATCAGAGTGGGCCTGATCCAGACCTAAGTGGCTACGTAGAGCCGCCGCCTCTATGTCGTCCCATCAAATCTTCCAATCTACAACCCTAAATCTACATATCTCCACAAAGTATATCACAAAAGTTTTCTTTTCCTTGTTGCTAACTTGCTTGTTATACCTACCCTACATCCAAGCATTTATAATACCTCACGTCAACATTCCACCAATCTGCTGCCGTATCTTCTGATTAAAAAAAAATGTTTTGCTTATTTCGTTTTGCTTTGCTGGTTTTGTTTTCGCTAGTGTTGTTTGATTTTTTCAGCTTAATATTGGATTTGTTCAATAGCAAATTACTTTAGCGCTTTTGATTTTGTTGCATGCTTGTGCTGCTTCTTTTTGAAAATTTATCTTTGCTTGCTGTCGGATGTCTTCATAATTTTTTTTATTGTTTTAATGTTTTTAGTTTTTCAATCCAATCCGAGCTTTCACGATTATGTTGCTCGGTTTACAGGAGAGTATTACATGATATATTAGTGAGCCCAAGCCCAATTTATGAGCTTATGATTCATCAGGGTTTTAGGTTTTGCATAATAAATAGTCAAATCAATAAAACATAATACCTACGGGATTTCTACATTCAACAATACTAATGTCGAAAAACGAATGATATAAAGCGAATAAGGTATAAGAAATTGCATGAAACAGCAATAAAAGATGTGGAACGACCGTTTGGCGAGCTAAAGAAAAAGAGAGTTATAATAAAAAAAATCTAGCATGACCGATGACTTTTAAGAAAATAACGAATATAATGTACACATGCATCATATTACATAATATGGTTATAAAGACAAAGAGAAGGCAATCTTTCTTAACTTTTATCCAGAGGAGCAACATGAATATGATGATCTCATACGAACGCATGAAATAACGTTACAAGTTGTTAGCGATTTAGTCAATAAGGAAACTTATCTAAGCCTTAAAGCCGATTTAGCGGAATACATTTGACGTCGAACAAATGCATACTAATTTGTAGGTTTATTTTATCTGAAATTTTATAGTAATGTTTTTATTTTATTTGAATTATCAATGTAATGTGATTTAATTATTAATGAAATATTAATTTTAATACTAAAAAAAAAATGAAAAAAAAAAAAAAGTAGTTGATCACGAATTTGGTTGTTCTTATTATACTAAATTGGTGATGAGAAATTGATTGTGAGAAGAGAAAACTGTTGTGACATTGAGATGACGGCTTTGAAGTTAGTTCGTTATAAAGAGTGGCTACGTAGTGTCGTAGTTATACTAAAAACCAAAATGTGTATGGACAAAGATAAAAGCTAAAAGCTGAAAAATGGGTTTCACTGTATAGCGGTTGGCTTGCTAGTTAATTGGATCTCTCAATCCATGGGACCACTAAAATACCCTCCATTAATAATAACTGATGCGGTGTGACCCGACCTGCGAAGAAGACTAAGTTGAAACCGAATCTTT
This sequence comes from Chrysanthemum seticuspe, assembly GCA_019973895.1. Classification (NCBI taxonomy): domain Eukaryota; kingdom Viridiplantae; phylum Streptophyta; class Magnoliopsida; order Asterales; family Asteraceae; genus Chrysanthemum; species Chrysanthemum seticuspe. Next base: position 359,876,220 of record BPTQ01000005.1, on the reverse strand, counting down.
ATCTCATTTATTTAAATGATTTGATTGCATTATCTATATTTAGGTTTGATTTGTGTCTATCTTTAATTAATTATGTTGCCTAATTTTAAGGCTTATTTGCTATCCAAGTTTCATGCCTAACTTGTAGTTAGGAGCTTATTTATATGGTTTCACGGATTCTAATTTGAGGGAGGTTTATTATTAAGTTTATATGAAAATTGACTTTTGTCAAGAAACCGTGATGGTTTTCGGTCTTTTGATTAATCTTTAGTCTTGAGCCATTTGAATGCTTACGTAACTGCATCATTTCGTTTCAGAGCTTTGGTTTTCAAATGGCTCTACGTGGAAGAGAAGACACTTTTGCTTGTAGATTCGCCGACCGAGGCAACAACGAAGTTATTCCCCGACCACGTGCTCATGGTAAAGGTCAACTTTCTGCTCACAGAATCGCCGACCGAGGCAGTGGTGGTGTTGATCACGACCCATGGGATCTCAAGATTAAGCGACTACGCCAACGAGTCCGTAATCTTGAAATACAACACGAGATCAGGCAGATCCAGAAAAGGATCCGAGAGATTGAGTTGCAACAGGAGATGATAAGGAAGGAAACCGAATCAGGATACATCGTTCGGGACGATGTGAACGAGGAGGAGGAGTATCCTTCTTTTAATTCCTACTATCCAGTTTTTTTTTGAGGAAGACACACTAAGATTTGATGAAGATGAGGAGGAGTTTGGCTATATTTCTCCTCCCGTGTTTGATTCATATGAGGACGACGAAGTGGTTTCGTTAGGTATCTATCATGTGTCACCTGTGTTTGATGAATCTGAGGACGAAGAAGAGGTGTCGTTAGATAGCGGTGATGATGCGTTGGGTGTGGAAGTGATTAACAGAGGTAATGTGAATGTTGATGGTGTCCACGTTATGGGATCCGAATCTTATGGTATTCAAATTCAAAAGATGGATATACTTCCATTAAAAGTTGTTGGTAATTCCAAACTTTATGGGCTTGCTCGTGTAGAAGATGTCACAATTAATAAAGATGATTTAAGCATAGATGAGCATGCGTTTAAGTCGGCTGGTCCATTTGGTGATATGAATTTTAACAAGCATGTAGAAATTAAGACAAGTGGGTCGATTAGGAATAATAAAATTGTTAGGGAGGCCAGCATGGAACATGGGACGATTCAAAAGAAACCACAATTGAAAAAGAGAAGACACGATGTGCCTTTTGACCCAGGTGGGTGTGGTTATGATCCGAAGACAAAACTCGAGGACGAGTTTTTTTCGAAAAGGGGGAGAATGATGCGGTGTGACCCGACCTGCGAAGAAGACTAAGTTGGAACCGAATCTTTATCTCATTTATTTAAATGATTTGATTGCATTATCTATATTTAGGTTTGATTTGTGTCTATCTTTAATTAATTATGTTGCCTAATTTTAAGGCTTATTTGCTATCCAAGTTTCATGCCTAACTTGTAGTTAGGAGCTTATTTATATGGTTTCACGGATTCTAATTTAAGGGAGGTTTATTATTAAGTTTATATGAAAATTGACTTTTGTCAAGAAACCGTGATGGTTTTCGGTCTTTTGATTAATCTTTAGTCTTGAGCCATTTGAATGCTTCCGTAACTGCATCATTAACAATGTGTCATATCATCAAATCATATGAAATGAATATGAATATAATCAAATAATATAGTGTGGATTGTCCTAGTTTGTGTCTCTATTCATGCCATTTAACTTTATTAGATACACTATTAATTTTTGAGGTTATTCTTTTCTTCATATATATCTATCTTATCTCTATAAGTTATTCCTAACTTGACCTCCCTTTCAGGGTGATGGCATTCATGTCATCCATACCTCACCTATACCTCACTACTCACCAATAATATCATTCCACATAATCTCATACCTCATCATATTTTACAAGTGGCAACCATGATTACATACCTCACTCAATTTTATTTTAATATTTCATTAATATTTGTGCTTCACCATGCCATGCCAATTCGGTAATACATACCGATTGGATCCCAAACCGAACCATACCTCACTCGAAGCAATGGTGTTGCCGCACGGTATGAGCTCATACCGAGCCATACCTTGCACCATTGCCACTACCCTCACTCATTTTATCAAAAAATATTTTTTTGTTATTCATTGGCTATATTTAGGTTGTTGATTCCATTAAGAAATGGCATGTTCATACTCGTCATATTTAGTGCCTCGAAAATGCTTTTTGATCTCAAACTTGTTTGACGTGTGATTTTATACTAATTTACTATAGGTTGGTTATAAAAAGTGACTACATATAGTCATACGAAAAACCAAAAAAGGCGACGTACGTGTATATGAAGAACAGTGTTTAGATTTTTTTAAAAAATGTAGTGGCTTGAAAAATGGGTTTCACCACGTATCGACATACATAGCAGTTGGCTTGCTAGTTATTTTGGATCTTTCACACGGTTGACATCAATGGGACCACCCAAATACCCTTCCATTTTTTTTTTTTTTTTTTTTTGAACAAAGGCTACATTTCATTTCAAACCCCACAAATGGAGGAAGATACAAACCCCACAAAAGGAGGAAGATTCAACATAACAAGTTACATCGAAACATAACAAGTTAAGCCAAACAAGACATACACCATAATAGATTGACAGCCAACAGCAACACCATTCAAAGGTGGGGGAAATCACCCGAGTGAGCTAGACTGATACAACCATATAAGGCGTAGCTTGACAAAATACAACAAGTGCAAAATACATACAAAGAAGATAAAACAAGGCATCCATAAAGGAGCCATACAAAAGCCTAACAGATCTAAAATCAAACCTCTTCGCAGCAGCAAGCCGGCGATAACGGACCACAACAGATCTGAGCAGAAGAGGCCGGATGCCATCGGATCTGAGCAGAATCAGCAGTGGCAGCAGCGACAACAGCGGCATCGGAGGAGGTGACAGATCTGTAGGCAAACCCTTTATTAAAAGAAAGAGAAGAAAAGATCCGGACGGCCGGTCGAAACCGACCGCCGGAGAAATGATTGGATTTTTTGGTGGATGAGTTTTTAGAGAGATGGAGGAGAAATTGTTTTTAGAGAGAGAGAGTTCACTTATACCCTTCCATTAATAATAACATTTGTATCATATCAATTCAATTACTTATGGAGGGTATCTCAAAAAGATATTTATACTACATGTGTGTTTGTTAAAAGTAGTAGTAAGTAACAGAGGTATGTTTGACATGCAGCGGTGAGTAATGAACATTTTAATTTTTACTAGTCGTTTGGCTAAGGAGCGGCGACCTTTCCTATTTATTAGAAATGCTCAATTTTCCAATGCTTCTTTAAGAAGCTGTGAGCGGTGAACAGTGAGCTGCACATCTACTGCTCACAGCTCACAACTACTGCTCACTACTACAGCTCACAACAACTTTTGCCAAACACACCCTAGGAGTGGGTAGTTATAGTGAGCTGTGAGTAGTAGTCATAACTTATCGTTAATTGTTTTATAGAAAAACATTGAACAAACGAGCATTTTAGAAAAATAGCAAAGCTCATTGCTCATTTACCAAACGATTATTAAAAATCAAAATGTCATTGTTCACAGCTCACCTCTCCAAAAGTTTCACACCGCTCTGTGCCAAACATACCCTGCATATAATTGGGATATCTCAATTTTTGAAAATCTAATAATCTTAAACTTAAAAATTATTTAAGGCAACACACAATTTATGAAAACAAACAAATATATAAAAGTTGATTTGAGATTACATTAATGAAAAAAATGATGTAGATGTTTATAATTTAAAAAAACATAACTGCGTTTGATTCACATTTCACACAGAGGACATTTGCATGTAATTTGTTTTTAGTTATGTACATTCATACCAACAAAAATTAGATACAGAAAGAAAGTATGGAATTTGTCATCTTACATTTAACTATCTATACTATATATAATGGGTGTAGGATATCAACAGAATTTAAAGCAACATATAGTTATAATAATTTAAGTTAAGTATATTGTGTAACTAAAATATTATTATAAATCTTTTACGCTATAAAATTTCGTTGCTATACACGGGTACTCGTCTAATATTCATTAAAAGGTTACGTGTCTGAATAAATTACAAGAATGTAATAGGTAACATTGTTTTTTGAAAGGAAAAAAACATGTAATGTGACAATTAAACTGTAAACAATTTGGTGTGTGACCTTTGACAAAATAAACGTACATGCCTCATGTTCTCCAATTGTTATATATTGTGAATATGCACAACAATGCACCCAACGTCGTTAACTTGAATAGTCTAGATTGCGTGAACACGGAAATATATGAAAAACAAAAGTTAAGTGTCTAAGTTGTTGTTAATTACAGTAATTATGAATAAAACCTATAAAACATGTCTTGTAGATAGTTGTACATACCGGTTCAAAATCATATATTCGTCATGCAGCTTCACACGCAGACATGTATCTACAATCATAGAAAGCTTTAATCATGTCTTGTTCACATTATGATGTGTTGGTTTCTTCATACAAGTCTCCTTTTACTCTACCAGAACTTTTGTTTATATAGATCCGGTCCGGTTGCACCATTCAACGTTAACGTGACACAATATACAAAACATATAAATTTGTTTTCATAATGGGTGGCTTATATGATAAAATCTGAAAAACTGAGTGGCCTCAAAATAATTTATTCCTTTATTTTACAATTGACATGACAATACTGTCTAGTAGCTTAACGACCCGTGAAATCATGAATAATTTTTGTTAAAAAAATTCACAATAAAATATATAAATAAATAACCAGTAAAATTCGAAACACACAATAGTTAACATAATTTCATTGTTTAAATGATAGCAAAGTGAAAATATAGATTTTGCATGCCGAAAAATAACAAAAATTTAAATAGGCGTATATTGTACGTAATTTATTGTCCATTTCAAGTGTAGTTGAAAAGTGGAGACTAATAAACCATCTTGTCGATAACTTAAGGAGTCTTTATTATTGCATATCCACTTCGATATGATGGATCAAATGGGACATATGTGAAGATAACTTGATAATACTATACAAAAATTAGCTTAAATACCCGTGAAAGCACGGGTGATGCGCTCCCGAACAGTCAAGTTTTCTCACGCAAACCGGCCACTTGTGGATGGCCGACCGTAAGAAACTTAAAACGGCTCAGGAACGAACTCAATGAAGATCTGAGGAGTATAGTGTTTCCCCGGGTCGTTATGTCCCAGCGAGCTATGCAATGGATCACCAAACGTATAGTGATCGAGAGATTTGGACGAAAAAAGGGATTTGAATTGATTATAACTACAGAAAAAGCCAACAAATTACAGAGGCTTAAATGCAAATTAAAGAAAGTTAAAAAGATAAAAAATATTAAATAAACGCTATCACTATTTTTAAAATTGATGAACGTTTAAAACTTAAAACTTACGTTTAAATAAAATTACGTAAACGTACAAAATAAAAAGTGAGATCTAAGAAATAAAAGTCCTAAAAATATGAAAATTATATTTTTACAAACCTATTGATAAAAGAAAATTATTGGAAAAATAAAATTATTTTAAAACTATTTATCTAATTATTATTAATTAAAAACTAATTTTAACTATTTAATAATAACCTAAAATACAAGAAAATATGAAATAAAGCTAGGAAAATAAAATTTTGACTTGGAAAAATCTAAAATAACAAAAGAGAATTTTCAAAACTATTTTTGTATTTTTCTGATTATTTTTCTATTTTCTATGAATTAAAAACTATTTAAAACTACTTAAATTACTTAAAAATACAAATTTAACTAAGAAAAATCTAGAAAAATATTTTTTTTGTCTTTTTATATTTATCTTAACTTAAGAAAAATGAAAAATTATTTTTTTGAAACTTTTCTTAATTAATTGTATTAAATGCTAATTAAAAATGCTTAAAAACCAATTTAAATCAAGAAAAATACCAAACAGGCTTGGAAAAATATGAAAATTTCAGGAAAAGCTTAAAATAATATTAGGAATCTAGGAAAAATGGAAAAACAAGGTTTTGTGTGGAGGAATTGGAAACTGAAGTGCAAAGTGCTAAGAAATAAGCACTTGGAATAAGCTAGTGGAGACCAATAAGCACCAAACCGAAACAGAAGCTTAAATATGATAAAACTACTCTAATGCAACTTAAAACAACAAGTCTTAACCTCTTAATTGCAAATTACCAAGATTTGACTATATGAGCTATAAGTGCAAAAACAGATTTAGGGGTCTACTTTAAGCCCAAGAATAAGCACTCAAATAAGCTAGCAACCAAAAACCAAAGCTTGGAACTTACACTAGACCTGGGTGGGAACATGTAAAACAAAAAACAGACTTAGATGAGCTCAAATGAGCTTTGCACAAGCTCTGCAAAACCTGCATAAACCCTGTGCAGGCTCAGTGCCCTGCACATGGCACTTAGTCCCATTTTGACAAGCCCATTAGAAGCTTAAGAAAAATTCACAAAATTTGACAAAAATGAGGATAAGAGAATAGACCTACTGAAGATTTTAAAACCATAAGTTTCACTAAGATTGGCCTAGAAATGAATCCATGAAAATTCTTCCTAGTTGAGCCCAAAACAGGTTTTTCAATGATTTTGACTTTTTGACAAAACTAAAAAATTGACTAACTTGAACTTTGATCTCAATTTAAGGACAGAATATGATGTATTATGATGAAATAAGACTGAAGCAAGCTAGTTCTATGAATTTCAAACACAAAATAAGACTTGGATCTAGCAAAATCCCAACTATTAAGTTATTAAGACAGGTATTATGGGATTTGACTTTTAAGGGTTTGCAGTCACAAGTTAAAGACAGATATGAGTGTAGATGAACTAAGTAAGCCTAGTACAACAAGTCTAAACTACTGAGTAAGCCCCTAGAACAGTTTTGACAGCAAAACCAAACACCACTTTAGACTACTGTTAAGAACTTAAACTGATCCAACCTATTAACTAGCTAAAGCTAATGATCAAACTGAGTTTACTTGACCATAATACAACTATATTAACAGGTTAAAACTAGTGGTGACCACAGATACACAAACAAGCATAAACTGCAAATTGGATTGAAATTGAAAAATGAAATATAAACTCACATAGGTCCAGCTGTTATGCAGGCTAAAACCAAATCCAAAATTACTCTAACATAGTCTAATCTAGCCCAAAATCCAGCTCTGCAACACCATTAACCATTTCTAAGTCCCATTGAGCTTCAGTTGACTTTTGTTGACTATAATTGAAAATTGTTTAAAACTGTAGTGCAAGCTTATCACAAGCTGTATAAAGCTTATTTAAGCTTATTGGAATTTAGAAAGAAGCTATTTAAAGCTTTGAATGTCTGAAATTGAAACTGCAATACTCAACAGTAAACATAAAAGATGAATTCTGACAAAAGCTTGAATTGATACTTTGAAGGCAATTGTAATACACTTAGATAGCTTAGTTTGATACAAATAACTTGAAATTATAACTAAAAACTTATTTAAGACATAATAATTTAAAACACGACATACATTTTTAAAACTAAAACTAACTACTCTCTATTCTTGCTTCTTTAGCTTCCTTTTATACCCCACTCTTCTTCTCTCCTCATTATGAGCTTATCCCACATGTGTTTGAGGCCAATGGATTATTTGGAGTCATCTTGGCCCTCCATTTCATTTTGGCGGGAAAATGAGTTTTTAACAGTTGAGATTGAGTGTGGGAGTAGGAGGTGCATTTAATGCCCTTTGGAGCTGTGTGGAGGTGGGGGGACATGGAGAGTGGATAGGTGAGGAGGGGGGATGGGAAGGAAGAGTGTTGCAGGCTGTTTGTTGAAGAAGACAGGAAAAGGCGCGTGCTTGGTTTGACTGGGATTTTGACTTGGGATTTAATAATGCAAGGGGGGTCAAAATGGTAAGGGTCCAAAAGGTTGGCAGGGTCACAATGGTTGTGATAGGGTCCAAGGGTCAAAAAGGGTTTAATACATAGGGACCTTTGTTGTAAAATCTGAAATTCAAGGGACCATTGCTGCCAATTAAGCAAAGAGGTTTCAAGGGACCAAAAGTGACAATCTCACAAAGTACAAGGACCAAACTTGCCATTCTCCAATTTCCAAGGGCCATTTTTGCCAATTTTGAAACTTGGAGGACCAAACTTGTAATTTTCTCAAACTTTTTATATTTTTCACCAAAGGACTAAATTTGACAACTTATGATTTAAAAAGGACCTTTGGTGATTTTTATTTTGAAATTATGACTCAGGGACTATTTTTGACAATTTTAGAAACTTGGGGGACTGAAACTGCCAATTATGCAAACTTTGCTCATTTTTCATCTGATTTTAAACATTTTGCATCTGAAACATATAAAATGCAATTTTGGAATATTTTCAGTATTTTGATGCATTTCTGAGCATTTTTAGACGTTTTGCAGTTCAGATTGACCCAAAAATGATGAGTATTTACACACTCATCAACGGGTATTTTAGAAAAATAGAAAACGTTTATGATTAAACATAAATCGGTAAACCATAAACTATAGGTACGATAATTTCATGAAGGAAAAAGAAATGGTTTGCCAACGAAAGTCTATTTCTGTCTATTTGTTGTGTACTTGGAACGCAAAGAATGATATGCCAACTTGTCTTATAAATGAGGTGTCTTTTTGAATGCATCTACACTCATATATGTTGGATAAAAAGGTGAATACGTAAATTTTAGTTGATAACACAATATTCATACTTTTAGGTTTAACACTCTCGAGGTGAATTGATCATTCGATATACTTCCCTTTAGGAGGACAAAACAGAATAGTAATAAAAATTAAATTAGATATTCTTTGTAGATAACGTTGGTTACAAGATTTGTCATGTTATTGTCTTCATCACAAATAACAATCTACTGACAAACGATAACATATGTTTGTCTGTTTGTAACAAAACGCGACAAATACAAACTAACCTTTGAAAGCAATCGGTCCTAACCTTTGTTTGTTATAATATCATTTGATTTGGATATGATTTGGTGGATGGTTGTGTGCTGCCAACACCCCATCACACATTTGCTTTGGTATATATGGATTATGCAGTTCAGATGTACAATTAGATACGATATGTATTATTTGGTCTAAGCATGTGGTATGCGTTAGACATATGTTTCGGGCTCGTGGGGCATTTTCTATATGATTCGCTTGATTATCCATTTCGTTAAGCGCTTATGAAATATGACATCTTTGTTTACCAGTTTATTGCGGTCACATTTCATTTATTTGTGCATACTATCATATTTGTTTTGTTTGCATATGTTCACCTAGCTATTTAGCTCAACCACATTTATTTTCTTTGCAACTGCTTCTTAGGGAATTTTGGGATACGAGTGAAGAGCGCATAGGAGCTCATATTGAACCATCTTGAGAGACTAGCATACCACATCTATAGTGTCAGTTATTTAGACATTGGATTTTTTTGGTGAATTTTGCCAAATCATTTTATTAGTAAATCTTATGCTTGCATTTTCATTTTGGTTATGTAAGTGTGACATTCACCCTTTCTGATACATACCTACTTATACTTATTAGATGATATATTAGTAAGCCAAAGACCAATTTGTAAGCTTAAGGTTCATTGGGGTTTTAGGTTATTTACATTATAAAATAGTCAGTCAATAAAACATAATATATACGGGGTTTGGACATTCAACATAGTATCAGAGCGGGCCTGATCCAAACCTAAGTGGCTATGTAGAGCCACCACCTCTATATCGTCCCGTCAAATCTTCCAATCTACAACCCTAAATCTACATATCTCCACAAAGTATATCACAAAAGTTTTATTTTCCTTATTGCTACCTTGCTTATTATACCTACCCTACATCCAAGCATGTATAATACCTCACGTCAACATTCCACCAATCTGCTGCCGTATCTTCTGATAAAAAAAAAAATTAAAAAAGATGTTTTGCTTATTTTGTTTTGCTTTGCTAGTTTTGTTTTCGCTAGTGCTGTTTGATTTGTTTCCGCTTAATATCGAATTTCTTTAATGGCAAATTGCTTCAGTGCTTTTGCTTTTGTTGCATGCTTGTGCTGCTTCTTTTTGAAAATTTGTCTTCGCTTGCTATCGGATGTCTTCATAAAAAAAATTATTGTTTTAATGTTTTTAGTTTTTAAATCCAATCCAGCTTTCATGATTATGTTGCTCGATTTACAGGAGAGTATTACATGATATATTAAGGGGCCCAAGCCCAATTTGTGAGCTTATGATTCATTAGGGTTTTAGGTTTTGCATAATAAATAGTCAAATCAATAAAACATAATGCCTACGGGGTTTCTACATTCAATAATACTAATGTCGAAAAACGAACAATATAAAGCGAATAAGGTATAAGAAATTGCATGATGAAGCGGGAAAAGATATGGAACGAGGTTTTGGCGAGATAAAGAAAAAGAGGGCTATAATAAAAGATTCCCGCATGGCCGATGATTCTTAAAAAAATAACGGATATTATGTACACATGTATCATATTACATAATATGATTATAAAGCAAATGGAAGGCAATCTTTCTTAACTTTTATCCAGATGAGCAATATGGTGATGATGATCTCGTACGAACACATGAAGAAATGTTACAAGTTGTTAGCGATTTAGTCAATGATGAAACTAATCTAAGCCTAAAAACCGACTTAATTGAACACATTTGATGTCGAACAAATGCATAATAATTTGTAGATTTATTTTATTTTGAATTTTAGTCGTAATATTTTTATTTTACTTGAATTATCAATGTAATGTGATTTAATTATTAATGAAAATTTAATTTTAGTTATTAGAAAAAATAAAAAAAGATAGAACTTGATTATAAAGTTAGTTGTATTTATTACACCAAGTTAGTGATGAAGTTAGTTGTGTAAAGAAAAAACTGTTAGGCTATGCACAGAGGGGTCGGTTGAGGTGGGTTGAGGGGCTCGGTTGAGGTGGGTTATCCTATTGTGGGAAGAAGGTTGATGGTCGGTTGAGCAAAAGGTTGTGCCAATCTCGGTTGAGCTAACAACCGACTAGGAAACACATAAAGCTCCATATTTTGTATTGTTTGGGGATTAAAAAAAATAAAAAAATAACTTGGTCACCACTGTGGCAACTAGGTCGTCGTCAAGTCGTCGGAAAAAAAAGCTGATGTGGCACCGACGAACTAGGTCGCCATTGTGCATAGCCTTAGTGACACCGAGATAACAGAGAAGCCGGTTATGAAGTTAGTTGGTTATAACTAAAAACCAAAATGTGTATGGACAAAGATAAAAGCAAAAAGCTGAAAAATGGGTTTCACCGCGTATCGACATACATAGCGGTTGGCTTGCTACTTAATTGGATCTCTCACATCCATGGGACCACTAAAATACCCCTCCATAACACAGTATCATATCATCAAATCATATGAAATGAATATGAATATAAAAATTGACTTGAGAATATATTAATGTCAAAATGATATAGATGTTTATAATTTAGAAAAACTATAATTGCGATTGATTCACACTTCACATATAAAAGACATTTGCATATAATTAATTTTTATTTTGGTTAAGTATACTATGTAACTAAAATATTCTATAACTCTTTCACGCTATAAAATTTCGTTCCTATGAACGGGTACTCGTTTAATATTTATTAATATTCATTATGAGGTTATGTGTCTAAATAAATTTACAAACAATAAAGAATGTAATAGGTAACATTGTTTTTTGAAAGGAAAAAAACATTTAATGTGACAATTAAATTGTAAACAATTTGGTGTGTGACTTTTGACAAAATAAACGTACATGCCTCATGTTTTCCAATTGTTATATATTTTGAATATGCACAACAATGCAACCAACGTCGTTAACTTGAATAGTCTAGATTGCGTGAACACCGAAATATATGAAAAACAAAAGTTAAGTGTAACTTATTAATTACAGTAATAAAATATGAATAAAACCTATAAAACATGTCTTGTAGATAATTGTACATACCGGTTCAAAATCTTATATTCGTCATGCAGCCTCACACAGACATGTATCTACAATCATAGAAAGCTTTAATCATGTCTTGTTCACATTATGATGTGTTGGTTTCTTCATGCAAGTCTCCTTTTACTCTATCAGAACTTTTGTTTATTTAGTTAAACATATACTTGATTGATCCGGTCCGGTTGCACCATTCAACATTAATGTGACACAATATACAATGCCTATAAATTTGTTTTCATAATGGGTGGTTTATATGATAAAATCTGAAAAATTAAGTGGCCTCAAAATAAATTATTCCTTTGTTTTACAATTGACATGACAATATTGTCCAGTAGCTTAAGGACCCGTGAAATCACGGATAATTTTTGTTAAAAAAATTAACAATAAAACATATAGATAAATAACCAATAAAATTCGAAACATACAATAGTTAACATAATTTCATTGTTTAAAATTTAAATGATAGCAAAGTGAAAAGATAGATTTTGCATGCCAAAGGAAAATAACAAAAAATTAAACAGACGTATGTTGTACGTAATTTATTGTCCATTGCAAGTGTAGTTGAAAAGCAGAGACTAATAAACCATCTTTTCGATAACTTAAGGAGTCTTTATTATTGCATATCCACTTCGATATGATGGATCAAATGGGACACGTGTGAAGATAACTTGATAACACTATACAAAAATTAGCTTAAATACCCGTGAAAGCACGGGTATTTAAGAAAAATAGAAAAAGTTTATGATTAAACATAAATCGGTAAACCATAGACTATAGGTACGATAATTTCATGAAGGGAATAGAAATGATTTGCCAACGAAAGTCTATTTTTGTCTATATGTTGTGTACTTGGAACGCAAAGATTGATATGCCAACTTGTCTTATAGATGATGCGTATTTTTGAATGCATCTACACTCAAATATGTTGCATCAAAAAGGTGAATATGTAAATTTTAGTTGATAACACAATATGCGTCCTTTTAGGTTTAATACTCTCGAGCTGAATTGATCATTCAATATCCTTCCTTTTATGAGAGGACAAAACATAAATGGAAGAAGAATTAAATTAGATATTCTTTGTAGATAACGTTTGTTGTAAGATTTGTCATGTTATTGTCTTCCTCACAAATAACAATCTACAGATAAACGATAACATATGTTTGTATATTTGTCGAAACAAAACGCGACAAATACAAACTAACTTTTGAAAGCAATCAGTCCTAACCTTTGTTCAGTATAATATCATTTGATTTGGATATGCTTTGGCGGATGGTTGTGTGGTGCCAACTCCCCCATCGCACATTTGATTTGGTATATCTGGATTATGCAGTTCACATGTACAATTAGATACGATATATATATATTTGGTCAAGCATCGGCATGCGTTAGACATATGTTATTGGGCTCGCGGAGCATTTCCTATATGATTCGCTTGATTACCCATTTCGTTAAATGCTTATGAATTTTGACATTTTTGTTGAGCAGATCTTTATGTTATAGACTTTGTATTTCTTAGTAATTGGTGAATTTTGCCAAACCATTTTATTAGTAAAGTCTTCTGCTTGCATTCATTTTGGTTATGTAAGTGTGACATTCGCTCTTTCGGGGCGGGGTGTTACAGACCTACTAATACTTATTAGATGATATATTAGTAAGCTCAAGCCCAATTTATAAGCTTAGGGCTCATTGGGGTTTTAGGCTATTTGCATTATAAATATTTAGTTAATTAAACATAATACATACGGGGTTTCTACATTCAACATAGCATCAGGGTGGGTCTGATCCAAACCTAGGTGGCTACATAGAGCCATTGTCTCTATGCATGCCGTCCCGTCAAATCTTCCAATCTACAACTCTAAACCTACATATCATCACAAAGTATATCACAAAAGTTTCTTTTCCTTGTTGCTACCTTGCTTGTTATATCAACCTCACATACAAGCATGTATAATACCTCACGTCAACATTCCATTAATCTGTTGCCATATCTTTTGATAAATTTTTTTTTGCTTATCTCGTTTTACTTTGCTGGTTTTGCTTTCGCTAGTGATGTTTGAAAATTTGTTTCCGTTTGATAACGGATTTCTTCAACAACAAATTACTTTAGTGCTTTTGATTTTGTTGCATGCTTGTGCTGCTGTGTTTGAAGATTTATCTTCGTTTGCTGTCGGATGTCTTCATTATAAAATTATTATTGTTTTAATGTTTTTAATTTTTCAATCAAATCCGAGCTTTCGTTATTTCGCTGTTTGGATTGCAAGAGAGTATTAGATGATATATTAGTGAGCCCAAGCTCAATTTGTGAGCTTATCATTAATGGGAAGTGATTTGCACACTCTAAAATAGAGTGTTTCGACATTTATACTCTCACATTACCTTTACTAATTTTTACCTTGTGAGGGTATAAATTTCAAAACACTCTTCAAAACACTCTATTTTAGAGTGTTCCAATCAATCTTAAGAGTGTGCAAATCACCTCTCATTTATTAAGGTTTTAGGTTATTTGCATTATAAATATTCAATCAATAAAAAATAATGCCTACGGGGTTTCTACATTCAACAATACTAATGTCGAAAAATGAATGGTATAAAAGTAAGGTATAAGAAATTGCATGAAGCAGCAAGAAAATATGTGGAACGAGGTTTTGGCGAGCTAAAGAAAAAGAGGGTTATAATAAAAAATTTCCTGCACGGCCGATGACTCTTAAGAAAATAAAAGATATAATGTACACATGCATCATATTACATAATATGATTATAAAGACAAAAGGAGGCAATTTGTCTTAACTTTTATCCATAGGAGGAACATCGTGATGAATCTCGTACAAACGCATGAAGAAACATTACAATCTGTTAGCGATTTAGTTAAATGAGAAAACTCATTTGAGCCTTAAAGCTGATTTAGCGGAACACATTAGACATCGAACAAATACACACTAATTTGTTGTTTCATTATATTTATATTTTTATTGTAATATTTTTATTTTATTTGAATTATCAATGTAATGTGATTTAATTATTAATGAAGTATTCATTTTAATACTAAAAAAAAAGAAAATGAAAAAAAAAATAAATAGTAGTTGATCACGAAGTTGGTTGTTCTTATTACACTACTAGGCGAGTATCCGCGCCTAGCGGCAGCTGTTTTTAGCGTCAGATAATTAATGATTTGTGATATTGTGGTGAGTGTTTTATGTAGCGTTTAAAATAGATCGTGAACCAATGAAATGCAATTGCAAACGGTTGTACTATACGATAATTAAAGTCTAGACAAAATTCTTAACATCTACAGTATCAAACAACATATAAAATCATTTAATGAAAATGAAAGTAAACATTACATCAGTTATGAGATAAAAAACTAACAACACACGTTATTTGTCGTGTAAAAACTAATAAGGATGGGATTAATGGTGACCAAAATTAGCGTGAATATGATTAGCCCAAAATAAAATAAAAATTGGCTAATTTTGTAAAAGATTTGGGCACATTTAGCCCCATCTTTTTTTTTTGAAATGAGCGTATTTAGCCTATTGAAAAGTTAAATGTGCACTAATGGGCACATATTTTCTCGTAATTGTAAAACATTATAATCGTTTTTGAAGAAAAACTTATAGACAATATATTTATATAGCGACAGATCGTTTTGTGTTAAAAAAAAAGTTTATAGGTTCTAAACGAAAAATAATAAAAGTTTGAAGATCTGGGGATTAAACATATCGTTTTGAAACCCGGTTCGACCCGGGTGGTTCAACCGGTTGAACCGTTTCCGTCGAAAAACGGGTCGATTTAAACCGAGTCAATATGACAGGTTGGGTCAAAACGGGTCAAATTAAACAGGGTCAACCCACAGGGTTTGAAGCGTACTGGGTCAACCCGGTTTTCGATATGTGTTAATAGTTTCAAATTTTTACTTTTTTGTTTTTCCTTTATATATAATATAGCAGGGTACCCGCGCGTTGCGGCGGCGAGTACCCTGTGACGATTAACCGGAGAAATAGATCTCGATGAGACCTGATTCACTAGTTTGTATCGGTTTTAATGGGTCCTCTCTAGTTCGTTTCCAGATGGCTGTTATTGGTTAGCCGAACCGATGGCGACACCGGTTTCCGGTTGAACCCGTTGGTCCGGTCCGATTTTTAAAACTATATGTACCATCAACTTGTTAGCTTGTATGAAGCTTTGTGTGTTTTATTAATTTGTATAATGTGTATAATAACATGTACTTTTCATTTTAGGGTGTTTTAAAAATAACATTAATTAGTGTGTTTAATTATTTTATATTTAGAATTATGTTGTAGCTTGTTTAAATTGTATATTGTGAAAATTTCATTGTATTTTTTAACAAGGGGTGTTTTAATTGTTTGTTTTTAATTTGATAAATATGCTTTTAATTGGTTGTACAATGTGAATAAATTACTGTACTTTTAAGTAATGGGGTGTTTTAATAAGAGTATTAATTACACAAATATATTTCTCTCTCATTTGACCATTAAACTTTTTCACTTTTCCACTTTTTTACTTTGACTGTTTTTCCATTTTATGTAGTATAGATATTGATGATGAGAAGTTGGTTGTGAAGAGAGAAAAATGTTGTGACACCGAGACGGCAGTTATCAAGTTAGTTCGTTATAAAAAGTGACTACATAGTTAAAGTGACCTATATGTAAGATAAAAGCAAAAAGCTGAAAAATGGGTTTCACCGCGTATCGACATACATAGAGGTTGGCTTGCTACTTAACTGGATCTCTCACATCCATGGGACCACTAAAATACCCTCCATTAATAATAACACAGCATCATATCATCAAATCATATGAAATGAATATGAATATAATCAAATAATATGAATAATATCTTAAAATTTAAGAAACAATAAGATATATTAGCTTTATATATATATGATCTTACGCGTTCTCTTCAAAAGTCAAAAGCAACGAATAACTAGCTACCACCTGCAACCATTAATTTCTGTGTTTTCTTTTTTTTATAAACACTTTCACGATCCTTTTGTTTCTTGATCTCCTTTTTATTAGGAGAGCCTTGTTTTTCTTATATATTCTGGCTTGATCATGGAAAACTTGAAAACAGTTTTCCATAGAACACGGTCTAAGAACATACGAGGCTCTTTTCATGGTCTATGTCTCCTCGTATTCATTGTCTTGTGCTTTAAACAACAACCACCAAACAATAGTAATAACAACCGGTTAGCCTTGTCGTCCTCCAGCTTCAATGCTTTGATCATCGAACCAACTGACTGTTCTGGACTTAACCAGCACGAAGGCTACGACAACGAATGCGACTTCTTGCAAGATAATCCGCAATGTCTATCCGGTGGCTATTTTTACTACCTAGAGTTTTTTTACTGCGACTGTGTTAACTATGCGTTTTTCGCGTATATTGCTCTTGGCATATGGCTAGTTGCCTTGTTTTATTTGTTAGGAAACACTTCTGCTGATTACTTTTGTTGTTGTCTCGAAAAACTGTCCAATGTGTTAAGTTTGCCACCAACCGTAGCAGGGGTAACTCTGCTTCCGTTAGGTAACGGTGCCCCTGATGTCTTTGCTTGCATTGCTTCTTTTGTTGGTACTGAAAATGCTGAAGTTGGGCTTAATAGTATCTCCGGTGGGGCGGTTTTTATTATTTGTGTTGTCGTTGGGACTATTTCGCTCTATGTGGCTAATCAAGGTGTGACGATTGATAAGAATTGCTTTGTGAGGGATGTGTGTACGTTTCTGTTTGCTGTTGTGATCCTTGGTGTGATATTGTTTGTGGGTGAGGTTACCGTTGGTGGGGCGATTGCTTTTGTGTCTATATATGTTGTGTACGCGACGTTCGTTGCTGCTACTGAGTTCTTGAGAAAAAAAGATGGGGATTTTAAGGTAGATGGGTATGACCCGTTGTTACCTCTTGCGGACGCTAATGAAAATGGAGTGGTTAAGGAGTCAGAAGATGTACCACATCTTGTTAAGTCTAAGGTTCCGCACTGGATGTGGGGATCAAATGTGGCTATGTATTCAGACGTCAAATGTCATGGTACTGAAGATTGCCCAATAAGGCCTCAATGGGGATGGACCGATGAAGAGACACAAAGTGAGAATCCGGGTTGTTCATTTTCGTGTTCAAAGTTGATAAAGTGGTTAGAGTATCCTTTAATGCTAACGAGAAGGTTAACTATTCCAATTATCGATGAAGAGAGGTGGTCAAAAGGTTATGCGGTAGCAAGTGTTACTCTTGCACCTTTGCTTCTAGCGTTTCTATGGAACAGCCAGAACGAAGGTAGTGAATTAAGTGAAGACATGATCTATATAGGAGGTGCAGCCATCGGTTGTGTTCTTGGTGTGGCTGCATATATTTTTACTAAACCCGACCAACCACCACAAAAGTTTTTGCTTCCTTGGGTTCTAGGAGGCTTCTTTATGAGTATTATTTGGTTCTACATGGTTGCCAATGAGTTAGTTGCTCTATTGGTTGCTCTTGGTCTTATATTTGGAGTTAACCCTTCTATTCTTGGGCTAACCGTGCTAGCATGGGGAAATTCAATGGGTGATTTGATGTCAAATTTTGCACTAGCAATGAATGCAGCGGATGGTGTGCAGATAGCGATATCTGGATGCTATGCCGGGCCAATGTTCAACACGCTTATTGGTTTGGGAGTTTCTATGCTGATTGGATCTTGGTCCAAAAGACCTAATGCTTATACAATATCTCGTGATAGTGGATTGTTTTGTAATCTCGGATTTATTGTAATCGGGCTTCTCTGGGCACTAGTCGTGTTACCTAGAAACCAAATGCAACCTAGCAAGTTGTTGGGGATGGGACTTATCGGTATCTACTTGGCGTTTTTGTGTTTGAGAATAGGCATGGCTGTCGTGGCTGGAACGCTAAACTAGCAAGTTCATATCATAGGATTGGTACTAGTGTAGATTAATAGATTGCTGAATAGCTTTGTAAACATAGAGGCTAATTAGACGAGTATATGATCATGTATATGTTTGGTAATTATATCGTAGGATACAGAAACGAGTAACTTCTTATCGCTTTGAGTTTGTTCTTGTTTCTTTTAGTCTTTTATTTGTGTTTCGTTACGGTTATCATCTGCAGAATGAAGTACATGAATCGCGATCCTGGTTCAGTTTTGCTTAATGTAATGACTTGAATAATTGTAGTAATGAAATAGTATGAGGGGGTAGGATGAAAATATGTGAAATTAAGCATTGACTAAATAACGTGTAGATCATCAACTAATGAAGCAATGACCAACCATAAACGTGCATCCACCACCATCTTTTGCGATCCTTGTTTCTATGAATAAATGTTTAAATAAGGTAACTTGCTTCATTTAATTTTCTTAAACAAATACTCGTGAATCAAATGTCCATATCCCTTCCAAACATTTTATTGACTCAAACACGTCAAGAATTGGTTTCTCATTGTTAAGAAAATTACTTAGGGCACTTGTGAAATTAGTTTACATCAAGTAATGGTTTAGGAGGTATAGAGTATACACCAATAAGATCCCTGAACACCCTAATTCTATAGTGGTAAGGTTTAGCGTGTTACTGCTGTTAGGCAGAGTTAATTCTGCTAGTACTAACATTACTATTGTTGGTATAGTTACTACTGCTAGTACTGCTGAAATTAACTTGTAACGACTTTGACCTATTCAAGTGGCAGTTATAACTGCTTAATGACCACGTTTTAATTGGTCGTGTAACCATTATTAGCTATAATGGGGATAATTATGAGGCGATTAATGGGCCGATTAATCTTTATAATTTCATTTGACTAATTATGAGTATTTTCATATAAATAGGAAATCACATATGAATGAATAAGATACATAAAACGCAAACACTTGGATGCAAAAGGGTTTTTGGTTTGTGCCTAAATCATTAACATACGTTTGGTCTTATCCCAAGTAGATATTCGTGATATACAGGCATTATGGCCGAATAGTTACTTTGGAAAATGATAACACGGTTCCAAGTGATATCCGGTAATCACTCATTGGTAATTAGTTAGGCTATTGATTATCTTCACCCTCCTCTAGGCTCCTAACCCCCAACAATCAAAGTAAACTAAATTTGTGATAATCAATGGCTGCAGCTATGAAGCGTATAACTGCTAACTTCTCCAAACTGTATAAGTTTGAAGGGGTGGATTTCAGAAGATGTCAAAAGAAGATACATTTCATGTTGTCAAGCATGAGTGTGGTGTATGTTCTGAGCACACCAATTTCAGAGGATGGGGATGATGCTACTATGGAACAGATTAGGAAGAGGATCAAATGGGAGAATGATGATTATATTTGCATAAGTTTAATCCTCAATGGTATGTCTGATTCTCTCTTTGATATTTATCAGAATGTTGAATCTTCCAAAGAACTATAAGATTCCTTGGATGCAAATATATGGCTGAGGATGCATCAAGTAAGAAGTTCCTTAAGTTGTTGAGTCTTAATATCAGAAGGTCCAATGAGGTTAGTAAGGTTGCTATTATATAGGGTCTTCCTGGTTTGGGTAGGAAGGACTTTGAGGGGCTTATTGATGATATGGACATTGATGATATCATATAGTTGGTTTGTTAAGTCTGCTCTGCATAAGGTCAGGAATGTCCTTGTGCATCTTAAGGATATTCTGAAGTCTTGTAATTTTTGTTATGACTTCAAGTTATTTTGGTGGTATGATATGGAGGATAATTGGATTGATTGGATTTGGGCTTGTTGGCTATGCACTACAGATGTAAGCAGAATCTATGGTCTGCTCATCTATGGTGTTTATGGTGTAGGGGAAGGGCCTAACACTATGGTTGAGTTTTATCATGAGTTTTCTGTTAATAATCTGCACTGGCCAACTGATAGGTATATGAGGATGTGCAAGGGCTATTATTATTGGTTTTACATTCTTTTTGATTGTACTAACCTTCTGATGTGGAGTTTGCTGTTAGCTAAGTGTTATTGCAGATTCTGGTTCATAGTTCAAATGCTTCTTTGTTTCTGCTGTTTTCTCTGTGAGACCTGTTTTATGTAGGTTAAGTGGTATTCAAACTTGGTCCTCCTTTTATCCTGTTGCAGCTTAGTTGACATTCAAGAATACAAGCTATTATTTGGTATTGGCACCACTATGATGGGGAGGTTTAAGGGAAGGATGTACTCTTTTCCTACCCTTAGGTTTTTCCCAATGGGTTTTACTTTGGGTAGGTTTTTAAGGAGGCATTTTCCCTTAAACTTGCTACACTGGCACTCCCCTTATGGATATTTTCTGGATGATGGTATTAAGTCTTGGATCACTGTTTTGGCTTCCAGTATGCTGTTTGATGATGTTGTTTTATGGATGAGCTTTATGGCCTTGGATGCATATTATTATGGATTTATTATAGATGTATTTTGAGTTTTCCAGGTTTCTGATAAGCCTTAGTATATGGTGATGTTTTGGGGTGCTTTGGTTGGTCCCTTTGCACTTCCAATGATTCAGAGTATGCTTTGGTTTGTCAGTTTAAACCTGGTCTCATTGTATTTTTGGTTTGTAATAAGTTCCTATGTTATTTCAGTTTTGTGTGTCTTTAGTTTGGATTTTGTTTTTGTTTTGTATGTTTGAGCATGGGTATGTCCATGGCCATTGTGCATTTTCAGCCAAAGTAAGCTTTTAAGGATGTATCCTTTAAGCTCTGATTACTTTGGGCTTGTTTTGTTGTTGTTTCTTGTTGCCTTTTTTGGCTCTTTCTTAATAAATTTACCATTAAGAATAAATACTTGTATAAATGTAATAACCTATTACATATCAAAAACATACATGATACTTAACCCTTAAACGTAAAAACCTTATCTAAGATGTCATAAAGTACTTATATAATGACAATCTTACAAAAATATAGTAAAATTTCGAGGCTAGTAAAACGCTCCATCAAGTGCCACTGTACACGTTTTTAGCTACACATCTGTAGGGCGTTTTCGATGATATAATTTTCATAGTATTTGGTGTTTATGCTTTAAGGTTTAGCCTTTTATATACCCAAATGTAGCGTTATAACCATTGTAGGGGCATAACACAAACAGTTTTTTAATATATTTAGTCATTTATGAGGGTATTATAGCATTTAAATACTTGTATAAATGTAATAACCTATTACAGATAAAAAACGTATGTGATACTTAACCCTTAAACGTAAAAACCTCATCTAAGATGTTATAAAGTACTTACAATTTTACAAAAATATAGTAAAATTTCAAAGCTAGTAAAACGCTCCATCAAGTGTCACTGTATACGTTTTTAGCTATACATCTATAGGGCGTTTTCGATGATATAATTTCCGAAGTAGTTGGTGTTTATGCTTTAAGTTTTAGCCTTTTATATATCCAAATGTAGCTTTATGCCCATTGTAGGGGCATAACACCAACCGTTTTTTAAAATATTTAGTCAAGTATGAGGGTATTATAGTATTTAAATACTTGTATAAATGTAATAACCTATTACATATAAAAAACGTACGTGATACTTAACCCTTAATCGTAAAAACCTCATCTAAGATGTTATAAAGTACTTATATAATGAAAATCTTACAAAAATATAGTAAAATTTCGAGGCTAGTAAAACGCTCCATCAAGTGTCATTAAACACGTTTTTAGCTATACATCTGTAGGGCATTTTCGATGATATAATTTCCATAGTATTTGGTGTTTATGCTTTAGGTTTAGCCTTTTATATACCAAATGTAGCGTTATAACCATTGTAGGGGCATAACACCAACCGTTTTTAAAAAATATTTAGTCATTTATGAGGGTATTATAGCATTTAAATACTTGTATATATGTAGTAACCTATTACATATCAAAATTTTCTCCTTTAAACACTTTCTCTCTCTAGTGTGGGCGATTTGGGGATCTGGGAATACGGTATTCATACTGTTTATCAATACTCCAAATTAAACCTCATTTTATACCTAAATCCTATGAAGATCACTATTTTTCATTTATTTTATATCACTTAAAATCACTATACTACATAAACCTTTGTATTTCCATTTCAATTTTTAGTTATTTGACCGTTTTGATTCACTGTTCTTCTTTTTAGCCGCCTTCTTCACTTCACCTTTTTTTCACTTGATCTATTAATTCTGGGTATGTTTCTTCATTAATTCCATCATGGTGGAATCAGACCCAGATCCGTTAACTAATCCTCAACCTAGGTTAATTCCTCCTCCTGTTGTTAAGGATGAGTTTCTTAAACCTAAGAAAACTACCTATACCATGAATCCTGCTAATAAATCCACTATGAAGCATCATCATATGATTGGGAAATCAACAAAAGGAACATTTAATAAAGTTGTTACTAGGTCTAGCTCTAAGGGTGGTGAAATTTCTACTGATATGGAGGATGTTGAGTTTTGGGATACTTGTGTTGATGCCGATGAGGGTAAGAATGATGTGGGAGGTTCTGAAAATGTTTTGAGTGGAGGTGGTAATGTTGTAGAGGGTATGGAATTTGATATTGGTGTGGGTAATGTTCCTGGGGGTTTTGTGTCTGATATGGGTGGTGTCTCAGATGGTAAGGTGTCTTCTGGGAGTACTCATATGTGTTCTGCTTTTGGTAATGAAAGTGGTAATGTTAATCATGTTTCTGTTGGTAATATTTCAATTGATTCTAGTACTAGGAATGTTAATGGTTGTGCTGATTTGCCTGAAATTCCTGTACCTGTTTGTGAAAACCCAATATTGAATCCTAAGGTTAATAATGTTAAGGCTAATAGTACTAAGAAGGTTAGTTTTGGGGATGTAAGGGTGCCAGGAGTTCTGAAGGCTGTTTTTGATAATGTTGGGAATGGGGCTAATAAGGGTGGTGGTTCGGTTAGCAATTTTAATGTTGATGAATTGTTGAAGTTGTCTCGGGAGTCTAGTAAGTTGGGTAGTGAGGTGCAGGGTAATATGGGAGGTGATTCTAGTAGTCTAGCTAAGAGTAATGATGTTTCTAGTGTATTTGAAACTGGTGAAAGTAGTAAGGGTAAGGATAAAGTAGTGAATAATGATGGTGGTTTTATGAGATCTGTTTCGTTTGCTAATGCTGTGGCTAGGGGGTTTGGAGGTAATGGGAATAATAAGCTGAAATTCGTTCCAACTATCGTCAATAAAGAGGGCAGGAAAGTAGCTGAAATGGACCTGGTTCTTGAGGATGGATGTAAGAGGTGGGGTAATACTAGTGTCGGTTTTTTTGTTGGTTTTCAAATGGGCTATAGGGATATTGTTTATCACTTAAAGAAGATGTGGAGGTTGTTTCAATTGGAGGAAGTTATAATGAATCAGAATGGCATGTACTTTTTTAACTTTAAGTCGAGTAACGGTATGGAACAAGTTATTGAGAATGGTCCTTGGCTTGTTGACAATAAGCCATTATTTGTGAAGAGATGGGAACCAGTGCTGTGTATGTCTAAGCCTGAGGTTACTAAAGTTCCGGTTTGGGTCAAGATCTATGATATTCCGTTAGAAGCCTGGAATATTGAAGGTATAAGTTGGATAGCGAGCAGAGTTGGTGTGCCTATCATCATGGATAGGATGACTACTTCCATCTTTGAGAAACCTTACGGAAGAGCGTCCTTTGCTAGAGTCCTAATTGAGGTTGATGCGGCTGAAGGTTTGGTTGATTCTGTTGAGATTTGGTATAGAAACCTTGGGAAGACTTTAAAGTTATGGGTTGAGTATGCGTGGGCGCCTGCTAGATGTGATCATTGTAAGGTTTTTGGACATTTCACTAATGATTGTGGTAGGAGGGAAGGTAAGACTGATGCTAGTGGTACTAAGTCTGATGATGGTCTTTTGAATAAATCTTGAGGTGTGAACACTGGTAAGGAAGATGGTGAGTGGAAAGATGTGGTTAATAGAAGGAATACCAGAATGAATGTGAATGGTAACAGGTTAGGTTCTGCTAATGGAAATAATATTAGAGGAGGGATGAATGGTAGAGGTAGAGGGGGGTATTTTAACAGAGGCGCCAGGGATCAAAATGTGAATAAGGTGCCAGTTAATAATGTTAGTAAGGCTGTTAAGGATGATACTAGTGCTGTTGGTAAGGATAATCAAGTTGGTAGAGTTGATGAAAGTGTTGTTGCTAATGAAGTTAAAGGGAAAAGTAACAAAGATGGCATGACTGGTGGAGGTGAGAATCGTGATACAAAGAAAAATGAGTCCAAAAGTAATAGTAGTAGGGTTAAATCTGGTAGTGGTAATGGTAATATTGATACTATGAATAGGTTTGAGTTGTTGGCTAAGGAGGATGAGGTTGATGGTAGTGATGCTTGGAAAGATGTAAAAGCTCGTGTTGATATTGCTTGTGACCTGGGTATTCCTGTTCTAGAGGACGTTCTTAAAGAGTGGACTGATGAAATGATTGAGTATTATATGGATAAGTGGAGAAGGTGTCCTGCTTACAGCAAAGCTCACGATAGGGCAACTCAGTCATTGGATGCTGACAATAGTGACAGAGTTCAAAGTATTGATGTGGTTTTAAAGTCAAGAATAGATGTTCTTCAAAAAAGGATTGTTCTAGGGAATAATGGTCTTCATGAGTATGCTAAAAGGGTTGCAGAGAAAAGGATTGTGGATGAATGTGCTGGTAAGAAGGTGCAGAGTTCTTATAATGAGTTTTACTCACATGCTTATAAGAATGGATTAGATGAGGTTGCTAAAATAACACGGGAGAGGGATATGCTTATAGTTGATCTGTTCATTAGTTCAAAACAAGCGCTCAATGATGCTATTAGAGAAGCTTGGTCTGATGAGATGCTGTTGTATTATGAAAATGTTTGTGAAGGGATGGAGAAGGATAGAATCAATGGTCATGGAGATGAGGTAGTGGGAGGGGTCAATTCTACTACTGAATTCATGGTTCAAGATGATGTTTCTAATGTTCATGAAGAGTCAATGGCCAATATGGAAGGAGGTTTTGCTTCACACCCCTCTAATTTCCAATGTTAGTGAAAATAGCATCGTGGAACATCAAGGGAATGAATTCTTCCTTGAAACGGAATGAAATCAAGAACTTGATCAATAGTGAGAAAATTGGTATGTTTGCTGTTATTGAGACTCAGTTGAGAGTTAAGTCGGTTGAGCCTATGTGTAGTGAGCTCTTTGGAAGTTGGTCTTGGGTTTCTAACTCTGCGGACAGTAAGAAAGGGTGTAGGATTGCTGCTGGTTGGGATCCTTTGGTGGTCAATGCTAACTTGATTTCTCAAATCGATCAAGCTATGCATTTTGAGGTCACGTTTGTTTATAGTCGTAAGAAGATGTTTGTTTCATATATTTATGCTGGAAATACTCGAAAATGTAGGAAGAAGTTATGGAGTAATCTTGTGGATCATAACATATTGATAGGTGATTCTGCGTGGGTATTGCTTGGTGATTTCAACGTTTCTCTAAGCTTTGAAGAATGCTCAAACAGTTTTAGTACTATGGATAGAGGGATGATGGAATTTGTTGAGTGTGCGCAGAATCTTGGGATTGAAGATATTAATAGTTATGGCATGTTCTTTACTTGGATCGAGAAAAGGAAGGACCTTGAACTAGGTATTCTCAAAAAACTTGATAGGGTGATGGGGAATGGTGCTTTCATACATGATTATAGTGCTAGTTATGCAAAATTCCTTCCTTATTTGTCTTCTGATCATTGTCTTGCTGTCTTGGTGTTTCCCGAAGCTCATTGTTTTAAGCCCAAGTCTTTTAGATTCATGAATTTCATTGCTGATAAAGATGAATTCCTTCCTACTATTAAGAAGAATTGGAACATGGATGTAAAAGGTTTTGATATGTTTGTGTTGGCTAAGAGATTGAAGAATATGAAGAGGCATATGCACAAGTTAAATAAGGATAATGGTAATGTTTTTGATAAAGTTAAGCGTCTTAAAACTGAACTTATGAGGGTTCAGCAGGGTTTGGACAAGGATCCTCATAACTCTTTGTTAAGGGAGGAGGAAATGATATACTCTAGAGCTTATAGTGATGCTGTTTTAGATGAAGAAAGGCTTCTCAAGCAAAAGACTAAGATCGAATGGCTAAGGGAAGGGGATCACAACTCTGCATATTTTCACAAGGTTCTTAAGGGTAGAGTTAGCAAGTGTAGGATTGAGATGGTTTGTGATGAAGCTGGGAACACTTTTTATGGGGATGATATTCCGGGTTAGTTTGTCAAATATTTTGAGAATTTTTTGGGCGCTGAGGATGATGTTATTGCTATTGAAGATTGTGATGGCTTGTTTACCAATAAGCTAGATGCTGTTACTGCTGATAACATGGTTAGACCGGTTTCGGATGATGAAATAAAAATTGCCGTGTTTGATATTAAAGACGATAAAGCTGCTGGTCCGAATGGGTTTACCTCTAAGTTCTTCAAAAAAGCTTGGAGCGTTGTTGGTGCGGATGTTTGCAGGGCGGTCAGGGAGTTCCTATCTTCCGGGAAGCTTTTAGGTGAGCTTAATACTAATCTTATTTCTCTTATTCCTAAACTTAAAGTCCCTCTTAAGCTTTCTGATTACAGACCGATTGCCTGCTGTAATGTGATTTATAAGTGTATTAGTAAGGTTTTGACTAATAGGCTTAAAGATGGGTTAGATAAACTGGTGGACATTAATCAGTGTGCTTTCATCCCGGGTAGAATGATTAGTGATAATATTTTATTGACTCAAGAGTTAATGGCGGGTTATGATCGGAAGAATGTACCTAGTAAATGTGCTTTTAAGGTTGACATTAAGAAAGCTTATGATACCGTTAATTGGAATTTCCTTAGGACTGTTCTTGTTAAGTTTGGCATTCATGGCACAATGATAAATTGGATCATGACATGTCTTACTACAACGTCCTTTTCTTTGAATATTAATGGTGAGATTCACGGTTTCTTTAGAAGTAAGAGAGGCCTTAGACAGGGGGATCCTATATCCCCGTATCTCTTTACTTTTGGTGATGGAAGTTTTAAACCTGATGATTAAGAGACAGATTAGAAATGATGGGAGGTTTTGGTATCACTCGGGTTGTAAAGAGCTTGGTCTGACCCACCTCTGTTTCGCTGATGACCTCCTTCTTTTGTGTCATGGTGACCCTACCTCTGCGTGTATTCTTAGGAGGGGATTGGATGAATTCAGTATGTGTTCAGGACTTTATCCTAGTATGGAAAAAAGCATTGTTTTCTTTGGTAATGTCCCGAATGAGGCTAAAGAGGAAATATTACTTGCCCTGCCCTTTAAGGAAGGTTCTTTACCTGTTAGATACCTTGGAGTGCCTATGATGACCAAGAAGCTCCGTAATGTTGATTTTAGGGTTCTTATTGATAAGGTTAAGAAAAGAATTTTTGATTGGAAGAATAAGTCGCTCTATATGCCGATAAGTTACAATTAATCTCTTCTGTCTTATCCTCGTTAAATGTTTATTGGGCTTCTATGTTTTTGCTTCCTAAACATATTTGTGCTAGTATTGATAAGTTGTTTAAGAACTTTCTGTGGGGTTTTGATGAGGGTAGTAGGAAGATTTCTATCGTTGCTTGGAATGTTGTGTGTACTCCTAAGAGTCAGGGTGGGTTAGGTCTAAGGAATATGGTTTTGATGAATGAGGCACTTATGGTTAAGCATCTTTGGAACGTCATTAGTAAGAAGGACTCTCTTTGGGTTAAATGGGTTAACACCCATAGGATTAAGGGTATGTGCATTTGGAATCTTTCTGTCTCGGATAGTACCTCTTGGTGTTGGAGGAATATTTTGAGACTTAGAAATAAAATCCGTAGATTTGTTGGTATTAAGATTGGTAATGGAAAGGGCAGTTTTGTGTAGTTTGATAAATGGCACTCTAATGGCCCGTTATGCAAGCTGATTTCTCATAATGTTCTGTGTTCGTATGGTTGTGGATTTGATTGATAATAACAGTTGGACTTGGCCTAGAGAGTGGTTGGGAGATTTAAGGTAGTTGTTGATACCCCTGTTCCCGTGCTTAGTGAGGTTGAGGATAAAGCTGTTTGGCTTAATAAGGATCAAAAGATTGTTGATTTTAGCGTCAAGGAAGCCTGTAGAAGTTTGAGATCTGATATGCCTAGTGTTGTGTTGTATGAACATGTCTGGTATACGCAATGTATACCAAGGCATTCGTTTATTCTCTGGTTGGCTTTAAAAGGTAGGTTGAAAACCTTTAATAGGATTTCTAGATGGTTTCATGTTGCTAATAATCTCTGCCCTCTCTGCAATATATGCCCTGATTCTCATAGCCACTTATTTTTTAGTTGTGATTTCTCTAAATACATTTGGAATAAGCTTAAAGTTATGGCTAAGCTGGATGATATTTCTAATATTTGGGCTGAGGTGATTTCCGGGGTTTGTGTTAGGAAGCCTTCTAATTCTATATGGAGCATTATTCAGCGATTAACCTTTGGTGCTACGGTTTATTTTGTGTGGCAAGAAAGAAACACTAGGGTCTTTGCTAAGAAGTATAGGTCTGCTGAGGTGGTTTTTAAGCATATTGTTAATATTATTAGGATGAAAATTATTAGCCTTAATGTCAAATGGTCTAGAGATGTGGACAAGGCTGCTATGATTTGGCAGTTACCTGGTTTGTGTTTAAGAAGGGGTGATAATGGTGCGAATTTCATGGATTATGATGATAGGCCTCCATAATTTTTTGTACTGGTTAGTTATGCATGGGTCCACTATGGATCTTTGGCAGTCCCGTGGGAGTATGTTGCATCGTTATGATACTAACATTTGTAATCTTTATTGTTTGGTTAATAATGCTATCTATACCAGAATGTGGCACAAGTGGTGTAGTAGTGGAACTGGTCTTTGGTTATGTAATAGGTGTTTCAGCTTGGATATTGATGATGCTGGTGGACCTGGTTCTGTCATCAAACTTGGTACCAGCTTTGGTCTTCTATTGGGTATTATGGTTCATATGAAGATTACTCCTATGAGTGATTTACTGATATTGTTTAATATTCAGTCTTTGTACTCTTTTTCCTTGGACAATATTTTTCCCACCGGGTTTTTTGGTTGGCAAGGTTTTTTAACGAGACAGAGATTTTGGGTGTTCACTACTCTGGTGTTCATTCTTTGGCATGACTGCTCCACTTGGGATATTATTTTCTGTTTCAAGATTCTTGATGATGGAGATGTTTGGAAGAACCCTTGGATTCATGCTGATGCTGTTCCTCTTCTGTATGGTCAATTTTGTTCTATTAGGCCTGGCAGTTTAGCTTTCTATTTGTCTTACTCATATGGTGATGTTTGGCAGTGCATTGGTTGGCCCCTTTGCATTTGTTCCATGTATTCAGAGTATGATAAGGCTATAGTTTTAGCTTGTATTCCTGCTAGGCTTAATGGTTCTTGGTTGATCTTGGTTATTTTTGTATTGGTTATTGGTCTTTTCTGGTTATGGTTTGACATTTATTCTCAGAATTTGGCATAGCTCCATATACTATTTTGTTTTGATAGTTGTCATTTTATTTTTTAGGCAAGAGTGGGAATAATTAGGGGTTGTCCTAGTTTTTCCTTTCTTCTTGTGCTATTGTTTGTATATAACTCATTTTATTTATCTTATTTTACCCTTTAAAGTAAATACTTGTATAATTGTAATAACCTATTACATATAAAAAACGTACGTGATACATAACCCTTAAACGTAAAAACCTTATCTAAGATGTTATAAAGTACTTATATAATTACAATCTTACAAAAATATAGAAAAATTTCAAGGCTAGTAAAACGCTCCATCAAGTGTCATTGAACACGTTTTTAGCTATACATCTGTAGGGCATTTTCGATGATTTAATTTCCGTAGTATTTGGTCTTTATGCTTTAAGGTTTAGCCTTTTATATACCCAAATGTAGCGTTATAACCATTGTAGGGGCATAACACCAAACGTTTTTAAAATATTTAGTCATTTATGAGGGTATTATAGCATTTAAATACTTTTATAAACTATTTATCTCTCTAAAAACCCTAAGCAATTTTATTAAAGAATCATCATCTATTTTAAATCTATCCATTGAATTTTATTAAGATTTATATCATGTTGATCTACTATTCATGGGTCACATGATGATATAATTTTCTATCGTTTTCGCCGGTTAGATCATTTTAATAAATTCATTTTATAATTCCGTTTTAGACCGTTATCACCACTGTTCATCTTCTCTTTCCCAAATCCACCTTCTACTAATCAATCCTTTGATTATGTAGTTTCTCCTTTCTTCTTTGTTTCATTTTCTCTTTTAATTTCACCATGAGAGATCCTGAACCAAAAAACCCTAATCTAGAGATGCCTCCCAAGCTCTCTGATGATGTCATTCGTTCCAAAGAGGCTACTAGAAGCAATAAAAAATCTAAGGTGATTAACAAACCTGCTCATGGGAGTGGTAAGAGGGTTTCGTTAAGGTTGAATAGTAAGGGTGGGAGTTCTGTGAAGGGTATGGAAGGATTGGCGTATGATGATGATGAGAATGAGGTTGGGGAGCTTAAGGTAGAGGGATTGGATGTTGATAGTCAAAGTTTTGATTCTAAGAGTTGTGGGGAATCTGTTTCTGTTTCTGAGAAGGAGGTTCACACAGCTTTTGAGAATGATATGGTAAGTACTTTGATTAATGAGTCTTTGAATGATAATGATGTTGGTAAAGTTAATGTTTCTGATAATAATAGTGCTAAGAATGTTGTTGGTAATGATGATTATGTGCCCACTTCTGTTAAGGTTAATCCTAATACTAGTCCTAGAATCTTAAAAAGGGGTGAGGTCTTGTGTGATGGTGGAAGCAATTCTAAGGCTCCATTCTCTTTCAACAACAAGGAGAAATGGCCTAGTTTGGATAGTAGTGGTAAGGGTCAGGATATAGGTAAGAATGGTGAAAGTGTAGATGAAGTTAATATACTGAATGATGATACTGTGATGAAGGAAAATACTGGTCCTACACTTCCTTCATCATTTTTGAATGCTGTCCAGGGTAGGAGTTTCAGTGGTAGTAACAGATTGAAGCTTTTTCCTGTAAGTGTTAATGATAAGGGTGATGAAGTTGTGGAAATGGATCCTGTTATTCTAGAGGGTAGTAGGAATTGGGGTATGACTTTGGTTGGGTATTTTGTGGGATTAAAGATGAGTTACAGGGAGATTATGGGTCATCTAAGGAGAATGTGGAGGCCTT